>CM039681.1:74424923-75113673 GCA_022537955.1 Schmidtea mediterranea
AATAAAATTATAACAAAAGCAAAAATATTGTAAAATAAAATATTTCGAAATTCAAAAAAAATGCATAAATATTGTAATAATAACAAAACATTAAATAATTTTCATTAGAGACTTCTTATTGCATCTATGATGCTTTCACTGAATTTAGTACAGGTTTTACTGAACTGTAAATATAAACATATACACCATACTTCAAAGTTTACCTTTTACTCATTCTGATTCGAATAATGCCATTTCTCTCTTCGTTTCTTAAAAAGATCCTGATTTTTAAACTATTTTTTGAATTATTTTTTTTACATTAAGTTCATATCAGAAAAGCGAATAAATCAAATTGCTATCCTTGCATTCGTCCATATCTGCTGCTTCGTCGACATACCTCGTTACATATCATACATAAAATATCGCTAGTTGAATTCTGTGAACAAAACAAAATTGCTGGTGGATAAGTATCAACTTGCCAATCTTTTTCATCACTGGTGCCCATTCCGTTGATATGCATACAATATCTTCTTTTAGAGAGAGCTCGTTGTCCTTTAATGTTTTTTTCAATTCATTTTACACATTTTTCAGCGGTCTTTGAATCAAAAACCCGAATGATGCAAAGATTCCAAAATTTGTTTTTGGAATCCACATAATATTTATGGACCGCTTATCTCGAGAGGATGATGTCCACTCGACTAGCCTTTTGTTTTGAAATTTTAGATTGAAAAAATCTTAAATTATTAAATTTCTTTGCTAGATCCTAACACTATTTTTATGAATGAATTTGATGATTTTGACTGTTTTTGAAACACTTCATCTTTTGCTAATAATAATTTCCTGAAGCTCCGATTAAGTGCAAAATACATTAAATGAAAACACATCAGTTGTGACCATTCTAACTAGTTTCGGTGAATCATTAGTAAAAAAAAATCTTTACTTTTAGAATTTCAAATGGGCATATAAAGTGAAAATACAGTCAATTCTTTTTTATGCGATCTTTTTATGCGTTTTTGAAGTAATACGGTTTTTCACCTTCTGTCCAGAAAAGGACTAATCTTTGTCAAACCTAAATCAACAAGATATTTTTGAATAGCAAATCATTCAAATCACAAGTATCCGTTTCAGATTTTTAATAATATTAAAAGCAAAAATAGTTATTAAACTTTATAATTATTATTATGTAATTTTATGTTTTTTCAATTTCTCCGCCAACACTTAATGATGTTTTGGTTTTATGTGCTTTTGAAAATTATGGAACGTATGTCTATTTATACAACGTAACTCGTGTCTTTTTATGTGATTTTCTGAATAACGTATCTACTACATAAAACAGAATTTACTGTAGTTCCTCTGGATCTTTTCAACATATAAATTATAACTATACAGAAGTGTTGTCATCAAAAAAAATGTATGTAAAGAAATATACATTGAAAATACACTCAGGAACTTACAACAAACAGTTAAATAATATCTAGATCCTGCTATAAAGCCATCAGTATACAGATATATCCAATATTATCAACCAAGGAAAGTAATGAAAAAGATATTTAAATTAACATTAAAAAAAAAATCATTGGAAAAAAAATCATGATCTGTTTATGATTTTGATATATAGCTAACGAAAATACAAAAAATAACTGAATATTTTTTAAGAGAAAATTGTTTCATTCATTTAATACATACATTGCAGCCATGGCTTATAATAATAATAATAATAATAATAATAATAATAATAATAATAATAATAATAATAATAATAATAATAATAATAATAATAATAATAATAATAATAATAATAATAATAATAATAATAATAATAATAATAATAATAATAATAATAATAATAATAATAATAATAATAATAATAATAATAATAATAATAATAATAACAATAATAATAATAATGTTGTTATTATTATAAATATTATTATAAATTTATATGTTAATTAAAAGTGAAATATAAATTGAAAGGAATGTTTTTATTTCTCTAAGTCCATGGTAATTATAGCGTTATGTTTTATCCATCCACATGGGAATATTATGGGATGTTTATTTGGCAATCCATTCAACTACATCATTATAAGGAATATTGTTCTTTTGTCACTTTTGGCAACCAATTTAAACAGACTTTAATTAAAAATTTCATCTTTTCTATCAGACAGCATACTAGTTATTCAAATTAGGAAGCTGTAAAACTAGTTTAAGAGTCACTTTTGAAATTGTGATTATTTATTCTTAGTGAAATTTTTTAATTTTGTAAAATAAGTAGTAAAAATATTTTTTGACTTTTCTTACTTAAAAAATGTTTGCTTGATAGCAAAAGTGAGAGGATAAGTTAATTATTTTTTAAAGGATTAAATTATTAAATTTTAAAATTTTTAATGTTTTTTTCTTTGCTTTTGTTGTTGTTGAAACTTATATATTATGTCAGTATTAAACTTATGGCTTTTCTGTGAGTATTGCAAAATTCTCGGGAGGCTAATGATAACACAATTAACAATGGATTCACTGGAGCCGGTGCAATCCGATTGAATCCCATCAATGAAAATACCCTCTTTAACCGGGGTCTCAAACTCAAATTTCTCTGAGGGCTAGATAACGACTTTAAAAAGCAATATAATAAGAACATGCTTTACAAATTTAATTAATCCGCTTATTAAAACAAATTCCAGCCTGAATGTAATTATTGTATTAGGTTTACGTTGCAGTCAGTTTTTGGTATGGCTGCTTAGCTGGCAGCGTTTCGTATCAACAAGAACTAAGACCACGAATAAATAATAATTGATTGTGTAAATGACATACAAATATAAATGACATTTCTTTGGTTAAATGACTTTAGCATGAATGTTCATGAATGGTTATGAGATTAAAAATAAAAAAAGGAATATTAAATTTTTAGAAAATTCAAAATTGCTTCACGAGCCGCGTGTTTGAGACCACTGCTCTAAAACATGACTTTATGCATATGTATTTAATAATTTTTATTTTATATGAAAACGGTTGAGACATTCGAATTCCGAGTATAATGTTTACTGATGATATTAGGAGGAATATGGTTAACATGTCTTTTTTAAAACTTCAATGAATGTAGAGATTTTAGAAATTTTTTTATGTAGAATTTTAAGTGTATTAAAAACAATAGCAATGAAAATTTATTTCATATGTATTAACGCTCAATTCAATATATTTCTCAAGATTTAAGTGTATTGTCAATTTCTAGTCAATTCTGTTTCATTTATTCAAGCTGTTGTAAAATTGCAACGTTGTTCTGTTAGAATATTTAACAAACCTTTGTCAGTGTAATTCAATATGCAAATTGCACACAGCAACGCATAACCTTCATAATTGACGCATTATTAGAAACACCATCTCCTGACTCCCGTTACACGCCCAGGTGCGTACAAATAGGATCTTTTTACAAAGGCACTTACATAGGTGGTAAATTATTTGTCTTAAACATAATTTGAATCATCTTTTCTTGCTTTGCCTTTAGATTCAACGGCACTTCATTCAACAAAGCTGGTTGTCCATATTGTACTAATATAATTGAATTAATTAATTAAATAAATAATGACTAAATAAATGATTAAATGAATGGATGTTGTGTATTGATGTAGTATGTAAATACCATTTGCTCACATAACTTTACTTTGAATAAAATTCCTCAAAAGATTTGTAATTGAATTTAATGAATATTTCATTAATTATGGATGTTATAAATACAAAAAGTATACCGTCTAGCATGGCGATTACGATGGCCACTTTTTTAAGCCTTCCTAGAATTACGAAGTTGGAGTCGATATAGTAGATTTTATGTAATAATGTGAAGGAATTTTCGGGCTTATAGGCATTTCAGAAATTTGTCAAAGCATTTTTATCAGCAAATGCTACAAAGAAATATGAAGCAACTTTTGATGACAGCAAATAAGCTTTTGAAATAGCCAATGAAATTTATGGATGATCTTTAAGATGCTTTCAAATATTGCCAAGGAAATGATTCAGCCAATGAATTCTGGTCAAAAATAGAAATAAAATCGCCAAACAAATTGCATGAAGAGGAATTGCAAAAATTTCTAATTTTACATGTGGTAGAAAATAATGAAATGAAGAAAGATCTAAAGATGAACTATTTTAAGACTGTAGAAGAAATGAAAAACATTATCAAGAAACATGAAAAAGTAAATAATGAAATCTACCAGATCAACAACCAAGTTGCAGCAACGAAAACAAATATTAAATACACAGATGTGGTAAAAGGTTCGATTAACTTTCAAATGAAAACAGTTAGAAGAAATAAAGCTCCAGTTAAAATAGAAGCCAATGATCGGTTATCCAATCATTTCTATCAAAGATCTCAACCAAGATTTAATAATTTTCGATTTCAGGGAATTAATATACGAATTTTAAAATGTTGGGAATGTTACATAAGAGATCAGAATGCCCAAATTTTAAGTTCAATCATTGATATAAATCAGGACGTTTTCGTCATCAGTTCTTCAAACTTCGATCAAAAAAACGACAATATTGAGAAAAAGTGGCTGCAATCTGAAAATGAAAGACAATGATGTGTATTAGTTCAAGTCTGAACAAATCCCCTGTGTCTGTTTTTTACACTAAACATAAATTTATTTTAGAAGGCCTCTGTTACACACGACAAGCTCGCAAATAAATATTTAAATAAAGGAGAATCATCCAAAATAATTGTCATAATTCAGAATTCATTGAGAATAACAAATTAATCACAACTGTTCGTTCTTAGTTTTAAAAGCAATAAATAAAAAATTACATATCAACTTTAGTATAAATTATTTTTAAATAATTTTAATAGTCATCAAGCACTATTTTCATGGATAAATTCGTTAAGGTAAATTTTATTATATTGAAATTAATTTAAATATGGGCTTTAGATAAATCTAGCAAAGAGGTTGAAGAGGATAATTGACAATTTTTATTTATTTACTTCTTATGTTTTTATATTATGAGAATGCTATACCTGTATTTACTTTAAATTTAAATAAGTACAGTTTTGTATACTGGATGTCATGGTGAATGTCTGCAAATTAAACTTGAGGTAGGCCTTTGAAAAGCTCTATTTCAGTTATAAGTTAACACATTATTTAACCGTAGCCTGCGCCATAGTAATATGTAGCATTCACATATAACATTACGCAATTACACCAAGCCACGTTGAGACAAATCTCCTATAATATAAAACAAAAATCAATAAATTTATAACATAAACACACCAACTCACCTTGACGTTTTTTGTAAAATAGTCACTAAGACAAACCCTACACTATAGAAACACAAAAAGTGATAGAGAAATAAAATAATACATATTAACACAACCCATCATAAAACATGCATGTAAACTTTTAACATGTAGCCATCAGAAGTTGAAAAAAACCCTATAATAAATTAATTTATAGACATTTTTGAGATATTTCTAGAGAGAAAAATGACGGAAAAAATTTTTAATTTAAATTTTGAGGTTTTTGCTAGGAAATTTCGAGTAAATGAGGATGTATCTTCATAAGATTTACCCTTAAAACTAAAACTAATTTAATATTTCAGACATTTCTGTCGAAAAAAAACAAAACCTGAAATCCGAAAATGAGCATAAATTAAATAACCTCTATAGATTAAACAGTAAATTTATATAGCTTTAAAATGTATGACATAAATAAATAAACTATAAAAGTTATATATTATTATTAAAATAATGTCAATAATATTAAATAATATTAAATAAATTATAATTAAAATAAAATCTGAAAAAAGAATAAATTGTAAATTATATTGGTAAGTTTTAAAAAAATAATCATAAACCCAATTATTTTGTGTACATATTCGAAGATTTTTTTCAAAATATGTATAAAAAATATAATTATTTAATTCAATTAATAATTTTTATAACTTCAAAAATAATTTAACTCACTTTTTTTGAATAATATCCGAAAAATAAGTTATCATAAAATAAATCATTTTCTGAATATTCATAATCATTATTAATAATAATATACATGAGCTTGTAGATCAAAAGTTATAATTATAAGTTTGAATAATGATTTAATTTCTTTATAAAATCATAATTCAACTCTTAAAACTTTATAACTTTAAACTTATAACTTTAAAAAATAACTTACTTTGCAGCATTTTCAGAAATGGCTGAAATCCATTAAATTTTCTCAAAAAATAAATTCCAATAAGTTGATTTATGTTTCAACTTGCATTATTGCGGAATTTTTCTGAACTTCTCTTGGTGTATGTTAGAAATGTGTTTGTGTAAGTAGTTAATTGCTTCGCAATAACTACCGCAAACTAATTACCATCACACAGATTTTACAAAGAAAACTGTGATTGTACAAAAACTGTAGGGTCGTATAAAGCCTAATGACTAAACGCTCATTATGTCTCGGAATAAATAGATGCATTTTTTATTTTACCTTTTAGGATTTTTAATTTTCAAAATTAATAATAGTTCTTGAAAAAAGTAATAGAAGTTGATGTCAATCGCTTTCTACTCTTATTTCACAAATTCATTTATAATCCATTCTTGTTCTACTTATACTCATTCAACCAGTTTTCATTAACTCTTTGTCGACCATTCAATTTTTCTGACTTAACTCTCATAGCCTTTTCAAACTCGTTTTCAACCACTTACATTACGTGTACTGACTAAATCCAACTTTTGCGTAATAGAGCCCGTGATTGTTTCATCATTATTTTCTTGAGAACTATGAAATACAAACAAAAGATATGATTTAGACCTTCTCTATAGAAATTTGACTCAGGTCTTTTTCCCTATAAACTATGCCAGTAATTACTGTTTATCTAAATAGCAGAAGTAGTTTTATGACAGACTCTTACAAAGACTTTGCCTAAATTTTGATAAAAATATATTTTTTTATTTTCAAGTTTGTAGAAAATTGTTCAAATAAAATTTGGTCAACTAATTCAATTTAATTAAATGTTGAAAAATAGGAATTGTAATTTAATATCCAACAACTAAAATTCTCAAAACCAGCTCATGAAATTCAATCAAAATTAATTTTAATTGAAAATTTTTATTGCCTTAATTTTTTATAGATATTTTTTATTTTTCTTATCTTTAACATCTTTCAGAGAATTTGAAATTTTTTTCTAAATGAATGAAGATAGTAAATTTGGAAATTTTTTCCAGAATTTTTTTAAAGAAATATTTTTAAATAATATTATTTTTAATATTAATAAATAAATAATTTATAATAATAATAATTATTATTATAAGAATAAATTTTGGTTTTAACCTCTGATAACTTTTCATTTTCTAATTACATTAAAAAAATTTTTACTGTCATTCATTTATTATTATTATTATTATTATTATTATTATTATTATTATTATTATTATTATTATTATTATTATTATTATTATTATTATTATTATTATTATTATTATTATTATTATTATTATTATTATTATTATTATTATTATTATTATTATTATTATTATTATTATTATTATTATTATTATTATTATTATTATTATTATTATTATTATTATTATTATTATTATTATATTTATTAATAATATTCGTGGTATATTAAAAACAAAATTAAATAATTTTTAACAAAATTTTAAATTATGTTTTTAGAAACATCTCATTGAAAATAAATTTAATTTAAAATTTAGCTCTATTAATTGTTGCTCAATCTAGCTTAAGTGAAGTCTTAAAAGTTTGGCAAGCTGAAAAATTGTGAAAATATGTTAAAGGAATTTAGCTCTAATTTGTTTTACTAATTTAATAATGTTTTAGATAAGATAACTTTCAAATTAATTAGAACAACATTTTATATTTTTATCTTTTATTAACAATTTAAAATAAAATATGAAATATATGATATTGGGAAAATTAATTTTTTTACAGTAATTAATTATTAAATTCGTGATTTGTCAGATATTTACTGAAAATTTAATGATAGCTATCAGCACGATTTTGTCCTTATTGGCCCTCCACGTCCTGGATACTTTTTATTTATCTTTTTTGTTGGTTCTTGGCTATTCAAATCACTTAATAAAGCTCCACCGTTTTTTTATATCTTGAAGATGTTATCCACTGAATCCTGTATATTGTTTCAAATGAATATATTTTTAATCTTATTCAGTTAGCTTAACAACCCGAAAGCCTTTCCGTGTTGGATTTAATTGTAAGATACTAAGATCCCAAAGGCGCTTTTGCGTAAAAAAATAAAAAACTATCAAGCAAACAATAAAAGACAGATTTTGATATTAAACTTTGTGAATGCATATCTTACGTTATAAACAATCTTTACTGCTATGTTCTGTGCAAACTGAAAATTTAAAATTCACTTTGATAAACCCTCATTATGCACAATCCTTTCGACGAACTATAAATAACCATACTCAAAACCTCAAAGTTTCATCCTTTTCAAGTTCTTTTTTTAGGACAGCCTTATTTTTAGTCGTGCTTAAAATTCTCATAATTGCTAAATATAGTCCGAGGCGGATAAAATTGTGGTATTACGTTACAAGACTTTCATAATAACCGCTCCATCGATGGTGAATGCTACAATCTCCTATTCAAGGATAACGTCAAATTAATTTCTAATTTTATTAAATTATAATAAATATGAGCATTCATCAACCTTTTAAAATATGTCCTAAAACATGTTTGAGAAGCTAAGTTGCAACTAATCCTCTAAGTAAAAAGTAATTTGGTATGTCACTCTAATCCCCGTAATCTTTTTTCAAATGTTGCAATTGTCTTCATATGATTTGTTTTTTTAAGTTCTGCAACTTCAAAATTAGAAATTATTCACAAAAATAAAACTTTTGTCATATCGGTCTGTAAACTTGTCACAGACAGACAATGTTTGATAACCAAAATATAGCTAAATCGAAAAATTTTAAAATTTTATTTAAAAAAATATTTTTAATTTCGTTTAATAATTTTTTTCGAGGTAGCATAAAAATTCAATGAGAGAAGATAATAGAAAAAATATATATTTAACACGTTAACTGCCATGTAGACAAATTCTGATGTACTAACCGTGAGTTATCTCCTAGTTGGCAGTCAATTTATTTGTCATCTTGGAAATATTTAAATACCACATTGTAGAGAATAAAATTCTGTATATCCATTGTTTGATTGAAAATATTCGGTGTAGTCGAAAACAAATGTAAATTTAAAATTTGTCAAATAAATTGAAATTTCAAAAGTATGACAAGGTAATGGGTCGATTAAAACAAGCATAAATTATAACGATTTTAAATCGACTTAATGAAGTCAAATTAGGATTCAAAATAATATTGATGTTTCTTCCTAATGAAGAAATATTCAAATAACATTTGAATTACGATTTTTCAAATGGAAAGTGATGCCTTACAAAATTTAAAGCTCATGTGCTAAGGCTTTAACTGCGCCACCTTTGGGTTATGATCCAAAAAGTAGGTACAAAAACGTCAAGTTTTTTATCATTATATTTTGCAATAACAATACTTGTTTACTATATATAAGACAAATCTTTACACTATGGACTCATTTATGACTATTTTTTGTATCTTTGCAAGTCAATTGCTCTCAACACAAGAAGTTACCGAATAATGTTTGTTATAATATTTTATGTGATAATATTTTATATTTGTAATTGAACATGCTGGATACTGCTTGTTGCGTTCAGGCGATATTACAGAGGCCGTTCATATGGGTAAGGCGGTTAAGATGGACGAATGAAATATTTTTAGATTATTTATTTACCAAAATGAAAAATATGAAAAATAAGTAAAAATATTGAAAATTTAGATACTTTAAAGATTTTTTGTATATGTTAATTTAAACAAAAATATTTTTTATTGTGTTAACAAATGCCCACATCCTGCTGGTGTCCCTGTTCATTAGAATGGATAGATTAGCTTTATAAATATCAAAGCAATGCAGTTTAACAAAATAATGATTCTGAAGTCCCAACCTATTGAAAGATTCTAAGGATCAAGAACTCAACCCGATATTTGTGATCATTCACCAATTTAATGATTAAATGGCTAATGAGATTGATGTTCTGACAAAAAGATTGCGGAATTTCAAGTTGCGTAGAAATTATGTTCCCATTGATGTTGGTTTCCCATAAATGTCTATTGTTTTTTAAAGCACGATTTCTAATACTCTCTATGAGTATTAGTTTCCATAACAACTGTAGAAAACACATTTCTGTTTGGCATTGTTGTTCCCACGACATGGACAATCTATCGGTTTTCTCCATTAATAATTTATCTATGGCAGTATGTCAGAAAAACATGCAAATATTATTGTTAATAAAAAAGAAAGTAAAGTGTTTTTTAGTTTTTTTTCTCTTTCATTGCCTCAGTTCCTCTCGATGTTGTTGGTGAAATTTGTGAATACAAATATTTATTTGAATATCCTAACAGTAACAAAATACTTCCCAATATTCTTGATAAATTAAATTTTTAACTTATGTTTAATTAATTAGTTTTTTAAATTATAATAATTTAATTTTAAATTATTATTAATTAATTATTTTTTTAATTTATACTAATTTAATTTTAAATTATTATTAATTAAAATAATTAACTAATCATAGATATAGTTATTGCTGTTGATTGGACAGGTTAGAAATTTTTTTTTTCTATTAAAAGATAACTATTTGTTAAAAAAATTAAATGGAGTCTAAAATTTATCCATTTGCCTATGAGAATACACTTATTAATTGCACTCATGTCTCATAATAGCATTTGCTTAGATTTAGAACTCTAATGATCGTCTGATAATGAAATTAAGATCATATGTTGATCAAAATGAATTAAATTTTTCAATGTTTCAACTGTATTCCATTTTCTTTAATTACTTTTCTGCAATTTTAATTACATTTGTCAATTAATTCATTTCTTTCAAAATGACATTTTATCGTTAAGTTTGCTTTTCGAATCATTTTTGAAATAGAAAATAATAATTAAAACAAAAATTGATTAATCAACTAATTATTATGTTATTTCTTATTATTACTTCTACATCTAAATGTTTTGCAAAAAAATCTTATCAAATGAGCTCATAATTTAATTAAATGTAATTTATTTTTTATAATGAAAAACTATATTTAAGAAACGGATAATCTCAAATACTGGTTATTTAAAATAATGTAATTATTTTTAGTTTTAACGAACTTTGTAATGAATGGTTAATAATAATTACCAAGAGAGTATTTCGGAATGTTGAATAATTCAAACAAAATTGAATTTATTTTATTTTATTTTAGATTTTAATTTAATATTTTATATGTAAAACGCTATTAATTTATTCTATAACTATATTAAATTTAATACAATACAAAATAACATTTTCCTTAAATTCGAAATAAAAAGTAATAAACAGTAATAAAGTCAATTCACTTAGCTTTAGAACATAAAACATTAACTTCCATTTCTAAAAGCAATATGCCAGATAGTAGGATACCTATCTTTATTCTATTCAAATATATATTGATTCAGATAATAAATATCAAAATAAACAAATAAACAAATTCTTCAAGATTTATTTTTGAATTTATTTTGTTTAAATATTTTAATTTGCCAAGAATTAAATCTAAAATTTGGTTAACAAACTGCAATCCTGTCATTTTTTACTTCAATCTCTTGTTAAACGTTTTTGGAGTAATAGTAAGTAGTATGAAACACACTGTCGCAATTACGTAGCATCTCTACCCCCACCGGCGACGGATTAAATTACATAATTATGTAATTAATCCAGATTAATCATGATTACGTAATTATGCAATCAAGGTAATTAATTTTTGTGTGTATGTTTATTTTTCTTAAAAATATTTTGAATTTATTTTCAAACATTTGGCGCAAAAAAAGGGCCTTAAGTAAATTAAAGTATCTAAAGTAAAGTTATGGTCGACTAATTACATAAGGTAAAACATTTTTATAAGTAAATAGAGAGTCAGCAGTTAGGTTACATACGATAAAATTTTTAAAGTTGAGAATTTTGAAAGTAAGTTTAAGACGACAAAATTACATGATAAAATTTTTTAAATAAAATTTTTAGTCTAGTTTTATCTTTAAATTTTTTATTTCTTTTAAAGATTAATTTTTTAGTGTAATTTTATTGATGAATTTTTTAGTATAATTTTTACAGTGAGTTTTTCATAAATTTTGATAACGAAATTTTCAATGAGTTTTTTCAAAACTTTTTTCAGTCAATTTTTGATTAAAGTTTGGGTCTCGTTGTTACACAATAGTCCTTAATAATAATAATAATAATAATCATTATAATAATAAATTCATAAAACATATAAAAAGTTGACTAACTTGAAATTTACTTTAATTTACTTTTTATTGATGGGCGATTAAAGCCAATTTTTATTTTAGGCTTTTTTATCGAGAGACAAAAATATCTCCTCACTATAGTGTGACCATCGTAGGCGATTTGAGCCAATTTTTATTTAGGCTTTTCAATCGAGAGTCAAAAATATACCCTGACTATAGTGTGACCGAAAAAATTTTGTGGATAAAAATTTTAAAATAAAAAATATACATGAAAAAAATATTTCGAAAATTCATAGATAAAATATATACTAAACTTTAACTTTTAAATTTTTATAATGTAATTTTTCACATCTTACTTTGAAAAATTTCAACTTTTAAAACATGTATAAAAATTTGACGTTTTTAAATTATGCTACAAATTTTACTTTTAAAAAATTACAATAAAAAATTTCCATTAAAACTTTTTCGAAAATTCGCGCAAAAAATGATTTTTGAAAAGATTGCGCTAAAAATTCAAAAATAAATTCAAAAAAATTTTAAGAAAAATAAACATAAACACAAAAATTAATTATCTTGATTGTGGCGGGAGGTGTTACGTAATTGCGCAAGTGTGCTCTTAACTACCGACTATTACCACAGAAACGTTTAACAAGAGATAGAAGTAAAAAATGAGTTAAAGACAAACATATGGAATTTCTCGACAGAATTGCAGTTTGTTAACCAAATTTTAGATTTAATTCTTTGGAAATTAAAATATTTAAACAAAATAAATTCAAAAATAAATCATGAATTACGTTTTTTGGAAAATATTCGTAAAGAAATTAAACCATTTATTAAAAATTATATTTTTATTTAAATAAAATAATAAAGAATCAAATAAAATGAATATAAAAAAATTAACAGACCGTTACGTAATTAAATTGGATATTTCAAAATAGTCTAGTTGATTAAAATTTTGAAAAAAGTTTTACGACATTTAAAATTAAACTACTTAAAGAATAGGCACCGGCAAAATGGAAGATATAATTCAGTCAAATAGCATGAAATTAGTTAGACTAATTGAAATAAAGTTTTCTATTCAGGGATATTATATTTAAATAAATAATAGAAAACCCAGAAAAATATTTGTCATGTTTAATAATAATAATAATAATAATAATAAATTCAGAGAGATTTATAGTGATATAATCTAATTTCTAAATATGTCATTATAATTATATTTTTAACCAATTAAATGAAATGAAAATAAATTAAATATTAATTTTAATATTATTTAAAAATGGCTCATAGAGAAAAGTATAAACCAAAAATGACAACTAGTAAATCACGAATAGATATTAATATAAAATTAGAAGCCATCAGATTGTATAATAACAACACGGATCTCCATGACATCAGTGCGTTGCTTGCAATCAAGCGTGAAACTATCAGGTATTGGATAAAGAAAGACAAAGAAAATCTCATTTTGAACAGTTGTTTAAAGAATTATAATAAAGTTTCCAATTCCGCAAAACGAGAGGCCGTTCAAATGAGAAAGAACGGGATGACATTTGTAGCAATTGCTGCAATTGGGATTTAATGGTGCTTCATTTAACAAAAGTGGTTATTCTTCTGGTGCTGGTTTGATGCCAATATACTACTACTACTACTACTACTAATAATAATAATAATAATAATAATAATAATAATAATAATAATAGGTAATTAAATAAGTTTGGTTAAAATTTTATGAAAAAAAACCGCACTCGTTGTACGATATATTTAGAGAAAACCATGTTCACACTTCTCCGGAAAGATTTTCTGAATTAAAGTATAAGAGAAATATGCTGTAAGGGTTGATTTATCGTTCATGGTCTTTACCTTCTAATTTTACTATTCAAAGAAAAGTTTTGATAAATTGGTTGAAAAGTTAATTAAGAGTTTTTTAATTGATGATAAGAGACTGTTGACAAAATGATTTAAAATGAATATGAAATGAGTGCTAATTTAAAAATTAGTAAAAATATATCTAAGAATAATGAGTCTAAATTTCTGTTAGTATTGCTGTCCTCTGAAGGTTTTACAAATTATAACAAATTACACGTTGAATACACGGTTATATGCACAGTTCTGTGAAGAAAATAACGAGAACTTTCATCAATTACGCACGTTAACTATTAAATGGCTTATGTTTGAAAGAATTTTTGGTACATTTTTTAGAGGTTTTAGATCAGTGGTTCTCAAACGTTTTCAGATAGCGGCAACCTGACGGAAAATTTGAAAAATTGACGGCATCCAACCCTTTTTATAATAATATTTCAGCTTTAAAAATGAGAACAAGTTTTGTAAGTTCTATATTTAATAAACTAAATTTTAACTTGATGCTTTTTCCATATCTCCTTCCAAACATACTCTTAACTCATTCTCAATTGAGTTCAGTTTTTGCCTTTATATTTCTTTACATTTACCAAAAGTAATTGATATATGTACCGTTATTTTAAGTATTTCAAAATCTAAGATAGTAGCCGTTTTTAAAATCAACCCTAATATGTAATTAATAAATTTTCAATAATATAATTAGCAGAGCTCGCGGCACACTTTTCAAATCCCTACGGCACCCGGGTTGAGAAACACTGTCTTAGATGTTAAAAACTTGAATTTTTAATATTATTTTTATTATATATATTTAAAATGGTTTAAATTTAAAATTGTTAATATAAATGTTTTAATAGTAGTGAATTTATATGTTTTATAAAGTTTAAAGTTAACATAAAATTTTTTTAAAAATATAATAAAACATTTAACAAGTAATAATTTGTTCTACGGCTAATCTTAGTAGTGTATTTTTAAATCTCGTCTTGTAGTATTTTTCATTTTGTTTCGTGTAAGAGTGGTTATGTTTTTTGTCTTCTTCGTTTTATTATTATTATTATTATTATTATTATTATTATTAAAAATAAATACAAAATCCCTTAATAAAAGCATTATTTCAATAAGTCTGATTAATTTCATGCATTTCGACTAGATTAAATCTTCCATTTTGCAGATGTCATTCCAATAAGTAATTTAATTTTGTAATATACTAAAATTATGTTTAATTTTCTATTCGACTGAAATAATTTGAAGTATTCAATTTATTTTTATGTTTTAATTATAAAAACCTACTTCATTTAAACTAAAGCAAAAATCAATTTTCCTCAAATAAAATTAAGGGGTTTTCTTTCAGTATCTGAGATTTCTTGATTTTTACTTTCAGGAATACAGTCCAAAAGTCACTATTTACAACAGTAATTTCCAAACTTTTATCCCAAAACTTTATCAACGATAAATAAGTAGATTTGAAAAACGTTTGATATCATTTTAAAACACTTAAAAATGTGAATTTAATTACAAAATTTAAACAATTTTAAAAGTCCATTTAGTAAATTTTACATTTCAGCTTGATTGAAAAACAGTAATTAATACGATATTTTTGAAAAAATATTACAGCAATATCTGCGACTTGAAAAATCTGCAAAATGGAAGTCAAGGATGTACTCAAGAAAAATACAGTTCAGGAGTGGTTTTGTCAATTTAATCAGACAGATAACAGTCGAGAAGATCAGAAACCTTAAGGTGGAATTTAGATGAAACAAATTAAGAAATTTAATGTCAGTAAAATATAATTAGATTAGTCTGAGTAAAATGATGATAAGGATAAAAATATGGATTTTCAGAATAAATAAAGTGATAATACATGTTTTATTACTGAAAAATTTGATTTTTGATAATCAAAGGTAAGGATTTTGCTCATAATTAAAATGATTTTATCCATCATGTAATTAGAGTTAAGTAAAAGATATGATATTATCAATAATCATACATCACACAATCAAATAAAAGAAACAAGAATAAAAAATACTTGAATAATTAAAACATTATAATTGAAATTTAATGACGATTTATTACTTCTGAAATATTGTATTATTTAATTATAATTTTCATTCAGCGTTTCAACATTTATTTAATTAAGAACTATAACAATTCAAATAAATTTTATTTTGAAAATATTTATTTAAATGCAACTGATCACCAAAATATAAGTAATATATGATTTTCAATCTCAAATTTATGATTGGTTTATTTACTGTTATATATTCTACTAAAGAATTATAAGTAAAACATTAAATTAAATTTATTTAAGTGCTTTGTCGTTTTTTTCAATGGCTTGGTATTTAATATATATAAAATAAATGATAATATTTTTTGATGCGCTAAAAGGATAATTTACCGACTAATTATAATTTCAAAATATCACAAATCTAATAATATTTCATTTTTACCAGATTTACATCAATTTGAGATATTTCTTTAGAAGTCGGAATTTAACAATCTGGCAATAATTTATTTAATTAAATTATTGAAATAATTATTTTTGTATCAGTTTCATTCGAACTTTCGCATGTTTAGTATAACTATCATTAATTTTAATTTTTTTTTATATGTAAATGAAATTTTCTATATTTTTATTTTTGCATAAGAAAAACGAAAAACCGCGTAATTTATTCGACTCATTGTAATTAAAATATCCGTGATGCTAATGAGACTTCTACAATAACGGAAATAGAAATGCATTTGAAATGCATCGCAAAGTTTCTGATATTTTCTAGATTTTCTTATTTTGTTAAATATGTTGAATAGTTATAGAGTTAGGTATTGTTTAGATTCTTTGACAATCCCCTCAGTCTGTATTACACAATCATTTGGCAATGTCATTGATGCATGTCATAAATTATTTAACTGTGCAAAATATTATATATATATATAATTATATATATATATATATATATATATATATATATATATATATATATATATTGTTGAGAATTTGGTTAGTTTCTTCCGTTAGCCCCCATGTAGTTTAGTAACTTGGAGAATGGATTCAAATTTTGAGTCTTTTCTCCAAGCAACCACAATAATTTAAATTAAGATTCAAAGTCATGAAAATAAAAAAATCATATCTTAAAAAAACAAACTTTTCTTTGAGAGTTTTTTTTAAATTGAAATATTGGTTTAAAAAGTTTTTGGTGGTTTTAAGTGGTCTCTGTAAACTAGAGAAATTTGTTATTTTAAAAATTTCAAATAATAATGGATGTTCCTATTTATAAGTTAGATTTGCACAAAAACTCTTTTGGTTTGGTAAAAATCCTAATAAAAAAGGTTAAAAAATCTTCGTCTAGCCATAATGTGCAGAAAGACAGTAGTGATTTAAATTTATTTTCTCAAGAAAGTCTCTTAAAGGTATCTAATGATAAAAATGAAAGTTTCTGGCAAAGTTTGCATAATTTGTGGCGAAAGAAAGATTGTGATGAAGATTTTTTAGTCAATGGAAATAACTTTATCATAAAATTTCAAACATAAAGACAATAATTGATCAATTGGAAAATAATGTCAAGTATATATCTTCGAAGGTCAATAGTATAGAATCCATTATTAATATGTATGACAATAAAGTGATTAAAAAATTATTTAATCTTTTAGATTTTATTTTAATTATTCAAAGTTTGGACAACAGTATTTATGACAATTACCACAAATCATTTTCACTTCATGACAGTCATCAAAATATTGCAACTAATGATTTTACTTATAGTAACAGAATATCCCAAGATCAGTGGACCAAAAATAATAGAACATCGATCTCATGGAAGACTCCGTGTATCCATCCATTAAGCTACACTAAAATATCAATTAATAACAAAAATGGGGTACCCGTTATCGAAAAGAAAACATTTATTACAATTGCGAACTCACCAGAATTTTGTAAATATCTTCAAGAGAATAATCGGAACTGTGTTTTAGATCAGAAAGACATCGAATTTATTGAGGAAACAAGAAATATATTTAAATTTCCATATGATTATTACGAATGGATCAAGGAAAACATTGAGAACTTGCTTCATTGGATTCGCCATAAATCACGATTCAATTTTCCAAAACTATGCAAGGAAATAATCGACATTCTCACTCGACGAATTATAGTTGGTACACAAACTGAAGAACAAGATTATCTTCTCATTGCATCAGTGACTGTACCAAATGAATATAAATGCTTCGAATCCAGACATTATGATGCTGAGAAAGATGAATTTGGAGGATATGGTTTAGTCACTGCTCATACAAATATTAAAGCATATTTGTTTGATTATACGAGACATCCCAGCGACCAGATAAAAGTGGTCAATGTAAGCCCGATCTCGTTCTTCAAGGACATTCTCAGGAAGGTTTTGGATTTTCTTAGAATATCAAAAACGCTGGTGCATTACTTAGTTCTGCAGTGAATGGAACAATTCAATATTGAGATATTAACTGTACTCCAGAAAATAAAATGGAATTCTTCATATATATATATATATATATATATATATATATATATATATATATCCCTTTTAACAAACCTTACAAAATGATATCATAACTCTCAGGCGAGAGACTATGTTAACACTAAATAGAAAAGTAAATAATAAAAAACCATAAATAACATCCATAGCACTATCCTTTTTTTTGCTTGACATTCTCTGTGTTTGTAGCCCAATCTCAGATGTCATTTTCAATGTATACTTTGAAACATATATTTTTTTCATAAATCAACCCAAAAATATTCTTGACATATGTTCGAGCTAATCCTTTGATTGCAGACTTAGTGATGCGTTAGATGTTGCCTCCCTAAGCTCCTTTATTGCTTCTTTTGCTGCGCAGAAATATGTAAAATTAAAATTTTGTAATACTTCTTGACCTTTAGCCTGGTGAGACTGGAACATATTTTATCCTTTTTCAAATGCATGTGACCCCTTGACGACAACCCCGTTCTGCTTCTATATTTAATTCTCGTTTATTCAGAATCTTCTTTATGAAAATGTTTTGAGATTTAGTGGTTATTAAACATTTGATTAATGAATTTCTGTATAATTTTACCATCCAGAAAATCAAGCAAGTAAATTCATGGATGATCTTTAAATTCCGATATATTTACATGGACATTGGAAATTTCACCTTGTATAATTCCTTTCCGTTTTACAGTAAATTCAAAATTTATCATTTGATAATTTGACGATGGAAAAAAGAATGTGATTTTAAAAATTGAGTATCATCAGTTTTACTGATACACTGAAGATACAATGGCCTGGATTTACCAAGGTTTGAGTGTAATGCTAGCATTATGGTTAACTGGTGTCTAGATTGTATAAATGGATTTAGATTAAAAACTGCTTTCGACTACCTTGTATACACTAAAAAATTAGATTGCAAAAACAGTAACACCATCTTTTGTTATATATGCCGATTTTGAAGCAATTCTACCTGATGATGTAGTACATCATCAAAGATACATTCCAAGCTCTTATTAATTATAATAATACTTGGGTATGATTGCGTGTATGAATTTTTGACTGATGAATGAGACATGACTGGAGTGGACATATAACCACCTACTCATGAGTCATACAACTTTTTCATAAATTTTCTAAGTATTATTAAGGATACCTAAATAATAAAAATAAAATAATTATCTTTAAATTGAATAAAACAATTGAGGGAAATTATATTAAACAATAGGTATTGTGCTTCACAATCTTGGGAAGTAGGAATGAACGGATAACATGAGAAAGCAAACAATCAAAGAAGATAAGGTCAGTTTTAATTAAAAAGTACAAAGTGAAGAAAGGAAAACAAAAACAAAAATTAATTTGACACATTCTTATTTCAAATAAGTAAAACAGATCACCATGGAAGCCGAGAGAAGGTGTCTTTAAAATAATATGTATCTTGACAGTTTTCAGAGATATTCAAAAGATTTGAGTGAAACAAACAAAATATGCCTGAAAAGTTATTGAAATGGAACTCATTATCTTTAAGTGCCATTACAAAAGAAAGTATAAAATGGAAGTGTAGATTGATTTCAAAGAAAGTAAAAGAAAATAAAGTAGAAATTAACAAAAGTGTTAAAACAGTACAAGAAAGTACCAAGGAGTAACCACAGAATAAAAACTTAAACCAGACAAGTAAGGAAGAATCAAAAATTATTATAGAAAAAAGTTGTTAAAATAAAGAAACAGTTAAATTTTTAAAAGTCATCATAGAGAGTGTCTAGTAAATTCAAGTCAAACCAAAGAAAACAACTAAAATTATTTTACCGAGTGTTGAAACCAGAAGCAGCAATCAAGAGTTTTTTAGTTAGAAAGTTTATTACAAGTACAATTCCTCTGAAGGGTCGTAATAACCACATAATACGGATTGTTGTAATATCAAATTAATCATGCCATTGTAATTTGATAATAGATTGTATTGATCAATAAAGTTTATATTATCTGAAATTCGTTGTTAGTATTAACAAGCTATTTTGAGACAAATTTGTTTTAAAATTAAACTATATCCATTTAATTAAAGAACTTTTATAATTTTTAGAATTAAAAGGTTCCTTTTTTATTTTATGATCACAATATTTGGTGTGTAAATAAAGCCCTGTGTGATCCACATTATGAAGATACTTAGACCTTAGAGACATGAACTACAAAGAAATTTTACACTTTAGATTTTAGTCAAATGTGTTTAAAAATTACAATTAAAATATTTAAATTCATATCATATTTCATTATTCATCAATAAATAAAAAATTTATAAACTGAAATGTATAACATATACTTTTTTTGATTTCCACCACTGATTTATTTTCATTTTCAAATGACATTTATTAAAACATATATTTTACTATGAATCAAAAAGAATATCGATGCTTTTTTATATTAACGAAATTTCTGCAGTTTTTTTCAAGTATCGAATATTTGATTGTAATCTGAACACAGAAACCTTTCACAAAAGTGCTCGTTGTCCGGTCACTCACAGTATATGTTTTTCTATGTATAAAGAGAAAAATTTAATTTTTTTAGGAGATATCGTGATATTTATAGTATTAATTCAAATAATAGCGAAATTGATTAAAACAATTATCACATTTTTTTTATAAAATCAATGAATAATTGAAAATACTAACTGAAATATATTTCTCACATTTAAATAAAAGGAAAATTCTCACATCAATATAACTATATTTTTTTCAAAAAGGAATTTATTAATAATTAATAAAAATATTATTTGTGAGGAAAGTTAGAAAAAAAAATTTAATTACTAATTTATTATTTCATACAAAAATGTAATTTTAATATTTGATAAATAACATGGTTCATAAAATAATTTCTTTAGGAAAACTTCGAAAAATTTTTAAGTATACTTTTAGACATATATTTTCTAGGTTTTTATTTCTGCGTTTATTTTTTGTTTCAATAATACTTCAATCTAGTCTAAGTACCCATCATAACGCAGTTGTTTGGTGTCCGAGAAAAGGATAATAATTTGCATGTAGACATTTATAATTAATTCAAAACCAAATGATAAAAATCATTTACAATGACCGTAAAGAAAACTTTCAAATTTTTAAATTAAATTTAATATTTATAACAGTCTTATAATGAATACATTGATAAGTTACTTATTGTTCGATAGAGAGAAGTCGATCTTCAGATGACATTGAAATTTTTCTTTCTATTTATTTGCGTATTAGCGTTATAGTTGGCACTACATTATTATTAAGTGTTTTCACTTTCATAAATGTTAACTCAAATTTTACATTGAATTAATTTCTGTTTTTTAAACGAGAAAATCTTTTTTGAGGAATATACACAAGAAATATTTCCATAAAAAATAAAGTATTCCAGAGAACATTAATGATTTTGTAAAGCAAAGTTATAAAAATTTCTGAAAAGGAAGTTTTGTAGTTTTTTCTTATAGGAAACTTTTATGGAATATTTAAATTCGGACAATTTGTCTTTTTTTACATAATGCTACATAATTTATTTTTTGTTTAAACAAATAGTTTAATCAGAATATTAAAATTTTCACAATACTTGTGAAACGATTAATAAATCAGACTTCATTAAAACACCATGTTGTTGATTAATTTAATATATTTGGTTATTTGGGTAAAATGAGTTTGCGTGATTTAAATCTTATGAAATTCGGAGCCCATGTACAAAGAATTATAAGGCATATTAAAAATTGCTTTCATATTTTCTAATTACAGGATACTCAATTTCAAAAAAAATTAATTAAAAAATTGAAAACTTTGATTTTTTTTTAAACATATTAATTAAATTATTTATTTATTATATTAGTTCCTTTGATCTGGAAATCTATAAGTTAACCATTTTGTTTAATCTATGAAATCAAATTGTAAAAAACAAGGATAATCATGGTCAATATATTTGGCGAGTTTATTATTTTATTAGTTAATTATCATTTTGTTTTTTATTGGCGTTATCTTTTAATAATAATAATAATATTATTATTATTATTATTATTATTATTATTATTATTATTATTATTATTATTATTATTATTATTATTATTATTATTATTATTATTATTATTATTATTATTATTATTATTATTATTATTATTATTATTATTATTATTATTATTATTATTATTATTATTATTATTATTATTATTATTAAAAGATAACGCCGATAAAAACTCTTCGTACGATATATTTCGACAGCATAACTGTCAACACAAAACCAAGTACATGAAACCAAGTATTATGAAATAACTTATAATTTAAACAAATTATTTTTTTATATTAATTTAATTATCTGATAAATAAACACTTAAAAAATATTCAAATACTTTTAACTAATTTTAAAATGTTATTTATATAGATAATATATATATTTTTTATCTATATTATAATTTTAAAAAATAATGTAATTTATAAATTAAATTATTTTAATAATATTAAAAAAGTTTTTTTTAAAAACAATACATAAGCATGATTTAACATACTTAAACTATTTAAAAACACTTAAAACATTCGTAGTCACAGCACTTTGTACATTATCTTTGGATCCAATGACCTTATCAGCAATGCTTCACGTAACACGCGTTCTCAATAATTATAAAAACTTTTCAACAAAATTCTAAAATCAGACATTCCTATTTCACTTTTACACAGCCTCTTTTGTGCTCACTAATATTGGTCAAACCCTTCAATCGATAATGCTCTAGGATGGGAAGTCTCTCCAATGTATGTGGCATTAAACTCATTACACGAATTAGAGACGATCTTATACTCTAAATTTCCCATCTGTTTACTTAACTTACTTTTATAATTTGTAAAATCTTCAGACTACGGCAATACTAACATAATCATGTTTATGTATTGTTTTTTAAAAAAACTTTTTTAATATTATTAAAATAATTTAATTAAATCGATGCCAAATTTATTTTATTATTTAATTATTATTATTATTATTATTATAATTATAATTTTTTTATTATTTCTTATGATTATTATTACGAGAACGAAATAATAAATTATTAGATATTATTTCAACAGCTTGGCAGATGTGCTTTGATTTTATTTTCGAAGAATTTACTATAGTGTTAGTGTCAGAAAGTCTACAATGAAAAATTATTAGTATATCTAATAAAAGTTACCTAAATAAAATTTCAAAATTTGTTTTAATTAATGTGTTTAATTATCAATTATTTCTCAATTAAAAATGCAAGAAAAAGCTTTTAAATTTATTAAACGAAACATTCGTCTTGATTATTTCCCAAATAAGACCAAAATCTGACAAAATGGTGAAATAAGAAGTATATCAAAGAATTGAATTCAAGAGTGAATTTGATTCTTCTAAATATTTCTTTAAGCAATTGAGTCTTATATTTTAAAAGTTAAGATAAGAGGGCAATTAAAACTAAATTTATATTTAATTCTATTTTCTAATAAGCTTATGAGAAAAACAAAACAAAAAAAGTAAAAATAAAAATAAATATAAAACATTCACGAAATGTGTTTTTTCTATTACCTTGATAAAAAAATCTATGAAATCATTGAAAGTAGAGAAAGAAGTATTTTTTATGACAAACAAACGTTCTTTGGGATTTAACTCTGTGATTCTTTTGATTCCGCCATTCAGATGGAATATTTATTTTTGAAAAAGTTAAAAATTTTTCACTCATAATTTCAATAAAAATAATTCATAATTAAAGCGATTAATTATGAAATATTCTGAAAATAAAAATTAATTTCCATAAATGATGACATTTTTCCAGCTTTTCCATCTGTCAGTTCGTTTCGTTCGGTTGTATAATTTTCGTTGTCTATCATATCGACAGTATATAATAGAAATTCATTAAATTAAAAGGTGGGATGATGTATGATTTTATGTCATGTTGATTACCCCAAAATTTCCTAATTCATTTATTTCGGATTAGAAATTCTAATAATTTTTCATTTGTGTTAGACACAGGCTTTATGGCCCGGTTTACAGGCCAATATAAAATGAGATTTCATAAAATTTGTCAATAAAGAAAAATTTAAGAAATTAATTTTTTTCAAAATATAATAATAATAATTTTAGGATTTTATAATTATATATTTATAAATAACTATAAATCCATCATTAATATCTTTTAATTCGTTTCCTGTCACTTGGTACCGTATTATGTGATTAAAATGACAAATTCTTTACATCTCCTTTATTTTACTGTAAATATTGTGGAAATTATTCATATTTGTCTGTAAATAATATTCATTGAATAATTATTTAACATTATTTATTCTTTAACTGAATTATTGTTTCCTCGCAAGTAATGCAAAGTTGTAGATGTTAGCAAATTTTCATACTTTGAAAGTGGAAAATATAAATTTTTTACTTAGTTCTACTTTCTAAACTGTTGATTTGAAATTCCTGAAAGTATGCGCACTTCAGATGTAAAATCCAATGTAAAAATATAAGACAGAACCATTTTTTCAAACAAATGTTCTATGACCTTGTTTTGCAATATCTTTATGAGTCATGTACAGCATGCATGAATTTGATTGGTTACACTCCTGATTCTACAAATATAAAAGAGAAATGAAATGCTTCATTATTTTAAAAAATGAATATTATAAAGAATAGTGATAAAACAAGTTTAATTAAGAAAATAAGAATCTAAGAAACAAATCAAGAAAGATACAAATGTATCATAACTATATGATGTGTTTCTTGGTCGATAAAATTCCATATCAATTCTGAAATGCAGCGAAATTGATCAAATAGCAACATTCAAGCTCCTTTGGTCAAATATCGAAGGAAAATGTATTTGTAGTAAATAAAATGTTGCAATAAAAAAATATTCATCAACAATTGAAATATCCGATTTCTTAACCCGTTTGAAGAAATTAAATATAAAGATAATGAAAGCTTGTTTGCAAATATTTCAATACATTTATATCAGATTGATACCAAAAATGTCATAACACCAATTTGAAAAGTAGGTAGGGCTCGGCTTTCACTGGATTTTAACCACTTTTAGTTTCCAACATGTCTTTGTACTTATGTTTTGAATAAATATCGCGTATTAATTGTCCTGTTTGTAGTTAGTGTAGAATTTTTTTGAATATATTATTGTATAATCTAGAAAACTAAACAAATGCGACAATGATAGATTTTTAAGCCTATGAATTAACATTTCTTGTTAAATGTTAAAAATTATGACGTATTCAACAATTTTAAAGTTTTTTATCATCGATTTAAAAAAACTATAATATTAAGTGTTCTTTCATTAAAACAAAAAAGAACTTCTATAAAATATGTTAGGTAATGTAATGTATTAACGTTGTAATCAAAAAATTCAAAATTTGAAAAATACGTAATCACCGATTAAAACAAAATTTAAATTTAAAAAATTAAAGTTAGGGGAGTATCACAAAAAAGGGGGTTTCTTAGAATAAAAATATATGAAAAGGTAATGGTCATTCCTGGTCATTTTTTCAAAGTCGAGGATTTTACATTAGAGCTGGAGTGCAAATATATATCAATTAGATAGATTATAAGCTATTTATAGTTCTTAATACTAGCCACATTATCGTGTCAACTTGTGCGAGTGAAAAAGTTAAACGGTTCTTCTATAGTAGTGTCACCCTTAATCTGTTATTTTTCTCCGGTTCACATTAATTTTTTCTTGAGAATAAGTAAAGAAAATTAAAATTGAAATTTCGCAAAAAGAGTATTTATTTTAAATTTTAAAATAAAAAATTATTTAATGGAATGTATGATCTTGGTTTTGAGGGTAAATTTGTATTATTCTTGGATTAAAGTTGAATAGAAAAACTTGTATCTCACTGCGAATCATATGCAGCCGCACACGTTTCTTATTTTGAACTATTTGTTATCGTTAAATTGAATTTAAATAATATAAAAATATCTGGTATCAAATTGGGATAAATTTCACAGTAATCCAATCTTTAATGTGCTCATTGTAATTATTTACGTGATAATTACAATTCTCAAATGATTGAGTAGAAATAGAACAATTTCTGAATAATATAACACCGAAACATCAAATATGAAGAATCAAATATGAAGGAAAATACTAATAGTGGGCAAAAAAAGTATTTTAAATAAAAATCTATTTAATTTTCCACTTGCTTAGTGGTTATCACAATTTAAATCTTGTGAAATATCTCTCCTTTCAGTTTTGAAACAAATCAGTCACTTTTTTTGATATTCTCAGTTTCTTTTTCTGAGAATTTAGTTGGTCAAAAATCCTTTCTTTAAACGTTCTGAATGACATATGTAAAAAACTGAGAATAACTACGACGAAAAACATTTGTTATTATGTTGCTGATGCCAATGGAAATTGGGTTTATTTGTTTTAAACTGACAGATGTGACCTTAATATAAAAATATTTGAAAGATTTTGCTTTTCTTGCCACTTTTTTGGTACTTTTACTAGAAAAACCGTTGAGCATAAAGAATGGATATTAGAGAATGCACAAATAAGAGCAAAACATATTCTTCTAAAATGTCACAAAAATTATTTTATTATAATTATTATTATTATTATTATTATTATTATTATTATTATTATTATTATTATTATTATTATTATTATTATTATTATTATTATTATTATTATTATTATTATTATTATTATTATTATTATTATTATTATTATTATTATTATTATTATTATTATTATTATTATTATTATTATTATTATTATTATTATTATTATTATTATTATTATTATCATTATTTTCATTATTATTATTATTATTATTATTATTATTTTTA
This sequence comes from Schmidtea mediterranea, assembly GCA_022537955.1. NCBI lineage: Eukaryota > Metazoa > Platyhelminthes > Tricladida > Dugesiidae > Schmidtea > Schmidtea mediterranea. The sequence goes on from CM039681.1 coordinate 74,452,332, forward strand.
TTATTATTATTATTTTTTATTATTATTATTATTATTATTATTATTATTATTATTATTATTATTATTATTATTATTATCATTATTTTTATTATTATTATTATTATTATTATTATTTTTATTATTATTTTTATTTTTTTTTTATTATTATTATTATTATTATTATCATTATTTTTATTATTATTATTATTTTTATTATTATTATTATTATTATTATTATTATTATTATTATTATTATTATTATTATTATTATTATTATTATTATTATTATTATTATTATTATTATTATTATTATTATTATTATTATTATTATTATTATTATTATTATTATTATTTTTTTAGGAAAATCTGCATAAATTTATGGATTAAAAATATAACCAGCATTAAAAATAACCAGCAATTAACGCGTAGGGAGTTTGAAGATATTTATCACTGAATAATTACTGGAATTTTCTGAATATCCCTTCTTTGGCTTTACGTATCTAATGTGACATTTTTATGATTTTTTTATATTTTGCTAAAATTTGAAGGTGAATTTAAGAGCAGGATTTTGTTCTTTATTTTACTGTTAATATAATGAAATTGTTTATATATAAATTATTTGATAATAATAATAATAATAACAATAATAATAATTTATAATGCTGACGAAACTGGGCTAGTATTTAAAAACCTTAATTCAAAAACGTTAGTTTCAAATGGAGAAAAGAACGCACCTGGTAGAAAAAATAGTAAGGAGAAGATTACCGTAATGAGGTATGTAAATGCGATTGGCCGGCATAAGTTGCCCCTGGTGATTAGAAGTCGAGCGAAACAGCCACGATGTTTTAAAAATACTGTTTTACATAATATACACTATAGATCATTAAGAAATGCTTGGCAAACTAGTGAACTTTTTAAGGAATGGTTCCATAACGTTTTTGTGCCTGAAGTTCAGAATCATTTGGCCGAGAAAAACCTATCTCCGCAAGTCATTTTGTTATTAGACAATGTGAGTGCTCATTCTCTGAGTACCGAAATAACTTCAAACGATGGAAAAATTTCAGTCATGTTCTTTCCGCCGAACACTGCAACCACTCGATCAGTGTAATATAAAGTGTTTGAAAACTTTATACCGCAAAAAATTGTTACTCAGTTTAGTGTCATCCAGTAGCGACACCCTGGAAGAAAAGTTCTAAAAGATTACCCTGAAAGATGTAGTTTTTATGATAGTAGTGTTGGGCCAGAACCCAAGTTTGTTTAAATGAATCGGTAATAGCACGCAAACATCGGACGCAGATTTAAAATCAGACCCGAAAAACACCATGCAAAAATACGAGAAAGAAATAATTAAAATATAAAATCAAAAATATAAAAATAAATAAAACTATTAACAAAATGCATCAAGATCAGCACGAAACAAACATAAGAATAACACGAAAAATTTGACCAAATATTGACAATTTAATCAAAGAAACAAGAGTTCATGAAATTGGAACTGAAATAAAATAATTTGAATTAGAAATAGTTCAATTATTTGTTAAATGAATAAATTGTCAAAATATATTAAAAAATTAAGAAATTAAAGTTAGAAAATACAAAGAAATGCCCAAGGTCAAATTTTGTTTTAATATATCAAAATTAACACGCAAGGTTAAGGTCACAGAATAGGTATATATACCGATTCATTTTCACATAATTTTAATGATTTAATCACTCAGTTTTGAGGAACTTGAAGCAAGCACTTTTATTCTGAAACTCTATTTAGAAAAGTAAGCAAGAATGACTTGCGGAGACAATTTTGTGTGATGCTCATTTCATAAAGAATGTAATCGATGTCAATATTTATCAAATATATGATATAACTATCATAGACGTTTCAAAAAGTCGAAATTTTTCAGGCCCACAGCCACACACTGACAAGTTATTAAAATCAGACATATCATATTCGAGCAGTGTAAGTGCGGTGTAAGTCCGCCAACAGCTCGTGCTCGTGAGAGATCTCGCCGTGGGTAACGACGGACTCGAACAGTCAATTCATATACCATTATAGGGGCAGCAGGGAGATCGGGAGACAATCTTTTGGTTGCCTACCTTTCTACCTACTCCCGAAAAATCGACCTAAATTATTTTACTCATCGGCTAAAATATTAACACCGAGTAGTCCAGTGGACACTCTTAAAATCTAACTTTGACACACAACTTTCCTAGGATCAACTTGAGGATTAAAGGGAACGGGTTAGCGGAAATCGATGCTTCAAATTCTTTGATAAATTTCCATATTGATAATGAAATCAAATACGGAACCCAAATAAAATATTAATAATACTACGACCCAAAGATAGTTTAAAAGATTTTTACGGGTGGGAAGAACCTGGAGTTCTAACTAAATGAAAAATTTGCTTCGCCCCGACGATAAACTCTAGCATCAGATAAATATAATTAAGCATAAATCATACTCAAATGACAAACCTCCAATAAATGTATTAAAGTAGATATAAAGGCAAATTCTATATAGCGGCAAATCGAGAAATATGGCGGAGCTGTCACAACTAGAGATTGAAATATCCAATTTTATGAGAAGGAAATGGATCGGAAATTTCTCCGCTACTCTTCCCTGTGTCGATCAATGAGCGATTGATAGTGCTGCCTGTAATAGTCCGACTGACAATTCCAATAGCGCCAGTCCGATCGATGGGAGATTTAGAGAATGGGCTGAGAAAATTTCCTATCCCGCAAGCAACTAAAAGTCGATTAGACAGTTGCTATCCACGCAGGATGATCAATAGAAGAGTAGAAACAGAAGTTGGCTAATCACATCTCGCTAAGTACGATAGCACTGCCACGTGGCGACACACCCACATGACAGTATAAATAGAGAGACGGATTTTGCGAGGGATTGATTAATTACGAAACTCGTCGAAAAATGGAAAATGAAACTCGTGGAAATGGGAACGGAAAGAAGAGTGCCACCAGTCCGGAGAAACCCCAGATACGTTCAGGCTCGGTTAGATACGACCAGCGAAGAGTAAATCATCCAGAGCCCTCAACAAGTACGGCTATTTTCAGCCATTTAATATGTTCATAAAAGCAAATAAATATTTAATTATGATGCAATTCGTTATTAGAAGTTTAGATGAAACTAGTATGCAATCTAATATGTTCACAAAAGCAAATAAATATTTTAATTATGATGCAATTCGTTATTAGAATTTTAGATGAAACTAGTATGCAATCTAAATGTTCATAAAAGCAAAAAAATATTTTAATTATGATGCAATTCGTTATTAGAATTTTAGATGAAACTAGTATGCAATCTAATATGTTCACAAAAGCAAAAAAATATTTTAATTATGATGCAATTCGTTATTAGAATTTTGGATGAAACTCGTATGCAATCTAATATGTTCATAGAAGCAAATAAATATTTTGATTATGTTGCAACTCGTTATTAGAAATTATGAATGAAACTCTAATGCATTTTGATATGGTCATAAAGCATAATAAATATCGGGGTTAGGATTCAACCCGTTCGTAAGAGTTTTTTTTTGAATATAAATCCTATACGTGAATTAACTAGAATACGACACGACTCAATCATTTCCTTAATATAACAACATTAATCGTCGTGTCCCTATCTTTCTCAGGGAGTGAAATCACTTCGATCGAGCTCCGGGATAACAACTGATAAATTGTACCACTGCAGTAATGTACTGATTAGTCGACCGGAGTAACCGTTTTTCCCCTTGGAGATAATTTTTCTTTCCCGTATCATCGTCATAGGAACATCGAAAGCGTAAATTGGTAATTCTAGATAAATTGGATTTCTCGATAATCAATTATTATACATTTAGTCTTGTCCGACCAATTATCGGATACACTTAACACTTGGATTTAATAAGAGGATCATTTTATTTTCTAACCAAAGTAAACTCAATCTTAGTGAATTCGAAAATTGTATAAATGCGCCTCTTTCAGTTTGTTAGTGAGTCTTAGTCCCCTCTCCACTGTGCCCCAAACCGCCATACAATGCAGTTCTGACGGAAGTTTAAGATGAGTTAAGTTAACCGCTCAGACGAATTTGACCCAAATTGATAAAATCTTAAAAGAAAGAGAAAGCAATAACAATATATTCCTATTATTATTTCTATTTTTGACATTCACAGGTACTCCACATACTGGCTGGGAAGATGCAGACCGTACCACTCTGACGGTGCCGACCAGGTTTGCCGGCCGGTATCGACAGGCCCTGTGGGATAGGGGTTATACCATATCAACTTATGGTACCCCCGCGTGGCCGAAGCGCAAGACTGACGAGCTGTGAGATGATATTGAACTTCCCAGTGTCCTGATTAAACGGGAGCCAGGCTGGAATCCCGCGCGCGAAATCTGACAAGAGGCAGAACGTGAACTTCATCGCCTAGAACAGCTGGAATGACGTTATTGATTCCTGGCACGATGGGAGAAAGAATACCTCGCTCGGATTAATCGGGATATCCGTAGTGGACGTATCTTCAGTTCAGATGGATATTTACCTCCTTACGGGATCGCCTATGACCATAGAGACCCAGCCTTGCAAGAAATGAATGCACCAGTACAACTTGTGGTCTCAAAGAGCCTCCTCCAGCCCGACATTCGAGATGTACTGGAGGATCGGGGCGTCGAGGAGCACGCTTATTCACGGAGGTGCTTTCCCAACAAACGACCACACTGAGGTCAAAGAACCCGTAGTACATTTATTTTAGTTCATTTATTTTGTTAATGTCCTCATCTGTATTGTTAATAAACTTATGGTAACAGTAGTTCTTTTAATTGTTAAATAGATAAACTTACTGTAACGGTAGTTCTTTTAGTTATTAAATAGTATTTTGTCCATATAAAAACTAGAGGAATAAAGTGCTGAACGTTTTTTTTGTGTTGTTTGTTGTTACGGGACACGAGATGATCATCCGGTAAGAACTAAGGCCGTGCTTTATATGTTTTATTTTTTCATTTTTGTTCTAACGACATCTCCTAAACCTAATTTACGGGAGCTCAGCAAAGAATTGAAGGACCTCCGGAAGGAGCATACGGATCTCTACCAGCAATGCCTGCAATTGAGTCGGGAATTACAACGAGTTAAGGCCACCTGGTCTGAACCGACTAGAGTGAAACGACTCTATCAGAAGATCGACGCAGCACAGAAGGGCTGGCGGGAAGAGAGAGCCCTGGCTAATGAAAGCAACGAAAATATCAGGTTATTAATAACTGAAGATGATATAGTTGTTAATCCGGTTTTCGATGCTGAAGACAACAATAACTTATGTTCCACTCCGGACATAGATGAAACTCTTTGAAATGTTAATAATTTTCTAAATTGTGAAGAGAGTAATTTAGCTATTCGGGATATCTTTGACCTTCAAAACATTAGAGAAGATGTAATCCTAAAGCAGATTACAGAAAATTGAATAGTTTTGTTGATATTAAATTGTTCTTTAAAATATGTTATAAACCTATAATTATAACTTTTGTTCAGCAACGTTTGGGTTTAGTAAAAAAATAAGTAATTGCATACTATACTCATAAAAAGAAACTTTATTCAGAAAAAGAAATGTTTTATAAAAATATGTTTCATAAAAGTTTCTTTTTCTGAATATTTTCTGTATATTATTTTCTCCATCAACTATTGGTAAAATTATAAATTCTCAACCATGGATGTTGTATTAACACATTGTATGAGGCTAAATTGTCGTGTGATTTCACGACTCACCTTTTCACTTGAAACGGCTTTACGTAAAGCGATATAAAGAACATACGCACTTACAATTACCCGTATTGATACAAACCTCTCTCTCCGGCAAGTCTACTAAAACGTACTTTTACGTCACCCGCGCTAAAGTGACAGATTGCAAATAACGTAAAATTATGTGACCCGCATACAATGTGTTAATAATAAAATCATTAAATAATTTTGCCAATTTACAAACATAATTTGGAAGATCTACCTTTAAGTCCTTAGAATTCTAAGACCTTTTCCTTTGTGAATCAACAGAGCGCTCTTCCCAAAAATGATTTTCGTACTCACAGAAATACATTTTAAGAAACATTAATTTAGAACAGAGCTTCTTAAACTTTTGTAATTCACTAATTCATTTATGATTGCGAGTTTCTTGACGACCCCATACAAATATAAAAGAAAAATAAATTTATATTTTTTTAAAATTCCTATAACATCTTCTAATTCATAGTAAATGTTATTCAAGTTATTACAATACTCTTAATAGAAATGCAGGTACAAACAATCTTTCCGAACTAGAAGATTTTATGATATATTTATCTACGATAATTGTTATTTTATCTTTATAACAATAATTTTACAAGTTAAAAAACATTTTCTGTTAAATTGTATTTTATCTCTCGCAACCCCAGAACTTTGCTACGCGACCCATGGTTTAAGAAGCCCTGATTTAGAACAATAAGAATTCATATTAAAGATTATAGAAATCATTACTAATTTGCAGATTTATTTCAATTTTAATTTAGAAATAAATTCATTGAATTGATATTGAAATTGCAATAAATAAGTTTTAATAATAAATTAACCAGATTTTTAAATTGGATGAAAAAATCTGAATAACGAAAACAGTCTTAACTAGATCAGAGTGTCACATTTTTTCAGCATTACCATCACTTGGTTTCAGCAATTGGATTCTGCGTTTGCACTCGAAAATATCAAAAACGAAAAATCTAATTGCTTTTACCTACTTACCAATTTTTCTCCGTAGATATTAAAAGAACACTCGGATTCAATGAATTCTCATTCAACAAAACCCTATTCAATACTTTGTGAAGCAACCATCAGAATAAAGGTGGAAAAAAATCATTTTTAAAATTGTATGTCCAGTTGCAAAACAAGTCACATATTTAGGAGGTAGGATTTTAGCAGAGGTTTGCAAAAAGTGGATAGAAAGGATAGAATATACCAATCAAACCAACGTCAGAATCCAATAAAAAGGAGGTTAGAAAAAATGAAATTGCAGACTGCCTATTTCGACAGATATATATGCAAATTTGGGTCCCGGAAATAGTAATAACTGATAATGATAAACAATTCATCCCATCATCATTCATTTAATTATGTTGCAAGTATAATATTGAACAATGCCATTCCACTTCATACCATCCACAGTGAGATGAAAATGTTTACATACTAAATAGAACTTTCACAGTAGTATTAAGAGAACATTCTGAAAATATCAACCAAACATGATCTAATGATTGAGGAATAATTTACCTGATTAAAACAAAAAAAGTTTATACTTGAAATATTTGCTAACAATATGTATTTCTCATTACAAGGGTGATAGAAAAATTATTTTTTGTATATTTTGTTAAGCTTTTCCCTATTCTCATTCAGGAATATTTTATTTTATAATATTGGTGGGTTACTGGGTTTTGATGCTTGTTTTAAACGTCCATGTATTTACCCTGGTAACGCCATATAAATACTTTCTAACTACCACTCGGCACCCGTTGCTAGGCAACGTTGGAAATGTGTTCGAGTGGGTGGATTGCCCGCAAAAAGTGAGCACTATTACTAAGGCTGTAATTGCTCGGACAATCCCTGGGTTCAACGAGCCGTCGATAGAAGACTCATGCTCGCTTTACAAGTCCCTTGTGTGCTGTTCATTAAAATTGGAGATTCATCATAGTGAGAGTTAAATTCGGTGAAGGCGTTCTTAGAGGTAAGGCAACGACTACCTGACGAAGTGTGAATACTCAGGAAATAGCTACGGGTTTTTAATACTCCTCAAGTTTAAAACACTATTTTGAATAATTAAGCAACCTTTATAATTTAACTAAATTCACAGATGTAGCAAGTTACAATCAATTAAGTTTATTCGACAGACGAGCGGCTCTACGCCTGGCACGCTCTTTTCGCCCCGGCCTATAACTGTTGGACGGTGTTGTAGTAGGAGTTACGGCAGGCGTTGGATTGACTATTGATTCTCGATAGGCCACTTGGGATGGAGCGAAGACAAGAGGGTAGGTTACTGCCTCTCCCTCCCGACTGGCGGCCAAGGCAACTTCCAACCCCCTTATCTGCGTTCGGAGATTCTGATTTAATTGTCGCTCATCGGCCCAGCCTTTTTGAGCGGCGGTAAGCCGGTGGCGTAGAGGCTTAACTTTGGCTGGATCCACCCATGTGGCTTTCACTTGTTGTACCTCTTTAGTGAGCTGGATGATTTGCTCATACAGTGCTTGGTTGGCTTGCTGGCTCTCCTTCGTTGATATTAACTTGATATGCCATTAGTAGAATTTTTAGAAAATGACATTTCCATATTCATGTTTATTTCTAAGGTAACGCATGCGGTTTAGAATCACACCTCGTCATATCCTCAGGTGTGTTTCTAAATCCGGTTGGTATGAGTAATCGTTACTTAGCATTCAAATTTTCAATACGCATGCAAGGTAAGAACTGAAATCTCATTAAATTTACTTATCGATTTTTAGACAATTCAATAAGTTGTTTAGAATTTATTATTAACTCGGGGAATTTCAACAAGACAATTCAATAAATTGTTTGGAATTTATTATTAACTCGGGGAATTTCAACACGATAAATAAAAACCTTTGGAGTTTCTTAAGGTAAACTTTTCATTCATTTATAATGTTCTTACCACCTGGCTGTGTAGATTTCACTAAGTCGGAGTCCTGTCAATTAGTTAGCGGAAAATTAGGTGGACAATCCACCGGGTGGTTGTCGGAAGTATCTCCTTCAGACTTACGTCGATATTCGCTGTCTATTATGGAATTCTCATTCTGCGATATAATTTTATCTCCAAAGTCCTACGAATCTGGAATAACAATAAAGAAGAAAACTCGCTCTGGTGGAATTTAAATCTGTGAATCCACTAAATATAATCCCCTCTTATTCGTTTTATTTGGTGGTGGTTTTGTTTAAGTAAATTATTCATTAATTAGGACATATTTGTTTATATTTTATTGGTAATCTTTTCATTTAATTCGTATTGGGAATTTTAACTCGTAAAGTTGATGTCGAAAAAGGGGTCGTAGACTTATTAAGTTCAATTTTTTCTCTTCTCTTTATTCTATTTAGGTATTAAATTGGTGGGGTTATTAAAGTCTATGATTTATTTGCGGATCATTTGTTATTGGGGTTCTTGGCAACTTGGCTATTTAATTTAACTCTACTTTTAGGATTTCAGCATTTTCTTCGTATTTTAATTCACATTTTTAACAACGGTTTCGTTTTATTATTCCCCGTTACCATCCTTTAATTGATCCTAGGCGCATTATGTTCATATTATATTTAATGAGTGCCCACTGGACTACTCGGTGTGGTGATTTTGAGCCGTATGTAGATTAATTTAGGTCGAATTTAAAGAAATCGAGAAACGAAGAACTAGTCAAAAGACCCCTTCCCTATTTCTCCTTTCTTCTATACGGAATAATATTGACGTTCCAATCCCTGCGTTCCACACGCCGGGTCTTCACGGGCACAGATCATCGGCGATATTCCACGCACTTACACGAATCTGAATAATATGTGGATTTTACTAACTTGTGAGGTGTCTTGGCTGTGGGCCGGAAAAATTTCGACAATAAAATAATTAATAAAAAATGAACTGATTTTAGGTTTTATAAATATTTATTAATATATTAAAAGCAATATAGCAAATTACTTGCTAAAGCATAACATCATACCAAATAAAAATACTACTCTCACCACGTCGACATCCAAGCAGAGTTCTACCGAGGTTGCGAGGACGAGGCGTGGAGAGAGAGCTTCCAAATAAAACTCTCACTCACCTAAAATAGATTTAAAAATATCGAGTGATTCAGAATATAGTTTTCAAAATTAGTTATTAAAATGGTTCAAAATGGTTCTAACGATTTAAAAACGATTTTCAAAAATGGTTAAAATTGTGTAAAAATGAATCGGTATATATACCTATTTTTTGTCCTTAACCTCGCGTGTTCTTTTTGATTTAGTAAAACAAAATTCGACCTTGATATTTTCTAGTGTATTCTAATCTTAATTTTTATTATTTTCTAATTTATTTTGATAATTTTTTATTTGAAATTTTTTATTGAATTATTTCTAATTCAAATTCTTTGATTTAAATTTCATTTTCATGAAATTTTCATTTTTGTTAAATTATCAAATTTCGGTCGAATTTGTTGGGTTTTCATGTTATGTTTATATTTATATCGTGCGGGTCTTGGTGCTTTTTTGTTATTATTTTAATTTATTTTTATGTTTATTATTTTATATGTAATTGCTTTTCTCTCATATTTTGCTAGGTTTAATTGATGTTTTCATAAGTTTGAATTTAAAGCTGCGTGTTATATTTGCATGTGTGTTACCGATTCATTTAAACATTTTACAAGGCCGTTTGTGTTCTGGCCCAACAATATTAAATCGTGTTTAATTATATAGCAATTAGTCTAAATAAAAGTCGATTAATTAAAACAAACTTGTTATCCTAGTGGATAAACCGACATAAATCTACAATCACTCTTGTTCAGTTACTTGAATCAGTAATTGAATTATAGAATAACGTGATAATGAAGCGGCATTTAGAACTAAGTAGTAAATAATTATCGAATTAAATTAAACATTTAATTTATTAAGTTAATTAACTATTTTAATAAATGATATATTTTTTAATTATTTATTATAAATATTATTTGTAAATAATATTGGTTAATAATGTATTAATTATTTAAAAGTAAATATGATTATTACATGCAACCCCGAATAGCGCGGTATTTAAAATTTGTTTATAAAATCTCTTTTGCTTTTCTTATTACTATTTTAAATAATTTGGAATGCAGATTGTAAATAAAATGTGTAGTACAAAATTTTCGAAGTCCCGAATAACACGATTTTGAACAATAAGGAAGCTTTCTTTCTCAGAATATTATTAACTGAAAAAAGATCCCTTTTGTTTAAATCGTATTGATAAATAATGAAATTTTTGAAAATCTTTTAAATGGATACAATAAATACTATATCAACATAGTCAAATACAATTTATGCCTATGTACGTTTCTTCAGGTATATCAAGAAACATTTGCGTGGCAGACAGTTTCCAAATGCTGAAGATCTGAAGGAAGAAGTGGAGAGTTTCCTGCATGATCAGTCTTGGATTTCTTCAAAAAGATATTCTTTGAACTGATCAAGAACTGGAAAAATTGAGTTAATGTAAATGGCTATTATGTGGAAAATGATGTCTATACGGGTTATTGTGTAAAAGTTTGGTGTTTCCATTCAATTTGCATTCCTAGTTATTGTACGTACTTTTTTAGGCGTACCACGTAAATAAAATTCATTTATTTAATTTTAGCATTAAATTTTACAGGTTAAAAACCTAGTTCAGAGACTGATTTGTTGGAATTTTCGGTGAAATGTGAAATTAATAATTATTGATCTGACTCAAAAACGTGTTGGTAAAAATAACGAATTTCAATTAATGTTACTTTTATTGATCAGTACACTTGATTATAAATTTACAGCGATACAAATAATCCAAATAAGTCACTTGTTTATTACGACCCTTCGCGAAGAATACAACTTCTGCAATACATCTTTGATCTCAAATTAGTTTTCTCTCTTAAGTTTCGTCTAGGTTTTCCTATTTCTTCATTTGTGTATCTGCTTATAGATGGTTATTGTTTACACTTGAAATAATTCCAATTTTGTTTTCGTTTTCTTTATTAGACAACCCGCCATTTACATTCATCTCCGACAGCTGATATATATTATAAACTGAATGTTGATATTTTTTATAAATTATAAAATTATGGTTGTTTATAAATTATAATTTACAGAAAATACATCGTTAAGAAATTTTTAATTTTTAGATGATATTTATTTTAAATTAGCTAATTAGTTAAATCCATTTGTTAAATTATAATGAAAAAGTTTATTTATATTTATTCGATTTGTTTTATGAAAAAGGATTAAGGTGTTCAGATAATCAAAGCATTTATCGAATTATCCATAAATTTATTGAAACAAACTCTATGAAAATTAATTTAAATGTTTTTGTATATCATTTATTTATTTTTCTTTCTTGCAAAAAAAAATTTATTATACTTATAAAATAATATTAAAACAAAATTTATTTTTTCTCACATATAATGGATTTAAGATTTATTGGCATTTCATGTCAGGAAATAATAATTGTTTTGATGTAACAACTTATTGGCCCAAAAAGGGGACTTGTAAATATTTATCTGGATTAATCTTTTTAAAATTGTTGTTGTAAAAACTTATTATTATTATTATCATTATCACTTTTATTATTATTATTATTATTATTATTTTTATTATTATTTTTATTATTATTATTATTATAATTATTGTTGTTATTATTATTATTACTGTTATTATTATTGTTGTTATTATTATTATTATTATTATTATTATTATTATTATTATTATTATTATTATTATTATTATTATTATTATTATTATTATTATTATTATTATTATTATTATTATTATTATTATTATTATTATTATTATTATTATTATTATTATTATTATTATAACAGTATACATTAATGTGAATTCTAGACAAATTATTGTATTTACACATAAATGATTTTCAAATTCTAATTCATGTTCATGTGAATATCCTGTCATTTGAGAAATAAGAAAGAGAAAAGCCGATTATCACTGATTGAAACAGCTGCATTGAAACAAAGATGAAAGTGTAAAATATATCATTTTCATAAAAAATATATATTGACTATTATGAATACAACGAAAGTTGGGGCTGTATAAATGAAAATAATTGAAAATTTATTTTTTTAATTTTTAAACGATTTTTACAAAATTTTTATTTATAATAATTTATTAGTGTTTTATTTAAATTCAATTTTTTAATTTTTATATTTTAATTATTATTTAATATTTATTTTTGTAAAAGGTTGATTGCAAATTAGTTATTTGCTTTTGATTATTTAAACAAAATGAATAAAAATTAAAATTATCATAATTAAATTAAAAAGATTACAAATCCTTCACTATAACTCTTCGTTGTATAATTTTAGTTAGTTTTCTTGGCATAAAAGGCTTAATTGTGTAATTAACAAGTAGAGACCATGTATTATCTTGCACACTTTTTGGTAACCACTTCAATACTTTCTAGTTAATATGATAATAAATAAAGAGGGATTTTAATTTACATGTAATTATTATTTATTTAATTATAAATTACTTAATTTTGTTGTTTATTTATTTTTACTAATATTAAATATTATTTTTTTAATTACATGAAATTTTTTATTATTTGGCTATGGCTCAGTAATGATATTAATTAAACATCGATATCATCAAATAATAAAAAATTCTTAATGTCATTGAAAAATGAAAAGAAATCAGATGTGAAAACCAAAATAAGTTCTTACAATAAAGGCTGTCATACAAGAGTCCAAGAGTATGAGTGATTAATTTGGTGTGATATAAGAGTCGGGAAATATGATTGATCGAAAGAGAGTGGGCTGTTAGGGGTTAGTTAATATAATGTCAATGGTTACGTGAGAGTTGGTAAAAACTGTATGTGTAAGAGTTATCGATGCAAGTGTATAATGGATGAGTTGGTCAAAAAAGAGTTGACAAAGGTTGTGAAGTGGAAATATTTTATTACAATTTCTACGAAATAGCATTATTATTATTATCATTATTATTATTATTATTAATTTTAAATCTTGTTAAGGAAAAGTAAGACTAAACAAATAATGAATTTATTTATTACCCGACACAATATGTAACGACCAGAGCTTGCGTTTATATTTTAGAAATGGAGTAAAAGTGTGTGATATAATTATTGTTTTTATTGTAACATCGCAATAGCTATAACATTAACGCATGATTTTATTTAAACTGAGGAAAGCTATATGAATAATTATTGCTTGAGTGTAATGGGCATAAAGTTTTGTCCAACAAATATTCTCGACTCTTATTCTTAGTCTTAGTATCTACGTCCAAGTGATGTCCTCTGAGTAATCAGAAATTAACGTATTTTGAAGAATAAAAAAAGTCTTAAAGTTCGTTTGAAAAGTTTCATGAATAAAAGTGTAGTAATTGTCATAGTTTTCAAAGAATCTCTTGGTGAAGCGACAATTAGATTTATCTTTTGAAAACCAGCGTTCATATTTACTTTAAAAAATACGAATAGTATTCAAAGTCTATCAAATACAGTAGTTTTTTTGGATAAGACTTTTTGAGAATGTATTCAGAGAATCATTCCTCTTTCATTTAGTTGCAGTCTGATTGACATTTTTCTAATTTCACCTTCTCCAAATGTCAGTTGAATATATTAATACACGAGACCAATATATCAACCCATTGTCTTTGCTGTCAAGCAATCTATTTTTTGATTGACTCTTTCAATTTTGTATAAAATGTCAATTAGTGGATCCTTTTTTGAATCTTTTTCATAAAGAAAAAGTACATCAAAGCAAAGATCATGTACATCAGCAACAGCTCATTATAATAGGACACAAATTTCTGTCATTTTTTCTTCAAAAACTTGCACCAGTAGTTTAATTTTCTTATTTGCCTTGTAAATCCAAACTTAACTCTGATAATTCTAGATAAGCGTCACACATCACTCCAATAAAGATTAATTTTTTTAAAGTCGTTAAAGGGTGCATTTCTCATTTTATATTTTTTAAGATCATGATTTATTTTTTCAAAATAATATTAAATGGATTCAAAATCTATTTTCTCAGAAAGAACTGTACCATCTTGTACTTGATGTCCTTAAACTTTGTGTGTAAATGCAACTTTGTACTATTCCTTGCTGAAGCATGGTAAATGATGTAAAGTTTGTAAAGAAATGATTTAAATCTATTTATTCATGAAGTTCCTTTGACAGCATCACTTACTGCGGCTAAACTAGAATTGAAGGAAAATGTTCTGACAACAAATTTTCATTTTGCAAACATAGCCATTATTGTTTCAAGCAAAAATCTTTTTCTTACAATTTATCCAGCAGTCCCGTCACTTACTTGTAGTTTAGCATTGCAGATTACACAATATAATTAGAATAAAAAAATATTATAAATAATCTTTGTTTTAAACTTTTGATTTACAATAGTAGATGGATAGTGACTACCGGTCCTAATAGCCTCTACTCCCTCCTCTTGCTAGAGGTGGGGATAATTTTTTTAGAAGTGGGGGCCAAGGAGTTTTATAGGCTTTTTCATCGTATGTCAAAATAAAATACAGGTCAATTATCCACATAAAAGTCAGGAAGTATTTTTGGCTCAGGTCAAAATGAGCTAGGGGTCAGAGAGTCAATGGGTATAAGCTTACATTGTAGTCAATAAATTATATGTGGACTTCAGGCTTTCACTAAAAGATACATAGATTTCGACTTTTGTTAAAAGCGATGAATTTTTTTGTCTTAATAAAATAACATGTATTTTTGAAAAAAAATGTGTAAATATTTTTAAATTTGGCATTAGCATTTTCTACAGGTAGATATTATATCAAGACATTTTAGGTAGAATAATATTTTATAGACTTTTAAGAAAACACCTTAAGCAAATTTAAGTGAAATAAATAAGAATTGGTAGGCTACATGACAAAATACAAAATATTTAAAAAGAAATAAGAATTGATAATGCTAAAATTCGCAAAATGACATAATGCGAAAATTTTTGAAATATATTTTGAAAAGAAATAATTATAAATTATTTTAATAAATAACAATAAGAACAACAGCAACAATAACAAATTCACCTACAATAAAGTAAAATAAAAACTTAACCAACAACAAAGGTGCTGAAAAACTAGGTATCAACACCTGGTTACAAACTACTGAGTGTCAAAATCTGGTTTTTGATTAACAAATCTTTAAATAAAGTCATATAAAAGTAAAACCGTAAAAAGAAATGCAGATTCAAATATAAATTTATTAATAAAAGTCTTCGTCGTCTTCTTTAAAGTCTTCATTTTGTCTCCAAATCTATAATTAAATGGACGATATATTTATGAATATATTTATGACATTTTTTAAATCAGAAAAATCGTACTAATTTTCGTTAACAATTTATTTAACAATATAATCAATTACTATCACATATTACAAATTAATTAAGTTTATTGAAACGGGGTTTTGATAATTACACTGAATAATTAAATTTTGTCTTACTTTGTCTTCATGTCTTTTATTTTAGTTGATTATTTTGTAAGTAGTTTAGTGAATGGTAAATTAGTTGATTACTAGGTTGTGTAATAGAACGTTACTAGTTGTTTGGTTTGTCAGTAATTTAATTTGTTGATTTCGGACCAATTTTAAAAATATTTATACGTATTTTTAAATCGAGTCAAAAATACCATCTGACAATAGTGTAAAACTTTTCTATTTTTTATCCAGAGTTAAAAATATCCATTAACATTTATAAAATAATTTAAAAATAAAAATATTGATTATAAGTGTCTCATTTATATAATTTATTAATATTTCATTATTATAAATTTCATATTCTCATTTATACAAATATATTTTTTCATTATTAATTAAATTTATTACTATAATGATAGCTATACAATAACTTTGCATTATAATTTTGCAATATTAATAAACTTTTACATTTATCATTGGAGTCGAAATTTGAGTACCGGATCTACATTAAATCATCAGAAATTGCACCATCACCAGCAGGTATTGGGTATAATTATCAGCAGCAACATACCAAATATTTGTGGCGGCCTAATTAGTACTATAGTACTAAAAATAAAAATTACCATTTTTCGAGATTACTACGGAACTTCTTAATGATTTTATAGATTGACATATTGTGTTTTAAAAAATTGTAGAAGATTTGAAAATTAACAATTAAAAGTGACAATTAAAGTAATTGCAAATTTTAACACAGTGAATTAGATTTTGAAGGTTGGGCAATCCCAATTTAGCAATGAGCATATTTTGTACGCCTAATTATAATAATACACACATTTAGGTAAAAGATGTTCATGCATGTTAATCAAATATGTATGCATGTTTCCTTCTTATTCAAGTACATATTCTTTGTTAACTATGCAATTGTATCGAACGAGTACTCGTTGGCAATGCACCGGTAAAATAATAAAAATAACATTTATTAAACATCAAATAGTTTGTACATTAGCTATGCTTAGCAGTGTTGACCGTTTGTTTGAGTCAGTTGATTTTGAAACATTGCTTTATTACACACAATAGGTTTGTCGGTTGTTTGCAGCTTTAAAACCAGAAAAGCCAGTTCTAATTCGATTAACCTGAAAACTCTATCAATAAGTTTAATAATATTTAAAACTTTACTCCATAACATTTTTTAAATTTAGTTAACTGCATTTATGCTATGTTAAAGCTAGAATTGTTTGTTCAAACGAATACTGTTCTATCTGCAGTAAGTTGTACTTCACTTACAATTATTATATATAATGACTTGGACTGGTTTATTGTTAGAGTTTCGAAATTTGATATCCAGTCATTAATATTTTATAGACTCTTATGAAAGCATTTCGAAGTAATTGACTTTCATTCAAGTCAAAATCTGGGTTCAAAAGAAATGAAAAGAATGAATATTTTGATTTAAATTCTTCAACAGTTATCCTACAATTCAGGTGTTTTCAAAATAATCTATATTTCTCACAATACATTGCATGTGTGTGGTGCAGTAATTGTCACTGTTGAAATTCTGAATATATCTTTTTCGATATTGATAGAGAAATTACATTAAAGAGTTTGAAAGTTGAACCCAAAGCAGTATATGATTTATTATACTGAGTTTGAGATTGAAAAGTTACAAGAATAAAATTGAACATTCTTCTATCTCTGACTATTTGCTCTTTATAGAAAGATGATGACCCTTGACCAATAACAAATGAAACAATTTTTATAGTTTTCAATGATTAAATTGCATGTTTAGAATTGTGACTAACCATGATGAGTCAACGCGAACTCGAACAAATAATTTTGCATAAACTAATTGATATGTTGGTTAATAAAAGGAAATACTTTAAATATTCAATACTTAATTACCATTTGAGGTCCGTCAAATATACACAATTCAGATTTACCACAAATCATTTTTCAAATATATACCCATGTTCTATCATTCGTTTGTTTATACGTCAAGTCCAGTGTTTTTTACGTTTTGGAGTAGTATCCTGTACTGTTATTGTGTATATTTGAAACATACCCGCTACACCTGTTAAAACTTTGTATTTGTTTTCAATTATGGTAATATTTTCTGGTCTTTCATAATCACATCTTCAGCAGTTTTCAAACCAAAGATTCCTATATGTTTAAGAATTAGAAGTGCAAATCATCCAATTGCTAGCAACCATTTGAATATACTGTTTACCGATAAAATATCGTAAATTGCCACCAGTTTGGATACCACTATACAATGAAATATTATCGTTATTAGCAAATCTAATTTTCGAAAATGTAATTTCAAATGCGTCATTATTTACTTTTTGGAAAATTTATCAATTTTCCAATATCATCACAAATTTGAAACATGTCGATATATGGGTATTTCTATTCGGATGTGCATAACATCATCCTGTTCGTGGTTTTTAATATATACAGATTTTAATAGAGGAACACTTAAATTTCAAATCAATATTGGATCTATAATGCTTGTATAAGTAATTTTTGTGGAGTTTAATTATTTGTTTTTTACCTATTTTTTCATTACTTTTTCCATATATAATATAATTATTCAATAAGAATTTGATGTTTGCAATTCCTCGCGATTTGTTATGTATAAATTTTCTTTAAATGTAATTGTGCATCAAAAGTATATAGTATTTGTATTTTAATGTTTTCATGGGTCTCTCCATCGTTGGTAAATTTAGATCGTGGTATCTTCAATATATTTGTGTCACTTCTGACACCATTTTTTGTAAATCTCATTCTTTTTGCAATCATCAAATTATAAAATGATAGATCAAATGGGTTGACATATAGACAGTTGACATATAGAATTTGGCGATAAATATACAGTGAAGCACACACATCTAGATATATCTTAATGATGCTCTAGATACTCTTTTTTTTTAAATTTTGACAATATTTTTTGTATTTAATTTTGGTTTTATTGTAAAATGTAAACTGATACACCAAAGGAAAACCACCAAAGCCACTTTCCAGTTTTCATGTAAATAAAGTATATTTTGAAGGTTGACCATGAATTTGCTTGCTTCATTATTTGGACAGATTGTCACACAAATATTGCTCAGTATAATTGTATACAAATTCACTTTACTAGATCTTTTGTTGATATTTTTGTTGGGTTTTGATAAGTTGTATGTTTAATATCATCTATTTTAAAACACTTAATTCAGAATAATTATTTTTTATTTAAACCAGCTATTCTCAAAGGGGTTCATGCGGACCCCCTGGGGGTCTTTGATCACCAAGGGGTCTATTGGGGGTCTATGGATGTCTCTTTAGTAAAAAATAAATTTATAAATAAAAATAAAAATAATAAAACTAAATGAATAAATAAATAAATAAAGTGAATATAATAATATTATTAATAATAAATAAAATAATATTTATAAATGAATATTAAGGTATTCGTATTGTAATAAAAATAATAAGTAAACATAAACTAGATTTGGGGAGGAAGTGAGCATGAGTAATGAAAAAGTATGTTTTGATAACTTATAAAATATGTCCAATGTTTTGATATGAGAGTTTAAACCCGAAATTAAAACCCCCGACATACCACAAACCCATTCAACCAGCAAAAACATGTTACTAGCATGTTTATAAATGTAATCTGAGTGTTATTCACTGTACAATTTTTATTATTGAACAGTAACTTATGTTAAATTTCATTAGTTAAGTTAGTTTTTTTTTATTTTATGTGTGATCAGTTTTGTGATTAGTATATAAAGTTGACTTCTAAAAGAAACAAGTGTTTTTTTTCTTCATTTTAGCTTTAATTTGCTTTTGTCATTTAATTAATTTGTTTTGCCCTTTAATTAATTTATTTTTGCAATCTAGTTAATTTATCTTCAGTTTTCGATCTAAAATCGACTTGTTCATATCTACTCTAAATCGAAAAGAATTCAGTTATTTCGATAACTTAATGCAGTTATCTGTAATTGAAAAAGATTGCATTTCTTCTGAAGATATAACATTATATACAACCCATTTAAAAAATTTAAAAGAGGATTTTAATGTCCGTTTTTGCGATATGGAAAATTTATGTGTCCCAGCTTGGATCATTGAGCCATTCCTTTGTGATTAAACTAGGTTTGATATTTTGGGAATGTTAAATTTAATCATTAAAAATATAGATATAATTATTGATATTTCAGTTTCTTTCTTCTGTACAATTTTCCCTCATTTTCCTATTACTATGTGCTTTAAAAATTAGTTGTATATATATATATATATATATATTCCTTCGGTAGGGGTCTATGAAAAAAATAAAACTCCTACAAGGGGAAAAAAAAGTTTGAGAACCCCTGATTTAAACAATAACAAAAATTTTTACATTGATCATCCATTCTAGATACTGCAGTTAGGCTCACCAGTTTCCTAAATCTATCTATAATAACAACTACATACTTTTTGTTAGTTTCTGTTTTATCTATGTACGAGATATCTACTATAATTTTTTAAGGAAGTTTCTACTCTATCTAGAATTTATAAATTCCTTTGTTTTATATACTTATCTTCATTTTTACATAGACCTTGCATTTTTAAGAATTCTTTAATAGTGTTAATCATAGATAATCAAAAATAATGATCTTTAAAATAATTATAAATTTTATTTGATCCAAGGTGACATAAATCTTCATGAATTGTAATTACAAAAATCTTCCGTGAAGGCTGGGGGAATTAGTACTACAATATTATTTTCTTTTCCTAATACTAGAAATTCATCGATTAATTTTAGATTTTTCTTGTTTTTAAACACATTACTACAGTGGTTTTCAACCTGTGGGGCGCCCCCCCCCAGGGGGCGCGAGACTGTTGCAAGGGGGCATGCAGCTGTTTCCAAAATATCATTTTCGAATACAAACCCAAAAAGTCGAATAGTATCGATCTCACTTAATGATAAGGAACTGAGAACCGCGATTTCTTCAATGATACCACGGTTTGAGAAAAATTGTGCTGAAAAACAAGCTCAACCATCGCATTAAATTTTTATGTTGTAGTAGTATTAATTATATATTCTTTTTTTGTTTTGTTATTATATTTCTTATAACAAATATGTTATATTTTTACATAATATTGTATATTATTTTGTAGCCCATTAAATAAATTATAATATCAGTTGACTATTTATGAAATTTGATTTTTAGATAAATTAACGGGACGCAACAATTTGTTTTTTAAAGGGGGGCGCACCAATTTTTTTTTAAAATGGGGGCGCCGGTACAAAAAGTTTGGAAACCACTGCTTTACTAGCTTTAGTAGTATCTGAAAAATTTTAGAAACAACCTTCATTAGATTTTTCACTTCCTTAAATTTCAGATCATCTTCTTGTTTGAATTTTATTTTTTCATAGCATCATCGCTTGAAGTATTCACCATATAATTTATATATTTAATTCGCTTATATATATTAATTCGCTTAACACTCCTATTTCAACTAAATTTTCGACTAATTCGTATGTCTTATGTTCCAAATACATTGGTTGTGACGAAGATTTTGTAAAATCGGTGACCATTTTACTGTAATCTCATGACTTAATATTCTTGTGAGACCCAGATCAAATATCGAAGCCATAAATATTGTTCCATATTTTTCTAACAAAACTTTCAGCTTGTTTCTTTCTGGATCCTGAAACCATTTCAACACGTTCCTTACTCTCTCTTCATTTGAAAAGTTTTCTAAAATCATTGAAGCTCTTCATAAAATCAATTCAATCAATAAAATCTGAATGAACTCCTGAAACTATTAATACATTAATTAATTGACACTAACCATTCCAGTTAACATTTATCCGTGTTGATACAATCGGCTTTTGGCCCATTTCAGAAAATACACCATTAAGTATAATCTTTCTATCTACTAAAACGGGTTTGAAAATCTTTTGCAAAAAACTTAACTCATCACTGTTTTACCAACTCCTTTATACCATAGCATATCAATTTCAACATTTCCACTATCTCCCATCTCTAGTCTGATACATTTCATCTTCGTATCATCATTTCGATTTAAATTATTATTTATTGGTTTGGCCAATTTCATAATTATCTTAGTAATTGATTTTTATATTCTAAACGTATCCAAAATCCACATTTTTTGTTTTCTCATTTGTAACTGCTTCTGTTTTGAAATTATGTGGTATATATACACAAGTAAGATAAATTACAACAAAATTTTTAATATGTATGGACAGCTAAAGTAAAGGATAAGTTAAGATATAGAGCTACATAAGACCCTCTATCGGCAGTCAGGAACCGGAAGGCGAGAGATCCCCAATGAGCAGTACTGGGAACGGTGCTCATCTGCTTGTGGGATTCTCAACCCCTAAGCACAGTACCAACTTGGGGTTGCACATGCGTGCACGTTGGTAAGATTAAAATTGTGGGGCGTCGGCAAGCAAAGTAACACAACCAAGAAGGGTAGGTCTGAGTAAAGTATGATTGATTTAAACAAATTAAGTTCCACCCACAACACCAGCAAAAGCATCTAATTTTTTCCATTACACACAACACGAACACATTCACTTTTTCTACCACCGATATACATATTTTTCTACCCGACACTTGTTTGAACTACTTTGAGCTAGTAAGCTCCCACTTTTTAACTCGATTTAGTTAAATTATAGTGTTTTTATGACTTATATATTATTTAAACTATATCACTTATATATTTAAATAAACTGTATAGTATGTGTGTGATATACATTGAGCCAGCGGGCTCCGACTTTTGAAGTCGATTTATGAGTTAACAGCGTCTTCTTATCAAAATGAATTTGCCTAAGTGTAGAACTTGCTTTCCAATCAGAAAATTAAAATATAAAATTTTTCATTGAAAAATGAAAAATCATTTTCTATTACTGTTTAATTTTTCAAGTCATAAACAAATGAATAGTGAGAGAAAAAAAATCTGTCATTTTTTCTTATAAAGAAATTCCAACTTTGCAGTAAGGAATTACGATTTTAATATAATTAGAACTTTAGACATTAATAAAAATTTTTACAAATTTTTTTTTGCTTCTGTAAAATTTTTATATTCGGTATTTTAGATTATAAATTTTTATTCTCCTATGGTAAGTTCAAAATATTTTTTCCTTTGTTTACGGTATTTAAAAAGTATGTTAAATATCTAATTTACTGTTATAATATATTATCTTAGTTTTTTTCTGTGCTTTTTCTTTTAACACACATTGACCGTTTTGTCAGTCACCTGTGACCGACGCTAGTCTATTTTTACATTTTATAAAAATCCCTGTTGGTGTTCAATGTGTTATAAAAATGTTTGGGTTGTCGGTGAATTCGAATAGGAATTATTGTCAATCTGACTCCAAGCGTGCTTTTAAACAACGGTAATGAACTCCATACGATATAAACTTTATTGATTAACACACTTTATCTCCAATTTAAAATGACACAACGAATTATCTATCAATCACAATTTGGTGCTTATTACGACCCTTCAGGAAGAATAGCACTTTTCGGATCAATTGGATTTCACAATCATTCGACTACTGTGACAGGTTTCTAAGATCGGTAACTCTGATTTAGTTGCTTTTCTTTGACCTTGCTTAATTTCTTTTTTGTCTCCTTAGTCCAATTTCTCTCTCTGATTCCAGTTGCGATTCCTTTTTTATACTCCGTTACCCAATAATACTTATTGTTATCAAATCGAATTTCCAATATCTTTTACCGCTAATTCCATTTGGAGTTCTATAATCACTGACAGCTGTCCAGATAAATAATTTTTAGAGATGCCCTTTCCCGGATTCCCAAACAATATTCCTTCCTTTATATTGAAAGGGATTTCAAAATAACGTGCAAATTTTGTTTTTGTTTTCCTAAATTTGCACTCGTTAATTATAAATGACCTTCTTTTATTCAATTGTTTGTTTTTATTGATTTTCTCTTTTTCCATTCTCGTTATTCGGCATTCCTTTTTCATTCCCTTTTTATTAAGCTCCAGAACCACATCTTAATCACTTATCATTGTTTCCCCCAATTATTTTACATGTTTATTAATTATTTTACTCTATTATTTAGGTATACTCAAAAAAAAACATAGATATTACTTATATTTTGCTGTATAGCACTGACTTCTGAATATTAATTTTTTTTAAATATATGAAGATTTACTCGTAAAAAAGACCTCGAAGATTTTACTGTTCAAAACAATTAATATTGGAAATATCACAATTTGTGAGAAAATAATTTAACTTTGGAATTGAGTCTTATAAAAGGAATATAAAACTTTGGCAAAAAATGAGCGAAAAATCGAACAAGTCTTAAAATAGTCTGAAAGGAACGAGAGAAATTTTTATTAAAGTTTAATGGGATTCATTTTTTTGTTCAGGTTTCTCTTATGGTCACTTGGCCCACTATCATAGTGGTTTTCAACCTTTTGAGATTCAACGACCACTTCAAAATTTTTGTCTTAGCTGTGGACCACTGCTGAAAGTTGTGCTACTGCCGTGCTGTAAATTTATATATAATAATACTGTGTATATAAGTTATTACTAGTATACATGTTAGTTTGTAAAGCAATACTACTATGCTAACCTAGTTTTCTCAACGTTTTCAAAATATTATTTCGTATTGATAATATAAACAACTAGAGTTTTATAGAATCATGAAATTTTAATTAAAAAATGAAAATTTCATGATACCATGACGAGCAAACATCAAAATAATAGTCGCGGGAAAGACACTTCGTAGAAGTTTTGTCCTAAAAGATCGACTTAAAAAGAAATACATTACTTAGAGAATCATCACTTTATGATTTGCTGTGGTGAACATTATCCCGATATAACAATGATACATGAAAATACTAAACAAAAAGGCGGAAAATACTAAAAGATTATCCATATTGTTTTTGGCAGACTAGCAGGAAATAAACACAAACCAATAATTGGAAGTATGAGAAAATCTCCAAGATCTTATAAAAATATAAATATTTGAACGACGAAAGATTTGTTTACGATAATCTCAACTAGCTGAAATAAAATACTCATAGCCTCCGTACTTCCTCGTGTAGGGGATTTCTTCGTCCGTTTTATCAAGAAATTATCCATTTATTTAAGTTTTACCATAAGAATTACTTTTTAACAAAAATGTCAAATCAAATAAACAGGAACGAAAATGAAATAAATAAAATATTAATTTCGTGCCAAAAGTTGGGGGGGTGAATTTTAAACAATAAAAGGTATTATTATGGAGAAGAATCCTGAACTTACTAAAAATATATTACACTTTGAAACAAAAAAATGGAACACAGGAAATTATTAATAAGGATATAATTTTTTATTTATTCTTTACCGCTATCTATTGTAAATTTTATCAAAATCTCCCCAAAAAACCTTTTTGTTACTTTAAATATAATTTTTAATAAGATTTTACTTAATTTGTTTATAAAAAAATTCAATGACAAATATAATTTGATAAAAGATAATTATGTAATAATTACATTTGTTTTCCCAGAGGTCACATGACCTCTTCCAATTGTAATAAATATTTTCATTGGACGAAATTCCAAATTCTAGGAAAATATGACGCAATAAATAAATTGGCCTGTTATTCTCAGAATTAAACAAATGACAAAAAAATACAAATATTGAAGTGGAAAATTTAAGTAAAGTACTTTATTATAAACAAATAACGACGACAAGATGATGCAATCAGAAAGCAAACCGAACTGTGCTGAAATCCGTAATTGATATTGCATGCTCGATTGCGTAACTGTGATATGGCAATTATCGGATTGTTGCGCAATAAAATACTCATAATGCTAATAGATAAGATATTTCATGAGTATTCATGTAAGGTTTTTCATATTAACAATGTGACCATTTATTTTAATAATATTTATTTTTAAATTAATAGTTATTTTCTATTAAAGTAGAAACGGATATAAATAAATTATAATAAATAATTTCGTTTAATTTATACAATATTTAATTGAAATAAAATTCTATTAAGTTAGAAATTAACAATATTAAAACTCAAGGTCGCACTATTAAATAAAAATCACAATAAAAGATAATCATTTAATATTGTTTGCGACAGATCTATGATATTGGCTATTGGTTCGCTGTATTTCCAAGGGAAAGCTGTTGGAGCGGTCAGAAAATATCTAAAGGAAACAAAAATCAAATTAAAAAAATGTTATTAAATAAAAAATTTATTTTACACTATTATTTTCATCGAGTGCATTTGGACGAATGAGATTGCTGGAAAATATCCAAATTCACGGGAGTAATAAAATATTTATGAAAACCCTTACCATGGGGCCTCGTAGATGAGCGGTTCCTCGCTAAAACAAAAGACAATAATCATTTTGTTGAAATTTTTAATAAAAAGTTAAATACTTTTCTTCGAGTTTTATTTTCGTGGAATTCGAGCTGAAAAGATTTACTATGAACCAAATTGAACCGATGATCAAAGCAATCATAGCGGCAATCATTATTGCAAATATGATAACATAATTTGTCGATTGTTCTTCTGAGAGAAAAAATAAAATCAATTGTCTATTATTGAAAGATTAAAAAATTGAACTTTGTATGCTTGGATTTTGAATTAAAAATGTGTATTTTGTCGATAGAAATTTTACTGTCTGATCTATGGGTGACTTATATTTTGCTTTACACCTCAAGTGGATCATTGAACCGTCTTTCGCTGTTGATTTTACCGAGATTTTGTTACCTTTTAAAGAAAATAAACCTTGGGTATTATTATAATCCCATTTGATATTTGATATTGGATATCCGACGTCTTTAAGGCAATAAAATGAGTGTTTCGGCTTGGCAAAATTAAGATATTTCACATCGAAACCAATCGGTTGGGGGGCATCTTAAAATGGGAATTTATAATTTTTACTTTATTTATAAAAGAAACTGACGAATTATTTTTATCGTTTTCTTATGTATTTCATCCGTTCCGAGTATTCCACACGCAATCGATCTGTTATGGTCAGTTAATTTGGCTACAATGTCAGCATGTAGAAATCTAAAATCAGGATCTTTTGTTATCTTTATTGTTCTGTTTTTGTGAATTCCGTTGATTATTAATAGTGGAAATGGTAAATGTTTTGTCGTGGAACAATTTATGGAAACAATAGAATTCGGCAGAAAGAATAGTTTTGAGCTGTTGGTTTTGTTTATAACATTAACTGACAATTTTACGGTGCCGTTATTAGTTTGGTAAAATGGTTCAATGAATCTATCGATTTCGGATTCAAAATCTTCATTTCTTCTTATAATTCTTAATAAACCATTTTCGGTATTTTTATTGAAATTGATGTGGACATGCATTTTATCTGCGGATAAAAATTTGATTTTAACGGTAAAATATTCATCGGAGTGATTTTTATTGGCTAAAAATGACAGGTCAGAATTTGCGATTTTATATTGATTTATTATCTGATTGGCTTGGAGAATTTGGAACTCGATCGAGCACTGACTGCAATTGATGGCATTTAAATTCAAATGTTCTGTGAAAGATATTTTTGAAAATATTTCACTGGATTCTGATTGAATTATTTCACAGAAAAATTGTAACAATAAACCTTATAAAGAAATTAACATTTTTTTATAATTTATCTAGATTTTATTAATAAACTTACTTAAAAATAATATTTTTCGAATCATCTAAATGGTGAAATATTAAAACAAAAGTCCATTTAATAGTTATTGTTATCTATTAGATCAAAGTACTTTTTCAAATATTTAAGCGAAATTTTAATTAAATAAAATTATACAAATTTTATAAAGGAAAAAACATAAATGTATGAAATACAAAAAATATTTTAGCCATATTAAAGAAATTTTCTGTTATAATTCAATTAAAATTCATTGAGAGTTTATGATTCACTATTTTTTTGTAACCCCTTGGGACATTATATTTTCAATCACCTGGTAACTCTGGTTCTTAACAATATTCGAGTTTTTTTTAATGCAAAATATAATAAATAAACAGAATAACTGAAATTTCACAGTTTATTCAATATTTATGGCAATATATATCAACACTTAGAAATGACTACCACCGGATCTACTTCTAAAAACAAAATCATATCGGAGACAAATATAATTAACTTATTCTTAGCAGAAAATTGGATAAAAAATGCAGTTCAGCACATTCCTCGGAAGTCAAAGATATACAGCATAAAGATTCATATATAAATGAGAGCAGAATTGTAACTGATGATAAGTTTGACTTAGACTATTCTAATTAAGATTCTGAGAAGGAAAGAAATCAGAAGTAAAGATGATGAAAAATCAGAAATAGAAAAACTGCTGAAAGAATGAATGATATTTTTTATTGGAAACCATTATTCCATTACATGTTTACCAAAGGTTTTGTCACTGAGTGGAATTGTGAGCAACTGTCTCGTGTAATGAATACTCTATTGGTGCAATGAACTCAAATCAAAAGGCAAGGAAGCTAAAGGAGACTGTTTTTAGAGAAAAACGAAAAGGTGTCTATTGTGCTCTTCTAGTTAAATTTAGAGTTGAATATCAATTATGATCTTAAGAGGAAAAGTAAGAATGTCATTATATTACAAATATCTTCATCACTCGTGCAATATACGTATATATATATATATTACGATATATAAGGTCTGTAAGAGGTCTGGTAGTTAATGTAGCACCATCCATTGAAAAATAAAAAATTGTTGATCGCGGAGCCAACATAGTTATATTTGATTTTTTACAGGTTATTTTTTTTATGCCCAAAAATGTAGGGACTACATAAAAGCGCAAGTTAAATTTTTTGATATTTTTTTAATCGTTTTTAATAGTGTTGCTAGCTATATTTTGGAGGCCACCAATTTCGGGGGACCATTTCAAATATTTTAAAGTTATCTCAAGGAAATTCATTAGAAATAATAACAACAGAAAGAGCGGAATAAATTTTGACAAAGTTTTTTTGAATAAACTTTTGAATCTTATATTTGTATTTAGTTAAAATGGAGTCAGATGAGTTACATACGATAACTACTAATTGTGACCATATTATGAGTTAAGCTTGTATTTACGGATCTATTTAGTAAGCTCAGGAAAGTTTTACTGTACAAAATAAATGAAGGGGATTCCCGGGAAATGATATTCATTTCCAGGATTTTCGTTTATGAAGCTCAAGTCGTGATTGTCTTAGTTTTACTCTCACAGTTGAAACTGATCCTTCTTTGCAAGAAATTTTAAAATATTGTAAAATTATTATTTTCAAGTAAGTTTTAGAATCTTAAATAATGGAAAATGAATAAAAAATAATAAATTTGCTCAACTGTGACAATTCGTCTGCAATAACATGTTTATGGAACAATTATTGCGGGAGTCAAGAATTGATAATTAATGATAGAAAATTTGCCTTACAGAATGGAGCCGCCGTGGCGAACAAGAACGAGAATATAATTTAATGAAATGAAATGTCTTTGGTTTGAGCCTCAAGAGCATCATAGGTTTTATTATCAACTGACATAATTTCACCATGGGATTTTGTCTACGAATTATGAAAATCTTTCTATAAATGCAGTTAGTACGAAAGATATTTGCTTTAATTTAATATTTAATCATAATATTAAGCGCCGGAGGAAAATATTCATCATTACTTATTATTTTTTAATTTGTTTTCCCGCCTACAAGGTACACGCGAGCAATCAAGGAGGCAGGATAAAGAAGTAAATGCTGGGCAATTAAAAAAAAGGCATTGTTTATTAATTGATGTAATAAATGCAGAAAATTAAAATTATAAAGATTGTTTAAATAATATTTATTTTAAATAAAATAAATTTTTATTCACAATTTTGTTTTATTTTTATTATATCATTATTTATTAAACAGTTAATTACTGTAGAGAATTAATTAATATAAAAAGAAAACTAAATTTGTATTTTCCACAATAATTGACAGATATATTCCTTTGAAATACGTTCCATTATGAATATTGATTGATATTCCCAAGCATGACGCTAGAACGAATGATGCTTTGCATGAAATGAATACAGATAAGAAATCATTGAAATAGGTTTCATTTTTCAGATGTATTTGTATCCTCAAATATAATACTAGAACAAATGATGATACGCTTGAAATGAATCCAGATAAGAAAAAATTGAAAAATGTTCCAACAATTTTTGACATAATAATTCAATTGTTTTAAGAGCTTGGCTTAATATTTTTGAGTAAAACATAAAGAAAAAAAAATTATATAGAAATTATATAAATAAATTTTTTTAAATAAATTTATTAATGCATTTGAAATTTGTTTGTTATATTAATATTGTTGGGCCAAGACACGATTTTGTTTAAATGAATCGGTAACACGCACGCAAAACAACATGCAGATTTAAAATCGGACCCATAAAACATCAACTAACCATGCTAAAATATGAGTGAGAAACAATCAAATATAAAATCAAGAAACACAAAAGTAAATTAAAATAATAACAAAGTGCAACAAGATCCGCAAGAAATAAACGTAGAAATAACATGAGAACACAAAAATTTGACCGAAATTTGACAATTTACCCTATAATCTTGACCAAGATAAAATCATTGTACATAACGGCTAAAAATCATAAACATTGAGTAGCTCGGTGGGCACTCTTAAAATCATAATATTGTTGGGCCAAAACACAAACGGCCTTGTAAATGTTTAAATGAATCGGTAACACACATGCAAATATAACATGCAAATTTAAATTCAAACCTATTAAAACATCAATTAAACCTAGCAAAATATGAGAGAAAAGCAATTACATATAAAATAATAAACATAAAAATAAATTAAAATAATAACAAAAAGCAACAAGATCCGCACGATATAAATATAAACACAACACGAAAACCCAACGAAGTCGACCGAAAATTGATAATTTAACAAAAAAATGAAAATTTCATGAAAATGAAATTAGAAATCAAAGAATTTGAATTAGAAATAATTCAATAAAAATTTCAAATAAAAAATTATCAAATTAAATTAAAAAATAATAAAAATTAAGATTAGAATACACTAGAAAATACCAAGGTCGAATTTTGTTTTACCAAAGCAAAAAGAACACGCAAGGTTAGGGACAAAAAATAGGTATATATACCGATGCATTTTCACATAATTTGAAATCGTTTTTGATATCAAAAATCGTTTTGAAAATCTTTACTTAATTTTGTTAAAAATCTATTTTAGGGTGAGTTTTATTTTGGAACTCTCTCTCCACGTCGCGTCCTCGCACTCTCGATGGAGCTATGCTTGGATGACGGCGTGGGGAGAGTAGTATTTGTATGATGAATTGTTCGATGGATCAAGTACTTATTATATTGTTTTATTATTAATAAATTATTGATAATATTCAACTTATTGTTCTATAATTATTTTATGTCGAAATTTTTCCGGCCCACAGCCAAGACACCTTACAAGTAATTAAAATCAACATATTATTCAGATTCGTGTAAGTGCGTGGAATATCGCCAATGATCTGTGCGTGTGAAGACCCAGCGTGCGGAACGCAAGGATCGGAACGTCAATATTATCCCGTATAGAAGAAAGGAGAAATAAGGAAGTGGTTTTCAGCTGCTTCCTCGTTTCTCGATTTCTTTAAAATCGACCTAAATTACTTTACACACGGCTCAAAATCACCACACTGAGTAGCCCAGTGGGCACTCATTAATTGTAATATGAACATAATGCACCTAAAGTCAATCAAGGGGAAGGTGACGGGGAATTAGTAAAATGAAATCGTTGTTGTGAATATTAAAAAACGAACCATCGCTGTGACTTTAAAATAACTATTAATAAGATCCTAAAGCAATCGTAAATATTGAGCGAGTACCATGAACTGACAACATTTAACCAACCTAAGCTAAGATTTCAGACCCAAAGGAACCCTAATTTCAAGTCAGTATTACGCACGATTGTGTGGCCACGTTACACAAAGACCTAAAATAACTAGAATCGTAAATTTTGAGACGTCATCTTGCACTAAAATTTCATAGTTAACCTGATATAAACCGATATAGTATGAAGGATTAGCTCTTCCAAATTAAAACTACTGAAGCAGTGAACACCCAGACAGTCCTTTTAAGGTCCAAAATAAATGCAAAAATTGGGGCGGTTCCAAAGATTTTTGAAGAAAAAGTAAAGAAAAATTTAAGCCATAAGGACCCTCAAGGACGATGTCACAAAAAACCGTACTGAAATGATATAGTTTAAATTTAATTCATACGGAGAATTAGCTGACCAAAATATGACTATTCCTCAAAGACTATCAATTCTGAAAAAATGTTAAAATATAAATGGATAAGTTTGATGGCTAAATTAACCCCGAGTTATTGTTTAATAGCTATTAAGATTCTTAAAATATAAATAAATAAGTTCGATGATTTAATTCAAAATATCATTCAGATCTTTAAATATAAATAAATAAGTTCGATAATTTAATTCGAAATGTCATTAAGATCTTTAAATGTAAATAAATAAGTTCGATGATTTAATTCAAAATATCATTCAGATCTTTATATGTAAATAAATAAGTTCGATAATTTAATTCGAAATATCATTAAGATCTTTAAATGTAAATAAATAAGTTCGATGATTTAATTCAAAACATCGTGAAGACCTGTAAATGTAAATAAATAAGTTTAATAACTAAATCACCCTTAAAATATCGCTTCGAGTAAATAACAAAATCAAAAACTCCTTACAACAAACGAAACTCAATGTACGGATAAAACACATGAAGATGGTCCAATAGGCATTTAACTTTTTTCTCTTTTCTCGCATAAATTTCCAACACACTTCCATCGAGAATGAGCCAATTTTTTCGAATAAATCCAGATGACAGAGTTGAAAGGGACCGGAGTTGGATTCCATCGCGTTCGCCATAAATTTTCTAATATTCTTTACTATCTACAAAAAAATTAAAGTCAAAGGCAACTAAAATAGTAACGATATTAAACTCACGAAATATCCATCATCATAACACCGCTTAATAAGAGAGAAATGGTGAGCCTTGAAAAATCGAAGATTTTATCTGAAATAACTGTCGCTGGTCAATCGAGAAGTCGATGTGCCGGAATGTCGTGGGTAGACATCGCATTCTAATTTTCCAACTGTAACACGCGCAGGAGTGGACGACAGATTTTCTCTCACCGTCTAGACATTAGCGGGTGAGGACCGTGCATACAAGCACACTGCGACGGTGACATGCATCTTCGGTTGAATAATATAAAGGCCTGACACAAGCTAAAATCGACAGACTTAGAAACACCGTGAACGATGCAATGTCCTGAGAATGAATCAGATACAAATGCCTCAGATCAATCCACTCTAGGAACTACACCGTCGGACCCCCGTGTAGACGCCCTAGGTAGATTAACATTTATTATTACATTCTTTTAAAGGTCTAAGCCTTAGAAATTGACCGGCCAAACAACGATTTCCGCGGAATCTGGTAGACACATTCAACTCGAACCTCTGTAACTTCCTGTATCACGATGAATTTCTTATTGTTCCACGACGGAAATTAGGTCCCATCGATAGCGCGCCCCATCAGGATTCGTTCAATCCAGTTCATTATATCAGAGTCATAACCATTAATGCCACCTTGTCCGCCGTTATGCTGGCCACAAGCAGAGAAAAATTCTCAGACTCTTGAACAATTATGATGATAAGTTTTTCATGAGATATTAGATTGAATAAACTCATTGTTCATTAATTAAAATCCAAGAAAGTTGGGTTAGGATTTTAATTCATTACTTAACCTTTAACAAGGCGTGCAACGAGATAATTAGGAGTGTAGGAAGAATTTTGGAATTAGAATCTCGTCTTCAAGGCATCATTTTGTTTTAGTTAAACTTACGATTATTCGCTTATATACCGGAGCTCATTATGAACCAACAAAAGCTGCCGCTTGTGGGCACATAATCTGAAGGTATCGCGATATAAGACCAGCTGTGTAGAGTGAGTATACACCGGCAATCTTGTTTCTTTCATATTTTATCCTAAGGCATTTAGAAAGTAGGTTTGACCATGATAGGCCGATTCCTACTCATCAGGATTTTCACATGGTATTATCAAGCTTAATTTTTACCGGTTGTAGGTTCCATGTGCCGAATATACAAGCATCCTAATGCCCTGAAACTAGCTTGTCATAAGGGAAAGGTAAAAGAATTTATTGCAAATGCCAAATCGATGACAGTCTTCACGACAACAGGCAGGGCTGATAAAATGTTCGATTTCTTAGGAATTTTGGGATATTCATTTCTTTTTTTTGTTTCTAAATATAATTAACTGTTTCATGGTAGATTTTAAATTTCGAGGGTAAATTCTTATTTTTGTTTCACTTTAATTTACAACGATCCTCATTCACGATAAAGGCAGCTGAATATTTTAGGTTTTCTTTCAACCTGGATTAAAATTTTATTACTCCAAACTAGAATATTGTTGGAAACCTGTTTTTCTTTACTAAATTTTTAACCCGGGTTCATATTCCTATGTGAAATGGTTAACGCATAAAATAATAGTAACTTCAGTTTTAAACTCAGCTCTTATCGAATGTCGAGAATTTTTATCATGTCGATTTTCTCAATATCATGCAACCACTTTGTTATCGGCTAAATTTATTACCCCGGGTTTTGATTGTTGTCGTGCAGGCTCTTATCGATGGCGCATCGGCTTCCGGAAATTATAATGAGTATCGAAGCGTTACCCGATAATCTTTAAGCTGTGTTGGTAACCCCATTCGTTCATGTTGTTATTTCAGACCGATCAGGACCCTTTATTTGGATCTCCGTATCAGAAGCCGACCAATGGCGTCAGGCATGGAGGCATGCCAATAAAGAGAGGTACCCCGACGTACCCCAACCGGGAGAAAATAGATGGGAGGACATGCTCCTAATAGAGAGCACAATGCAACAATTCCGGAAGGACGGACAAACAAGGGACCCCAGTCCGGCCCAAGACATCCTTGTGAGGGCCCAAGCACTCCTGACCCATCTCAAGGAGCACCAGCGCAGAGTCAACTCCTTAGTTGACCGAGCCAGCAGTTACCTGGCAAACGTGGAAGACGATCTCACCTGCGGACGACTCGCGGACGTCTATCCACCCAATCCGAGACCGACCCGCAACACGAAACGATACGTGCTTATCGTCCCGGGCTCTTCTCCCGAAGAAGGAATAGAAAAGTTTTTCCGGGATTCCGAATCCCAGTGACTCCTGAAATTCAGTTATGTAATTTTTAAATAAAATATGTAATCTCTGAAAATATGCTTTTACTATTATTATCTTGTAACCTACTTTTACACCATGTGTTTGAATTAACCATATGTCTGAGAATTTCTAATAGATAAATGAGAACTTTAATATTCCCATTGTAGTAATGGAGCCTTCACAATTATGGAAGACAGAACTGAATCATGTGAAACAAGCCAACAAGATTAAAGCGAGCACAAGTCTTCTAACGACAGCTCGTTGGACCCAGGGATTGTCCGAGCAATTACAGCGTTAGTAATGGCGCTCACTTTTTGCGGGCAATCCACCCACTTGAACACATTTCCAACGTTGCCTAGCAACGGGTGCCGAGTGGTAGCTAAAAATATTTATATGGCGTCACCAGGGTAAACATAAGGACGTTTGAAATAAACATCAAAACCCAATAACCCACTAATATTGACACAACGATCCTAAGAATTCGGAAATAATTACTATGTCTAAACTACTCTAACTAAATCTTAAATTAAACTAACGAAACGAGATAATACGGGAAAGCCCGAGAAATTGACTATATCCAAAATAACGAATTATAGTAACTCAAAAACCGTATATAAAAATGTTCGAATGATGACGAAGGGCCGATGCTACGAATATCGACGCAAACAGCATAGATTAACTTGACCCCCAAATTATAACACAACCCTAAAAATTTAACCGCATAAAAATTAGTAATAAACAAAATCATGGTAAGTAAACCTTTAATACAAAATCTCCCAGAATCTACCAGAATGGGTATAATTATTAAAAAAAACGTATAATCAAATAACAAAATATTGACGCCACCGCGAATTGAGGCATGCATAGAAATTCCTAGGAATATCCAAACTAGTTTTAGATTATAAACTCATAATAAAAATCCCCGACCCAGACGATTTGAGAACCACTATCCAGAAAAGACCCACTCTAACCGATCCCAAATAATAATTAAATAAGACCAACAAAATATCCGAATGGTACAGCACATTGATCACAATGAAACGCATAATGCAGTAGTAAGTCCTTGACAACGATCGACGATAAATTGACAAATCAATAAGAAATAATCGAGTTGTGGATCCCTTGTAATAGCAGCCGCCCGTAATCCACCAGAACCATAAGTGAATTGCAATTCATCCCAATTAAATGCGAAGCTCTAATTAAAAATTTTATTTACCTAAATTACATGAAATTCATCTAACCTCGGATCTTGATAATGAAACGAAACATAAATCCAAGTGAAAAACCATCATGGAACGACCTAGAAATGATCGTAAAAACTCCAAATTAAATAGATGACGTGACACCAATCGATCAGCAATTCGAATCAATGATATTTACGAATAAAATTGTAGATATAAAAATAAACGACCCACCAAATAAGAACCAGCAACCAAGTCAAGGGATGTTCCCGTCGCAGAAAGAAAATTTGCCGTTGACATTTTCGTAAACTCTTACACACTTGTCAGGAAAATCTTTGCTAGATAGAAAATAAACAGATTGAATGGAAGACTGGCACAACAAGAGAGAATCACAAAGTGCGTGCGCATCAACACGAGTTATGAGTGGGGTAGTAGCCGTATATATAGTCAGGTCATCGACCGAAGATCAATATATTTTAATTAATTACTATGAATTCAAACAACCAACGCCAAGGAGATTTCAAGACCAGAGGCTGTTCCTCTCGCACGACTGACCCAGAAGGAGTAACAATGGAACGAAGAATCAACGCTCAAGACAGTAAGGAGTTAAATTTTATTACATTATCTCGTTAAAAATTAAAATTTATTTTTATGACAATCTACCCTCATCTGATCAGACCTGGTTGCACAGATTTAATCAGAGGAATTCAGTGTATGACGCCCAATATTCCAAGTTAGAAAATAAACGAAAGCTTCTTGTTCACTAAGAAAAGAAAAATTCAATTATGATATTATGCCATTTACATCAAGAATAAATGTTACACATAGTCAATTGTATGACTTAACAAATGATCTCAACTAAGCACTCAGCGCATAATATACAGAATCATGCCAGAGTTATGAACTGGTCGAGATGCTCATCCATCAAAAACCACCATTACGAGGCGACGAGTCGCGAATTTCCGGATCTAAGTCATCCGCGTAAGAGATTAAACGAATGTAATTTTCGAGCAGGTGCGTACAACCAACTAACTAACCGGCGAGAACAACCCAACACCTGAGGCAGGATAGATTCCATAAGTCGATCTTTTGACAATCAGCTTCACCTTGTACAAAATCACAACCCACCGCTCGTGCTAGATACACACTATGGACATTAGATGCAGGCAATCCGCGAGAATAAAAGTGACGAATTATATGATTTACTAGACCCATTTTGTTCCGATGCTGCATGAACACCCGGTATACTGATGGAAACTAAAACCCGACGATATTTCACTAAATCATCGCTTTAATAAGTAGTCGTAACAAACCCTACACTGCGATATCTCTACACCGACCACGATTTGTCGCCAAAAACCGTGTGATTACTCCGAACCAAAGCCTGTGTCGACTGTGTATTAATTAAATTATTTTATTGAGTCCCCATATTCATCATATAATAATAAATATAATAATTTCGCTACTCATTTAAGAGACTCATGGGTGGACGAATCTCGGGTTACAATGAGATTCGAATCCCACTCCGTTGCCAGATGCAGGCAGGTGATGTGGGATGCGGATTCTCGATTTCTCCTGTAAGAGAATCGAGACCAGGTTGGCAAGGAGAGACCGAGGACATAGAGTTGCCCTACGTGGCGATCAAACGTGAGCCAGAACGAAATCCGGCACGAGAGCTCCGAGGCCAGGCTGAAATTATTTTAGCACGCTTGGAAGCCCATCAAAGATAAACCGTTAAGCAAGTGGAACGAGCCGCCGCCAACTAGTCCAGATCAACGAGGACATCGCAGCTGGCTTGATCCCAAGCACGGATGGGTATGCCCCTTCCTATGGCATCTCATTCGAGCTCGACGATCCCAGATTGAATCGCCCAACCCAAGCCATGAATGTGTCCGTGCCGAGAAAAACACTCCCGAGAGAAATGAGGGGAGAAACTGAAAACCGGCGGACTGAGTGGGATCACTCCTACGCGCGCAGGCCATCGGCGAGGAACTCAAGGAACTGTTATCAGGATTCTCGACGTTATTGAATGTGACGAAATAAATATTTCTAGTTATTTTGTTCTTTTGTGTATAAAATTATTATTTACAATTAATCAAAAACCATCAAGTAGCATTAGCGTAGTCGAAATTCATTTTAAAACACCCTATCGATGATAATCTTTGTTATGTATCTGACGAAGTAAACTTTTAATGATTTGTTTTATTGTAGAAATGGACCCCTGCACGATCCTAAATACGGCCCTCAAAAACGCACGCAAGGAGAACTCCGATCTCCACCGGCAATTATTACAACTCGCTAGAGAAATTCAACAGATAAAATTAACCTGGATAGAACCGACCAGAGTGAAAACCCTGTATCAACGAGTAACAGCCGCCCAACGCGGATGGGCCGAAGAAAAACGACTGGGGCAGGCCCTGGAGACTCAGATTCGCGATCTGGAGGTGGCGCTATTGGCCTGCCATTACAGCCAAGCCGTCACCTACCCTCTGGTCTTTGCGCCCGCTCAATTGGCCTATCGGGCCCCAATGGATACCATCAAACCAGCTGTAAAACCAGCTCAACGTCGTCCAGGAAAGATAGAACATGCAAAACGACGAGCGATGAAACTCTCGGGGCAGGTACAAACCTAGATGTCGTACTTAATAAATATTTTATTCAATTGTCTTCGTATTGTTCATTTAATCGATAGTGACCTAGGATAAATCATGCGAAGTAGTAAGGATTTCATATAGAATTGAAAGAAGAATAACACGACTGATTGTGATGAACGTTGATGTGAAAGGGACCAGAATGAGAAATCGCACACATACCTTCTATCGGTAGTACGTTGAACCCACTATTGGATCGGGCCTTAGCAGTTCCTTCGTGGCGCTCACCTTTGGCGATTCCATGACCAGTGGTTAAATCACCAACGTTGCTTGACAACGGGTAACCATTGGAGGCGAGGATAATTCTATTTGGGGTCAAGGTTCTCCAGACCATGAACCCCGCAATAAATTTAATAAAGGCAATACAAATATAATGAATATTGCTCCTTATTCTATTCACCAAATCAATTCTCAAACTTCTTGCATTTGGAGTCACCATTTTTAATCTTGATACTTATATTTTCTATGATCTGCATGCCAAACATCTATATTCACAAACCGTTTACTCTGAGGCTGGAAACAACAACCATCACTATGTCACAAAAGAGCTCATAAAAGTTCATTCTTTTTTATGCTTTTGATTTAAAATATTCTGTTTAGCATATAAAGTTATGTAGTTTTAATATTTAAAAGTTCTTTTAAAAATATTTTAAGACATATAAATATTTTAAGAGTGATTTTTAAAATTATTATTATTTTTTTAAATAAGAGAGATTTCGAATCAATCAATATGATAAAGAGGAGTCAAATTCCAAAAGGATTACTAGAGTCACTTCTCAAAAAGACGAATTTGAGTTGTGGAGAAAAAGAACATAGAAAATTGGAATGTCCCCTTAAAAATAAATGTCTGATATGTGTGGAAAAAAGGCTACGTATTTTGGGATTGCTAATTGTTAAAAAATTATAAAAACTCACGAAGAATAGCTTGTGTTCATGAAGAAGCAGAAACCAATCAAGAAAAAGATTCACTGATAAATGAAACTGAGTACGAAGAGAATGAAAATAATACAAAAAAAGTGGAGGACTCAATTGCATTCATTTCGTCAATGGAGTCGAAGAATCGAATATAAGAAATCGAAATAATATAGAAGTAAGAAGAAAAATATTTGAGACGAAAGACAGAATGAAGTTAACAAAGTGGAAGTAGAAATGTTATGGGATTCAGGAACTTCAGTAATGGTAATGAGTGAAAAGATTTGGACGAAAATTGTATGTCCAAGACTGAAAGAAGTAGAATTGTTTTATGCGGAATATTTTCTGCAAACGGCGAACAGTCATTAAGAGGTGCAAATTCAATATGGAAAAGGTGTATACTTTTCTAGACGAAACCGTATTGTTTATACTTGACAAACATAACTCTGCTGACATCTGTTACTAACTATCACAAAATTTATATTTTAGGTTTTTACTTTCACAAAAGGAATCTAAAGTTTAACATATTTTGATTTCAAAATAATTTTGAAAATCTTTGGTAACACTTTAAAGTTTGGAATATGTATTTAGAAAATGCTACTGCTTCAAATAAATAAAGCAGTCTAGATTTCGTGTACAAAAATGACGAGTATTATCTCCAATATGTGGTATTATATTGGTTACAAAATAAAACGATATTAGCATAACGGAACATAGGCCAAGCAGTGTTTTATATTTCTTAAAATTAGTTGTCGGTGAAAAATTAAATTAATAATTATTGATCTGACTCCATGGGGTATTAAAAATAATAACGAATTCCAGACAATGTAAACTTTTATTGATTAACACAATTGACTATCAATTTACAGCGACACCAATTATTCAATATTACTACAACGACTTGAGTGCTTATTACAACCCATCGGAAGGAATATCACGTTATCAATACAATTCAGAATTCACAACCACTTGTACAACCTCTTTTTAAATTGTGTTTCCCTTTTTCTTTTCAAATAGCGTCTACTTTTCTTTCTTTTCAACTATTGTCCGTTAAAAATTAAATTTTGTTAGGACTCAGGTTGTGTTTTCTTTTACAGTATGCAATTTAATGACACTTACTGATATTGATTTTTGGATTAGATTCTTTTTTCCATGAAATTTCATTGGATCATCTTCAATTCTTTTCATTATCTCTGATAGCTGTCGAGATGTTATTTCTCGGCTTCCCAGCTAATCTCTTCGTTTTATCTAGAACAAACCGTCAAGATATACAAATTAAATTTTGATCTTGATTTTGTTGCCTCATTTTTCATTTGCACTTATTAATTAAGAATGACCTTGTTGTATTTCTTTATTTAATTTCATTGATTTGCTATTTCTCTTCTTATATTTTCTTTCTCATTAATATTATTTTATTATTGTTTATTTCTTGTCTATATATATCATATCCGTTTTTAAATTATACGAAGTTGAATATGCGCCATAAAATATGTTTCTATTATTGTCTTATCAGGAAATTTTTTATTTAAATATCAGGCGATCCCCATCTTTTTTATCAACTAATCACCTCTGGAACCCAAGAGTGGTTACCTATGTTTCCTATGTAATGTGGTCTACCTGATGTGTACCCTACACTTAAGGGAATAAAATGACTAATTGTTTGATTTTTTATGTTGAATTACTAAGGTCTACTGCGTACTACATAGAAAGTTTCAGATGGACGGCTGTTGTGAGAAACACTAAATAGACTAAAGTGGACCCTTTTTTATATTAAATTATTAAAATTTGCATGGGAATATTATTTTATATTTTATGCGGAAATATAAATGATATTTAACTGTTTGTAAGTAACACAAGTGAGTTTAAAATGTCATAACAAATTAAAAATAAAATATTTTCGTTAACGGAACTCTTCCAATAAAAATATTTTTCAATGTCACCACTAATCTTATTTCAATTTTCTTTATCTTCGTTTCTTTTTATACCACCGATCATTATTTTGTTTCATATTTAATGCAAATTTTCGGCGCTGCTAAAACTGACAATACCAAAATCTCATGTTAAATACAAAATGTTGATCGGCAGTCTATAATAGAAATGGAAATGGAGGAAAGGAAAAATGCTGACATCTCTGTCAAAAACTTTCAAAAATTATTTAATTTCTCATCAAGCTTGTATAAAATGAATACTATTTGCATTTTAATGAAGTTCTAACAATAAAAAATATCTACGACATGATCAGTCGGATTATTATATTAGTGTTGTTGACTGACAATGGCAATAAAATTATACTTAATAAACAAAGGATTTCAGGAAATTCTATTCTAATATTAGATTGTTTACATCAATTTCAACTTGAATCATTTCCATTCTTCATAAAAATAGTCAAAGTTGGGCCATGCCGCTTTAATTTCTAGCTTATATGCTACGACATGGATTGTATACGTTTATAAGACTTACGACAGTCAAGAGTACGTTGACATTTAATAGTACATTTGGATAAATATTCTTTACTAGTTTTCTTCATTATATTTAGTGTTCTTTTAGCAAAGGCGAGACATCGTCACAAATGGAGAATGTTTTAAAGAAAATGTTGGGGTTAGGTGATTTTCAAAAATTATTATAATAAAAAAAATTTAGAAAAATAAAATAATTAATTAAAAATAATCAAAAAATAAAAATCAATATTTTTCGGGGGAAATGGATATGTGCCGATGCCAATTAATCAGACGAGTACGAAAATAATAATATTAAATTATTTCGGGACCCCTAGAAAAAGTTATTTAAAAAATACAAATTAATTAATTAATTAAAATGACGAAAACAAATAAATTAAATTAGGGAGAAATTCTCCGAATTGAATAAATTTAATTACTAAGGGAACTGATTTTTCCCTAATGTAATTCATTTCGTAGTCATCTCCCGGGGAACGGCTGAAGCGGCCAAAAGATAAAAGTAAAGTATTTAACTAGTTCCCCGGGAGTCCAATGTAAATTACCGTAAATTAGATTATTTGTTTGAGGAGAGATTCCCTATATAAGGGAGTCTCAAATCAACAACAGGGACACAAATAATTTTGGAAAAATTGCGTGTAACAGAAAAGTTAAAAAGAGTCGTGAGATTGAAAAAGAACTAGTCAGACTTGTCAAGGATATTTTTGTAGTTAATTGAAAAGGCGGCTTCCGTGGGGATTTCTGTCATTATTGTAAAAGTAACATTCGAATCGTTGTGAAATTGTTAGTATCGAATAAAAGTTTTCCTGTGTTGAGTTATTCCAGTATCATTTAAAGAGCACGTGCAGTCAGAGCAAACAGTTCTACCGAACCAAAAAAAATTATAACTCAACAAAAAGATAGTGAAAGTCTGGAGTGTCGTGTCACTTGGTAGTAGGTTCGGCATCACCATTAATATGAGTTGGCCACTTAATTAGATTAATTTTCCGTTTGATAAGATGCGTTGTCGATGTTATAGAATGGTAAATTGAACTTAACTCAGATAAATAAATGAATCCTATAAGTGAATACGTTAGAAATTAGATCAAAGTCAACAATGAATTTATTAAAAATATCCGTTTACTAATCGGATTTAAATAATACTAAAATATATTTAATTATATTAAAATATATTGTTAAATGTCAACTAACTATAGTTGTAATTAATATAAATATTAAATGAGTTCCCAATTATTTATCAGTATTATATTTGATTTATAAAAATATTGCTGATTTTATTAGTATTATTAAATTATTTAGATTAATCATTCGTCAAAATTACATAATTGGAACTACCTATTTATTTCAAGGACATAAATTTGGGAATATAAATAAAGATTTGTGATTAAAAAACTTTTTGAATTATAAATATTGCATTTGTCAGAATATAAAAAATATAATTTAATAAATTGATTAAATTCAAATTAGTTAAAATTTAATAAATTACAAGAAGTGCATTCAAAAACACGTTTTAGGATATATTTCCACAATTTCCTTGTAATCATCAAGTAGAATTGTAAAAACTATGCATATTGCAGATTATTTAAACAAATTATACAAATTTTATTAATTTTAAAATACCTAGTATTCTTAATTTAATTTAATTTTAAAAAATTAATTCATTCAATCTTTTGACGACCTTTGTAACTTGTGCTTTT
Organism: Schmidtea mediterranea; assembly: GCA_022537955.1. Lineage (NCBI taxonomy): Eukaryota > Metazoa > Platyhelminthes > Tricladida > Dugesiidae > Schmidtea > Schmidtea mediterranea. Next base: position 74,496,585 of record CM039681.1, read on the forward strand.
CCTTGAGTCACGCGAGAAAAGGTTTGCTAAGACTACGAAACTTCATTCTATTCAAATGTCCAGTAAATAAAATATGTATGAATATAATATTTATCTCCAGCATTTTGATTGGATAATAAAAAAAATATTCTTTTTTATGCAATTAACTAATAACATGAAAATATTTCGAGTTTATCCTTAGAGGATGTAAACTTGAAGTTCAAGCTTATTCCTAATTTCATAGGATTATGTTAGTATAAAAATATTTTGTGAAGTAAAATCACACTTTTATCATTTTAATATTTTAGCGAAATATGAAAGAATACTGCTTCAGAATTTATTAAAATATACAATCATTTTTAACAAAAATATAAATAATTTCGATAAGGATCCGGAAAATGAATATTTTTGGGATAGAATAGTTTTATTGAAATGAACATTTATAAAAGTTTGGCAGAACATTGCGAAATGTAAGTTATTATGATGAAAATCTTGATTTTTTTTTGCATTCTGTCTTTTGTTGTAAAAGATTATCAGAATCTTTTAATGCCACAGACAATCACTTGTTATCCTCACTTATTGTCCCGTTCATATTGATGAAGTATGTTCCAAAGAAATTTGATTTAAAATATATAACAGTGGTAGAGTTTGACGAAGGTTACAAATAAAACAAAAAAGTGAAAATCAATAAAATCATTGAAATTCAAAATAATAATTAAGTTTAAAATTAAATAAAATTTTGGGAGGAAACTGGTATGTGTGGATGCCAAATGATGATCGAATTAATTAAATTAATGGAAATCGAAATAATAGAAATAATAGAAATGGAAAAGAAACCAGAAAGATAAATGGTATATTTTAGTATTATTAAACTTAAATTTAATTTTATGTTAAATATGACTGGAAACATTAACATAAATAATATGAATAGAAACAATGGATTAAATGGAAATGGAATTAATGGACACGGGAATGATGCCAATAGATCCAAGAAAAGAATAAATAAATGTAAGTTTTTAAAGATTTTTATAAATAATTTTAATGGTTTGAGTAATATTTCGAATTAAATTTTGTAAAAATTATTTTGATTAAGGTTTTAAATCAGGTGACGAACTATTTTTTGTTCAAAAAGAGTACGCTTTGCAAGTATTTCATAGGTGAAAAAAAAGAAAAGTACAAAACTCAGTAAATGAGCATAGTTATTCACCTTAATTATGGATTATTTTGTGAAAAGCGAAAGTACCCTCCATAACTGCCAATTTTTTTCATTAGTTCCAAAAGTATTCCCTTAAAAAAATGTTGTCGGTTTGGATGCTGACACTGCTGTATCATGAGACGTTTTATGTAATTTAGTTTCAATTTGTGCCGTTATTGTACTAAGTCCATGAATTGCAATTGAAAATTCCCTATTGCAGATTGCGCATTTAACCAAGGACTCATCATTTTGAATTTTAACTACAATGAGCGGAAACTCTTTTTTTAAATTTTCGTTTAAACAATTTTTCCTTCTTTTGTTATCGCTCATATTTGAATTAATAATCTAAAATTTATATTAGTATTATATTTTTGATTTTGATTTTAAATAGATTTTATAATCTGATATTAAGCAATATGCGCGCATGAAATTCAAATCACTGTCAAAATAATTTTAAATATTTAATTAATAAAATTGAAATAAAACAATCTAAAAACATGTTTTAGAAATACAAATGAGTATAAAATTATACAAATGAGACTTTCAGAGTACAGGATTTGAAAAGAGTACGGTTTGCTAAAAAAGAGTACAAAACTCAGTAAATGAGTATAGTTGGTCACCTTATTTTAAATAATTATTTGGTAATGTTTTCATTAAAGTTTTTGTTAATGCTTTTTAGTAATACTATTTTGATTAAAATTTTTTATTACTTTGTTAATGTTTTTAATATTATTTTATTAATATTTTATTATCTTTGATAAACTGTAACCTATCACATAAAAGGTCAAACTAAGTTTGGTAACATATTATGTAACAGGTTAACATATATCGATTGTTATTTATTTTAATAGTAATAATAATATTAAAAAATAATATATTGGGGTTCCTAGAAAATGTTTAATAAAAATAAAAATTAATCGGCTAATGGAAAGCCCGAGCACTGTGAGAAACCCAATTATCAACAAAAAATTGAATAACGAAAGAAAACCCGGTAACAAAATTTTTAAGATTTTTGACGAATTTTCATTATTAACTAGCTGTAACCAGTCAAAAACTTTCTCTGTTTGAAGTTGAGATTTACATTAATTAGTTATTTTTATTTTCTATCGGTCTAAAAATCCAAACACATTTTTTTCTATAAAAATATTTTTATTTATTTATGCTTTTCGATTTTACAAAAACTTTGTCTAGAAGATAAATTAATTTATATTATTATTGCTACTGACAATTATCAGTAGATCATTAATTTATATAATTTTGATTGTCACATTCATGCATCATTACAACCAAAGCTATATAAATTAATAATATTAAAAATATAGATATTATGTTGGTAAATTTTTAGTTTAATATCCTTTTGGACAGTTCAATATAATATATTAATATAAATATCACAAAATAAGCTTTAAAACAGAATATATGTTTCATTTTTTTATCATTCAAATGCATATTTAATCAAAGATCAACTAACAAATATACAGATTCATAAATCAGTAAATGGCATAAAAATAATCATCGGACTACTTTAATAGAAAATAAGATTATCTTTATTTAATAAATTTAATCAGAATCTTCAACTTCGTCTTCGTCATTAAATTCTACATCTTTATCTGACTCTGATTCTTCCTCTTCATCTTCTTCGTCCTCAAATTCATCATTGCTACTCAGCTGATCTTCATCTTCTTCCTCTTTTTTAACAAGCACTTCACTGGAATCAATTTCACTAGATTTTCTTGTCAGTGACACTTTTTTTATCGGAGATTGATAATTTTTTCTACAAAAAAAATTAATGATTAACACAAAAATACTATCAATTTTTATAGTGTATAGGTCAGCTGCCGGCTAAGGCTTTTACAAGTGGGCCATTTTTCAGTTTATAACAAAAATATTTGCTATTGAGTCACATTATTTATATTTTTGATTACATATTATCTCTAAGGTAGATTACACAGAGAATATATTTACCATTTGAAAGAAATTATAAAATCTTAGCAGAAAGGTAAACACACATGTAAATAAAATAAATTATAATGACATTTTTGATGCTGCTTCATTTTCCTTGTAAAATTTGAAATTGTTCACTTAGTCACTAAAAATTTCCCAGTGGGTTCCTAGATGACTCACGGTTCATAGGTTACCGACAACTGGTATGGGCTATAGGTATAACATTTCTCAAATTTGGTATCACACAAAATCCTGGACATTTTGTTTCACAATTCATAACAAAAAACAATTATCTACAAGTATCATGAAATGGAAAAGTATAAAAGAAAGACACGAATTGTAGGAAAACAGAATTTCTAGAAGACAGAATTTAAAAAAAGGAATATAAACAGGAGAAGCATATAGAAGAAAACCTACAGAAAATAATCAAACATTTTGGAAAACAATGTTACAGAAACTTTTACAGACTGTTGAGTGATACGAATATATAGAATATAGTTAAAACCTCGGATGTCCTAAAAGAACAAAAAATTTACTTTCACCCAATATTTCAATATTTTGAAGCTTTTTGTTTTCCATAAAATTATTTGAGTAGTTTATTAATAGAATAAATGCATGTACACATATTTTCCTTTATTGTACCACTTGTACCGAAAGGAATGAAATTGTTCGTAGATTTCAATCATGAACCATTTACGTAAATTTAAAGCATTAATGCACAGATTTACGGTACTTTTACAAAATAAATTTCAAAAGTAATAACAAAAAAGTAATAACTAAAGATTTTTAACAAATAATAAATTTTAATTGATTAATTAAAAAAAATTTAATTTTTAAATAGTTTGAAATTTTTTTTATAAATTTAAATTCTGTCATTGAGTTGTTTGAAAACTGAGTTTTTAATTGAAAGATTTGTAAAAATAAATTATAAAAGGAAAAGTAAATTAAAATTCAATCATACAACATTAATTAAACACCAGACGGATCAAGCTCATCAATTTCTGTTTGCTATGTAAACTGTTCCCCCTCCCCCAATTGATGAATAGGCACATTCAATATCCTTATTAGAATATCCAGGTCGCTTTTGATAGTTTTTTCTATTTTTGCAACTTTGTAGTAATTTAGCTCAAACTGGATTAATTAGGAAACAGATTGAGATTTGAGTTAATCATGTGAGAATAATTTACCGAGAAATAGTATTTCTTTTGAAATTTCCAATTAATGCATTATCATTCCGTCATTATTGCTTTAATTACAGATGATTACAAAAGTAGCAGTAGTTGAAAATCTTCAAACTTCGGAACAAAAGATTTTTGTTGTGAAAAAAGTGGACATCATAAAAAAATGAAGAAGAGCAGTAAAGGACACGCCACGGTGAAGACGGCTGGCTAAAATAAGCTGAGGAGTAAGTGTAAAATGATTTGAAATATTAGTCTATGAGATAAATACAGCCATTGTATAGAATTCAAAGACATCATAGTTGATCCTACAAATTGTTGTTTTTTGTGAAGTTAAAGGATATGTTGTCAACGAGACAAATAAATAACACATAGAAATTTCCGTTCAAAAAATCGCTAACAGAGCAAATAATTTTAGATAAATGTGTACAGAATTTATAGGAATTAGTTGCTGACTGGCTTGAGCTATGTTGGCTTCATTAATAGCTACCATGTGAACATTTATTCAGAAAAAATGAAAATATAAAACCAATTATTATCAAATATATAATTATTCACTATTGATTCAGAATCAACCATTAAATAAATCTATTATTATAATTATTATTATTATTATTTTTATTATTATTATTATTATTATTATTATTATTATTATTATTATTATTATTATTATTATTATTATTATTATTATTATTATTTATAAAGAAATATTATTTAATTTATTTATTAATTTACTAGCTAGCTCACTCTAATTGATCTGATACAGAATAAAAGTAATGCTGTCAACAATAATGATAAATAATTAACAATGTAAAAGAAATTTTATAATAAATGTCGACATTGAATAAATTTAATATAAAAAAATAATTTATTAAAATCAAAAAGCTTCACAAAATCTCTTCTACATAATTCGTACAACTGTGTTTCTAAGGATTCAAAATATAGAGATAAAAAATAAGTTGTCAACTATATAATTAATATAAAACTAATAATTTGGAAATAATAAATAAAATAATTTGAAAAAAATAAATAATAAAAATGAATGATAACACAACTAAATGTTTATCCTTTATGCACTGTGTAAAACCCCGGTTCCGAACCTATTTTGCCAATGACCCAAAATTGTGAAACGCATTTACTTCTCGAACGAACACGTACGGAATGTGACGAAACGGAAATTTCAAATATAGATCTTATTTTTCATACCATTTTCATTCCATTAATTATTTGTTAGAAATTTTTTGAAAAACTTTTGAATAGTTGAAACTCGTGTAAATCATTTTTCATAAACAATCCGTCCCCAGTATTTACATTCCAGGGCTTCCGTTTTCTGCAAGCAATGCGCATAACGCAAATCACAATTTTATTTTGTAAACCATTGCTGAGTTTGAGGACATGTTTGACAAATATTATGGACAGTGAAATACTGAGAAATCCTTAATAATTGTCAGTTTATCATGTATAAGTTTAGGTTTAAACGGTTACAAGATTGTCATATCATGGTTCATTTAGTTCACTTCATAATTTAACAATTATTATCAATAGAAAAACACCTACTAATTATATTGAAGACCATCGAGCTATATATTTCGATCGTTTATCAATCTTCTTTAAGGTAGAATACACATGAATAATAACTCAATTAAAATAATGAATATTTATAAAATTAAGTTATTATAATCGTATTCAAATTGTATCGAATGATATCAATTATCCTAAAATCAGAAATGCCCTATAGTTTCAGGGCATTGTCGACTGAATGGATTGAATAACAATAGTGATCATTTTAGGAAGTGTTCAGTAAAAAAGTAGGTGATTGTTAAAATTTAAAATTTTAATAATAATAATAATTTTTAATAATATGCAAAAATAATTTTATATGACTGTAAATGTTTATTTTCAACAAAATAAAATGTTTTTATTTGAAAGACTTTTATAGAATTTGAAGACGAGTTAATTTTATAAGTTTTCATTAATTTAGTTATTATTAATGTGCATTCTAGCCTGAAGAAGACTGATAAAAGGTCGGAATATATAGTGCGATGGTGTTCAATATAATAGTTGGTTTTTTTCAATTAATAAAACTTTGTATTTTTCTTTGTTTAATAATAATAAGAATAATAATAATAATAATTGTTATTATTATTATTATTATTATTATTATTATTATTATTATTATTATTATTATTATTATTATTATTATTATTATTATTATTATTATTATTATTATTATTATTATTATTATTATTATTATTATTATTATTATTATTATTATTATTATTATTATTATTATTATTATTATTATTAATATCTCATACTCAGATCTACTATTTGAGATAGTATTAAAATTGTATTCTTGAATAAATTTAGGAAAAACTGCATTTTTATTGGAATGATTAATCACTGATTCATTGATGTGTAAAAGTGCTTCTGCAAATTGGCATCCTATTTCCTGGAGCATTGGTACATTGATGTGGAGATGTTTGTAATTTCCTTGATCGAAACTACAATAAGTTGATTCCATTGTGTAACTCCTCTGTACACCGAATTGCCGCCACACAACAACTCGAGCGGTTGACTCTTTGGATTTTTCAACATTGAAACTACATATTTTTCAAAGAAATTACATGTGTAAATCAAATTGGCAATAATAAAAAAAATGATATTTATTTACTGAAAAAACTATTATTATTTGAAAAATTATACTAATGAGAAGAAACATCTCTCCTAAGCCTATTGTTACATTTAACGAATTTAATGGACTTAATCTAAATACATAAAACATTATTTGTATGTTTGAGGAAGATTTTTAAATGGTTTTAATTTTGACCTGATCTGTTTTCATTTACGAGTTAGTTTATTTTCATCCTTTCAAACTATAAATCAACGTTTTATGGTTTGAAATAATGAAAATAAACTAACTCGTAAATGAAAACAGATCAGGTCAACTGAAAGAATTGATTAATATCGCTAAACACAATTGTTGTCTGAATTTTGTGTTTATTTCAAGTCCTACTTAGATTTTGTTCGGATCTTGGTTTACAATATATATGTCATGGGTGCAATACCACATACATTGGAATGACTGCTCGTCATTTCCTCTCTCAAGTTCTCAATCACTGATCCAGCGTAATATTAAAAAAAATAAACTAATGTGATGCTTGTGATATTATTTGACATTGTATGAAAAATTGGTGTTTAATAAAGCAAAAATACCATTTCAATACCAATACAAATATATATTTTTATCTAATAATATTAAAGAATATAAGTAAAACCGCCTTTAGCAGTATGAAAGTGACTATTACCCAAACCACTTTATAGTGGTGTATAGTGCCATTGACAACTCCACCACTTGCCATAGGTTGCCGACCCTTGATCTAGTCCTAAGTTATGACTAGATTCTAATAGGTTTAAATAATGCTAAACAAAACCAGTGAATTATTACGAATAAAGAAATTATTTATAACAAGAATTATTTTTGTAAAAACTCTTTTATATATATTCAGAACCATAAACTAATAAGTTCTCAAAATTAAAATAAAAGACGTTAATAAAATATTAATAATTCAAAGACAAAAATCATGTCGATTGTTTTACTGTTTTGAAAGAAAAATAAAATTGTTTATTCACTTTATTCAGTTATAATAAAAGAATTGTGATAAAAAAGCATAGTCAAGTAGTGACATATGAGGACTATGCCCCGTGGATATTTGGCTTGAAAAATGCCCAGTGGATATTTGGCTTGAAAAAATTCCGAGACCCCTCCTAAAAAAAATTTAGGGTGGGGGGGTAATGATTGGTTAAGGGTTAGAATTTATGATCTTTTAAGAGGAAAGGATCGGTTAAGAAAAGGTTTGTTGATTTTTTAAGGATTTGAGTCAGTTGAAGTTTGTTATTTTAGGAGGAAATGATTGGTCAAGTGATGAATTTATAATTGTTTTAGAGAATTTCAAAAAATTTATTCTGTTGAATATCAAAATAAGTCGATGATTTTTATGAAAATAATGAATATAGCTGAGAGTGGAAATATTGTCATTTAAAAAGAAATTATTGGATAGGAGTAAATTTTATTATATTTTAGGGGGAAATGATTTGTCAAGAAAGGAATTTTATATTAAGGGGATTTCAAGAAATTTATTCGGTTCAATATCGAAATAAGTCGGTGATTTTTATCAAAAATATAGCTTGGGCTATTGTCATTTAAAGAGAAATGATTGGTTGAGAGTAAATTTTATAATATTTTGGGGGGAAACGATAGGTTAAGAAGGGAATTTTTAGGGGTATTTATTCGGTTGAATATCGATGTTAAAGGATGGATACTTAGTGAAATCGATACATTTTTATTGTTTTAAGGGTTATCAAAATATAACAATAAGATTTTGGTTAATTTTAATGAAATTATTGGAATCTGAATAAAAAATATGAATGTTCTAAGAAAATGTTTGATTCATGTATTTATTTGTATTCAAGTATTTATTTGATTTTATCATTATATTTGTAATTTAATTTAATTAAAAACTAAAATTGACTAGTAATTAAAAAAAATATGTTACCGATTACTTATGTTGTTATTGACAATTTACTGAATAATTTAAATACTTATGATTATTTCAATGAATGAAGAGAAATTGTACAATTAAATACTATGATCAGTCGATAACATATTATTAATTTTCATTTAACAAGAACGTAAAACAATTACCTTACAATCTTATAAAATTTTAAAAAATGATCTAACAAATTTTTTCAATTATTTTACAACTTAGTTAATTAATCAATAATTACTATTTTCTTTACAATTTGCTACTAAGTTGATTTTTTTTAAATGTTTTATTCAAAGTACTAACAAATTTTATTAAAGATATATATCAAATAAATCAAAACTTGTCAAGAATTATAAAATTATGGTCATTTTAATAAGTATTACTCAATAACTAATATTTTTCTTGCCAATTTGCTGAAGGTCTTATTTTAAAATTTCTTCAAAGCACTAACATTATTTACAAATTAATCAGTTTTATTTAACATCTTAAAATATTTCTCACAACTTTAATCAAATTTTATTCACATGCTAATCATAATTTAATGATAAGTATTATTTTTACAAAAACAAATATTTTACAACAATTAAACATACATATTTGCCTTTTTAGTAGATTTTATTGGTATATATCAGTACATAAGTACCTGTTCCATGTAGTTTTTTAATCTTTGTTAGAAATTCAACTTATTTAGTTGTTGGTTGATAATCATTTAATTTCTAGTAATGTGGTAGATAATAATTATTTTGTCTATTAACTTTATTCAATGATGTTTAGAAACTTAAAAATCTAATAATTTTCAATAAATATATGAAAATTTATTTCAATTACTGTGAAAGCAATATATGTTTTGTGAAATTAGGATTATTTTTCTAATCAAGTTTCTTTTTACTATCAATTACAAACACTTATACTTACTAATTAGTTTATCATTCAGTAAACAACAAGAGTTGGAGTGAAAAGAATAGAAAATGTGTAAAAATAAAATTTAAGTAATTAGTTGAGCTGTTAGCAATTAATTTATTTAGGGGCATGTGAAAATTAAATGAAAAGGTTGGCATTCATATTTGAAAATAACTTTTAGTAAATGTTCATTGTTGGATATAATTAAAAATATCACAAAAATAATAGAAAAATTTCAAAGTTTTTAAACAAAACTATTAAGTTTTACAAAATAATTTCAATAAATCACATACAAGACTGTAAACAAAGGAATAAATTTTTATTCAGAGAAAATACAACAATTGATTGGGCTTCAATGAGTTTGATTAATAATTTCTTGATAGCAACCAGTTAACTAAGCAACCAAACAATTTGGATACATCAAGGATCGACTAAAGAGTGAAGAAGTTAATAAAATTTGTAATTGAAATTGTACTTCTTTTGATTGTTCAAATTTTTATGTGCTTTTAATTAAAGATTTCTTGGTCAGTAAACAATTTTTTGATATATATTTGTTCAGTAACTAGTTATTGATAACATATTGTGAGTGTGTGTATAGTGAATAATCGAGTATTTTAAGGGGAAATGATTGAGAGAAAATTTTATTTTTAATTGGATTAAGTTGGTTGAATATCGATGTTCAAAAAGTAAATATTAGTTAAATAGGGAATTTTAATGAATAAGATACTCAATTATTCAATGCCTAGTATGTATATAGTGAGTTGTACAGTACTCAGTCATTTGTATACAGTACCTAGTGATTGTTGTTCAGTTATTAATCAATTGATTGTTCAGTGTGTATGGGTTATCAGAATTCAGAAGTTAATACCAAGTAAGTTAACTTTTTCTTTGGTTGTTGATGAATTTATAATTATTATTATTATTATTATTATTATTTTGAAAATTTCATATTAATTTATTTTTTCACATCTTACTTTGAAAATTTTTTATCGTTATTAAAATGTATAAAAGAAAATTCAAGAACTTTATCCAAGAATTAAAAATACGTTGGATTATTGCGCACCAGAGTTTCTCGCAACAAAAATTTACTATTTCACAGTGATTAACTTCTCGAAATTCACTATGACAACGTTCAGGGATCTGGTGACCGATGTGTTGCAAATTGCATTGTTTGTAAAGATAGTATGAGAGTAACATGTTCAAATGGATGTCCATGTTGCCACGATTTCAAACGTGACCAAACAATACATATATTGTTGGCCGAAATGCGTAAAACATATTACTCGGATATTTTTGATTTGAAATAAAAATTATTCTTTTTTATTTAATCTTGTCAATAAAAATATTTGTATGGATTAAAAGTTATTTTTTACAATGAAAAATTATTATTAGACTTACAATTAAATTTTTAAAAAACAAATGTTAATAATAATAAAATAAAAATAATAATCATATAAAATAAATAATTAATTAAATAAAAATAATAATATTAAATAAATAATTAAATGAAAATAAAAAATAATTATTTAATTCACTTCATTAAAACAAACAATTTAATTTAATAATAATTTAAAAATAAATAATTGACTTGATTAAAACAAACAATTAAATTTAATAATAATATAATTAAAATATAAATAAATAATATTATTGACTTAAACAAATAATTTAATTTAATAATAATATAATTAAAATATAAATAAATAATATTATTGACTTAAACAAACAAATAAAGTAAATTAAAATATAATTAAAATATAAATAAATAATATTATTGACTTAAACAAATAATTAAAGTAAATAAAAAATAAAACATTCATGATTTTTAGTCGACAGGCGATTTGAGCCAATTTTATTTTTATTGGATTTTAAGTATGAAAAAATACTTAGGCTTTTTATTCGATATTTTTAGGTTCTTTTATCAAGTTTGAGCCAATTTTATTCAAAAATACTACTCAGAACGACCAATCATAGGCGATTTAAGCTAATTTTTATTTTTTAGGCTTTTAAATCGAGAAAAAATACTTAGACTTTTTTATCATGAATTTAAAAATTTTAAAAATTTTAAATTTGAACATTTAAACAAAAAATAATTAAAAAAAATTCGTTCATTAAAACAAATAATTTTAAAAAAAATTTCATTCATTAAAACAAATAATTTTTTTAAAATTAACACCCCCCCACCCTCCCCCTAAAAAAATTTAGGGGGGGTCTCGGAATATCCACGAAATATCCACGGGACATAGTCCTCATATGTCACTACTTAGTCAATATAAAGTTATTGTTTTAACCAACAAAAACATTCGAAACTCTAAAATTGTTATTCAAAATATTTACGCTAAAAATCTCTTCGTGGTCCCTCGTAAGGTGATGAATAAATCAAACCAAATCCCATTAAATTATTTTTTGATGAATAATTAAATTTATTAATTTTATATTAAACAAAAAACTGATGATTTTTAAATAAATACTCATATCAATGTTGTCAAAATGATTGGACTATACTATTTTAGGATATCCTTTAGTATTTATAAAATGGCATTGAAAACTACCTGCAACTTTCTATGGAAAACGCTTGAGATATATTATTTAGTATATGAGGAAGGAGTAAATAGCTTTTGTCTTCAGTTTTCTGATCAACAAAAGTTGGATTATTTGTGTCTTCGTTTATCCAAGACAAGAGAGGACTGCAACCAAACATAAAAATGTTCTTACGCCGCGAATGACCATGGAAATCGCAAAAGACCTTAAATAGTTTGTTTAAATATAGTCAACATAAATAAACAAAAATTAGTTAATTATTGAATACACAAAATATATCGATGATATAAAGTTAAAAGTCACCAACTGCGTTTTGGTTGAATTTTGAATATTATGTTCAACCATTCAGTGACTTTTAGTGACTTTTATCGTTAAACTAAAGGTATAGGGTCCTTGTTAAATAGACTTTTGAAAATAATGATGACTCACAGAATATGAACAGATTCGAATATATATATATATATATATATATTTATTAATATATTTATAGGCCAAGGATGGTTACACATGAGGCTTAATGGAGACGCAAGAGCCATACACAAATTATTTTTTTAAAATTTAATATAATTGCATATTTTCACAAGTCACAGTTTAAAAACATTGAAACAATTTCATTATAATATATAAATATAAAAATACAACTATGAAAAAGAAAATAATTATTTCAATATTTTAGCAATAAAATTCAGATATAATAAATCTTAATCATAAAAATATATTTACTAATCTAAGGACAATCTTTGGTCAAATTTCAAAAATTTAGTGTTAAATTAGTTAAAGCTGTCCGCAGAAATTCGGTAAGATGCTGATTGGTCAACTGTGAACGATGTTTTGACTTCACAAAATAGAGTCTAAACTGTAATGGAAGCCGCACTTAACTCTATGAAGAGCCGCATTTGCACATCATTGTTATAGGCCGACGGTGTCCAATTCAATATCAAATTAAATTTCTTTTTGCATCATTATTTTCAGAAATTCTTTTTGTTTTTACCTTTGATTTCTTCTCATTTTCCAATGACATTAAAAATTTTTTTTACTATGAACCACTAATCATATCGATGCTTTATTATTATTCACAAAAGGTCTGTGCAGAAAATTCGCGAATATCAATAAAACATTGATAGTATTATTGATTCATAAAAATATATTTTTTTAATATTATTATTTTCTTTTAAACAAAGCCTATTTTAATATAGAAATCCAGAAGTTGAACAATAAAAATAATTTATTTTATTTCTCTAGCTTTTATAATGTTAATACAGGGTTATGCATCTCTATATGCACCTTCATTCATCTTTATATGAATTTTTATTCGTATTTATATGAACATTTTTTTCCTTTTTTATATACACCAAAATATTCTCTGAAATTATTAAATATTTTTATTTATTTGTCTCATATTCATTTTGTATCACCACAAATTAATAGTAGACTCCTACAAAAAGAAGCATACCAAACTTTTTTAGACGAAATTATATCTAAATTGAATGAAAATGTATATTGTTTCATTCACGATAATGCCTCTATTCATGGAGAAGCACTTTCTTAAAATAATTTCATTGAAAATATGCTACATTTCCTGGAACTCAATTGAAAGTTTTCTCAGCAAGATCCAATTCAATATTAGGAATACCCTATCAAGGTGTATTCAGTTGAATGTCATTTCAATTAAGATTCGATGTTCTGAAGGAATCACTTGGTAGTGGTTTGAGGAAAGAGGATTAAAGGAATTCGATTAACTATTTTGCATACATTCAGGTAAATTTGTTTTTTATTACTTCAAAATAAGTTTAACTCACTTTATATTGAATTAATTCTGAAAATAAAATAAATCACTTCCTGAATATTCAAAAAAATTAATAATATATAAATATAAATTGTGGAGCAAAAGTAATTTTAAGAGCTTGTATAATGATCTCAAATCCTTATGAAATCAAAATTCAAATCTTGAAAATCACTATAAAAAGCAACTTACCAGCTATCTCAAAAATAGCTGAAATCCGTTTGATTTTAAAAAAATATTCACTAAGTTGATTTTCATATCAACTATAGAGAATGTATCTCATTGCAGATAAGTGTACACAATTTGTCTCATATTCATAATCATTTAATTCGACGTTTAAATTCACCGAAATTAATTTTTATTGATATAAATTTTCAATAAAAATCTTGCTTTGATGGCTTTTTCAGTAAATGATCTTGAATAAAGGAAGAAGTTAAGCATATTCACATCATATTGATCCAAAATGTGAACTAAACAAGTTTGAACATTTGTAAAATTGTTACAATTTCTTATTTCTCTTGAAAATTTCGCCTTAATGGTAGAAATCAAATTGATAGAAGTTCAAAGAAATATGTAAAATTAAATTAAAATATTGAATATATGGTAAAAATAATATAAATTTTTTTTAATAATTTCCGGATATTTTGCTGCATATAAAGATCAATAAATGTGCATATAAAGATCAATAAATGTGCATATAAAAATAGACTTCCTTTGGTTTGTTAATTTTTTAAACTTCTTTTCTTTTCAAACTATAGATTAATATTTTGCTTTATATTAAACACAATTTCTCTGCATTGATTTTAAATTTTTAATATTTTCCATGTTGAAATGAAAAAAACAAATCAATCATTAATTTATAAGAAAAATAAAAGATAATTTTTAAAATATTTTGCAAAATAGAATTCAATCGAAAAGAAAGAAAATTGGAAAGTCAATCATAACTTTTATTAGAGAAGGTAACAAAAAATAAATCAAAGTATTAAAGAAATCCAAATTTGTTAAATAATTTTATATTTCATTAAAATTTGCTTATAGTTTCAATAATTTTAAAATATTTGATAAAAGGTAATCTAACCATGGGGCTCTGTCCATATTTTGATAACAGCATCATAAGACCTTTGGTATGAAATATTGTCGGATTGAGCACTTCACATGGATCCATCCATCGTCTGTTGAGGTCTTGTCCGGCCATTGAGCAACGATGACTGAATGAATATTATATCAGAATTTTAAATATAGCAAATTTTTCACCAGCCATTAATGACACCGTCTGGATTGAGCATAGGAACAATCTTGAACACATAAAGATCTCTCAATTGTTCTGAGATTGGATTGGAACTCAACAAATAATCTATACAGCCCTTCATTACCCAACTAGCATTACTTTCACCTGGGTGCACGCGACTCGTGAGAAATACATAAGGTTTTTGCCCTTTGATTTAAAATATATTAATTTCATTAAAATTTAAATATAACTATTATAATAATAATAATAATAATAATAATAATAATAATAATAATAATAATAATAATAATAATAATAATAATAATAATAATAATAATAATAATAATAATAATAATAATAATAATTATAATAATAATAATAATAATAATAATAATAATAATAATAATAATAATAATAATAATAATAATATTAATAATAATAATAATAATAATAATAATAATAATAATAATAATAATAATAATAATAATAATAATAATAATAATAATAATAATAAAAATAATTTCATACTTGTTGAACTGGAACCATCTTTTAACCAATTAGAAATAGTAAGAACCGGTACTGGATTACCAAGAATTGTCGTACACAATTCCTGAATGTAAAATAAGATACCGTCTTCGGGAGTTGAATAAAATTCTATTTTATGAGTGAGAAACTTTTCTTTTGAATCTCCTTCAGCATCGACGTCGAATTCTATAAACATTATTCATAAGTTAAAAAGTTCAAAGTAGTTTATATATAAATGTGAATAGGTGATATATGTTTGAAATAATAAATTTTCGGTCAATTCACATATACCAAGGGTGCCTAAACTGTATTTATTTATGGGCTAAATATATTTATTTGAAGGCTACATATGAAAAGAATTAGTTGTTATTTACCTTATTTGCTACTAGAATCTTTGAGAAAAATATTTTTCACCTAACTGAGACATTAAAATTGAATATTTATTTTTCTACACATGGATTTTCTTATTATTTTCTTAAGATTTTCTTTATTAGTGTCTTAAATTAATATACTTACTTGAATTAGGTGTTGTTTTTAATCTTACCGCTTTTCTTTAATAGTCCTTAATTGATATCCTAAATGGCCTCAAAACAAGGACGGATACAGGGGGCAATTGCCTCCTCCAGGAGATCCTGAGGTTGCTTTCTTGAAATTAAAAATAGTCAAAATAATACAATCGCCCTTATTTTTGTTTACACAACTGTACATATTACTCATGAGAAAACAAACAAGATAAGAAAACAATCATAATATTTTATGGTTAATCTTTACTACTCAACCTACACAGTGTATGTAACATTAGGTGCAACAGACAACTTTCACATAAACAAATCGTTATTGATTGCACTCTCATAAACAGGGTTCTGTTTAATCCCATAGCACGTGTTTTTTGTGTTATTTCAGGCTTAAATGTGGTTCTATGTTTATTGCATAGGAAAATTGGCATTTTTCTGTGCAAAAAATATATTTAAAGTAAAAGGATTGTGGGAAGACTTTTTAATTAGTTTAACTGCTGAACCAGTGTGAAAAAATATTCGTTATATCGGTTTTTCGAACACGTTCTGGCTCTCTCATTTATCGAAATGCTGTGAAAAGGCTAGTTGGCAACAAAACTGATACTACTCATCCAGGTAAGTGACGATGGGGAGATCATTCCACCCCAAAATCCTTGCATCAAAATATCGTGTCCACAAATTACTTGTGTAATAAAAATAGTTGTGGCTATTTTGCATATATTCGAATAAATTTGTTTTTTATTTCTTCAAAATAAGTTTAACTCACTTTATATTGAATTAATTCTGAAAATAAAATAAATCACTTCTGAATATTCAAAAAAATTAATAATATATAAATATAAAATTGTGGAGCAAAAGTAATTTTAAGAGCTTGTATAATGATCTCAAATCCTTATGAAATCAAAATTCAAATCTTGAAAATCACTATAAAAAGCAACTTACCAGTTATCTCAAAAATAGCTGAAATCCGTTTGATTTTAAAAAAATATTCACTAAGTTGATTTTCATATCAACATATGCTATAGAGAATGTATCTCATTGCAGATAAGTGTAACCAATTTAGAAGTTTTGTATAATAATATGACGCCACTGAACTTGAAAAAATACACATATATCACGTGAAAATGCTGTGCCGAAAATTAGTAAATATCAAAAAACATTGACATCTTTACTGATTCATAATCAGATATTTTTTAATAAATGTCATTTGAAAATGAAAAGAAATCAGTGGTGAAAATTAAAAGTTCTTATTTTGATATTAAATATGTTAAAATAAGAAATTACTACATTTATCAGTAACTAATTATAGCAAAATTTACTGAGAAGGATTACCATTATCATATTCACATAAAATCCCAGATTTGTCCGTCATTAGATTAGATACGTATGTTTATCGGTTAATTAAAATGTCATTTTTTAAATATTCAATCTGATGAGACATACTAAACTATGCGCTACTGATTTAGTTGTTGTCACTATAAAATTAGTGGTGTTTTAATTACACAAAATCTGGTTGAAATTCGGATTATCGGGTTATTTGGGTTAGCTTAATTAATTTTAAAAAAAAGCAACAAGAATTTAATAAAATTATAATAAATTAAAATTGAAATTTAATATTGTTATAAAACTAGCGTTAGTATTGTTATTTAACCTAAAAAAATTAAAAATTTCTGTTGCTTTTATTAAAAATTAATTAACCTAACCCCGGCGGGTAATATTTCGAGGTTCAACCCAACATTAAAAGCTGATTCCAAAGCATAAATTATTCTTGGAAATAAATTTAGCAAAATGTAATTTCAAATGACAAATAAATCAGTACAGATTTTGTATGAAATAAAAACTGTAAGTACGAAAATGAATTAACCTTTATAATGCTGAGAGAAATTATTTTTTTAGTAAATTTTTAACGTTGAAAAATAGTGCATGTCATTGTTAAAATCAATTTAAGTTATACTTAGCTGAGGTTTAGATTTAAATATGACCGATGTAACCGGCACTTTTTGAAATTTCAATGGGTTACAGCTAGTACATATATAATTGACATAACTTTATTCACTATAATATATATATATATATATATATAATGTCAAAAATTATCACAAACTTTCATCTGCTTTGAATTTGAATTTCTGAGTTGCTTGATGGAGGTCAGTGAGTAAACGAGTATAAGTATAGGGATAATGATATGCGATGTAGCATACATCTGCCGAATATGGGAATTCAATTACAAACGTAAATGTATAATAAGATCTTCCTATATTCCCACCTAGAATAACGTAAAAAACAATAAAATACAATCATAAAATGTGTATATAGAAATAAAATTTTATGGAAAAGTTCAGTTGACTAAAACATGGAACAAAATATCAAAAAGAACTGATCATTTGTAAGTATTTTCTAGATCTTAAATGGACTTTCATCAAGGAACTAATCACTAAAGGATTGTACATGAAAACATTTTTGTTGAAAGAATTGCATTTACAAAAATCTAAAAAACATTGATGTACCCAACAATAGATTAGTTTATAATAATATCAGTCATAGGAACAGTCATGGCAAAATTGAAGTTTATTAAATACAATACAGGTTTCAGTGTAATCTAAAGTTAATCTTTACGGTAAAATTGTTCAAAAATGGTTTCATGCAGCTACAAAGCTTTTGGTTGCCAAACTATGTTGGCGTCGATGGTGAATTGGAAGTGAATACTGTAAAGCTGTAAATTTGAAGAAGTCTCTTGAATATATATATATATATATATTTAATATGAGAATTTTTAAAGTAATTAATTTTAAATACACTTTAAAGTGAAAATTAAATAATAATAATTTCATCTATAATCATATAAGCATTAAAAGTAAATCCATTAATTATCAACTAAACAAATAGACATCAATATTAAGTTACTGACCAGATTTACTAGGAATTGAACATTTATAATTACATAAAATCAAACACATAAAAGATAAAAAATAACTAAAATATTTATTTAATAAAAATCTTCCTTTTCCTTTTCAATGATTTTAACTAAGCTAATCAATGCTGTCAACAAGTTTTTGTTATCGGATAACGATTGTATTTAATTGATCCTAGTTTGACAATTATTTAAATGGTATAAACCCATTGAATCGCAAATACGTATATTTTATCAAATAAATTTCAAGCCAACAATAAGATGATTTAGTAATTAAATTATAACTTTGATTTGTTTTTCAAAATGTCTTTTAAAATATTTTATTATTTTCAAATGTTTTTGTATAATTCTTAAATATTACCAACTTTAATTTTTCTTCAATTATTATAAATTTAACCCATTAAGTTTTGCTAAATCCGCCATATTTTTTCTAAATCCAACTAAATTATTTATTGTACTAATTATTGTTAAAAATTATATTTATTAAGTTTTTATCAACTCTATCAAATTATTTAAATCTTTTTGATAAAAGTTATTGAATTTTCAATCTCTTATTGGTTATTTGTAGTGAATGTTAAAAGATGCTAAGGTTTTGATTAAATTTATCAAATTCTTTACACAATAATGATTGAAGTATAAATAATTGTTGTTAACAAGCTTTAATCAAGTGGTTTTTTAAATAAATTTGTTACGTGTTAGAGTAAAATATTTGAATAAATCACTAATTAAATTTGATAATTCTTTGATAAATGTTCAACAAACCAAAATTTCTTCAACGAATTGTTAAGATATTTATTGAAATATATTCAAATGTTAGTAAATTACTAAGTAATTAATAGGGGGATTTTCCAATAAATAGTAAATTCTGGAATTAAAATTAAGAAAATGATTCTAAATATTAAAATTATTCATAAGGATGACTGTAAATTGTGATTAACAAAAGAAATTTAAATAAATTTGTTATATGCTTTTATGATATCATTGAATAAATCACTGATTAAATTTAATAACTGTTGAAAAAATAGAAATTCTTCAACAAATTGGTAATATATTTTTTAAACTATATTTAAATCTTAGTAATTGACTAAGTCATTAATGGTAGGATTTTCAATAAATTCTATCATTCTTAAATTAAAATTAAGAAAAAAAAATATATCCATCAAAAAAATATATATCCATCGATTAAATCCCCTTTAAAATAGCACAATTTAACCCAATTATTTTCCTTTAAATATGTCTACCAACTATATTCATTGTTTTCAGATATATCGTCCTTAATTCAACCGAATAAATCACTTAAAATAAATTTAAAAATCCATCATTTGGATCATATTTCCCATATGTAAACCATGTATTCAACCGATTGAATTCCCTGAAAATTATCATGAAAATCTGAATTTTATCATTAAAAATCAATTTTCTTTTAAGTATTATAAAACTGATACCCAACATTTTCCCTCTAAAATCGTAACAATTTCATCCTGGCAATAAATTCTAAGCAAATAAAATTGAATAAAATCTAAGTTTTTCAACAAAAATAATTAAAAGTGAATTAAATGATTGTAAAATCATAAAAAGATCATATTTTATCATTAATTATTTGCTCAAATAATAAATTAAGTATAAATTCAATAAACATTATCAATAAACCCTTAGTGATTTCTAAACAATTATCATAAAGTACATAACCCCTTTACATTGAGTAACCTATTAGAATTCTTTAAATAAATGTCAATATTCCTACAATTTTTGTTATCGATCAATAGCATCTTAAATGATAATTAATTGCTTGATCTTAAAGAATGATTCTAAAAATATCAAATATTTCACTATAAAATCAAATACTTTCTAAGTTTTACTTAATTTATCCCTAAAAAAATTTTTTAAAAATTGACAAACCATTAATTCTGATATATTCATTAAAATTAATTAAAAATTAATGAAAAATTATAATAAATGATCTTAATTTACTATAAAATATGTTGATATTAAAACCTCTGAAAAACTTTGATAAACTAAAAAGTAATACAATCTTTACTAAAATAATTTTGAATTTTAAAATAAAACATAAAAGTACATTAAACATGTCAAAATCTATGAGTTAAAATTGTACAAAATTATTGAATAACTATCTTAAAATATGTTTCATTTGACTCAATAATTATCAAATACTACATGAAATTAACATGTCTTCAACATAAAACTAAATATATAAAGTTTATTAAAAATTCCGTAAAATACTTCATGAAAATTTTTATTCAAAGTAATTCTAAACAAATTCTGTTTATAAGAACTTTTTTTTTGTTTTTCACCTCTGATTTCTTTATAAGTGACATAATATTTAATATAAAATATATTCAAAAAGTAAAATTAAATTATTCCTTTAAAAATCTATATTTAACCAAATAAATCCATTCAAATACCCTTTAAATTACATCATTTTGATCAGGTAAACCATTTATTCAATTCCTTAAAATAATCATGAAAATCAGAATTTTACCAATAAAAATCAATTTTCTTTAAAGTATTATAAAATTTATACACTTATTAAATATCACTCTAAATTACTGTAAAAAACTACTTGACATGAAAATTAACTATGATTAAAAATAATTCTGTGATAAATCAATTAAATTAACCAGTAAATTTAATTACTTCTAAAATTAAGGAATTAACCTCATTTATTCAATAAACATAAAAATTCCTCAAATTTCTAATATACATTAAATTATCCGAAACCACTAACAATCTCAAGAATCATTAAAATTTAATAAATTATCTCATAAAACTTGAAATTTTCATCACTAAAATTATAATCAAATTCGTTAAAATTTCCCTTAAAAGCTCTAATTTACCCTAAATTATATGTTTTGTCTATTAAATCCAAAATTTCTTAAAGACTTTAATTTAAAATTAATTGAATGTATTCAATCATTCTTTTAAATTTATTGGCTTTAATTTAATTATGGTTGAATTTTCAACGAAAAAATAAATGTATATATGTGTGAATATTGATACGTAGTAATGGATAAATTTATTTTAGGGGTCCCATTTTAATTTTTATCAAGTATCTAATTGGAGAGGGGAAGAACGATTGGATACATTTGTTTACTTGTCTGGTCATGTGTTGAAATCTTGTAATTTCTTGCATTTTTTTCAAAATTTTTCAACTCCAGTGGCAATAATGTGATCTATACACAAAAATGCATTGAATATAAACTAGAGGAAAAATCATCTGAAAAATGTAGTGAATGCATTAAAAAATTGTATTCATATTTTTATGCCTAAAAAGCAGAAAAATGTGTATTGTCGCATAGTGTTAAAGAAATATATACATAAGAATAAATTTAATGTAATTTGAGTACAGCCCCGTGAAAAGGTAAGGTAAATTAAGTAAAACCAAAGATGTGATTCTGGTAGACTGTATAAAAAGTACTATCAGCATAAGTGTTAATGTAACTTAAATGTTTTTGAATTAATCTCTACCAGAATTACTCAAAAACACTTCTCTTTTCATTATTCATACTTAGAAAAACTGTTTTAAGGGTATTAAACAGGCCCGTCGCATTTTTTTCAATTTTACATTTAAACAATATTTTTAAAGAAATAATCCTTTAACAGACTATTGCCGACGTACAGACTTTGAACAGACTATTACGACATAAATTATTCATTTTCATTTCCAAATTTATCATTAGAAAAAATAATTTTCAAAATAAAAAAACTAAAGATTCTTTCATTAGAAAATAATCTCAAGCTTTTATTGAAGGATAAAGTAAATCTATCTTCAATGTTTTGTTCAAGAACAATTAAAACAATTAGGGAAATTAATTTAAAAATTCTATTATAAAACTTTTATTTAATTTTTCAAAGAAATTATGTATTTTGAAAAAGGATTCTAAAAAACCACATGGAGCGCTGCATAGACATGAGCATCTCAAATGATTAAAATTAGGTTGGAAAAAAATTTATTTTTGAGAATTGCAAGCTGTGTAAATGTAAAATCAATATTGCACATCGATTAACAAATAATATAATCAAAAAATCAATTTAAATTAAATTAAATATTTTATTATTAAATTAATTTTCATGAAATTATATAATCATATATTTAAATTTTATTTTTTTAATAAATGACTAACTAATTAGTACCTAAAAATAAATTAAATAAAAATATAATAATAATAATAAATAATGATGATGATGATGATATTTTGGAAGTAGAATAAAGTAAATGTTAAACAAGGCATTTTTATCTTATAATCGAAATTTTTCTCATTTAATTTAATAGATACTTTTATTTAATAATAATAAAAATTATTATTATTATTTTACTATATTTTTAACCAATTAATGGGGATAAAAATAAATAAAATATTAAGTTTATAATTATTTAAAAATTTGTTTATAGAGTTAAGTAAAAACTAAAAATGACAACTAGTAAATCACGAATAGATATTAATATAAAATTAGAAGCCATCAGATTGTATAATAACAACACGGATCTCCGTGACATCAGTGCGTTGCTTGCAATCAAGCGTGAAACTATCAGGTATTGGATAAAGAAAGACAAAGAAAATCTCATTTCAAACAACCGTTCAAAGAAATATAATAAAGTTTCTAATTCAGCAAAATTAGAGGCCGTTCAAATGAGAAAGAACGGGATGGCATTTGTATCAATTGCTGCAATGTTCGATGTCAATCCGAAAACCGTGCAAACATGGATGAATAAACCGGAATTTAATAATTCACATTCACAGTTCATTGACAGAGATGTGGAAACTAAAGAAACAATCTCATTCAATAAGCTATCGAAATATTTGACGGATAATAATCAAGTGGGAATGTAAAAAGGAAAAGAAAACCTCATTTCGAATAACCGCTCAAAGAAATATAATAAAGTTTCCAATTCAGAAAAACAAGACGCCGTTCAAATGAGAAAGAACGGGATGTCATTTGTAGCAATTGCTATAATGTTAAATGTCAATCCGAAAACCGTGAAAACATGGATGAATAAACCGGAATTTAATAATTCACATTCACAGTTCATTGACAGAGATGTGGAAACTAAAGGAACAATCTCATTCAATAAGCTACCGAAATATTTGATAGAAAATAATCAAAGGAAAATGAAGTCAGAGAGTGAGGAAATCTCAGAGATTGAATTCACCGAGTATTTAACAGTTTACACGATTTTCAAATTGAATCTGATGTAAGCAGAGAATTTGTACATCATACTCGCGTGAATTTTTTGTCGTTTTAACAGGCTAAAAAATAAATAGTAAGTTTGTTTAATTTTGATAGGTGCAGTTAGATCCGAATATATAATTCTTATGAGTTATATATCTGAATATATAATTTTTCTCCCTTTACCAAATTGAACTTTGAAATAATGTATTCTCAACCTTTTGCACTTTAATCTTGTGTTGCCTTGTGTTTTTTTAAAAGTTTTTGTTTTGTTTGTAAAATCACTATTGAATGTTGATGTGTAAAATAAATATTTGGTTTCATTTTTTTTGGTAGTAAAAACTTTTAAACAAAAAAGAATTCGAATTTGAATTTTTATTGATCTAAAAAAATTTATTTGAGAGAATATTTATTAATATTTTTTCGTTTTTAAAAAAATAATTTAAAATGTTTTTTTCAAAAAATTAGCATGATTTCCTTTTTGATACAATTTGATTAGGATTACTATTGGCTAAATTATTTAAATATTCTTATTTGATTTTAGTAATTGTTAATGTGATTTCTAACTTGAAGAAGAATGATAAACGGTCGACATATTAAGTGAGGTATTATGTTGGCATTTTTCAATTATTAAAACTTTGCCTTCTTTATTTGATTATTCAACTTAATGATTAAAAAAACTCAAAAAACGTGGGTTTGAATGGTACTTTCTTGTCATTAAATCATTGTTCATATTCATTTAGTTATTAATTTAACATTAATAAAACACAAATATAAAAATCAATGTTTTTCAAAATTCTTAAAAAATATAATTTTTTTTTTAATATTTTTCTAAAAATATAATTATTTTGATTAAAGAAAAAAACATGAAAAAGAATTATTTAATAAATATCGATGTAATGTTGTGAAATCTAAGCAGATATAGAAATATTTTGTAATTTGGTTATTCGCAAATAAACCCGTTTCAAGTTAATTTATTTTATCAACTATATTATCAAAAAAATGTAGAAACAAGATACAAATCAAGGTCAAAATCAGATCAAGATTGATAGCAGATAAAGATCAGATCAATATGAAAACACAGATCATTAACACCACTTCAAAGGCAGTAAAAATATGTTGTTATCAGGAAAATTAAAAAAAATTGTTAAATTCAAAATTGGTAGTATAAAATAAAAAAAAGGAATTATATTTACCACATGTCGCTGCACTTCTTGCAAAATGATTTCTATAGTAAAAAATCTCCGATCCGTATCTTTTCCAATACGAAGTTCCAAGCATTGCCTCTTTCACCGAATAAAGAAGCGGCTGCATCCCTGAATGAACCAGAAATAATTCATTGACTTAAAAAAGAATCTGGAATATTTCAAATAATTAAAGTAATTAAAAATAATTAAAAATTCATTCCTGAAAAAAATATTTTTATCTAAAATAATTGCTTTTAAAATAAAGAAAATATTTGTATTTAAGTTCTATGAAGGTTAAAAAATATTTTTTTTAAAAATTATTAAAATTTTTCTGAGATATTTTTTATTAATTTTTTAATAAAAATAAAGGTATAAATAATAGATAACTTGATAATATATTTTAGAAAGCGTTAATTAAACATTATTTATTTTGCGACATATTTAGACAATATCGCTGTAAGGCCTTTCTTGGATTATATAAATAGTTTATATACGAATATTAAATTTATGTGTCAAAAAGAAAAAGTCTTCTATTGCTTTTTAATAATTACTTATTCGGCGGAAGGAAAACGTCTATCATCTGAAATATACCGAAAAGCGACTGATACTTGTCTTTATACTACGCATCCGAGCTTTTGTGAATTGATTTACAAGCCAAATACAGTGAGATGGTTAGTATTTCTTGAATGGTCTGTATTTCCCACGTGTGTTAATTCGGCGAAAAGTGCTGATTATTTGATTGCGTTGTTATTTAACATATTTTCTTGAGCGCATGACAAGAGACTCGTGATAAATGGATGTTGAATTTTCATGATTTTTGATTGTTAAGATTTTTAAACAAAAATGAATTTGAATTTTTATTAATCTATAAAAACTTGTTTTAGAATGTTAATATTTTTTCGTCTAAAAAAATTATTTAAAATTGTTATTTTCAAAAAATTAAAATGATTTCATTTTGTTAATTAAATTGTTTAACTATTCTTATTTTCATTTTGTTATTGTTAATGTGATTTTTAGCCTGAAGATGATAAACGGTCAAAATATATAGCGAAATGCTATAGAATATATTTAGTTGGTATTTTTTAATCATTAAAACTTTGCTTTCTTTATTTGATTATTTAACTTAATAATTTAGTACACCCATCAAAACTAAATTTAAATTTATTTATAATAAGTTTTAAAAATATAACAAAATAATACTTGATTGGATTGATCAAATTATGGATTGATAAAGAAAATTCGATTTACAGATAATATTGAAATAAAAATGTCATTTTGCTAATTAATTATGCAATAATAATTATATAGCGTAACAAACATTAAAATTAAGAGATCTCTTGTTGTTTTTATATTCTAAATTTAGATTTAATATTACGATTTTTTTTAAATTACGGAAATACTTGAACGTTTACTGAATACTGAAATAAGAGACGTAATAAACTATCTTATTGAGAAGGGCATGTTAAAACGGAGTGTATGTTGAGAAGGGTGTCATAATATAATGGAAATTAAACCATATAAACTCAATAAAGATGAGTGGGCTTATAGATGTATGACTAGATCATGACAGAATTATAGCAAGTATCATAATTTAAGAAAAAACTCGATATTTGAAAACTACAAATTTGAATTAAAAACCGGAATAAAACAAATTTGGAACTTGTTATTTGATACCAAAGACGTAAATGTTAAAGTGGAAACTGGTGTAAGTGTTAAAGTTCTTGTTGATTTTTATGATTATTTGAGGCTAATGTGTAGTCGATATTTACTTATGGGGAAAAACAATAAGAGATCCAAATTATGTGATAATGAAAATAGGGCTTATACAGAATAAAAATAAAGTGGAAGAAATTATAATATAAAACTAAAATCTTTCCAAAATTGAATTGACTGTTTGGCTTTTCACAATTGATAATATTGAATCGATAAGGCACCCTGGACTCCATGGCCGAAACCCGGAAATAGAACCACTGTATTTGATGATTATTGTTGACATCAGGATTCAAAATTAAGTCATATTCATATTGGCGAACTTGAATGGCTTTCCGTAAATTTCCGCATTCAAATTGCGAATCGAACTGAAGTGAAGGTGATTGAAGGGGTGTCGATTTGTCAACTCTATAAATCGGATGAATATAAACCAAAACGCAAACATCCAAAGTAAAACCAACTCTAATTCATCCAAATTTGTATGAATAGAATTTTCCATGTTATAGGAGTTCATTGTGCTTTGGATAATAGCTTCAAGATCAAAGACAGTTTTATCTAAAATATCTTCACCGTCAATTATTCGTCGTAGATCGTCAAGAATTTTATTTTGAGCTAAAGCGTCAATATTAGACACAGCAGAAGACGGCCGAGGAATTGAGCTAGATTTGGTGTTGTTTTTGTTAGATCTTGTTGATGGTTTCTTTATTGGAGGTTTTGAACCTTTTTTAGTTGCGTTATTGTTGTTTTTAGATTTCATTTCATCATTTATTAATAAGGAAAGATTTTGAAGGAATGAATCTGATAACGGTTCGGCCTGGTTCATTTTTACCGAATTTTCCATCAAATCTGGATAACCAATTCTACTGAATCGTCCTAGACTTCGAGTAACGAGGCTGGAGATTTTTATATATGTGTCTGTAAAACTATCGAAACTCTCAGGAAGATGCCCATTGTCATTTGATACGTTTTCCGGCGAATTTAAACCAAGATCTGCAATCAAATCTAATTTTGGTAATGGATCAATTGGTTTGTTATCTAAAATTTGTTTTAATTAGTTTAATTGAGTTTGATTAACGAATAACCTCAAATACTATTGTCATTTAAAATAGTATAGTCATAGAATAATAGAGTAAATTGTAGTTTTAACGAGAAATGACCTATTAATAATGAACAAGTATGTATTTTTGAATGTTAACTGATAATTTAGAGCGAAATTAATAAAAAAAAATCAAACCTAATTACATTTATTTTATTTTTAAATGTATAACTGAATTTATTAATTTTGTATTAATTGAAATACTTAAAACCTATAAATAGTATAATCATATCAATGATGTCAAAATGATTTGATTATAGTATTTAATAATATCTGAGAATATCCTTTAGTTGATAAATCAAAACATTTATATACTGTGGGACAAATCTCATATCAAATAACATATTAGTTGATTTTATAAATATTATTTATATTAATTATTTTACTAATTTAAATCTTATTAACATTATTAAACGTATCTTGAATAATTCTGAAATATTTAAAATACAGAAAAATGGTAAATCTTGGATCAAATAACATATTAATTAAAAAATAACTGCAAATATTTAAAATATATAAATTTTCACTTTATAATAAAATTTTAAATAAATGACTTTTCACTAATACTTCAAAAAATTTGACGACCATCCGCAGCCTGCCTTTATTTTTTGGCGTTTATCGACATTTAATTCTAGTTTTACTTTAAGTTTTGTTATTTGCCAGACCCTTTTAACGATTTAACTGACTTTTCGACCCTTAAATTGCTGAAATTAAAAGGAATTAAAACTAGACTAAATAACATTTTTTAAATAGGATTTATGTTGGCAAAGGTGTAATAACTTTTTTGACAAATGAAATTCTGTTTTTAAATAATTTCGGACAATTTATTTATACGCAACACAAATTTTCGTCTTTGTCTTTATTAAATGTTATTGTTTTAATTGCAGAGAATTAAAATTTTTGATCTTTTGTCAGAATGAAAATAATATATCAATTCTACAGAATTGTCATCTTGTAATTAGAATCAAATTTTAATGAAATTCAGGATTAATATACATTCTTGACTAATTTAAGAATTTAAACATACCAATGTCCACTAAATCGTTGATAATCGAGTTGACATTTAAATTTTCGTTTTTCATTTGATTCGACCCTCGCTTGCTCCTCATATACATTCCAGAACATTGAAATGGGATCGAATCTCTATTCGGGCATTCTCATTTTATTTGACAACTCAAATACAAAACATACCGTTTTTGGATATTGATAGGTGAACAAATAAAATTGATGGATTTTTCTTCATTAGTTTCCAAATTTTTCGGCTGAACAATTTCATTTCTCCGCAAAGTTGTTCGATTAAGTTTTCTTTCTGTTGATAACATCTTTAGTTGCACTGTCACAATTGGCAGATTGAGAGATTCTTTGGCTGATATTAAACAATCATACTAGATTACTCGTGATATTAAAATTATTATTATTATTATTAGCACTCTGCCCACCATCAAAAATTACGGTCTTTCTCTATTTGAACTTTAGATTTACATTAAATAGTTATTTTAATTTTCTATTGGTCTAAAAATCCAAACACATTTTTTTTATAAAGATATTTATACAAAATGCTTAATTTAATAGTTCTTGCGGAATTTTAGTATTCATACTATTAAAAAATCAGTAGATATATTTTAAATGATTTACTCTTTTTCATCTCCACCATAATAAATAAATTTACTTTAGCTTATTCAAAAATCTTCAGTTTAATATTAAGCGAATAAAATCGCTGCAAAATTCAGGTGAAAATCAACTTGTTGACTGTGTTAATTCTAAGTGTGACTTCAAATGGCTTTAGATGGATGCAGTATGTTTCTACTCTTATACAACCAAAAAAACCATAAATACAACATAAACCCGAGTATTGATTGGTACATATCATTTTTATTACTCTATTTCTCATTAGCAAAAAATTTTCAATCTCTCACTTAGGAGTAAAAATACAACAAAATACATTTTCATCACTGCATTCCTACGGTCAACTTATAGACTTCATTGAGCGTTACATTCATACATCATTACAACAAAAATTACATAAATTAATTTCTTATTTTTATTATTATTATTATTATTATTATTATTATTACTAATACTAGTTCATTGCTCGCCACTTGAAGTCAGTTAATTTTGTTTGTTTATATGACAGTGAATAATTATAGAAGTTAAAAATAGAAAAGTATATACGAAATTGTTTTTTCAATATTAAATCGCAATAAATAACAAATTTATAAATTTAATGCTTAGCGAATACTTAAAAAGTACCATTTGAAAAAATATATCCGATCAAAACTCTATAGTAAGCATACTAATTATAGAAATAAAAAATACTGAACAAAAAAGTCTATGATAAAAATATGAACAAATTCAAACTGAAATTGAAAGAATGCTAGGGAATGTCGTAAATTTAAAAGCGGTCTTTATCTCTTGATTTGTGATAAATTTTTTTTATGACAATATTTAAACTATGTCTTAGTTTTACTTTAATATATATTTTTGTAAACAGTAAAATATATTCATGGACAACAAATATATTTATATATAAATTCACTTGTTCTTTACTCTGTCGGATTCAGGACTTTCTGATAAAGTAATTAATGGCTATATAAATTTAACAGTAACTATATGTAATTTATAAATACGGCCTATATAAAATAAATACATAATAACATATTTGTATAAATGTGCATAACCAGGCTTTTCGTCCTTTTTTTCGATAAGTAAGTGTTATAATGTCCCAATTCCTTTATTGTCATAAAATATTAATTAAAATATATTTTTGATCAAATAATTTGTTTATATTAAAGTTACGTATGAGTCAATTATGAAAATGGGAAATTCGAAAAGAAATCGTTTAGCATAGAATTACGAATTAAGAACTTGCAATGAAATTATTTTGATTTTTTTAAAATTTATTTACATTTATTTAGCACGTTGATGATCATTTAAAACGAAAAAATTTCAAAAAAAATATTTTTTTAGATTTGTAGAAATGAGATTATTACACATAGACATTGAACTATTTATAAATTGAAAAAGATTATTTTATAATCGGAAATTTTTACATTCATTTAATAAATACTTTGCAGCAAGGGCTTTTCTTATTATTTACTTGTTTAATGTTAATACAGTAATAATAACATGGCTTTATTACTACCATTCGTCTATGGCGGTTATAGCAGTTACGCCACATTCTGCAGTGAATCTTGTAGAAATAACAATATTCGGATATAATAAAGTACTATTTTAATGTAATTTTGTTCACCAGTGTTACTAATTTCGTAGTTATTTATTTCTCATTAAAGAATATTTTGAAGTTAAATATGTATCACTTGTAAAGAAATTGGCGGAATTGTAATTTTAAAATAATCGAAGTTAAAAAAATAAAATATTAATTACTGACAACTGAAGGTAACTATTATTAATTTATCTATGTGCTGTATTTTTCTTAAACTTTTCCCACTTTATATTCGGCACAAAATAAAGATGCTATTTTAAATCAGACAAGATCACGATACAGCAAAAAAGAATGAATATATATATATATATATATATATATATATGACAAAGAATTTTTATTGTTTGACTATGAATCAGATGTTTCATTGATATTCACAAATTTAGTTATTTTTATCTGGTTGTAGCGCCTATTAAAACGCTTTTGATCCTTCAATGGTAGCAGAATTGGTTAGGTCCTAGTGACGCTAATTATGCATGGAGGACGTTGGACCGGAGCGATTATAACAAAAATTTGTGAAGTGCGACCACAAGTGTAAGAAAACATGTTTTAGGTATGCTAATTTGTTTTCTTGAAATCCTGTCGAATAAATAGACATAAGTCGGGTAGAAATGAGCAATATAAATAAATTAGGGCAGAGATGGGGAACCTGCGGCCTTTTGACTGATGACAATTTTTTTTGCTTTTTTTGTGCGGTTTAATTTTTTTACTTTCTTT
The DNA here is from genome assembly GCA_022537955.1 of Schmidtea mediterranea. Classification (NCBI taxonomy): domain Eukaryota; kingdom Metazoa; phylum Platyhelminthes; order Tricladida; family Dugesiidae; genus Schmidtea; species Schmidtea mediterranea. Next base: position 74,528,951 of record CM039681.1, read on the forward strand.
TTATTTTAAATTAGATTCTAATTTATTTATTTATTAACGTAAAAATCATTATTCACGATTGTTTGATTCTAATTAAATTCTAATTATTTAACTTCAACAAAATAATAAATCGCCTTTTCGACTTCTGTTTCATTTCAACTAAAAATATTCCAGATAATATTTCGCCTTTTCTACTTCTGTTTCACATCCTTACAAAATAATAAATCACCTTTTCAGCTTCTGTTTCATTTCAACTAAAAATATTCCAAATAATATTTCGCCTATATTACAAAATATTCAAAATAATAAATCGCCTTTTCTACTTAATTGTAGTGTGTATTTGTTATGTAAGAGTTCATAGTTTACATACGGAATACACTTGGAAATAAATTGGATTGCAGTTATTTAGGTATGTAATATAACATAATTTTTTTAGTTTCATTTTCAATTTAGTGTTACTCGATTGTTAACTTTTTTATTTTTGGTGAGGGGTTAAGAACAGGGTTATTTAATAATCGAAACTTTTTTCAACAATATAATAATTACTTTGCTGCAAGGGCTTATTTTATTATTCAATTATCAGATGTTTTAATTTAAGCTGCTACCAAGGAATCACCGTTTTATAATATTATATAAACAAATAATATTATCATAATAATGGGAGATTTGTTTTTATTTGATATTTTGATTGATAAGTGTTACATTTTGCAATTTAAAATATCATAATACGAAAAGTGTTTATTATTCAAACAAATTATACGACATTCCCTTCCTAATGAAAAAGTCTTATTTCCCGAAATCATAATCTGCTGCCCAAACTGGAGGTCGTCGATGTCGTTGATACTTATGTTGAATCCTTTTGATGGTAATTTTCTACTTCTTCATCGGTTTCGATATCTAATTGAGGTTTCTGAATTGAATTTTAAATATGAATTTCTTGAGTATTAGTAGCTTCTTTTAATTTATCTAAATGAACAAGTCGCATAACTCCACTGCGTTCCTTATTAGCTATCTTTGCACAATATGCTACGACGAACTTACAAAACTCTGGCTTTTGACCAGGTTTTGCAATTTAAATTAGATGACCAGTCTGATAACTGAATAATGGGTGTCGAATCGATCTTTCAAACCTTAACTCTGCACTGGTTCCGTTCCAACTTGCTGCTATCCTAGAAGTACAGTAGGTTAGCAATAGATTTTGAAGGAAAGTGTGAATGTCCCTTAGATCATATCCTTAAAGTGCGTTTTACCATTCTCTCTAAGAGTTCATAGAACAAGGTATGATATTATGGAGTTTGAAAGGCATATGCATTTACTTTGATGTACCACTGCACAATCTTTTCTGATATAAATTCTTTGGCATTATCAGTAACTACTTCGAGTGGTATATAAAATCTGGCAAAAATTGATTGTAGTATCTTTTTAACCGTCATTGTTGATCTATCATAGTAAATAAAAGCTTCCGATCAACCAGTCATTGCATCTGGTAATAATAAAATATTTTCAATGTTTGGCAGAAATGCCCAATCCAAAAAAACGAGCTAATTTCCATGAATTTCTAACACTTTCAGTGTTAGACTATGACTTACTTTGACAAATATTGCAATATCTTACAAATGAATTCACATCTTTCTCCATACCAGGCCACTAAACATTGCGTTTCAGTAGTAATTTGGTAGTCGTCATATCACATTTTGAACTATGTACAGTTGATATTAGTTTTTCTCTAAGAGCAGTTTGGATGGCAGGTCTTTTTCTTAGGACAATAACTTGGTTCTCAACAAAGAGTGCTGCTTAGTTTCTTTTATATTGCGCTTCTACTGGGCTATAACTTTGCCAATTTATTCTTTGCATTTGTCAGAGGATACCTCTCATGAATCTATCTTGCAATGTATTTTGTACAAGGTTCTTCCAACTAACGCCGCACTCATCACTCCAACAAATTTCATTCCAGTCCATAAAATGTGAATTTGGATTTTCAAATGTCAATCGACTAAGTGCATCAACATAGAGGATGTCCTGACATATGTTGAGAAATTGCCCAGCGTCGTATCCTTGCACTGGTATGCTTTGGATTCACTTCGTTACAAAATATTTAAAATAATAAATCGCCTTTTTTACTTCTGTTTCACTTCAACTAAAAATATTCTAAATAATATTTCGCCCTTTCTACTTCGGTTTCACTTCGTTACATAATATTCAAAATAATAAATAATTTTGGTAAAAAACTTGTAGTAAGTAAAGTTCTGTATTTTTATTTTATTTTATCTTTTCTTAGTCAAACGGAAGTGACGTTGACACCACACCGGCAATGATGATGAAAATTACACCGTTGATGATATAAGCGAGAACGATGTTGGTGATTGTAAAGTCGCTTTGGCTGAAAAGGGCGACTAAATCAAGCTGGTTGACGATTTGAAGCCCTTAATTTCAAAAGTATGCACCATTGTCGAGTTATTTCGTCGTTCTCTAAAAAAAATCAACGAAACGCTGGGAAAGTATACAACCGATGAGTTTGGCAAACCTATCCCATTGATCCTAGACACGAAAATGCGATCGAACTCACCCCTTAGTGGAGACGCTGAAGTTAAAAAATTGCATCAAAAAATCACAGATTAATATTGACTCGAAAATTGAGATCAGTGATTTGGAGTTTGATATCATTTCATCGGTTGTCGCGTGTCTAGAACCGTAAAAGCGTTGTAACTAAATGACGCGACTCATTTATCAGCGACATACTGTTCATGATTAACAATTTCGGAACATCAGGTTTGGCTGTCCATTTGAAAGCAGAAGAACCAGAATTAGAAACCGATACATCGTCTGACAGTGATTTAGTAGATGAATCTGACAGTTTGTCGTTGACGGAGCAACTTGGCATGGCCCAAATCAGTTCGAATGATGCCTTGAAAGCTGTACGCAGGGAAATGGCCAACTTTGAAGAGGATGAGACGCGGGGATCCTTTCTTCGTTCTAGTTTATTTTTTACTCTCGAACAGCAAAATATCCAATCTAGACGTTTCTTCTAACATTGTTTTTACGATTAGCACATAACCGTAATAAAATTCAGCTCTACTAAACGGCTACAATAAAGGCAGTAGACCACATAAAATCATGTTTGGTATCTCATTACGCATACGCTAAGTTACAAGAATTCAATATTACAAAGTTGTTTCAACAACCATCTAGTAGAAACTTAATTCACTTGCTCAGTAGTCGGTCAAATAAGTCCTCATCGGTCTCGCATGAATAAATATCCGAACTCACCACTCAGTGGAGACGCTGTTATAATTTCACGAAAGCAAATGACACAAACCACGATAGATCGTTGGTTTTGTTAAAAAAAAAATCCTAATACGACGTCCACATGCACACGAGATTGACAATGAATGGATTATTTATAGCATGATATAACCCCAGAGAGTAGGAAACATGCAAAATTTCCTCTACGAGTTACAATTTAATTTCTGCCACTAAGTCCATGAGGCACACGCTGACAATTCACCGAAAACAAATTTACCGAAGTACCAATTCACCGAAAACAATTGATTTATTTATTAATATTAGTTAGTTTTTTTATATAGTTTTTATTATTTTAGTAATTATTAATATTTATTTTTCAAATATATTTTTATTTAATTAGTTCCCTAATTATTATTATAAATCTTATAATTTTATTTATTTATCAATATTTTTATTTATTATTATTATTTTTTATTTATTTTATTGTAATAAATGTTTTATTTATAGTTAAAATGTTATTAATAAATAATGAAATAATAAATATTAATAATAATAAAAATGTTAGTAAATAAACAAAAAATTATAATAAAGATATTTCTAAATAATATTATTAAATAAATAATAAATATTAATAATAAATACAAAAATGAGTATCATTTATAAATAAAAAATAATAATAATAAATAAAAATATTGATAAATAAATAAAATTATAAGATTTATAAAAAAAATTGAGGGAACTAATTAAATATAAATATATTTGCAAAAGAAATATTAATAATTAATAAAATAATAACAAAAAAAACTACAAAATAATATTAATTAAATAAATTGTTTTCGGTTAACGGTTTTCTGTGAATTGTTTTTCGATGAATTGTCCGGATACCGCGCTATAACTCAACTCATCGAACTCGATAATAATTAAATTATTCCATGTAAGCATTAGTCTCTCCAACCTGGTCTGAAAAACAACTGCAAAAAATACATGCAATCGTCGAGCATTAGCAAATGCCCTAATTACGGACCTAGTTGCGTCAGTCACATTAGTGTGATGGAGCATAATGAGATTAAATCCCTGTAGTTGAGAGATGAATGGAAAGCATCAAATATAATGAAGAAATAAAATTTAATTGTATGTCTGTGTTTGAATGAGAGAAAGAACGTAATAATTTGATTGGGTGCGGTGATTCAAGAAATGTAAACTTATATTAACTAAATTGTTTCCTTTCTTTAGACTCATAGTCTCTCAGAACACCTATGTCTTTGCGTTGAAGTATTTATCAATCCCGAATAAACGGAAAATTACATCTATCAAAATTAAGCTGCAAACCATTCCAAAATTATCAACACCATCTACTTCCTTTCCAATTTAAAACTCTTTCGACACGAAATACAATAAACTATGGTAAAAATTTTACCCCGAACAGGCTCGAGAGTCACAGGAGAAAATTCACCAGCTATCATGGAACCGGGATGAATTAATAACTGAAAGTCGAGCACAACGAATGCTCATAGCAGATCAGAGTTCCGCACTGCTGTATGTGTTTACGGAGAAATAACTTTAAGCACGGGTGCCCGGACGTCAAGTAGCACAGAAAATAAATTTAAACCCTACGCACCATATTCCAGCAACGAATCGCAGACCACTTAAATTACCGAAATCGAATAGCCATATCAAGCCCAGCAAGAACCGGTGGACTGGAAACACGCTATTATCCGCGAATTTGGAAAGCCTCATAAACTCGGTCCCTATTCAATCAACCATGTATAATAAATTTTTGGAAATTATTCTTATTGCTTTATTGAATGTGTGAAAAAGATGAATTAGTATGTTCTCGAGAGCTCCCGACAAGCTAATCATAAAGCTCGTAACTGATCTTTTGAGTGCAGATTTCAAATATAATTTAAATTAATTTTTGTAGTAAATCCCGTTATATACACCAAAGCGCATTAAATTGGAGCTAATGAGACATTATGGATTTTATTTAATCAATCAAAATTCTAACCAATAATAAATGTGTGTATGTCATGGCTATATCATTCGGTAGGAGCTTATATTATAGGAGGGCACACAACCTTGGTTCAGAAAATTTCTATAAAAATATACTTGTAAATTAGTCAATAATAAATTGTCGCTATTTTTATACTTTATTTTAAAAATAACAATTTTTTCCGAAGATGTTTCCAATGCTTCAGCGACATCAACATTCGCGTACAAGCAACAGAACCAAAATATGTTATTATATCTATCAAATGTTTTTATTTTTATAAAATTTATTACATAATATCTACTGATACTTCCACGACATTAACTATCTGGCACATAGAAATTCATCGAAATATGTAAGTTAATATTTAAAATTTAATTAAATTATAAAAATCATCACAGAATATCAAATACAAATAAAAAGAATCATAGAAGTTATGAAAGATGGACTGATTTATATGAATAAAATCCAAATTATTACCATTACATCAAGAATTTTTTTCCAAAATGTCTAAAGAACGAAGTGAATTTGGGTAAACTGAAAATTTTTGGTATATAAATTAATAAATAAATGACTTACCTTTTTATAATAATTCTAAAATTCATTTAAAAAATCACAAAATTCATGAATAAATTGTGATTAAATTAAAAGTTTAACTGAGATAAACAACATTCCAAGGTAAACAAAGAAAATTTTAAACATTAAAAAAATTCAAGGTTGTACCGACTGTCCCCAACGGTCCGATTTAATGACTTTTGGTGTATTTTTGTAATTGTTAACTGAATGCAATATTAGTTAGAAGTTAAAATTTCAGTTTGTCAGTGATGAAACAAGTATTGGTAAAGAGGAAATAATATGACACACGGTTTAAGAAAAGTCGTTAGTGGCATTTGATTAATTTTATTTAGTAACTAAGTTACCATAACATAATATAGGAAATAAAACAAAAACTTTTAATTTTTAATTTAAATAATTCTTAATCATTTTTCAATTAAATTTGGAATTAGCTAGACTAGAGTACAACGGTATAAAAATTGCAGCTAAGGTAAAAATGATGAATAATAAATAATAATAGTAGTATCTAAATTTCGTGAAATTGCGACGAGGAAAGACGCAAGATCTTCTAACGGCAGTCTGAAACCCGTTTTCGAAAAGTACTGTAGGGAATACGCTCACCTTGTTATATATCGTTCGGCCGCCATGGGTATTACTAACATGAGTTTTAGATTGGCACATAAGGGTAGTGAAGTAATAATTATGCGGTGTATAAGAGCCGACGTCAGTGCAACCCTAGAAAATGATTAACTCAAATAAACTTCACCTGTACACCAGCAATAGTTCTCATTGTATACTACTGTCCATAATTTTTGCTCACGTATGTGAATTTTTAATTATAATTATTATAATGATAATTAATTATTATTGTTATTTTTTATGTATAAATTAATTATTTATATATAGTAGAGCGATATTTGTGATAATACTGCACAAGATTTGCGATACCTGGTAAATATATATACGGTATGTAATTTGAAAATATAAAACTTAAAAAAACCTTTTAAACTATTTTTTTCATTGTATCCGATTCCGTTATCGGAGGAATTTTCACTTTTATCAGATTTATCCGAATCTTCAAATGATAACTTTTTTTTTAATTCATTAATTCCCTAAAGACCGAAAGACTACATTTATTACTGATTAATAAAAATAATGTTACTTTATTCAAGGTTTCTCTTTCCAGTAGAAATTTATCATAACAGAATTTTAGTCGTTCCACTGGCCGGTCATCAGATGGCTGATAGATGATGGAGTTATCCAACATATCTTCGACATAAAGCTGATCGGTTTTATCCTTTTTCTCATTAATGCAATCTGGAGATGGACAAACCATTCGATCATATGGTTGCAGAATGGGTGATTTTGGAGGTTGCGGCGGTGGAAGTGGAGCCGTCGATGATAGTTGTGGTGACGATAACAGATTGGTTGGACTGTTGTTTGTGGTGAAATTGCAAAACCTATTTAAATACGTTTGATGGCGCTGTTGGACAAGTGAATCTTTTCTAGAAATCTGTAATGTCGAGAATATCGAGACTCAACGTGAAATTCAAGGCATTATTTAAACCCTACCGACAGTTTCCGATCTAATGAACGAAATAAGTTCACGGCTCTTTGTCGGTTACTTTGTTTATCTAATGGCATTTGTTTTGCTTCAATTATTAACGAGTCATCTGTAACCAACTCTTGGAAGAATTCTTCTCCGTCATATCTAAAATTTTCATTTTCAAATAAATAGTTATATCCGATATAAAAAATAGAGAAATTTGAATATATAAAAAATAATATGATTAATTTCATTGAGATTTTCATTTCAGAAATAGGCTGAATTAAAGAAATTCAACAGTTGCTTGGTTGCTACTTAAAGGTTACATGGAGCGCTAGTGAGGAAAGGTGAGTTCTCCAGTAATAGCACTAATGTCGTACCTAAAACTATTATTAATATTATACAAACTTTGCTATAAATTTTTAGAATATTTTATATCTGCTTAATTTGTGATATTTTGAGATAACATAAAAACAAAAACTAACAAAAGTGTTGGTTGACAAATTTCACTTCAATTTAGAGTGAACACTGATAAAAATAATGCTCATTCTAAGAAACTATCACAGTTTGTAATAATAATTATTACAATTAATAATAACAATATTAACAATATTAATAATAATAATAATAATAATAATAATAATAATAATAATAATAATAATAATAATAATAATAATAATAATAATAATAATAATAATAATAATAATAATAATAATAATAATAATAATAATAATAATAATAATAATAATAATAATAATTAAAAGAATCACACAACATTGGCATAGAAAAAAATAAAGGAAAGTGCCAATTCAACATATATATTCTACTACAATGTATTTCGACAGACTCACTGTCATCGTCAGATAGATTTGAACTTGAAACTATATCGATTTTAACTGCTTTTTTCAAACAAATTTCTTCATTAATATTTCATATTTCAAAAATATATTATATTAAAATTAAAAATTCTGTTTTATAAATCTCAATTATTTTAAAAATTTATTTAATTAAATTTTAGAAAATCGAAATTAAAAACAATTTAAATAAAACTTAATAAAATATTTTGAAATTTTTAAACAAAAACATTTTACATTTATTTTCATCATGCAGCACAAAATTGTGTTTAATAATATCACTCAATTTGCTAAGTCGACTGTGATCGAGAACTTGAGAGCGGAGATGACGGGCAGTCCTTCAAATGTATATGGCATTGAATCCATGACATAAATATTCATAATCAAGATCTGAATACCATTTAAACAAGGATACCATCTACCAACACAAACATGATGACAATCTTATAATGCAAAATGCAAACCCAAAAACAAACCTCACTATCTATATCACACAAAGCTAATTTTGATTTTATAAACTTTAATAAAATAAATTTTTAATAAAATACATTTTTGAAATATAAAAGATTAATGAAGAAATTTGTTTTTGAAAAAGCAGTTTAGATAGTTTCAAATTTGAATTTACCTGACGACGGCAGTGAGTCTGTCGAAATATATTCTAGCATTATATATATGTGTGTATATGTTGGATTGACGCTTATTATTATAAAAGTAACGTTTCATGAAGTAATAACTTTATTTATTAGGCCATATTTTTAGAAATAAAAACAAATAAACGTAGGCTTAGGTCGCTTAATTGTGACTAAATTGCTATATAAATTATTCTTGTCACGTAAAACCTCTCAAAAAGGAAATAAAATTGGTGAGTCTAATAATAAAAGCTTCAGAAAAATTATAAAATAATAAATACTTACTTGCTAATATGACTATAAGCAGGTTTCTCATTATCTCCTTGACAGTTTAGTATAGGAATAATTGGGTTAATGTCAACTGGAGAGGTACTTCGAGGAGCACTTGGTGTACTTTCGGTTTTACTGTAATCTGAGTTATAAATAAATGAAATTTATAAATTTCGATAATTTTAATAAAAATTAATTAATTTGTTGCTAGAAGATCAATAGATATCTTTCTTTTTTTAAGAATGTTATTTATTTTGTAAATTGAACAAATTTCTTCATGTGTGAGAAATGTTTGTAATATATTTATTTGCTGATATTTTTTCAAATTTATTTGTTATTACTGTGAATCCAACAATAGAATATAAATTTACAATTGTTTATTATACATATATGAAACTCAATAAAAACACATTGGACTAATTATAACAAATTATATAAATAAATAATTCAAAGATTTCCTTCAAATAAATACTTTTTTGCACATTTATGTCAAAGTTGTATGAACAGCATACAAATATAGTCTATTATAGTTTAAGTTATTGAAAATAAATTTAATGAATAGCCCATTACAGAACTCAAAAAATAAAATGCAACACTTTTTAATTTTTAATTTTAATTTTTTTTAAATTTAACACGATCACTCATTTGAGTACCAACGAGGCCTTTGTCTACTTCAATTCAAACCATTGTGAAAATCTGATTATTACCCTTTCTTTATTATCTTAGACCAGTGTTTCCAGACAATAGTTTTGTCATGCCTCACTTATGCCTATCTAATGTCCTCCGTGTAACATAAGTAATGTAAATATAAACATATTTAACCTTTTGCGGTCCTATGTCGAGTCTAACTCGACATTCCAATAAATACTCATTTGAAGTTTCAGATTTCGTTGTATGTATTTTTTTTTGCATTTCGTGTTAAAAACAAATATATGTGTAGAATGTAGATTATTTATTTTAAAAAACCTAATTTAGTTCAAGAAAATCATAATTACAAAAAATTATTAAAACAATTGTGGACCTGGTGGGTAACTTTTTTACGGACCGGAATTCAGTAATTTGTTTATTTTGTTTATTCATTCAAAAAACATCGATATCTTTGCTGATTCATAGTCAAATATTTTTTTTTTAATGTCATTAGATAATTAATTGTTGTCTAAATAATAATTACTTGCATTAATAATGGTGGGTTACAGGGTTTCAAATCTTGCTTATCCTCCTGGCGACCCTAGTAACGCCATACAAAATGATACTGATCGCCACTTGGCACCCGTTGCTAGGCAACGTTGGTAATGTGTTCAAGTGGTGGATTGCCCGCAAAAATTGAGTACCATGTGCTAGTACTATAGTTGCTCGGACAAACCTCGGGTTCACGAGCTGTCGATAGAAGACCTGTGCTCGCTTTGCTCTGTCCCTCGTAACTATTCAGGATTAGTTCTTAATTGACTGTGGAAAACTGAGACGTAATAAGGTTACTTGTGACAATACTGACATGTAATTTCAAAAGAAACGACTCAACTAAGACTAAAACTACTCTATTTGAATCAATCACATGTGGAATATCTACTGTTTGGCGTTTTGGAGTTGCGTTGCTCGACGTCGGGCACGTTCCTTACGTCCCGGTCGACGATTGTTTGCTGGAGTGATGGATTGTTCCGTTACTGGGGTGCTCTTCTGCGGCCTCTGGGATGGGGCGAAGATGAGCGGATAAGTGACCGCTTCACCTTCCCGGCACACCGCTAGGGCGACTTCGAGTCCCCGAATTTGAGTGCGCAGGCTCTGATTGAGCTGCCGCTCCTCTATCCATCCTTTCTGTGCCGCCGTGAGTCGGTGGTATACAGCTCTCATTTTTGCTGGATCAACCCAGGTTGCTTTTAACTGTTGAGTCTCTCGAGTTAATTGAAGGATTTGGGCGAGTAACTCTGCGTTCGATTGTCTTGCCCGTTCCAGTTCCGCTTGTAGAAGTTGTAGGGATGACATTACTATAATAGAAGAGAGCATTTAAATTCTTTATTGCCTTCATTAAGTCAAAGTTTTATTATTTAGTTAAACAAATTGTATGAAGCTAATTTATCTATGAGATCAAATAACGAACGAGAAAAAGGGGACACTTAATATTTAAATCAATTTTCTACAACACTTCGTCATTACTATAGTTCTTCTTCAGGGAATTCTCTCTCTAAACTCCTCTTCAGTGCCGCCACCGTATAGGGCCGTCGGGTATCGCGGACTGGGTGAGGTGGGTATGCCTCCGCGATGAGCCCGGCGCGGATGTCCTCCTCCACGTTCGTGAGGTACATCCGGGCTTTGACCACATTGAGGTCCACTTGCTCTTGTACTCTTTCCCAGAAGGTGAGGAGATTTCTGGCGTGATCATATATTTCTTCGGCCGGGTATTGTTGTCCGGCGAGACCACAGGGATCGGATTCGAGACCCAACAATCGCCAAGTAGTCGGGTGTGACCACCGGGGTGGAAGTTGTTCGGTAGTCGCGGCAACCTTTGGTACCTCTCTTGGGTGTGGTTCCTCTGCTACTTGCATGGTAATTTGGTCGATAGGCATATCTAAATTGTTATCGTTATCAAATTCGATTAAGTCGTCTGCTTATAATAATACTAGACTAAACGTCGATTATATTATTGCTCTTAGACCGATTAAACTCTACTAGTTTGATTATTATTGCAACTTTCCACGAAACGACTAGGGTTATTTATCTGTGCGTTCCTGGTGTGATGTATTCTGTTGGCTAGCTCCTCACGGCACTCCCATATAACTCTTGTTAACGATGGTAATAATTAGAACATGTTAAGTAATATTCTAGTGTTATGCAAATGGGTAAGTCGAAAATCCACGATCTATCAGGCATTAACGTTTGCTAAGTTAGAATTTGTTTAGTGATACTATCTGTTAAAAATCGGTTTCAAAAACTCAAAGGATCCGCAATGTTATCAGATATTGAGGTTGATTTAAGGTTTACCAACTACCTACTGCTGGTTGAGATTAATTTTGAAATTTATTAAATATATAAAAGTTATATTAACTAACATAAAGTTACAATTTACTAATATATAACATCGATATTGATTAAACTAATTCTAAAATTCGCTATTCTATGATGCTAATGTTTATTCGAAACGGAGTTAAAATTTACAGGTTGTACTTAATTTGACGATATTCAATTTAGTCACATCCTGTCAGGACGATGTTGGCGGAAACGTCAATCCCTTCGATCAAGCGGATGTTAAATTCATTCAAGGTAGGTCTCCGGTTTCCGGTTGATTCTCTCAAGTTAATTTAGTTATCGATCGGCTACTTCTATTATCGACTTAGTGCAATTTTCGGTTGTGGAGTGCGCGTAGACTTTCTAATGATGGAACTCCTTATCAAACATCACTTCGATATTCATCATTTGATATATTTATTCGTCTAAGTTGGACTATATCGGATTTTAAGCGCGTCGTAAGTCAATTTCTTGTGATTTTGTTGGTTTATTTATTAACTTTATAGTCGTTCGTTTGGTCTCTACGGGAAAATTATTGGATTATTCTCGGGTCTAAAATGGTGTCAGGATATTCGTCAGATATCAAGAAAATCTCTCTAAGCTAAATGGCTATCATCAAGTTAAATCTAATACTATTTCGTTCCATAATAAATTAATCTGTTCGCGTTTCTAATTCGGATCAGTTTCGATTTTATCCCTACCTTTCAACAATGGTGTTAATTTGGATTTTTGTCAATTTTTATTCAATAACGGATTGGTATTTATTTGTTGGTTCATTTATTTTAGTTCTTTTAATCACGATTTCTTCATTTTAATCAGACTTTATTTTTATTTTGGTTAGTGAATAATATTTTATACCCAATTTTATTCTGAATTACTAAATTTCTAAGTAAGGAATTTATTTATTTAATCCATCTAATATTAACAAATTAAATAAAAGTCCCGTTTATTACGCAATGAGTTTGAACTATTGATCAACTGTTATTTTGTTTTTATCGATCGTTTTCGACATTTAACCAAATGAGTACTTTATTTTTTAATTCGTAATTTTCCCTTTTATTTAATCAATGAATAATTTTTAGCAATTAACTAAACGATTACTTTATAATAAATCTTTAATTCCTAACGTTTTTCCTTTTATTTAATCGATGAAGTTTTGGATTATTAATCAACAGATTATTTTATTTTTATCAATAGTTTTCAACATTTAACCAAATGATTACTTTGTTTTAATACCTTTCCTTTGCTTTAATCAATGAAAATTCGGATCTTTAATCAACAATTTATTTATTTTAATCAATAGTTTTCAGTATTTAATCAAATGATTACTTTGTTTTAATAATTTTTCTCTTTATTTAATCAATGAAACTTTGGATTTTTAATCAACAGATTATTTTATTTTAATCAATAGTTTTCAGTATTTAATCAAATGATTTCTTTATTCTTAAATAATAAATATTTAATCCATTTTATTTCGCATATCAATAGTTTTAGGTATATCAACGATTTAATTTGTTTTATCCCCGTGTCCTTTCCCTTTAATAGGCCTTAGACGCATATTGTGTTCATATTATATTTATTGAGTGCCCACTGGACTACTCGGTGTGATGATTTTAAGCCGTATGTAACATAATTTTAGGTCGATTTTACAGAATTGAGAAACGAGGAAGCAGCCAGAGACTTCTTCCTTATTTCTCGCTTCAGCTATAGGGGTAATATTGACGTTACGACCGCTGCGTTGCGCACGCTGAGTCTTCACGGGTACATATCATTGGCGATTTTCCACGCACTTACATGCCTCTGTACTATATAGATTTTAATTACTTGCGTTATGTGTCGGCTGTGGGCCGGAAAAATTTCGACATTAAAATTTATAAAAGCATATAAAATAAGTTAGATATATGTAGAACAATTTAAATATATTAATAATATTTATTAATTAGGACAAAATAACAGAATTACCCTTCATGACCATTCCAAAATTTTCATACAAAAGCATAAAATATCATAATAGAAAACATAAATGCCTCTCTCCCCACATCGCCGTCAAGCAGAGCTCTACAGAGATGCTATGAACGGGTGTGGAAAGAGGGCTCCAACATAAATATTTCTCACCTAGAATAATAACTGTAAATTCGAAATAGCTTCAAACAATTTTCAAAAATAGTTAAAACAAATTCTCGAATAGTTCTAAACTGGTTTGAAAAATGGTTTCTAAAAATGGTTTTAAAAACGATTCACAATTTTCAAAAATGGTTAAGTTAAATGTGAAAATGGATCAGTATTTATACCTATTTGTATGACGTGTGAAATTTGATGCAGTAAAACAAAATTCGACCTTGTTATTTTCTAGCAAATTCTATTATTTATTTTTATTATTTTTCGATTTATTTTTATAATTTTTTATTTCGAATTTTTATTGAATTATTACTAATTCAAATTTTTCGATTTAAATTTCATTTTAATGAACTTTTATTAATTTTTTCAATTTCGTCGAATTTGTTGTGTTTTCTTGTTATATTTGTGTAAGTATCGTGCGAATCTTGGTGCATTTGTTATTATTTTATTTTATTTTTATGTTTATTAATTTATATTTAATTCTTTTATTTCTCAGATTTTATGTGGTTTAATTGGTGTTTTTCAGGTTTATTTTAAATTACGTGTTGTATCTGCGTGTGTGTTTCTGATCCATTTAAACATTTTTCAAGGCCGTTTACGTTCTGGCCCAACAATAATAAAATAGACAAAAATTTGAAATGTCAATTATTTATAAAAATAATTGGAATATAAGTAGTTCAACTCCTTTTCAAACCCAAGTAATCGAGTAATTTTTAATTATAATGCATTTTGTTGGGAACTCAGTTCATTCACTAAAACAGTTTACCCAGCTCTGAATTACCAGTTAAATCATAATAGGCGTTTGGCTTTTAAATTTCAGGAGGGAACGTTTATAAATTGCCCCACAGTGGACGTGAGATCCATGTTTGGAAAAAAATGAACTGTTCAAAGAAATAATTTTTAAAAATTTACTTCTGATAGGCGTTGAAAAAAATTCATTGAAAATAAATTTATAATAATTGTATTTCTTTATATATCACGGTAAGCAAGTTTGCCCTGAACTTCATTTTACACACAGTGATCATTATTTCACTTGAAATTAAACAGTTTTCATTGATTCAAAATTGTGAATTAATTTGTAAATTGGGTTACTTCAATGAATATAATTATACGATCTTCCGTGTAACATACGATAAACTAATAAAGCTGTAAATTTACATTACTATAATAGATGCTAGGACAAAATGTCACGGACAAAATGTCATGAGGACAAAATTTCACTTTCTTTATGTTTTTTATATATATATAGGCACCGATATTAACGGTACAATCCAAAATATTTGAAATCCAGTTTATGCTTAAGTGATAGTGCTGACAATCAATTTTATTGAGCGAAATAAATAATTACTTGGACAAAGTTAATTTTATTTTTCTAAAACTACGTTTTTAATTTGAAGCCAAAACGAATATTTGGTTTATTGCTACTGTTTCAGTAATTGTCATAAATTATTTCACGGGGAAATACTTTAATTGTATTGAAGTTTTTATCTCATTCGTGAGAATTTTAAATCTAAAAAAGTACAATTTATTATCATTTTCCCCTACAATTTTGTCCGCAGACATTTTGTCCGGCCACCCTATAATACTATATGAATGCTAGACGTACCCTTATACAGAAACAAGTATATTCTGTTTAGTAGCCAATAATTGGACTATATTATTTAATAATATATGCTTTAGTATTTAAGGTCAGCCATTAGTTTAATGACAAATGGCACTGAGATTGTGAGTTTGAAGCAATCGGAATGTTGATATCTGAAACTTTACTTGAGATTGAATATCTAAATAATACCCATCATATTATCTGCGGTAGCTTTCGTGTTTATAACATCCATAAGTAATTACTCCAAATATTTTATTTACACACAATATTTTTCAGCTTTTCTTAACTGTAAAATATTGATGTTCTCAGAATGATAGATTTCATTCTTCATACATTCCATTTACATTACCATACTAAATTTATTATTATAAATTTATAAAACACTTAGCATTTTTATATTATTAATTTATTAATTTGAAAATGTTACTTTAATAATATTTTACATAATTAATTTTTACAGCGATTATTTCATTTTTAAATATATATTAATAAGACCACAATTTTCCGAATTTTATAGTGATAACTTCTGCAAATCATTTCAAAATGAATACGAAAAACAACCTATTATTGAAATTATTTTCATCGATCATTCGTTAAAAATTAAAAAAGTATTTTTGAAATAAAAAATTGTTTAATTGAGATTACAGATCAAATCTTTAGTTTTTTGAACAACTATAAAAAAACATTTAATATAGAAGTTCTAAAATCTAGATTGAGAAATCTTTATTACTGCGCTATTATTCTCCATTTTGATTATAAGAAAGTTTCGGAGTAAATTGTATTTACATTAATAGAGGTGATTGACAAAACGTTCTTAAAAATACAATAATCCACTTCAGAAATAATCTGTACCTTAGCATTATTTTAATAATCGATATCGAGAATTGACTGATAAATGATCCTCGTGAAGAAACTGAAATTGTATTGATAAGATTTTGAGTTTATTAATTTGAAGAAATTTTGCATCATACTTTGAGTAAAAATTAAATTTTGCAAATCTAAATCTCCCTAATTATTCAGACAAACACTTTCACTTGTATTTTATTATATATTTTAAATTTTTATTGTATAAAAATAGTTTAACTTTAATTATATGATCAGCACATCCATCTTCTATATATAATCTAATCCTTGCATTTTGTTTACTTAGGTGTGTCGTGAAATCCCAAATTTTCAAATGGGAACATAATTCACTTTGGGCCCACAAAAACATACAACAGCTTTCATAAGTTACCATCAGAAATGATAAATATTATGGGAAAATAGTAAGTTAAAAATTATATTTTTAAAGGATTTTTTATTATTTTAAGTTTTTAATATTAATAATATTTTCATTTATTTTTATGAATTTCAGGTCATTTATGTTTATTTATGTAAAAATGTAAAATTTATTAAATTTTTATTTAAATATAGGTTTCTAAGTTTCTTAAAAAATTCACAAAAAAATTTGATTACATTTATTCTTGTGATTCTAGTAATTTTCCCTTCATTTACTGATTTCGACCAATCTTTTGTTATCGATTTCTGAATACTTAAAAAAATATTTGACTTTAAAATTTTTATTTAATTTATTCCAAATGCTTTTCTCCTATACTAGTTCCGTAACCCGTCATAAATGATGCAAGTAAAAGATATCTATTATTCTTTCATTGGGCTTTTTATTTCGAATTTAAGAAAAAAAGACATTACAAAAATTATTAAACACTATTTTATTATTTTATTAATATATACTAATTACTATTTACTATAAGAAAATATGTTCAGCGTTACGCACCACTTCCATAATTTCTTCCATATTTCCAGAATTTCCGGTAACCTATCATCATTTTCAAAATATCTAAAAAGGTTTTAAATTGGAATCTTATTAATTGTAATTTGCATTGCTCCTCTCTTTTTTATGGAAAAAATGGAATGTGATAAAGCGCGCTTGAAATATCCTCAAATTTCATATTGTTATAATAAAAAATCAACCTTCCTGTGTATTTTTTATGATAGAGTTTTTTATTCAGAGTGTTTCTAATTTATTGTTGTCATCAAAAATATTTTTCTGCTCTAATTTATGTGAATCACACATCATTTTTCTTAATTTCAAGTAGGTGTATTTTTTCTATATGTAAATTAATTATTTTTTATAGTAGATCTTAATTTGTGAGGGGTAACTGATGGTAATTTACGAAAGGTGGTGTAGGTCAGGGGTCGGTAACCTTTTAGCTGTGGTGTGCCAAGCCATACTGCCAATTAATTCAAGGTGCCACCTTGTTTTTTTACAAATAAGTAATGGCATATGTCTGTCACATTAAATAATACAGTTCTTTATTTAAATAATTTGATCGCAAAATTTTTACCCTCTCGTTGAAAGCTCCACAGTGACACATGCGTGATATACAGCTTTTTAATGCTACGTGTCAACACAAGAGATTCTTGTGATATTATTTGACATTGTTTGAAAAAATTGGTGTTTAATAAAGCAAAAAATACCATTTCAATACCAATACAAATATATATTTTTATCTAATAATATTAGAGAATATATGTGATACCGCCTTTAGCAGTATAAGAGTCGCTATTACCCAGACCACTTTATAGTGTTGTATAAAGTGTCATTGACAACTTTACCGCGTGCCAAATCTGGGAATCAAAATCAATGAAAAATTGCAAAAATGATTATATGTTAAAATTCTAACCTTCCAATAGCATCCGAGCTTTATTATGAAAAGTAGCCGTATTTGGTAAAGGACATTTCATGACTGATCCGTAGTGAGTTAACGGAAGTCTATTTTTCGGGAAGCATTTTCTCAAAATTAAGCTGGAAATGGTTACCAATGATTCTAGGTTGTTGTGGGTTTTGTTTGTGTCACAAAACCCGTACAATGTGTGAAGGCCATCGGCTTCCAAAAAAGCCTTTTTTCCAGACCCTAAAAATCAAATAAAGATTCCAAAGAGAATTGATATAAAATGAAAAACAACATTTTCTCTAGATATAGTGTTCGAAAATTATTACAATTTGAAGTTAAAAATAAATAAATTTTAAGATTTTTTGGTACAACTGATTTATCTTCTCTGGAAAGAAAATTAAAATAAAGATCCTATTTAATAACAATATATCCTGTTTTTTTAGATTTTTTTCCTTTTTAGACTAGATCATTATTAAACAACGTAAATAAAATATGATCTATCTATATTAGATTCTAATATTTAAATAAACAGGAAATTTCAGTAAAATCTGATATCTTTTCACCATTGACTTTTTTTCAATTTCCTTTATCATTTGATTTTAGATTATAGATTCTATAATTCAATTTAGTATGTTATTTTCTGTAAAATATGAATTCATCTTAAATGATCTCAACAATTACTGATATCATTTTTTTCGGTTTTAACCTTGGTAAAGAACAATAAAACAGTGTATTTCTTAAATCTCTAGTGAATAAATTATGAGCCTGGATCGAGTCAAGTAAAAAATGCCTTGTGAAAGTCAATCAGGAATCTGAGAGGGTTTCAAAATTTATATTTAGTTTATAAGCACACATTTGTTTTTTTTATTTTTGTCACTCAAGTATTTGAAAAATAAAATTCTTTTTTGTTCTTATGACATTTATTTAAAATAATCATTTCAAGCACAAAAACTATCTAAATAAATAAATCTCGTAATTTTCATTTCCTCATTTTTCAAAAGTATGAAGCATTCATTTTCAACAACAATTTCTCATTTTTGATTTACATAATCTGTTCACATTGATTTGGAACCGACAGTTTTACGGCAAGACCTACACTCTAACGGTTAAATGGTCATGAATAGACTCAAGTAATTGCCATTTTGAAGATTCATCTTTTATTGTAATCAATGTTTTGTATAATTCTATTTTATTATTTCATTTAGAAAGTGTTTTTTGGCAATGTATTTTAAAATGCCTTTTAAAAATTACAATGGAAGAAAGCCTACTACAATTTTCAGTCACCCAAAAGTTCGTTTGTTAGAAATTTATATCATAACCGGTAGTTAAATTTGCTAAATTTATGTATTTATTTGTTCGTGGAAAAAATTGTTATTAGTTAGATATTTTTCTATTAAACAAAGAATGCACAAATTCAGTGGAGAATAATGAGAACTATGTCCTGTGGGATATATAGGTTGCAATTTTTCTCGCCAGCTCCCTATAATAAAAGTTTCTTTGGGATTTAAATATTTTGTTTAAAGAAAGTGAAATGTAATTACTTGTTTAAATAAATTGATTTTATCTATGTTTAAAAAACCGATTTTGTGAAAGATTATTATATTATAAATTAATCTTTATTTATTTTATTAATAATGCATGCACACATCACTTTTTTATTTGGTACATGTATAAAAAATAATGGTTGTGTATATATATATATATATATATATATATATATATATAACTTCTGAGTTTTATTCACCATCAAAAGTTTATAATATTTCCTTCAAATATTTGTAATGTAACGAATTTGAATTATTAGAATATCCTGTTAAATGTCATATTTATCTATAAATTTGCTTGTAAAAACTTTTTCATTGTATTTTGTAATCAAAACCTTTGGAAAATAGCATAGGCTGATCATATTCATTCAAGGATTAAAAATGTACTTAAAAAACCTCCAAGCCCAACGGTTCTTTAAAAAATTCAGCTTTTCTTCTTTTAAAAACTTAAATTTAATTTCAAATATACAATCATCTTTTAATACTATTTAAATAAATCAACTAAGAATTTGGATTTATTTGTCTTGTTATTCGAATTGGTTATTAATAATTATTATTTATTATTAATAATAATTATTAATAATTAATAATAGCACTTGTTAAGAAAAAGTGGAATATTTTTGCTGCATAGAATTAATTTTTGATCTTTTGTAAAATGAAAATAAATCAAATTATTGATGATATTTAATTTAAATTTCATATTTTTTATTAATACTTAGTTGTCATTCGTTAATAAAAAACTAGAATTTACCAAATCTGTCCGTGATTTAAACTATACCAATTTAAAATTTTACCATTACTTTCATTTTTAATCGATAACGTGAAATTTTTATTTAAATGTTAACGAAAATAGACTTTTCTCGATGGAATAATACATAATGTGTGCAATTTTAACAATTATTACTTTTAAAACTTACATTTACATGTGTAAATGTAAAATTTAAAAAATACATTTGTTCAAATAATACTTTTAATTATATTCCAATACCGCCATAAGACAGTCAAATCTTCAAATTTTCTCAATATTCAATAGATACTTTATTTCGGAAATAATTTTAAATTTTTTTTAAAACTTTCAAAGTCAACGGAAACAATAAGAGACCTTTAATAAGCTGATCGTGATATAAGGATGCGATGTCAGGCCTCTCCGGAATCTCATAATTGAAGCGTTTATAAAAACTGTCTAACAACTTAAGCATCATCTCGCAAGGTCATTGAAAATGTGATTTATTGCAATGCAAATAAGATAAAAGCATGAATAGATAGATAGATAATAATACAGTCAATCATGAGATACTGAAAACAATGGTTAACTTCAACGTAGAACATTTCAAGTGTTAAACAACACTGATGATATTAAAATTAATTAATTCAATAATTGTGAAGTGTGTAGAATAAAATTGAATAATCTCTGTGAAATACTTTGATAAAAATTATTGAAAAATTACTTAAATTAATTAGGCTTTTAATGACACACAAAATTGACTTTCGCAAATTTAAGTGCTTATCCTTGCTATCTATTCTATACCAATCCAGAAATAATTCTAGCAGCATGGCCATTGCACCTTGGTTGACAGCCCTGGCTGAATTGTTCTCTGAGGAATAATAATTTATATACTACAATTTATAATTATAATAATAATAAATATAATAATAATAATAATAAGTTAATAACAGAGGCGAGTTGCGCACCCCCCCCCAGTTTTTTTCTGCATAAAATTAATTACGAAATTATGAATGCTTGTAGGATGAACCAGTAATGGCCTTATCCAACAATTGTGTGTGTGTGTGTGTTATCCCCGCATTTGTTAAAGAGCCTATAATTTACTTTGTATATTATTATTAGTTTATATTATGTAATCTAGCAAGTCTCCTTGCAAAAAAAATTTAAGCAATGCACCATGCAATTTGGACCTAAACCAACTTACAAGTCAAGCTTATCCAAGACGGAATCACAACCGGTTATCATTGAACCCCTCTCTATCCAAAACACCAACATATCTAGTCTTTTTCATCAATCTCAACAAAATATTGAGGATATTTTTAGACCTGAAAAAGTAATAGCACGCAATATTCTTCTACAATTTCAGTAAGACCGCAACATGAGGATTTGAATTTTAGACTTGGAAAGAAAGAAAGTGGTCCTTTACAGCCAATTCTCTCAAATATCCTGTTTTACAAAATGTATGTTCTAAAAAGACAAACACGATATTCCAGATTTAAATGACTTGAATATGTTACAGTATTAGACAAGGCATTTTGTTTCTGCTGTCGTATTTTTAATCAAACACTTCGAGGTATGACAGAAGACACATTCATCACTTAGAGCTACAACAACTGGCCCTCTAAGTTGTTGTTGAAGCCCTCGACTCATCACGATCCAGTTTTATTAAAAACAACTCGTGCAAACAACACGTGACAATTCAAGCGATGTATTAAGCATTCAAAACAATTAAACAAGCTGATATCACAATGGCCGAACAAATTAATCCATTACTCCAGCGTCTGAAAGAAGAGAACAGAAATTATATGCTTTTTTATTTGAATTTATCCATTTTTACGCAACAAGAGCTATGTTTCCGCAGAAGAGATGAATTACAAGATTCTTTTAACAAGGGGAATTTTGCAGAATTAATTAAAATGTAGTTTAGCGCCAATGAGGATTTCAGATTCAACAACAATGTATTCAAAAGAAATACAGGGACAATGTTGACTATTCTAGAAAAACAATCTATAAAGACCTAATAAGACCAACGGCCATAGTGGCTAGAGAGAAAATTCTCAGTTGTTACTCTTCACAAATTCCTTGATATTCTTACAGGACTCAATCGATTTCGCTGTGCTTTGACAATCAATGAAACATTTGGAATGTAAAATGAAACGGCCTAAGTAGAGTATGGAAACTAGAGAACCAATAGACATGTCATTTCTTCTAAATATGAACAAGCTAGATCAAGTGGCCAAGACGATTCCGATTTCAACAGCTACTGTAGAGATGACTTTTTCAACTTTAAATCGTATTATGACATTTGCACTATCCAGCATGACAAGTGAACAAGCAAATGATTTAGCATTGAATGCCTTCGGAAAAAATGTGGGCTCCTCTTAAAATACGAATTTTACTTCTTTAATTAATAGTTATGGATGCCTAATGTTTGCCGTTAATAGAATGTTTTTGTGATTTAATAAACTTATTTCAGATTGTAAGTATCAAAAGGCTGCGTTTATTATTCCCTTCTCAGCGGTATATCTTTATTAGGAAGTACAAAATATTGATATTCACAAATAATTGTTTCTTTCATTAAAATAAATGTAAAACACGAAAGGGTTGTTGTGCAAGGTAAACCAGATTTTTCTCCGCTAATGTCAACTTTTGGGACTTACATATTGAGCATATTTCAATCTTTGTAAAACTATGACTATGACTGAAAAAAATAGCACCCCCCAAATTTTGTAGTTGGAATCCGCCTCTAATAATAATAATAAAAATTCCACTAATCTTAAACATTAAACTTTTTATATGTATACTTGCTTGCCACCTTGCCCCATTATACAAAGATGGAAACACATGTGCTTATTTCTAAATTAATTAAAATAATAATATATAAATCCTAATTTTATTTAATTATCTATTGTTAAACATCTGATCAGCTTTTTTTATAAATTTTTAAATTAAAAAGAATGTAAATAAAGTTGAATTAATTAATTAATTAATTAAAAACTTGAATCATGGACAAATGATCAGCCATAACTTTGATGTTTAATTAAAATAGCAATTACGTTTTGTGGGCATATTACAGCAGATTTTGATAGCAACAGTCATGTTCATAAGGTGACAGTTGAAAATGATCGAATTCTAACTTTGGAAAAATGCCAAGGTGAAATGTCGGAAATCCAAAATTTAATAAAAGAATAGAAAAATTTTTTTATATATATTTATTTGCATTTTTCTGAATTGCAAATTCGATTTTTAATTGTTCAAAATATTTTTTTAGATTTGAATGAATAATTTTTGATTTTAATAAAATTTTAAAATTTTATTCGGATTTATAATTTAATAATATTTAATAAATTTATAATATTTGTAAATCGAATTTGAAAATTTTGAAAATTTGTATAAATAAATATATTTGTTGGATATATTTGAGTGAAAGAAAATATCAATCGAAAAAGAAAAGGAGAAAGCGTAAATGTAGTTAAATTTTGGTTATGAGTGATCAGGGCAGTTTATCGGCCGAAATATTTCATATTTTATGAATAAACATTGCGGAAAATGGTTAACGTTGTTTAAATTCTATCAATAATGATAATAATAATAATAATAATAATAATAATAATAATAATAATAATAATAATAATAATTAAGAAAAATAATGTTGAATAAGTAATTTATACAAACTTGTTCTAACGCATAGATTCAGAGTCTCAATGCTGACTTTCAAAATATTCATATTGTTCTTTGCACAATAATTAATAATTTTCAAAAGAAGATTTATTGCACCAATCCGTCCTAATCTCGACGTATTGATGAGATTTCGGCTGTACAATCGTAACACCTATATTTTAACATAGCGTAAATGGAAAATTTATTAGCAAGAATGTTATTACATAAAGTAAGGTGAGAATATTTTTTGCCAAAGAACCAGAAATCGGAACACTGCCCAGTGATCCGCGATTGTGTGGCACAAGATTGACCTGAGTTCTCATTAAGCTTACTAGCACTGGAAGACATTGACTAATACGGGCTCTCACTCCTATTCTTTTATCTTTGGCAGCAATTTTGTATAAAACTTGATGTAATAAAAATAGAAAATCTTCACAGGGATATTGTTCTTTGGATTCTAAATAAATACATTGCAACAAAGCTTTCGAAACACCGTGATGCACAAGGGTTTGTGCTCTTTTCCCAGTATCTAAATTCAGGACACAATTTCTTTATTAATAATATTAAAATACAACAAATCAAGGTTATAATAAATTATAATATTGATATTTAATAAGACACTTAATTAATTATATAATATTATTCATTATCCCCATCCAAGTTTCATAGGTTCCTGCAAACACGGGACCCACATTTATCAAATCCATCATTCATCAAGTCAGATATATCTATTGAATATAGAGTCGGATAAATTTCTTTGGTTTCAGGTAAACTTAAGGAAATGCTTCCTCCACACCCCTTTTACTAATAAAAGTTTTATTTAGAACATTTTATGGCCAATTCTTCATTGAAAGTTGCAAGAAAACGCAAGAAATGAAAAAAGATTCATTTTAAAAGGATTTTTCAATTATTTTAGTGATTAATATTTTAATTAAGATATAATAAATTTTGAGTGACACTAAATTCTTCTGCTGGATAATGAACTAATCTAATCTTTCAAATTCTTTTAAATGATTAGATAAAATTTGGTGAATCTACTTCTTCAAATACGTAAAAGCAATTAAGGTAGGTCTTAACTTTTGGGAAAATTTATTTAGATTGTTTAAATAAAAAGTTGATTAGAAGTTCCAAATCAGAAGTTCATGGACCCGAGTAAGAAACTCAAATTTTTTCTAATTATTAATAACAATAATAATTAATAGACCCGATGGCTAAGTGGTAAAATCATTATCTCTAAAAATAAGGATATTGGGTACCAACTCTGTTGAAAACCAATTAATATGATTACATTAACAAATATATATATATATGGATGTTTATCTTCACGAATTTTCGGCACAGCCTTTATCAACTGAATATCAAAAAACACATCGATATCTTTACTGATTCATAGTAAAAAAAATTCTTTAATAAATAAAATGTCATTGGAAAAAGAAAAGAAGTCAGAGGAGAAAATCAAAACAAGTTCTTATATATATGCATTTTATGATGCCATTAATGTAAAAATTAGAAATTCCTTGAAATTAAATAATAAATTGTGAATCCAGATATGGACCATATTTATTACCTACTAGAATGACCTTAAAATTGATTAGTGTAAAATTTACATTAATTTCTTATTTAAGTGTTTTATTTGAATTTTTTATTTTATATTTTAATTATTAAACAATAATATTGATTTTTAAGTCTGATTATGTGTTATTTAATTGTTTATGATATTTTCAAAATTAAATTACTAATACTTAAAAGATAAAATTAACATAATAGTATAATTTATAATATAAGTATAACCACTATTCAATTAGGAATTAATATCACTAAATGAAATCCGATTGTTAAAATAATCTTTTTGTTTGACATGTATTAGCAGCTGTCATCTGAGTTATCATAGACAAGACATTTCTATAAGAGATTTCTGTATAAATAATGTTATTTTGATTTTGATTTTGTATTATTATTTATTTATTATTATTTATTATTATTATTATTATTATTATTATTATTATTATTATTATTATTTATTATTATTTATTATTATTTATTATTATTATTATTATTATTATTATTATTATTATTATTTATTATTATTATTATTATTATTATTATTTATTATTATTATTATTATTATTATTTATTATTATTATTATTATTATTATTTATTATTATTATTATTATTATTATTATTATTATTATCATTATTAATGCAATTCCAGTATTTGGGTGATTGTATTATCATGAATTGTTCGAGTGAATCAGATGTTAAAATTTTCATTTGTTTACCGAACTGGTTGTTAAATTGTTTGAATCCTAACACTGTATATTTAAAGAAATAAAGATAGAAGAAAATTGGAAGTAAAAATCTATAAATGGTGTAAAGGATAAAATTTCGGTGATAGTTAAGTTCTATACAAAATAAAATTATTGCTGTATATAGTAGTATTTCTGTAAAAAATGAAGAATAAAAATCTGCTTTAAATGAGTTTATTCAGAACTTAACTGCGGAATTTACTTGTTAACATGGTGGTACTCACATTCAATAACCAATCTGTCAAACAAATTAAAACAATACAAAAAAAATTTTTATTACAAATGCAAGTATAAGGCAAAAATAAAAGATAAGTTTACAAAATATAATTTTTGCAAATTTATCTTCAAGTGCGTTAATTTCCTGTTTATCAAAAATTTAATTTCAATAGCAATTATTTTTAGATCAACAATATATTTGAAATTGGTCTTCGACGATGCGCATAATCGGACAAGGAAATCTCATACGGTTCTTACCTTGCTTACCTCATCTGACAACCTCTGAGTGCAAAATGAAGTTTTATTGTAATTATTTTAGACAAAATACTTTCATGAAATAATTTTTAAAGTGATAAATTTAGCAGAATAAATTTACTAAAAATGATGAGTTTCATAAATTATCCGTTGTAAAATAGTATACATGTATTATTTGTGTCAAAAATGTACACAAATAAATTTAATCTGGATTTGGTTTGTTGAATTTAGAATTAAAGTAATTACAATTTCAGATTTTTTCAAATTCAAGAACAATTTTCGTACGTATAACAGATTTACCAAATCTGTCAATCTGTCCATGATGCATTATATCAAATTAAAATTTTACGATAACTTTTTTTTAATAGATAACGTGACATTTTCATTTCAATGCTATTGGAAAATCGAATTTTCTCTATCGAATAATGCATAATTTGTCAATTTAAAATTAATATTATTAAAATATTAATATTACGTAAAAGTAATATTTCAAAAATGCATTTGTTGAATGTCTTAAATTACTCTGTTTACGAATTAATATTTTGAATTTTAAAAAATTAATCAATATTTTATTTTATATTTAACACGGATTTTCGACATTGTCTTGACAATTTGTGGGAAAATATTTTTTATGAAAAGCTGTTTTATTTTCAAACTATTTTCGGCAGGCCACAGTATAATCAGAAAAAATAATTTTAATGAATATATATAAATGTAAAGAAATTAATTTTATTGAAACAAATAACATATAGTTTAAAATTAAGCAAAATAAAAAAATTTAGTTTAATGAGATTAATGATTTTTTCGGGAATTATATCATTTCATCGACACGATACAGTTTTTTAATATGTGGTATTAGTTCTATGTAAGATTATGGCAGATTGTAATTTCCAGGGGCGGCCCTACCATATAGGGGAATTAGGCGGCCGCCTAGAGCGCTAAATTTTTGAAAGCGCAAAAATATTTTTATAAATTATTTCTCGGATATTGAAAAAAATTATTTCCTGAATATTGCATCAATCTAACCTTATCACATTATCAAACAGATAGGCTTCTCTGATTTAGTGAAAGATTTTTAGAAAATGAAGGCAAGGAAAGTGAATTTTTAACGAAAATTATAATCATGTCTTAATTTTTTATTTTCACAATTATTATTATTTACTGTATGTATATTGAAAATGCATAAATGATTATATATTTAGAAATGAACATATTTTTTATTTTACTCAATATAAAATTTATTATAAAATAGCTACACATTGAATTAAGAAATGGAAATGATTAAAACATAATGTTACAGTTGACATTTTTAAGGTAGGCGCTTCGTAAAAGTTCGCCTAGGGCGCACTGCTTGGAAAAATTTCTTCAACCGCCCATGGTAATTTTACTATTTTAGTTGAAATTGTAAATCATTTATTTAAAATAAGATTAAATAATATTTCTTAAATTTTTGTTGATTTCAATTGAAAAACTTTGAAATTTTGAAAACCGAGCACCAAGGATCTATCAACTTTTGAAAGCTCAGTAAAGAAAGAAAAATAAGCTTCTCCAGTAAATATGACAAAATTTAGGAGAAAAATAAACAGAACAAAGTTACATGTTAAATAGGAAAAATAAATTCAAATGTGTTAATTTCATATGAAAGTGCAAGAGTTATTTTTGACAAAAATCCTAAAATTGTATTGGATGAAAACTGATTTGTCTACCAATCAAAAATCAATATTCCAAGTCCGATGATCAAGGTTAGCGGCTTTGTCAACAATTGCAATTAATGGCGACTGGAATAATAATGTGAATGACTTTAAACTTGAATAATTAGATCAAGTGTATAATTTGTTTTATTTTTTATTAAAATTATATTTATTGAAATTTAAACAAATGGGAAATTTAATTTTTTACTTTTGGTGGATAAAGTTAATGATATTTATAAAACTCACTCGATTTCCCAACGAGCTCATTGATGATTTTGATTATGTTATAAGACGTCTGTGAATCGTTGACAGTCTAAAAATCAAACATTATTGATTAATATTATGCCAATGAGTAATAGAAATTTTCCTTAATGGTAACTGATGGTGATTAAACAATTATAATATTACAAATATATTGTTAAAATTCTGGCTGTGCCGAATTTCGGATTCCGAAGAGAAACATTCGGGGATTTTTGAATGATGTTTTTTGGTCAAAATTTAACTCAGACCTAAAATTTAATTTTGGTCGAAGTTGAAGAAAAAATATTCTTTTTCACCGAAAAGACTAAAATAAAGTATTTCTCAAAACAGTGAATTATTAATTTTTTTGAAAGCAAAAAAAAAGTTTTATAAATGAAACAATTATTTTAATTAAAATCTCAGTTTCGGCAAAAAAAACGTTTTCTTCGGGTTTGAAATAGTCTCAGAAAGAATTGCCTGGAGAATTCGAAGTTATATAAATCAAATTTCCAAAGATGAATACAGAAAACATTTAAGCAAAATATACCGCATTTTTTGCATTCATTGTGAACAAGACTTTAAACAAAAAATTTTATTTTCTTTTGAAAATTTAAATTTTTTATGAAAGTTGCCGCAATTTAGTACAATCATATAACAATAAGCTAATTATATGAGTCAATACTCACTTGCCAAATCGATTAACTCCAGTAAAAAACAAAAAGTCGAGAAATTCGATAAAATAATATACTTTCTTCTTTAAAATTACTTTCGAAATGTAAATTCAAAAAACATTTAGTGATATTATTTGAATTTATAAAGTAAATTTATTAAGAGGTCGTCCATAAATGACGTCACGCACATATGGTGATGGGGAGGTCACACATTTGTGACGAGGGGGAGGAGGTGTTTAAGAACTGTGACGTCACATCTTAAATTTTGTATTTTTTCAACATAATTTTATACTAATTCCAGCTTTCCACGGACTATTTTATAATACTTGTTTTCACATATGATATTAGTGCAACATTACACTAAATACATACTAAAATGTCAATAAAGTGATTTAAAACATGCTCATTTTCAAATATTAAATACGACTTTTTAGGCTGGACCAAAGATTTGTGACGTCATATTTGAGGGGTGTCTAAAGTTTTGTGACGACGTGTGACGAGGGGTAGGGGAGAGTTAAAAAATCAGCAAAAATCGCGTGACGTCATTTATGGACGGCCCTGAGTTAAACATCTATCAAGAGCTTTGGCACTAAAATTCTAAAAATCTACAAAAGGTTTTATGGTACACTGCGGTTCACAACTTCATAAAGACAAAAAAATAATGTTTAAAATCCGTTATTTTTTTGGTGATCTTTTCTGTTATGATAAAATTTATGAATCGTAGAATTTCGTTTTTTTTAGTAAAACTGTTTTTTGATATATTTTTTATTGTTTTAGTATACAAAACTGGTGAACATTGTTTTTGGTGACTAAAAACGGATTGTAGGCTTTAATTTCTTATCTTGAAGGATTAACAAAGACAGTTTTATTCATTTATAAAAATACACAATGGTTATTTCAAAAGTTTTGTTTGTTTCTTGGTTTATCTTATTGTTTTGATATTATAGAATGTTTTTGCAAAACTTAATACTGAATATTTACATTGAAATTAAGTAAATGTGAATCTTATTTTAATGCATTATTATCATTTTTCGTGTTTTCCCGAATTTTCATTTTAGGCGTAGACAAGTAAGCGTTATTTGTCATACCAGTTAGAAATTATAATTATTATGAATAATAATATAGTATTATAAGGACTTTTTGGTTTTTCACCTCTGATTTACTTAGGGTATTCATGAATTTTTGGCACAGCCTTTTCAAGTGATAGTGTTATTATAGTATGTATGCCTTATTTATTATATTTAATAAGGTTGAATTAATTTATTCGAGTGTCTGATAGTTGGAATTGTATTAAACATCCTATTTCTCTCTGCTTCATTTGTGTTAAATAAAGATCGTGCATATCAAAAGTTTTAATGAAATTTAATTTGGTATCAGTGTGATTCATGATCTCCACATTGCGTTTTTCGTACATGCATTGAGCATCTAGGACAGCGGTTCCCAACATTTCTGGTGCTGTGACCCCTTTATAACATTTGCCAAGTTGTGGCAACCCAACAGTAAAATTAATAATTGCTCCTCAGTCCCAGCATTTCTGTAGTTAACTATTATATTTTTGACTTCTAGATATTTTAGGTCGCTGAACTTAATTTAGTTGGTGTATAAAGATGGAAGAAGAACTGTTACCATTTTTTAAAAATAAGGGACTTGGTAATAGTATTAGTATTTCTTATGCAGCAAGAGCATAAGGACTTTTTATTGATAATTACGTAGTGGTAATATGCATCCTTTCATTCCGATTTGTCATTCTGTGCAGTTGTAGGAAGCATACGAAAGCATGCAAATGATGATAATAAAATAAAATACTCAGGACACGAGTGGTCCATTTGTGGCGACCTAAAAGTCCTTAACATAATTATTTAACATTTTTTTAAAACATTTTTCACACAGAACTTTTTGGTCCAGTAAGCAATTTGAGTTTCGGTAAATTATTTAAAATTTTATAAACTGCTAACCGTTTATACAAATAGACACTTTTATAGGTGATTTGGATATCCAAATTTTACTTACCTCTCGAAAGAAGACAAAACCGAATTATATATCAGTACAAAAGTGATTCTATTCCAAATTTGAGAATTTTTGTCCTTGAATAATAATGTTCCGTCAGTGAGCTTGTAGGTAACACTTGGATAAGCCAGTGCAGAAAATTTGTGTAACAAGGGAAAATAAAAGACGTAAAAAGAGCTTAATGGAGACCCTGGAAAATTAATTCGAGAAAATCGATGTTTTAGTGTAAAATTTGACAGTGTTGAAATAAAATATTTTAAAAATGGGTGAAAATCGTTTCATTAAGCACGAAAGATAGAAGATTTAGTGGAAAATACAACTACTCAAAAGTCATTGATATAAGTTAGTTATTTTTCACGTCATTTGGTTATGGAAAAACTATGTAGAGAAGTTTGAGTTTTCGACTGAAAAATCGAAAATGAGTATCAGATACCTCTTGTTTCGGCAGCTAGGTATCCAAAATACCACCGGGGGTTTGTATTAAAGGAAATCTCAATCATTATCGAATCATTTGTCAAATACTTTCTAAATTAATCGGCGTCACCCTCGATTATAAAAAGGAAAGTTTCGAGCTCAACTGGAACCTAAATAGTTTTGATTGGGTTTTATCTTTAATTACACGTTTTAATGACAGATTTAGGAAAATTTTAGAAAGCCATATTTCTTATTTAATTTGAAAGCTTTTCTTTGGTAGTTTTAGTTGCCCTAGTTTTGTCAATTGTTCCCCAAAGCCTTTTGTGTGGTCAGGTGGCTATTTTTGTTTGTTCAAATTAATATTTTTTGCTTAACTTTTGGAATTAGCTTTTATTTTTGGTTTTTATTAATCAAACCCAAACTAAATGCACTAAAAGTAATGCTTAGGTAAGTGGAATAAATAATTCTTTTTTGGCCAACTCGAATTTCTTTCTATAATGAATAAACTTCAAATTATATTATTGTTTCATTCATTATTATTATATATAAATGCATAATTTATAATTATTTTAATATTTAATAAATATTAGAATGATTTTCTGTAAAAAATCTTTTTACAATTTTAATAAATTTAATTAATATATTAGTAGTTGATTTATTAATTATTGTATATATAAAGCCTTAAAAATATTTCACACTAACCTGCAATGTATTTACTAAGGCATCAATTTGTCCAACATGTTTGATAATAACATCACGATAAATACGTTCTTTATTATAATAATATTTTAGATAGTAATTTACGATAACTTTTATTACCAGGGCCTTCAATTAGACTTAATATTTTGCTCGTTGTCACTCGAAAAGTACTGATTTCTTCTTCTTTCGATTTAAAGGCACTTTTATTAGCGTAAATCTTTTCTAATATATCTAGTTGAGATATAAGTCGACTAAAAAAATTAAGTATATCATAATAAATTGATAACATTTGTTTACAAAGATATTTAAAGAAATAAAATTAATTCAATGTCAATATAAGGCAAACCTTTTATCCATTAAATAGAATTCAAAATAAAATATCAAAACATTAAAGTTCAATTACAAAAATAAAATAATTTAAATACGGTAACTGTTGTATTTAGTAACAATTAAAAATTTGAAACAATTAAACATTCTTTTTTAATTTATAAATAGACTTGGATTTTATTTACAAATTAGTTCATATAAGTGATGTCGAATAATGAATATTAACAACATTGTTTTAATATTCAGAATTAAATATACGTTTTTTATTTTAATAAAATTTAGTAGAAATTATCTTATGAATTATGAATAGATTGTAACTGGCCAACAAGCCGAAAAAAATTGAACCGATTCACGCAGTAACAAGAATTCAGCATAGGATTATGGCATATAGCTGATAAAATTTGGATAAAAATTTGTGAATTATCATCAGTGAGACAAAATCATGATGAAAGATTCGCTACATTTGAAATTCTAGTAAAGAAACTCGTTGACGAAGTTTATGACTGTGGAATTTCAAAAGAAAGCATTGTCAAGCTGATTTTATATAACAGGGCCATCATTAAACATCACGGTTATCGCCCGGTTTTGTCACTACATCTTGTGAAATTGTTGTGAAAAGAGAATTCAAAAAAATAATAAAAATATTTCAGAAATTGAAAATGCAACTGAGCCAAAGATTACTACATCGAAAACATTGAAATTTATTAACTCACTGAAATCATTTTACGGCGCCTTTATGCAGAAATAGTATCGCACTTGAATTTGTAATCAAAGTTTAGATAGAAGTATTGTAGTACCATTAGAAATTCTTTTTTAAATTGTCTGTCAACTAAAACTAAAAATTAATTTTTTTTCCAAGCAAGAATGAAAACCGGTTAACCGTTATTTTTCTAAATATTTCACTAACCGAAACCGAAATAATTATTCATAAATAAACCGGTTACCGTTAATTGAAATTCTATAAAACCCGTTAAAATTATGCAATCTTCCAATTTAAAATATGTTATACTCAATTTATTTTTATTCTTTTCATCATACGAATTAATATTTCCTAAAACTTATGTCATACCCTTCATAATTATGGTTATCCCAATAAACAATTCGATAAAAAATCTGCTAGGTAAAAGGTGAATTATGACAATTTTATGGTTATTTATAAAAACACACAGATGCAAAATTTTGATTTCGAAAAGAGAAAAAACACAAAATATAAAATATATATATATGTCTTAGTCTACCAAGATTAGTATATTATAAAGTTAGGTAATTACACAGTGCAAATTTAGAACTTCGCGTAAGAAGTAGATATCAGGATGAGTACCACAAATTTCTAAAACGGAGACCTTAAGCAGCACTATGGAAAACAAAAAGAAAAAGTTAAGTATCATCTTTTAATTGTTCAGTTAACTCAGATGTTATCTCATTTCCTACCTGAACCCATATTGTATTCTTTATTTTTATGCTATATTTATAGTTGTGTAAGAAGATATACAGAAAAGTTTTGAGAGACGTTTCTCTGGTCTCTGCTTTATATTGTCAGATTTAAGGACACGTATGACTTATCACATTTTAGAAGACATTATGATAATTTGGAGAAATAAATAAAATTATTTATCATATTCATTATATTTTTACCTTTTTATACTACTACATTAACAGTTTGGTTAAATATTGGTAAATGTTAAGTTCTGTGTTTAAAATGGATTTTTGCGATATCTTTTCTTAATTCAGTTTGCAGCTATTATGCTTATGCAGTTTGAAACTGAAATTATTACTGAATAAATTACACATGCTTATAATTTTTAATATTGAAATAAATTATAATTGGTATCAATTTACAATTACATAAATATGATAATTTACATAAATAACCGTAGTGTTGGATGACAGGGGTCGGAAAATTCAATATTTCGAATTAAATAACAACTATAGCATAGGCCCAAGCAGATACATGGTCAACATATATTCTGAAAGGATCTAAATAAATTACCCAACCTCATAAACCCATCAATTCAATCCAATTTTCAAAGCCATCTATTCCAAAAATGATTGATAACATTGAACTTATCATATGCAATCGACAATATCCTATGTGTTATTTCTGATATTTAATAAACAATGATTATTTGATTTGATAATGTACATATTTAACTTCATTTTTTTGGTCATAATTTTTATTTAATCAATAGTGTATTTTTCTGTCTGTTACATTTTAATAATACAAGTGTTGGGCAAAAACTGATTAAGCCCATATTTGCTTGACCAGCACGATAATGCCTGTGTGTTTTTGGCGGAAAACTTAAATTTAGAACGAAAAATGGAAAATGTAAAGAAAAATAAAAATAAATAAAAGTTTTATACAAAAAAATGAAAAAATTTAATTTTAAATCAAAATGAATTAAAAAATTATAATTTTAGAATATTCTTGAAAATTCCCTGTTTTACCGTATCAAAACACACACTCGGGAAATTGTGATATATAGGATAATGATGGTCGAGCAAAAATCACTTTTTACTTCTCTATTTACTCTATTTTTAAAAACTCTTACATTTTTACGAATTTTGATTTGTAATAAAAGAAAACAAAGCAAAAATTTTTTTTATTATATTGTTATTATTTTATTTGTTATTATTATGAATTTTATTTAGTTTTTATATAACAGGGTTTTATTATTGTGAGAACCTTTTTTGAAAATAAAGTTTAGCGCAAAATATGTTTTTTATTTTATTTCATGTTCGCAGTAATTTTCTTTATGATTTTTTTTTATTTTCGAACCTCCATCACGAGGATTAAACTGAAATTCCACTCTAAATTAAATTTCTACATACCATAACTCACACGCACGCAAGTGAGTAAAATGAAATTTTTGTTACCCGGGATCAAACCGGTGGTTAGCGGGGAACCCGTAGTGAAGGCTGTAGCTGGAACCGCTCAGTATTCTCCCTTCCTAAATCCTATCGCCCAACCCTCGAAAGAGTAGTGTTGAGGTCCTGGGAAAGGTTTAAATATAAAGGTTAACAATATGACAATGAAAGACATATAAAGAAGTTCATGTAGACGAAATAAACCAATAATCGATTTACTAGTTTACATAAATTTTAGTCAAAGGAATAATCGAATAATTGTGATTTTTAGAAGACATTTTGAATTAGTACCTCACGATCGACCATAGAAAACTATATTTGATAAAAATCATCTCAAAGTAAGACCTAGAATACACATTCGTTCAGACACATATTCAGATTTTTATATTATTATTATTGTTATTGTTATCAATTTTTTTATATTATTACCCTAAGTTAACGAATTTAATGTTAATGTTGCAAATTTATATTTACCTTTGAAACGGGGTCGACGCACAAACTGTATCAATTAAACCCATCCTATCTTAATTTTATATCAGCATTTAATCGTTACTTTAAATTTTCATAAAAATTATAATTGTTGGGGTTGTCGTTGAATTCAAATAGAAGTTATTGTCATTCTGATTCCAAGCGTGCTTTTAAACAACAGTAACGAACTCCAAACGATATAAACTTTATTGATTAATATACTTTATCTCCACTTTAAAATGACACAACGAATTATCAACCAATTACAATTAGTGCTTATTACGACCCTTCGGGAAGAATAGCACTTTTCGGATCAATTGGCTTTACAATCACCTGACTACTGTGGTGGGTTTCTGAGATCAGTAACTCTGATTTAGTTGCTTTGCTTTGCTTTTACCTTGCTTAATTTCTGTTTCAAATTTCTCTTTACTTTCCTTTTTTCTTGTCTTTCTTTGTCTTCTGTAATTATTTGTCTCCTGCAAAATTTCTTGTCTTATTTTTTTGTGTTTGATTTCAATTGCGCTTCCTTTTTATACTCCATCATCCAATAACACTTACTGATGTCGAATAGAATTTCTAATATCTTTTAACGCTAATTCCTTTTGGGCCTCCATAATCACTGACATCTGTCCAGATAACTAATTTTTTAGAGATGCCCTTTCGCGGATTTCCAAACAATATTTCTTTCCTTATCTTGAAAGAGCTTTCGAGATAACGTGCAAATTTTTCTTTTGTTTTTGTTTTCCAAAATTTGCACTTGTTAATTATAAATGACCTTCTTTGATTTAATTGTCTGTTTTTATTGATTTCCTCTTATTCCTTTCTCGTTGTTGAACATTTCTTTTTCATTCTCTTTTTATTAATCTCCAGAACCACATCTCATTGTTTCACCAATCATTTTACATGTTTATTAATTATTTTATTCCATTATTTAGGTATCCTCAACATATCTCCCCCTATTAAAAAAATTTGTCCTTGAATTAGCCTTTGAGTTAGTCTATAATATGTATATTTCAGTTTAAATTTTACTCCGATAATATAAACAACAGTGGCTCTTAACAATCTTACCATTATTTATAGTTATTTTATTTTAGTGTTGTATGCCTCTTTTCTTTAAATTATATATATATATATATATATATATATATATATATATATATATATATATGAAATGTGTATTTATCTCAATATCAACCGTTTCAATGTAAAATAGTACGTATTTATGCAGCATAAACTGCCAGGCATTATAAGCATCAAAATTGAGAGTACAAAGGTTCAAGATCAATATAAAATCATTTCAGTTTTTTTTCTCACAAAATTTTTCCATGTTTATTCCATGGATTTAAATTGTTCAAATTGCAATATTTAAACAATATATGCTTGATTTTAAATAAACAAAAATTATTCAACATCAAATCAATATCATGTTTCAAATTTTTAATAATTTTTTTAAATGATTTTCTATATTTAAAAAATAATTATTAGTTAATTTTGTAGTTTTATCGGTTGACTAAAAAATATTTCTCTTAACCATAAATCGCGAATTTCAATTATAGATAATTGAACATTTTTCTTAGGTTAAGATCATCTTGCAATTATATTATCTTGTTATTAACTAGTTTCATAATTAATAACAGTGCAAAGTTCCCCTTCATGTCGCCGTTATCTGGACAGCTTGTCCAGATAACAAATGTTATTTTAATATTGAAATAAAATAGAGAGAGCGCATGCAGTTGTGTGCTGCCGATCAGGCATTACGGATCACCCCCAACTAAACAAAATGCCTGAACATTAATAAATACTTTTAATTGGCTGGTTAATTGCCTCACACATCTACCTTAAAAAACTTTCCTTCCAAAATAATTAGATTTCTCCAATAGCATTTGTTCAATTTGATTGGCTCCCTCTTTTCCTTATTTTTGGGAAATTTTCATTTTTTCCAACTTTTAAAATTTTTTTTTCATCATTTAATGTATATTTGCAAATAAAATGATCATATCATGGATTATTACATGCCAACAATTATATTGTTTATTGGTATGTGTATTAATTTGTCAAAAAATCCAATAAATTCCATAATTGCAAATTCAATAGCAGTGGCAATTGCAATTTTCTTAAATTCTTTTCGATCTGGTTTAGTACATCTGTTTACAAGACGGATTGAATCTTTAGCAAACTGCTTTGCAGGCTCAATAAAATTCATAACTTGATCCATACCTAATATCAATTATTTGGCTATTATCTTCTGCTATTTTGGTAAGCTTTGATCTATTAATAATAATTTTTTTTGAAACTATTTGAAAAATTATATTTTAATAATAATAATTAAAAATATTTAATAAATTTTATATTAGAAATATTTATTAAGTTTTACGATAAACCACTTTTCTGGGTTGATTTCACCCGTTGGTTACGCCCGTTCTGCAGGCGGTGAATTAACTCCTCTTATGAGCTCCAAATCCCGAGGTTCTGGCATTGGAGTTCACAAGAATATTTCCCAATTTTATATGATAATAATAATATTAATGATAACAACAATGCCAATAAAGACACAATAATAATTATTATAGAGAATATGAATAAATAACAATGTTTATAATTTACTAATACCGTTTATATTTTTCATTTATATTCTGAGTAACTCCCTATAGCGTTTTTACTACATAGCGTATTGGTATTTCCCTATTACTACTATACTCATCCAAATTTTTTTTAATTATAAATTGATTATTTTAATTTATTTTATTTATTTATTTTCTATTTTATTATTTTTTTTAAAATTGGGGGATAACAAATCAAAGTAATTCGCAAATATTTATTGAGAATCCACAATTTTGACTTTTTGATTTCCATTTTTATAAATCGCCACAACTTTTGATAACTGGAGTTCTTTTCATCGATTGTAATTTTCTTTTTTATCGAAATTTCTTCCATTGTTTGAGTTTCTTTTTCACTTCGTAGTTTTCTTTTGAGTGCTTATTGTTCCCGAATTGTGCTATTTTTGCCAAATTTAATTTATTTTCATTTTGCAACTGAGCTTTTTGTTTCCTGATTGTCGGAATTTCTGCCAATGTGTGGGAAGTTTGTTCCATTGTTTGCGGCACAATTTCTTTTTCTAACTCATCAAACTCCTTCATTCTCGGTAGGGCTGTCCTCTTCTGATATTCTTCTAATGAGCAAACTCTTTTTGTTATTGGTTCATTATTATTCATGTCGTCTTCCCAATCATTACCAATACTCAAATAAATTCTTCTAACAGCTTCAGCATCTTCCAGAGCAGAATGATTTCCTTTTTGCATTTTAATTCCACACACTTCGTTCACCACAATAGATAGTTTGAACCATTGTCCATTTTTTGTTACTCCCCTTTTTATTAAAGCTTTAGCTGCCACTAGATCTCGTATTCCCCATAGATAATTTGCTTGGACTACACTATATAACAACTCATTTCTTAGATCATGACCAACTAAAATTTTCCGGGTCGCTAACTCATGAATTTTTTCTATACTTTTGTACTGATCTTCCTGATTCCTTGGCATTTTTTCCGTGATTCCATGTACATGCGTGACATAATTTTTAATTTATCTCTTGGAGTTATCAACGAATTGAATATAATTTTGCCCGTATATTCTATAAGGCACGCTGATAGCGGGACCATTTCATTTTTCTCATTTACGCCATATTCCGCGTCCATAAATATGATAGATTTTCTGATTTCCTCCTTTGCGATTTGTTTTCTCAGAAAGGATTTTCTGTATTTCAACATGTCTTCCGTTATTGAAGCAACTCATTATCTTCCTTGATTGACAATTTTCTTTTCACCTCATAATTTGTGGAACTTTTTACCCGGCATTCTAGGATTAACCATGCAACCCCGTTGGCTGCTGTCATTTGTTTTTGCCATATTTCCTTTGAAATTTGCCATCATGTTCTGTTTGGCATTTCATTCGATATCGTTCCGTCATTATTTAATATTTCTATTGACCCTTTAATTACATGTAATTGTCATGTTTATTCCTTCTTGCTCAATAATTCTTCAGCCAATTTCAATTTTCTGTTTCGTTCTATTTCAAATAAACACACTCTCATTTCTTCATCTCCACTTCTTGCTCAATTGGGTACTTTTAGATTTTCCAATAATTTGACATCCTTCTCCATTCGGCTCCTTTTTTCTCTGAAATAATCGTCATATAATCTGGTTCCTTTTGAAAACTTCTCCATTGTCAATAATAGTTTTGAATAAAAATTTATTTTTGAATCAAAGCATTTCAGAAGCAACTATCTCTTTTATACCTGAAATTCCACCTCCGCAGCCATGTTATCATTCATCCAATCAATTTACACGATAACAAAATTTAATTTTAAATATTTAAACACATTCAGATTATGAATGAAAAGTACATTTCTTTAAGATCTATCAAAAAGATGAAGGATAGATAAATAATAATAGTAATGCTACTAATAAATATCATGCATAATAAAATCATCTTACTACACTCATGTCTCTATACCCTGAAGGGTTTCTGGTTCATGATATTGTACACGATGAGCACTATTGTTATTGTTATCAGGTTTTGAGATCGTGATTGTATATAGGCAATATAGTGCTTGGGATTGTTATCAGCATAGATGTGAAGAATGTTTCAGTAAAATCATTAGAGAATGAGTTTGTAACAAGAATCAATGAGCGATTTTTATTTTTTATAGATGAAAAAGTTAAATTCAGAATCAAGTTATGAATATTAGTTATTTCATTAAACAAGTTATTGTTCACAGGAATAAGCTTCTTTTCAACGAATATGAGTTACCAATGTTCTAGATTGATTTTCCAATGACCGTATTTGAATTTTGTTAAGACATAATTTAGAATGAGTCCTGTTCTCAGATTTTGAAGACTGAATCGAGCCCTCGTGTGATATTTTTACAGTACTACCTGAATCTTATTATTAATATAAATGTTTACCTTTTCTCCGATTTTTGCCTCATTTTTTTCCATTATTTCATTATTTTGAATTTTCAT
The DNA here is from genome assembly GCA_022537955.1 of Schmidtea mediterranea. Taxonomy (NCBI): domain Eukaryota; kingdom Metazoa; phylum Platyhelminthes; order Tricladida; family Dugesiidae; genus Schmidtea; species Schmidtea mediterranea. Next base: position 74,570,518 of record CM039681.1, read on the forward strand.
CTCTGCCCGTTTTGTTTTGTTTCTAAGGTAGATTATTTCGTGATGGACCTTAAATTGAGTCCATCGATTTTCCATATACGTTAAATTGTTATCCAAAAGCTTTTCGTAATAGTACATTCAAAGTCTGTACGTGAGATTTGTTAGTAATATCTGATATATGATAAAAGATTTTTTAATGTTGAGCATATTGATTGTATATCTTTGCAAAATAGCTTGAACTTTCTGATGCATTTTTATTTTCCAATAACTGGTTCATTCTATGAGATTAAGTTCAAAGGAACGTTTACAAGCTTTTGTCACCATTTCAAGCGTCTATAGCGTCTGACATTTCACCCAAAAATCTCTGCTCACTTTGTGCCATCAAACATTTTCCCTGCATTCTTTACACGTTGGGTTGAGGGTCCTTAACTATTAACTTCCCGTTATTTTTTCTCTCTACATCCTTATCTAATTTTAAGCATTAAACTGGGAGTGATAACAATTACTATATTCAATTTAAGGAAAATTTTTTTTAACACGTTTATTCTTGAGGTTTACGATAGCTACATCATCTTATTCCCTACTCGGACAGGACGTTAGAAATTTATACTGGCTACTTTACGAAACAACCTCTATATTTTATTCAGTTTTTAATTAAAATCTACAATTACTTGGGTAACAGTATCGATTCTAGATGGGAAAATTAGTAGTTCCTAACTGCTACTGTCATCCTATGTTTACCCACATGACTTTTAATTATCTAGGCTATCTTTGGAGACTATAACCATGAAGATTTATAATGATTTCCCTATTGGTTTTGGTTACAAAACAACAACTAGATATTCGTGATTAAATTAAGTTCCTAATAACTGCTTGAATCTATAATTTAAGTTCGTAACCTAGTTTAAAATTATTAATTATTATGAGTTCATGACAACCGCCCGTATTTAGGATCACTTTAAATTCATATCAATAGCTTGAAATTTATGTTTATTTTAGGTTCCAAGCAACAGTTTGAGTTTATAGTTGATTAAAATTCATAACAACGATTTCATTTTTCTATTTCCCCGTTACCTTTCCCTTGATTGACCTTAGGCGCAATTGTGTTCATATTATAGTTAATGAGTGCCCACTGGACTACTTGTGTGATGATTTTGAGCCGTGTGTAAGATAATTTAGGTCGAGTTTAAAGAAATCGAGAGACGAGGAAGTAGCCAAAAATAACAATATAAATTACCCAATCCAAGCATAACAAATTTAATATAAAACATCACCCTCCCCACGCCGACACCCAAGCAGAGCTCAATCAAGGTTGCGAGGATGCGACGTGGAGAGAGCTTTGAAATCAACAAAACTCTCACTCACTTCGTAATAAAACTATTTCTCAAGTAAGAATGATTTTCAAGTTTCAAAAACTGATTAAAATTGTGAAAAAATGAATCGGTATATATACCTATTGTACGACCATAACCTTGCGTGTTCTTTTTGATTTAGTAAAACAAATTTTGACCTTGGAATTTTCTGGTATATTCTAATCTTTAATTTTATTATTTTGAGATTTTATTGGACAATTTTTTCTTTAGATTTTTAATTGAATTATTTCTAATTCAAATTATTTGATTTTTATTTCATTTTCATGAAATTTCTCATTTTTTATTAAATTGTCAAATTTGGTCAAAATCATTGGGTTTTCGTGTTATGTCTATATTTATTTCGTGCGGATCTTGTTGCATTTTGTTATTATTTTAATTTATTTTTGTGTTTATGATTTTATATTTTATTGTTTTCTCTCTTATATTTTGATAGGTTTTTAAATCTGCATGTTATATTTGCATGTGTGTTACCGATTCATTTAAACATTTACAAGGCCGTTTACTGATTCGATTTGTATTTCTTGTTATCTTGTTTTTTGATTGTTGAGTTGTTTTTTGATTTGTTCTTTGGTCCTTTCTTTATTCACGCTCGTTGTTGAACGTCAGTCTTGCTTGGAATTACTATTCATTTTTAACTTGTTTGGCTGTAATCTAGTTTCCCTTGCAGTTGGTTGTTTTTCTTGCTCTATTTCTTGCTCTAATTTTGAGTCTCTTCCTCCCCTTTTCGTATTCATTTAGTTTTGTATATTGAGCTTTACTGGTTCTAACTCTTTGTCCTTTTCATTTTTCCGTTTACTCAATGACCACAAATTTTGTTTCTCAGTTATCTACCCTTTGTTGTTATTCGTCAGTTTCTCATTAGTTGATTCAGTTTTTCGTCAAATTATTTTCCATTGTCTTTTTCATTGACTGACTTAATATTTCATTTATTTCTTCATCATCTTTCGTTTTGTGTTGGTAATCTCTTTACTATTTTGCTGTTTTATTTGGCTTCGATCGTGGATTTGTTATCGTTGTTTCTCATTTTCGTCTTTCATCTGATTGTACTGAATTTTCCAAGTTTTAATTTGCTCTCCATGTCTTTTCTTGTCTCTGATTTCCTTGAAGGTTTCGGTACCTCTTAGTCGTTCTATTTCAATTTCTGATTCTGATTTGATTAGCTTCCAATTGATTCATTTCTTAATTTTAACGTATTATCGTATCACTTGTCTTTCTCCTTCAGCTTTATTCTTTGTCACATTGTCTGATTTTTAATTTGTTTTCGCTCCTTGACTATAATATTTATTTACTACTTTTATACACTATCGGATATTATACTCGTTCCATATAATATTTATATACCACTTTTATACATTACTATATAAACATATCTATTATATACATTATATACACACTCCTGATTATTTATTACTCTATCGTCTCCAAAGGGTCTACACGCAAAGTGCGTCTCCCTCCGCATCTCTCGTCAATTACTTGATGCATATCGATCTCGCTTGACCACTTGAGTGGTGCTATTAATGCCGGTGGTTGTCTTATTTCCTTGAATGCTACTGAATTCTGCTTTTTATGAATATCTCGGTTTTTTCCCTCTTCGTTATCATCTTCTTTTTTCCTGTTTTTGTCTTCATAGTCCTTTATGTCCTAGTCTTTATTACATCGAGCCTTCTCAATCTTGTTGTCCTCGACATTTATTTCTTTGATTATCTCTTCATACATATTGATTATCGTTTTTCTTCTATTTCTGATGTCATCAATTTCTTGTTTTCTCCCACTAGATCTTCGTTGTATCTGGTGCCATTCTCCTACCAAGGTTTTTAATTCTTTCTTTCTGGACCCTATTCTCTCAGGCTCTTTTATTGTCAGTGAATTTTATTTCTTCTCTCTTTAACAAAGCTTTTATCGTCTTTGGTAATGCATACTCGGAATTTATTGCTCTTTTTAGTAATATATTTTCATTGCTTTCGAATTTTTTTACGTCTATGATTTCGTTGTCGGATTTTCTTTTTCTCCACTTGATCAGTTTTGCTGCTGCTTCATGGTATCCTCTATCGATTGCTTCTAGGATTGGGTTTAAATTTTGTCATATTATTTCGATGTCATCTTGTATTGCATTTATCTTAATGAACTCTATTGCGCTTGCTTCTCGCGACATCATAATATAATTTAACATCGTTTTTCCTTTATTGTCCTTCTCATTTAGAGTCGATCCTGTTTTTAATAACTCCCTCAGAATTTTCGTTGACATATCTCTTGACACTGCAATCATCATGGGTGTTTGTCCTTTCTCATTTCTGATATTTGTATGTTGTCCACATTGGTTCATTTCCTCGATAATTTCCATCGTTCGTTCTTCGTTTTCGTTTTCTATGGCATGGTGTAGTGGTGTATTACCTGTTATGTCAATTATTGTGAATAATATTGGCATTCTTTTCTTTAAAATGCTGATTTTTGCAATTGATTTTGAGCCTTTCGCGTAGTTCGTGATCATCTTTGTTACTCCTTCTAATATCTCGGTAGTATTCTTGTTTCTAGCCCATTTCGGCATTATTTCCTTAGTTATTTTGATGATTGCTTCCCTCTGTTTCCGGTAATTCATTCTATCATCGTGTATTTTGTTATATTCTCGTTTCTGTTTCGCCTGATTACAATATTATTTTGATTTTGTCTCTTGGGTGTTTGTGGCTCTGGTAATTTGTTTCGTCATGTCTAATAGGTTTTTCTGCCTTCCAGTTGTCATGTCTTTTCCTGGTTCATAGGTTGATTTGACACTTGTGTAATTTGCTGGCCTTATTCTGGTGTTAGTATTGATCTCCTCTGGTTTCATATTGCTTGCTCTCATTAGTCCCACTGTTCTGGATGGGTTCTGAATCTGTTTATTTGGACAATTCCAAGCCAAATGTTTTTTTGAATCGATCGTTGCATCTAGAAGCTGTAGTGGCTAATGTCTGTCCACTTGTTCCGCTTTATAAAATCTATTGGGTTCCAATCATTATACTAATAATTACTGTGTTTAGTTTGAGGAGATTTATATCGGCTTTAGAACAGGTTGCCCGAGGCTCATACCCACTATTTTATTCTATCATTTGTCTCAGTAATTATCTGATTCTCAATATTATTTAGGGTTTGATATATACCACACTAGTTTTAATCCTCACTCAGGTAAGCGTTGATTCTCTACATTATGTTGCGTTTAAATCGATCTAGATATTAAACTTTGGGGTGAAATAAAGTTTCAAAATCTATAATTATAATTTATCCAAATTTGATCAAATTATACCTATTAGATTCGTAATTAACATGTCGTATTTAGTCCAAATTAACAATTAAAGAAAATGATTTTTAGCATTTCATTTTAACCTTTATTAAAACCTATATTTGAGTACATAACAACGATCTCATTTTTATTATTTCCCCATTACCCTTTTCCCTTGATTGACCTTAGGCGCATTATGTTTATATTATAATTAATGAGTGCCCACTGGACTACTCGTGTAGTGATTTTGAGCCGTGTGTGAATATGATTTTAGGTCGAGTTTATGGAAATTGAGAGACGAGGAAATAGCCAAAAGACCACTTACTTATCCCTCTCTTCCCATATACGGAAGTATATTGACGTTCCAACCCCTGCGTTCCGCACGCCTGAGTCTTCACGGGCACGAATCATTGGCGATATTCCACGCACTTACACGAATTCGAATAGTATGTTTGATTTTAATAACTTGTAATGTGTCTTTGGCTGTGGGCCGGAAAAATTTCGACAATTAAAAACAATTTATGCATTATAAATATTTTATTAAAAGACAAATATAAATTACCCGTTACATTAATCAAATCAACAAAATTCAAAAAATCATAAATACATTGCTCTCCCCACGCCGACACCCAAGCAGAGCTCCATCGAGGTTGCGAGGATACGACGTGGAGAGAGTTTTCAAATAAAACTCTCACTTACATCGTAAAATAGATTTTAAAATTTCAAGTTGGAAAAACTGATTAAAATTGTGTAAAAATGAATCGGTATATATACCTATTGTACGACCATAACCTTGCGTGTTCTTTTTGATTTAGTAAAACAAAATTTGACCTTGGAATTTTCTGGTATATTCTAATCTTTAATTTTATTATTTTGAGATTTTATTGGACAATTTTTTCTTTAGATTTTTAATTGAATTATTTCTAATTCAAATTCTTTGATTTTTATTTCATTTTCATGAAATTTTGCATTTTTTAATAAATTGTCAAATTTGGTCAAAATCGTTGGGTTTTCGTGTTATGTTTATATTTAATTCGTGCGGATCTTGTTGCGCTTTTTTATTGTTTTATTTTATTTTTGTGTTTGTAATTTTATATGTGATTGTTTTCTTTCTCGTATTTTGATAGGGTTAATTGATGTTTTAATAGGTTCGATTTTAAATCTGCATGTTATATTTGCATGTGTGTTACCGATTCATTTAAACATTTATAAGGCCGTTTATGTTCTGGCCCAACACTGCCTTGCAATGTGTTTTGGCTGTGTACCGAAAAATAAATAAATAAATTTTACCATAGTAGTTGAAATAAAAGCTTCGATGCACAAAGGTTGTTGGTTGAAAATATTTATTCATCGTCCACGTTAAATTCGTTCGGCCAAATACGACAATCGGCAATTCATGAAAGCATTGTGAATATTTCATAAATTCCATTCGTAAAATCATTGTGCGCATTTCATAAATACAAGTCGTTAAATCATTGTGCACATTCCATAAATTCAAGTCGTAAAATCATTGTGCACATTCCATAAATTCAAGTCGTAAAATCGAATCAATAATCATACACTAGCCGAGAGCGGTCGTGTTCAGGCAAAACACTTACCAGTGTTAACTGCCTGAATGCACGGCTCTCAGCTAGTTATACACACCAACTAATTTTCTGAAAAACTAAGACTGCAAAGTAAGAATGAATTTTTGTCAAAACACATCAGTATATATACTTATAATTTGGCCTTAACCTTGCGTGTTATTTTTATTGCTATTAAACAAAATTCGACCTTGAAATTATTTGTGTTATCTAAATTAAATTTTTATTAATTTCTTAATTTAAATTGGCAATTTATTTTTAACATTTTTAATTAAATTTATTCAGCCAAAAATATTTTATTTTTATTCATTTAATTCAATAATTTTTACTTTTATATAAATGGTCATTTTACGGTCAAATTTTCTTGTTATTATGTAATTTTTTATGTAAATTTCGTGCGGTTCTTGATGCATTTTGTATTTATTTTATTTTACTTATGTTTTTTGATTTTATATTAATTTATATTCTCTCAGATTTTAAAGTGTTTAGTTGATGTTGTTTGTTGTATTTTAAGTTATCTTGGTGCTGGGTTTTTGTGCTGTATTACTGATGCATTTAAACAATTTTCAAGGCTATTTTCAAGGCCCAACAGTATTGTTTCAACAAATAATTAATTAAGAAACTTAATTTTGAAGGATGACGAAACATTCAATGGTAACTTTTGAACCCAAAGTTTACCACTGTACCAGCAGTAATGACAATATGGCTCACCTTTTACTGGCAACCGCCCATTGGAATACATTTCCGACGGTTATTCAATGTATATATTTTTTGCGCGTATCCGATGGGAATCTCATTGAAAGTGGTCACAATTTATGTTTCTTTTTAACTGTTGGGATGTTAAATATTCGTCGATGGATAGGTCTCTCAATCCGACTTCTCGTGTTCAATAATCAATAAAACAAATCCCAACAAAGAAATCTTTATTCACAAATATTCACCACAAGATACAATTGTTTACTTCTCGTAAACACCCTAAGGGTATCACGAAATAAGTCACTGCAATCTTATTAACTTCTTTATCTGTTTACTGCTTTCAACTCGTTTCTCCAACTCGTTAGATTTTTCTCTTCAACCAATTGGCAACTTATTTTTTTGTCAATTCCAATCATAATTTTTAGACATTTGTTGAGAAAATTTGTTTTAGACACTTGTGTTAGACACAAACATTTTTAGACAATTGTTTAGTCAATTTTTATGCCGACGTATGACAATTTTTCAAATTTGGATGCTCGACCGACAAACTTGTCGATTGTGAGTATTGTTTTTTGTACAAATACATTTTTCTAAGTTAATGTTTTGTTTAATTTAACATTCTGGATGGCCGCGATGTCTTTTGGCATCGCTCGGCAGGTTCCCCCTAACTTATTTATATTCATTTTATATATATTAAATCATTGGACAAGTGGTAAATCGATATTCAAGCGATCTCAAATTCAGCGGTTAAATCACCAACGTTGTCTAGCAACGGGTAACCATTGGAGGGCGAAGTAATATTTATATCTGGGGTCGAGGTCACTTCAACCATAAACCCCACAACATTAATTTGTATTACTGCTAAGGGAACAATTTTTTCCGTTCGGACAATTTATTGCCCATTTTCCTAATTCCGGTTGACGTTTAGCTCGGTGGCCCTTAATTAATGGGTTCGTTGGTAAATTATTTATTTAATTTTGGTGGGTTACAGGGTTTCAGATCTTGCTTATCTTCCTGGCGACCCTAGTAACGCCATACAAAATGATGCTACTCCACTTGGCACCCGTTGCTAAGCAACGTTGGAAATGTGTTCAAGTGGTGGATTGTCCGCAAAAATTGAATACCATTGGCTAGTACTGTAATTGCTCGGACAAACCTCGGGTTCACGAGCTGTCGATAGAAGACCTATGCTCGCTTTGCTCTGTCCCTCATAAATAATTGTTCATGGTTAGTGCTTAATTGCCTGTGGAAAACTGAGACGTAATAGGGTTACTTATGACCGTATTGGTATGTAGTTTCAAAAGAAAACGACTCAACTAAGGCTAAACTACTCTATTAAATCAAATCACATGATAAATATCTATGGTTTGGCATTTTGGAGTTGAGCTGCTCGACGTCGGGCACGTTCCTAGCGTCCCGGTCGACGATTGTTGGTGGCGGTGGGTTGCTCTGCTGTCTTAACTGCTGGTTGTGGCATTTGAGTTGGGGCGAAGATGAGCGGGTAGGTGACCGCTTCACCTTCTCGGCATACAGCTAGTGCGACTTCTAGCCCCCTGACCTGCGTTCGCAAACTCCGATTGAGCTGGCGTTCCTCGGCCCAGCCTTTTTGAGCTGCGGTAAGTCGTTGGTATAGGACTTTGGTTCGTTTAGGATCTAAGCACGTCGCTTTGATCTGTTGCATTTCACGGGTTAGTTGTAGGACTTGATTAAGTAATCCGGCATTCGCCTGTCTCGCGCGATCTAATTCTGTCTGCAAGATCCGTAGAGAAGCCATTACTGAAATTAAAGGGATTTTTACTCGTCAATTTATAGTCAGCCTAAATATTTTTTTTTTTTTTTTTTTTTTTTTTTTTTTTTTTAAAAAAAAAATCTTTCAAACAACACAACATTCAATATCAGCTATATACGAAAAGAAATTCACACGGTTCTAATTTTTATTGCTATTTAATCACTATAATGTCTCGTTCGTCAGTTTATTCATCCGGACAGAATCTTTCCAGGCTTCTTTTGAGAGCCTCTACTGTGTATGGACGTCTAGTGTCCCGAATCGGACAAGGTGGATGGGCGACGGCGATCCGCCCAGCAAGGATGTCATCCAGCACATCTGCAAGGTACATCCTTGCCTTGACTACTTGTAAGTCCACCTGCTCCTGCACCCGCTCCCAATGGGTGAGGAGCTCCTGCGCATGTGCGAAGATTTCAGCGGCTGGGTATTCTTGTCTTACTGGTTCGAGAGGGTCTCTACTCGGATCTCGTGCTTTCCGAGAAATAGAATATGGCCACTGTGACCGGGGTCTTTCTATTTCGTCGGTGGATCGTAACAGCATTCTTGAGCGTCTCTTTCCCGTTGACTGAGAGGTGATCGGATTTGTGGACATGTTCTGTAACAATTGAGATTTAAACTATGAATAATAACAGTGTGGGGAATAGGGCCTTTACTATATTAGTTAAAGAGAGTTTAGGTGGGTCAAGGTTTGGTGCATTTAGCGACTGACATTGAGGTTTTCCTAGGCTCGATTTATCTGTGATGAATAAACCCACACTCAAAACAATTTAGTGTAAAGAAGGGTCACTATTTTGTGAACTTCGTAGGATCATCATTAAGGTATTTAGAAGGTATTAGTTTAAATCTTGCTGTTTGTATGTTATTGTTAATTTTAATTTGTTTCTGGTTGAAGTGTTTTTAGGACCCTGATGGTTTTGTAATTTTTTGAATTTAATTCGAGTGACTTGAGAATTCGGAATTTATAAAATAAACAAATTTCTAAAATTGACTTGAGCTTAAAATATCGGTCACTGCTGTGTTTATTTTATCGACCGGACGGCGTGTATGAATTAATTAATTCGAGACGTAACTTGAGCCGCCTAACGAATTCCATCGTCTCGGAATTTTAACGGTCTCTCTCAGAAAATTCGGTGTATGAGCATATTCGCCATTCGTCGTCGTGTTTGGGGATCCCATAATTTTTGGAATTTATTCGCTCTCTCGGATGGGGTTTTTCTCCGATAATTGTGATATCATTTTATCTTCCTCATGAAAAAGTGGATGGAGGAAACTATTCGCATTATACAATTACTCGGGTCGAGACTTATCTATTCATTCTCAGACACCCAGTGGTTATTACATTCGTCTTGCTACTCAATTCGATCGTATTTTGGTTCAATCCCCACCCTATTCATTCGATTTATGTTAACACTCTCTGTCAAATTCATCATTTATTAGTCGTTAAAGATCTCAATTAATTTATTATTCTGATTTATTGGTAAATTTTTAAATCAACTACGTCACAGCCCTAACTTGTCGAACCTTATCTAATTAATGTTCCAATTTTTTTGTTAATTCGAATTGATGGTTTCCATTTATTCCACTATACTATTGGATTTTTAATTATTGATCGTAGCTTTTATTTATCTCACCGACATGACCTTGATTTGGGGTTAATTCTAATAGGTACGGTTTTTTATTTTCTATAATGGTTTAACAAATAAAATTTGATTTTTGTCTCAGTTATCTACGCTACTTACTTTATCAACAAGATTTTATTTTCATTAATCAAAAATTTTATTTAATTTTTTCTTATAACAATGTTTTATTCTTTAGTAGACTTTACCAATTACAATTAAGATTTTCTTTTATATCATATTAAATCGCTTTACCGTTGAGATTTTATTTCATATTAACCATAATTTTATTTAATTCATTCTATTTCTTATTAATCCTAATTTCATTAAATTCATTTTTCATAATTTCATTTTATTTCATACTAATCCTAGCTTTATTTGATTTCTTTCATTTCCTATTGATCAGAACTCTATTGAATTCGTTTTATATCTTTACTAAATTTCTTTCATTTCCTTTCAATCATAACCTTATTCATTTTATGAATCATAACTTTATTGAATTCATTTTATCAATCATGACTTCCTTAAATTCATCTTAATCGTAACTTTATTCGTTTTATTTCATCCTAACTTTGTTAAATTTACTTTATTTCTATTAACCATATCTTTATTAAATTCATTTTACTTCTATTGATAATATGTTTATTAAATTCATTCTATTAATAATATCTTTATTAAATACATTTTACTTCTATTAATAATATCTTCATTAAATTCATTTTACTTCTATTAATAATATGTTTATTAAATTCATTTTATTAATAATATCTTTATTAAATACATTTTACTTCTATTAATAATATCTTTATTAAATTCATTTTACTTCTATTAATAATATCTTTATTAAATTCATACATAAGTGGTTATATCAGCAATTTCAATTTACGTTACCCCCGTACCCTTTTTCCTTTAATTGATCTTAAGGCATAGTATGTTTATATTATAGTTATTGAGTGCCCACTGGACTACTCGGTGTGGTGATTTTAAGCCGTTTGTACGATAATTTTAGGTCGATTTTACAGAATTGAGAAACGAGGAAGCAGCCAGAGGCTTCTTCCTTATTTCTCGCTTCAGCTATAGGGATAAATATTTACGATCCGACCGCTGCGTTGCGCACGCTGAGTCTTCACGGGTGCATATCATTGGCGATCTTCCACGCACTTACATGCATCTGCACTATGTTGATTTTACTAACTTGCGTGATGTTTCGGCTGTGGGCCGGAAAAATTTCGACATTTACGGTCTATAATTTATGAAGATATATAATTTAAGTTATTCATATCAATAAAATTTATTAATCATAAACAAACAAATTACCCCTTTGACCATTCCATAAAACATCAAAATAAAATCGAACATAAAATAGCATAAATACCTCTCTCCCCACATCGACGCCGAGCAGAGCTCCAAATGAGATGCAAGGTCGTGATGTGGAAAGAGGGTTCCAACATAACTGGTTCTCACCTAAAAAGTTCGATTGAATACACTAGTTGATAAATGATTGAAAATCTTCAAGACGATTCTGACAGTTTTAAAACGGTTCTCTTTGAAAAATAGTTTTAAGTAGTTCAACAGAATGTTCTGGAAAAATGTGTGTTTTTTAATGTGAAAATGGATCAGTATTTATACCTACTTGTGTGACGTGTAAAATTTGATGTAGTAAAACAAAATTCGACCTTGTTCTTTTCTAGCAAATTCCATTTTTTAATTTTTATATTTCTTGATTTATTTTTATAATTTTTTATTTAAAATTTTTATTGAATTATTGCTAATTCAATTTTTCCATTTAAATTCCACTTTAATGAACTTTAATTGATTTTTCTAATTTCGTCGAATTTGTCGTGTTTTCTTGTTGTATTTGTGTAGGTATCGTGCAGATCTTGGTGCATTTTGTTATTATTTTATTTTTATTTTTAGGTTTATTATTTTATATTTAATTCTTTTATTTCTTAGATTTTTTAGGGTTTATTTGGTGTTTTTTATGTTTTATTTTAAATTGCGTGTTGTATCTGCGTGTGTGTTTCTGATCCATTTAAACACTTATCAAGGCCGTTTATGTTCTGGCCCAACAATTTGGTTTTGGGCTCCAGACTCTTCAATATACCTTATCTCAATCTAATAGTATTTTATTCGTCTTCAAAATCAAAATTGCCACCGGTTATCACTCCCCCCCCCCCGAAAAATATTGATTTTTACTTTTTTCAAAATTTTATTAACTTTAATTGATTTTGATAATTTTAAAATTTTATTATTTTTATTCATGTTTTATTATAACCCCAACATAACCATCAGTCTCATTACCAGCCCACCACTATCAAAATAATTGTATTAAGTAAATCATAATTATATTTTTATTATGATGGGTTACATTGATTTCACACTAAATAATAGAAAATAAAAAATAAAATACATTTGATAAATGTTAAAAATATGTAAATCGACTATTCTTTTGACTTACGATGATCAATATATCGTATTTGTTTAAATAATTGATGTTTATAATATTAGTGATTTTGATAAATGGCAACACTATGTTCTACACCAAATTGTTCTCAAAAGGCAAGTATGAAATGCCCTAAATGCGTGCAATTAGGAATTCAAGATTCATTTTTTTGTACCCAGGTTTTAGTTTTTATAAATATGTAACGCTTATTTTTGTGCGTTAAGGATTGCTTTAAAAGTTATTGGAAAGAACATAAAGTTGTTCATGATATGTTTGATAAAATCGGTAAAATTCTAATAATTTAAATGAATTGAATTATAATATTATAGTAAAGGCTAAATCTGGAATTATTGAAAATAATGAATTAATATGGACTGGTTATAATTTAACCGGAACAGTAAAACCATATAAACAGGTAGCAAAATATTTAAAGCTTATATATTACTAATTTACTGCCTTTTAATATATTATTGACGATAAGCGAATATTTTCATAGTAGTATTATATTTAGTCCGCAATCAGAAAAATACCAAAAGGAATTAAAAAACCCGATTATGCTGAAACTGGTAATAAAGTATTTCAATATTGATGAAATTATATTTTTATAAGGTATCCCTGAATCAGAAAGAACAGCAAGGGGTTCGAATCAAATAATTTGTTTGACAGAAGAAGAACAAAACATTGCTAGAGAAACTTGCAGAGTTAATAGAATCTCATTTTGAAAAATCTTTTATTTATTCTAATAGTTAGCCAGAGAAGTATTGGATATAGCAGTGAAGGTCGCAAATGTGGGTGTTACCACTGATGAAATTGATCGTGTTGTTCATGAAGCTTGCGTCGAAAGAAATTGTTATCCATCTCCTCTGAATTACTATAATTTTCCCAAAAGTTGCTGCACGTGAGATTGGTCAATTTTTTTTTCATCGTAGTAAATTAAATAATAGATCAGTTAATGAAGTCATCTGTCACGGAATTCCTGATTTAAGACCTCTGGAAGATGGAGATATATTAAATAGTAAAAATTCTCAGGCTTCATTTTGATTTAATTGTAATTAGTTGATATTACTGTTTATTACAACGGATTTCATGGAGATTTGAATGAAACCATATATATTGGAAAAGTAGATGAAGCCAGCAGAAAACTCGTTCGTACAGCTTATGAATGTTTGGAAAAAGCTACTGAAATGAGTTCGTATATTCAATAAAAAAGTTTATCAAGGTAATCTTTCCATATTAGTTAAACCAGGAACCAGGTACAGAGATGTGGGTGATGTTATAACAAAGCATGCAACCGTGAACAATTGCTCTGTAGTTCGCACGTATTGTGGTCATGGTATTCATCGTCTGTTTCATTGTGCACCGAATGTGCCTCATTACTCAAGTAAAGCTCCGTTGTAGTAAATTTGATCCTTATTCGTTTCCGTGTAGAAAACAAAGCCGTTGGAATAATGAAACCGGGTCATATATTTACGATTGAGCCGATGATCAATGCCGGAGTTTGGCGAGACAACACTTGGCCGGATAATTGGACAGCTGTCACTGCAGATGGAAAACGATCAGCCCAATTTGAACAGACATTCTTAGTAACGGAAACCGGATATGAGACACTAACGAAACGCCAACACAACAACGGCAGGCCTTATTTCATGGACCAGGAAGTGGAATATGAACTTGTTGAAAAGATCGATCAAAATTTGGATTTAAAAGCCCATTAGATTTTTTGCAATTTTTTATTGTTTCTATTTGTGAAAATTCTGATTGGTTTTCAATTTTCAATATAAACCACATTTTGCAGTGTTTTTGTTATTATATTTGCCGCTAACTTGTTGTTATCTAGTCTTGTTGCTATAAAACTCATTACTAAATGTCAAAAAACAGAACATGTATTTCAAGGCTGTTTACAAGTGAAATTTCAGTGGTTTCCACTTTGTTGGAATGAAAAATATTTGTAATTTAAAATGAATAATTAATTTAAAATCCAATTAACGATAAAGAAAATATAATTAAAATGGTACGTAGTTTTTAAAGTTGAAGATTTTCTGAAGCGCTTAAAACTAAGTGAATACCAAATATTTATTACTAAAATAAACTTCTGTACAAACTATATTTCTGTAACATCTTTTACACATGCTTCAAGTAGAAGCTCGATTTAAAAATTAAACTGCATATATGTTCATAACTCGATTTGTGGGGTTTTTAATTTTATAAAATTGATTTAAGTCATTCCCAATAGTCAATTTCAAACCTCAACGCATATGTACATAAGGAGAAAGGATTTTTTTCAAATTTTAATAATAATTTGCTAAAATTTTATTACAAGCAAAGAAATAGAACGAAATCAGTAAAGTAATATCGTGCAGAATTACTAAAGAAAATTCATATATTCCGGATCAAAGTATTTAATCCCCATGAGACAAATTTATTTTAGAAAATTCCAACAAAGAAGTTCTTGGCAAAATCTGAGAAATCTACCAAAGAATTTAAAGTTGCAAAGTATCGGACCACTTAACGCTTTTGAATAAACGCATCAGGAGTTCGCATTTTAGTACCATTATTTTTGAATAGGTCTCAAATGAGACATGTAATTAATGGAAATAACCTTCAAAAACTCAATACAAATTCAATAATGTCGAGAGATCATTTCTACATTTAAAGTTTACTATGCCATAAGAACCTTTATTTTACAAGTTAATAGAGTGAAAACCTTGACATGCTCTACCTGAAGTATGAAAAAGTTTCACTAATAAACTTCTTTAAATCCATGTTTAAAGTAGACGAAAATAATAGTCAACCAAAATAGATACGCCAATGTAAATCTAGTAAATTTTATATGAGAAGGATTCAATGACCTAGACATTTTGGAATAAAGAAATTTTAAATCTAGTTGATTTGGTAAATCAGGTGCTCCATTAGGAAATCAATTCCGGCAATAACAGTAATCCACGAGAAAAATTTATTTTTAAAAATAATTTGATGAAGACTTTGAGTTGTTTGGAAACTGCAAACATATTTTTTGAACAGCTATCATTAAACCGAAAAAGCCTTGATTTTTTATAGAACAATAAAATGCCCATAGACAATATAAAGAAATTCACAAAAGTATACAAACGGGTTTAATTTTTAATTAAATAATAATTAACAAATTTATGAAAATATATATTAATATCCATATTGCTTGGGTAAATCTACCCACGGTGTGTCTTTACCGATAATAAACGCGCTATTCGAATTACAAACGATTATTTGATCTTGACGGTTTTTGATTTTATATAATACATTTCCATCAAAATTTTTTTCCTTATTTATTATATTTCCAACAACTCCGTGATTCGGGCCAAAAGTAACCATACACAAATTTCCGATTTGAACTTTAATATAATCTATAATTTTATCAGAATTTAGATCAACTTTGACAGTGTCATTCACTTCAATCAATGGATCTGGATTCATAAATGTTCTACCGTCATGAGTAGTTAAAAATGACACATCCCCATTTAAAGAACCTAATTCTTTGACTTTACAAAGTTTATATTGACTTTCGTTATCATGGATTTTGTGAAGTGCAAATCTACCTTTAGAGTCATAAAGAATTCTGAATATCCCAGAAATTTTTTCAATTGTAATAACATCTTAATCAATATATCAATAAAACAAATAAAAACTATATATATATATACCCATAAATCCAACGGGAAAATTTTGTTCAGTTCTAATTTTATTATCAACCTTAACCAACTTTTTCTGTATAATAATAGGTACCTCGTTGTGAGAAAGATAATTTTTTAATTTAATTTTGAGGAAATTAGACAATGGAGAGCATTCATTTAGATTACGTGAGCAAGAACTTGGTTTTGGCGAATAATTTCCACCTACTTTATCAAGTGACCAAAGTTTAGATTTATTTGATTGTGTAAGATTATTATCTACTTTGTCTGTCTAAATAACAGGGAAAATTAAGGTATTAAAAATATTTGAAATCTTACCATTCAAGCATATGTGTACCAGAAATATTATTTAAACAACCTTGTAATTTAATTTATAAAATTTTAATAATTACACTTAAAATTAAAATTATTTAAATTAGATTATTATTCACTCTAAGAATTAGGAAATGTGATACTACACAAATTTCATAAAATTTTATAAAACATTTATTAAGTGATAAAAAAATCTTATTATAAATGTTGAGCGAAAACAAGATTTTCATGAATTATTTTATTGTCGTGACAGAATTCAATTTGTGAATGTGAAAAAACGAGTCGAAATCGCGATTTACATAACCAAACACTATGAGTAGAACACATAAAATAAATAAAAAACTAAATAAAACACGAATGTTGAACCAAAATACAGGGCATTGAAAGTTTGTTTGAATAAGTCAGTTATGTTACACGAAAATACAGCATCAAGTCAACTCAAATCTAACGCATTATGCAAACTTAACCCTAATAAAATCCTAGGAAAACTCAAAATAAGTATTAAATGAAATAAAACTAAAAATAAAATAAATAAATCCACAAAATGCAGAATTTACATCAAAATAACATAATAACGAGAAATTTTCTAGTAGATTTTCTGGAGGAATTTTTTGGTATTTAAAAAGGTAATTGAATTCCAGTCAAGTCAACACAAGTTAGAATTTCTTACTGTGTTTGATCTTTTCTTGTGATGTGATTATATGTACATGGGTTCAGCGAGCTGCCGATGGACGACCTATGCTCGATTTCTAGCTTTTGATCCCTTCAATTATTTACTTGCTTCTTTCACTATTTGTTCGCATATAATCATCAAATGATTAGTTAAATAAGAATTCACTTAAAGAAAGTAAAATATATTTATTTAACTTCATTACTACAATTAGACAATCATTACACTTCACGGTCTCATTAATGTTGTTCCCAGTTTTTGTTTGTCTGCAGGCGTCGTCTCATACGCTCAGATCTTCTGGGTAGGGATGGAAACTGAAATTAATTTCGGTTAAAATTTAACAGGTATTATAATCTTTAGAATAATATTAGTTTTCGGTCAAACAGGTTTGCAAAATAACGGTTAATCGTTAAAAACCGGTATATAAAATTACTTTTGTTGGATGAACGGGAGAGTTTTAATCGATAATAAACTCACATCTTTGGCTGATAACCATCCTATCCGTGATCTAGGGCTAACTTATCCACATACACCTCACGATTTTAGTTCACTATTACGTACCCATGACCGAAATCGTATTGGTACTGTATGCAACAGCCGAATGCCATTCGAGGAGGTGAGCATTGTCTCCAATACTACTATTCGAATAACCTTCGTCTCCCTGTTCACTGCGGCCGCTAGAAGGACTTACGCTTATTATCTTAATCCCCATGATGTTTACGGTGAACCTGATTTATTGTGTCGATTGATGCGGGATGAATTGTGAGAACGTTTTTCGTAGAACTTTAATCACTCAACTTTCCATTAGTATTGATTATTGATACCATATTCCCCGAGTTATCGTGGGAGTTATTTATCATTTCTACTTTGATCATTCATTATTTTTGTTATTTACTATTATCCGAAATATTTGTTATTAAATTAACGTAATTATATCCTATTTAATTCTACTTCGACGTGAATTAATTCATGCATTCAAAATTAATTAGAAGACTAGGTACGGTTTAACTATTTATTCATTTACGATAATTACATATAAAAGAAACACCACGATGATAAAGTTCAAAAGGGAGATAACGATAAACCAAGGAAGGGTTGAAGTTACTAAACAATGGATACTCCCATAGAGGGATGTGTCCCTCACAATTTATGCACCAAATTCGTCATCAATATCAACCGGTAAACGTCGACTTTTCGGGAGTCGATGAGTTGCAGTTGAAGTTGAAGTCGACGGGCTCGGCTCTTCCTGATTTATTACTGTAGAGTTGGTGTTCGACGGCACTTACCCACTTAGAAGGGCTATTTCGTCAGGTGCCAGATCCAGATTCTCTAAGATGCGATTTAAATTGAGTGGTTCCGGTTCGTCCGCTTCTAAGTCAGTGTAGATTGGAGAAGGTGGCGGGTAAATTGTCATTGACGGAGAATATACTATGTCCGGGTTCATCTCCGGAAATTCAAATTCGGTATAGGCTGGGAGCGGGTCGTGTACTTCGACCGACTCTCCGGTCCTCTCATTCATCCTTAAGAGATTTGCCTCCGCCCGGCGCCTTTCACGACGACGGCGATTCCGATTCGGCCGTCGTCACTGTATTCCGGATCTGGGTTCTGTTACCTCAATCGTGGTTTTCCCGTTTGGTTGGTGAGGTACTTGACTAAGAGGGAGATGATGAGCTGGTATGATGTTAAGATCCTGTGCCCAAGTGCAGCTCGGTAGACGAGTCCTGAGCTCGTTTTCAGGGAAAATTCTTCGTATGGCGGCACTCTGGTCAGCGATTGTGACGCGCTGGCTTCACGTTTCGAGGATAAGATCATCTCTGGCCCGGGACAGGCGAGATATCTTTTAGTACAAGTTACGATTGGCTTCGGGCGAGCTCCATGTGCCCTTTATTTTATCAAATTTCGCCCGTAGAATGGCGTGCTCTCTTTCCAATTGCTCGAGTTTCTGTCTGGTTGCTATTGTCGAAGAGGAAAGTCGGGGTATTCGCGGGAGATTCGACAGGCTTGACATTTCGATTTGGCAGTTTTTCTCGAAACAAACAACTAAATAGAGATGCAAGAAATTATTCACAGAGCCTACTAGTATATATAGATATTTAGAGTCAATTAAGATGTGTTATCACTGACGCTTCAACTATATTCATTCGTAAGGAAGAACAAGTCCAAGGGAAGCTATCATATTAAAGTAAGATTTAGGGTATACCCTTAATAGTCATGTCTAGAGTACTGTTAAAATTAGTGATAGTAGTTATACGATTATAACTATGATAGTAGTAGCATTATAATCACAATAATCTTCTTACAGTGTAATGTTATTAATGATAATTACACTATAACCGCAACGATGATGATTTCAATTTCGTTATTATTAATAATTATGAATTTTTTGCCATCGGCGTATTGTCTTAAGGAATCAAATTGGGAACTATAATCAAGCGTCATTACTCTGTGGGGACTCGCTGTCTTCGTCTCTTTCCTTATTCGCGCTTTCGTATTGGAATTCTTATTTTTCATCATAGGCTAAATCAAAACCAGGGTCATAACCAAAGATTATTTTGATCAACTCGATTTAAGTGAATACTGATGTTAATTTAGCGGCTCGTGTCGAAAGAGAGTAGGTGGTGAAATTTGCATCAATTAAAATTAAGGGTTCTCTGGGCGATTTCACCATAATAAATTCTAACGATTATTAAGCGCTTCGGATCGATAAACATTCCGTATCGATCGATTTGTTGGTCTATAGAGTGTCATGGTGTTGTGACTAATGGTGCGTGATGGTTTTGAATGGAGGCGTTTCTTATTAGCCTACCGATCGTTACCGCACAGTTCCTTTCTCGTATGTTTCTATCTGCAGCTGTAGGCTTTTTCCAGAATTTTAATTAATTATTTGTTTTATTTAATTTTGTTATATTTTTATTTTGCTTTAATTAATATGTTTTATTTTATTTTTGATCTCTGCTTGCGGTGCGTGTGTATGTGCAGTGACCATATTCCTTATTTTCCACTTTTATCTTTTGTTTTACAGTTTGTTCACAATCTTTTGTTTTAATTTTGGCTCTAAGCCCAACACTTTGATAGTGTAAAGCAAGTTTAGTTTTACGAATATCAGAAAAGCACATTCTGTAATTATGATAAAGTGAATGAATTTTTTTAATTCGCTCCAGCGTAATGTCATGAAACAAAACAAAAAATTATCATTCACGTTATTATAATTACACAATGTGGCTTAAGAATGAAGTGAAAGAAATTTCATGGCAAAGGAAAACATATTATGAATTTTTAAAATCAAATTTATTGTTCATCAACTCTTAAGTTTCATAAGTTTAAAATTTCTTATTTACTAATTCTGCTGAGGTCTCGATTTTATAAAACCTCAACCTACTGGTTCTTAAACAAATAAGATGAACTTCAAAATATATAATTTATATTAAACAACAAAAATTACCAATTATAAAAATTTGTTTAATCAAATACAGAAGTTTCTTTTTATCAACAATTTTTTATTAAAGGAAAAAAATGCGTGTTATATAAATGTTTAATGCTATGTCTAGTTACGTACCTATTTATGCAACAACTCAGAATATTTGTTTGCTTTGGTCTGCGTTTATATTAAATTTTTGAGTGAAAATACTGAATTTTACTTCAGTATTTATACTGTTTTACATTTATGGAAATATAAATATTTATTTTATATTAAATTAAATCGATTAAATTTTTATATTAAAATACTGCTAAATTAGATTGGTTATATAAATATTTATTTTAAGATACTGATTAAATCGGTTATATTAAAATGCTGATAATGAATATTAATACCAGTTGATTTAAATAATAATAATACCACTAATTATACAAGTATTTATATTAAGATACTGATTAAATTGGCTATATTAAAATGCTGATAATAAATATTAATATCAGTTGATTTAAATAATAATAATACCACTAATTATACAAGTATTTTTATTAAGATACTGATTACATTGGCTATATTAAAATGCTGATAATTAATACCAATTAATTTAAATAATAATATTACTAATAATAATAATAATTCCAATAATAAGTTTAATAATAATAATAATTTTGCCCTTGTGCTGGGCACTGATGGGTAATCAAAAATGTTAATATAGCCTAAGGGTTAATTACTTCCCACCCAGCGCCTACATAAGAAGTTTAATCGCTAATCCCGCGTCAAAACTAGACGTTGGTAAGAGGAAGGCAACCTAGAATGTGGATAGAATTAAATAAACATCGGGTTGAAGCCCTGATCGATTCCGGTTCAAGTCATACAATAATATCAGATAAACTATTGAATTCCGACGAAAGAGATCAAATACAAAGCACCAAGGAGATTGTAAGGTCTCTGACAAAAAAACAAGTTAAGTATCATTGGGCAGATTAACTTAAAACTAATTATCGGAAATATAGAAGTTCTTCTTGATGTGCTAGTGATGAGAAAAAGCCCAATACAGTGTTTAGTGGGAATGGACGTCTTTAGCAAATGGAAGGGATTTCTCTTGATTTAAAAACCGAAAATTTAATTGCAGGAAAAACCGGTAAAGTTAATCATGAAGTTGGAGATGTGTTTTTAAACTAGACATTAACAGTACCACCACAAAGTGAGATCATTTGTTATGTTAATACGATGGGAGTGCCAAATGATGAGTTTATATTTGAACCGAGTAAAACGTTAATAGTGAAATATGATACTCCAATGTGTGATGAAATAGTAGAAGTGCAAAATCAACTAATTCCTGTTCATATTACCAACGTTAATGATAAAACAGTATCACTAAAACCAAAAACAAAATTGGGAAAATTAACGAAGATGTTAAAAATTGGAAATAAAAAGTTACCAAAAAATATTAAAATATATAAAGAACTCCAAATCACTAGTAAAGAATTGTCGGAAGAGCAAATACAAATATTCACCAAATTATTGATCAAGTATCAAGATATTTTCGCAAAACACGAGTATGATTTGGGCGTGACTTCAATAATAGAACACGAAATCACATTAATAGATGAAACTCCAATCAAGTTACGACCATATAGAATTCCATATGCACATCAAGATGAGAATGATAGACAAATAAAAGCCATGAAGGAATTTAATATAATAAGAGACAGTTTTTCACCATTCTCATCATCTATTGTAGTTGTAAAGAAAAAAGATGGCGAATATGGATTTTGTGTTGATTATCGAAAATTAAACCAAGTTACGAGAAAAGATACATATCCAATTCCAGTTCCTCAAGAAATGTTTGATCGAATGGGAGAATCACAGTATTTCACTGTTATTGATTTAAACAAAGGTTATAATCAGTTCAAAGTCAAGGAAGAAGATAAAGGAAAAATCGCGTTTTCATATGGAAAATTTTTGTATGAATTTAACGTTTTACCTTTTGGTTTAACAGGTGCTCCAACCACCTTTCAAAGGGGCATGAATTTTGTGTTGCGAGATATTCCACATGCATTAGTTTATATCGATCAAATTATAATATTTTCAAGCTATTTTAATGAGCATATGAGAGATTTTAAAATGGTGTTCAAACGACTTAGAGAAGCGAATGTGAAAATCAAACTCTCAAAGTGCGAATGGGGAAAATCGGAAGTAACGTATGTTGGACATATAATATTACGAAAAGGTCTTCAACCAAATCCAGATAATGTAAAGAAAATTGAAAACTATCCAACTCCTAAAAATGTCGATGATGTCAGACAATTCCTTGGATTAGCAAGCTATTATCGAAAATTTATTAAAAACTTTGCACATATTGCCCAGCCACTGACAATGTTATTAAAGAAAACTACAAAATTTGTGTGGGGACAAACACAACAAAATGTATTTGATACCTTCAAACAAAAGTTGATAATGAACCCAATATTAAGATATCCAGATTTTAAGAAAATATTTATGGTAATGACAGACGCAAGCAATTGCGCACTAGGAGCAGTGTTGGGACAACAAGTTGAAGGTGAAAAGGATCACGTAATCGCAAATGCAAGTAGATCATTAAAACCCCATGAAAAGAACTATTCAACCATTGAAATAGAAACTCTAGCTTTAGTATATGGAATAACAACATTTCGTCAATATTTGGTTGGTAGAAAATTCATTGTTTATACGGACCATAACCCATTACAATGGCTAATGAAACACCGAGATGCAGTAAGTAAGTTAATCAGATGGTCGTTAGCTTTACAAGTGGTGGGTTACAGGGTTTCGTCATTTGTTTCATCTTTATTGTTGCCCCAGTAACCCCATACAAAATGTTACTCTGACCACCACTCGACACCCGTTGCTAGGCAACGTTGGAAATGTGCTCGAGCGGGTGGATTGTCCGCAAAAAGTGAGTGCTATTGCTAATACTATAATTGCTCGGACAACCCTCGGGTCCAACGAGCCGTCGTTAGAAGACACATGCTCGATTTTTTGTAATTGGTCCCTTTCTGTCATGTATTTGTCATTAGAGTCTAATAAATTACAGGAATTCTATCATGATTTTCTGGACTATCTTACATATGAGTTAACAAAATCAAACTACGAAATATATATTATCCATGAGTTACAATGTTTGTAAACTTGACTTGGATTGGGTTAGCAATCGAGCGGCACGACGCCTAGCTCTTTCCTTGCGCCCTGGACGAGAAGGGGTACTTACGGTTGTTGCAGGGTTCGAGACCGAGGTTGGAGCAGCTGCCGACTCCCGATAGGCTAGCTGAGCCGGTGCAAATACGAGCGGATATGTAACAGCCGCTCCCTCTTGACTGGCCGACAGGGCAACCTCCAGTCCTCGTATCTGAGTACGTAAGTTTTGATTTATTTGCTTTTCTTCTGCCCATCCCTTCTGAGCAGCTGTGAGCCTCTGATATAGGGGTTTGATTTTTGCTGGATCTACCCAGGTGGCTCGAATTTGGTGTACTTCTCGAGTCAGTTGGATTATCTGATCGTATAGAGTCTTGTTATTTTGTCGGGCTACGTCTAGTTCTACTCTCAGGGTTTGTAGGGAATCCATGTCTGGAATTGATAATATCAAAACAATAATTATTACCATAGGATTAACTAATATAATAGAATTAAACAAAATTTTCTAGACGAATTATAACAACATCAAAAGAACGAAATTAATTCCTAAACGGACAAAATCTTTATTCTAGTAACAAAATCTAAACTAAAGTGAATTCAAGATATTAATATCACGTGTCCGTGAAGCCCCTTGCTACCCATTCCTCCGGGGAGCAGTTTGGAATGATCATCACCGGCCTTTTGGTATCCCGAATTCGGCGGGACCCGGTCGTCTGCGAATCCTTCCTGTTTATGATCGTTTCTCCGCAGGCGTCTCCGTACAGGGGTCCGCGTGGCCGTGGGTGATGATATGTAGTGGCAATCCGGCCGGTTTCGATGTCCTCCTCAATGTTTGCCAAACATTGACGGGCCCGAGCCACTTGTAGGTCTACTTGTCGCTGATGATCGAGAAGATCATCGAGTAGGTGACGCGCGTGTGCATAAATTTCTGCGGTGGGGTGCCACTCTTCCCAGAACGGTAAAAATCATTACCTAGGGGTTGTGGGTCGGAATCGGCTGTCGATCTTTCGCCAGTCGGGCTGTTCGAAATAGTCCTCTTTCGATAATTTCGTTGTCGATGCATTTGTTACTATTCGTTCACTGATATCGGGCGAGGGTTTATATACTGTTGATTGTGTTTACTCATATTCTATGCAATGCTTTAAAAATAATCATATTATTTAAATGATCATGCACTATTCGCCATTCGGCAGAAAGGTTGACATTGTTTAATTAGGTTTATAATTTTTCATTCAAATTTTTATTTTACATAGTTTGGTCGTACCAGTAAATCGATCTCCGACTTTGTGAACTGGACGGATGTATCAAGGTCCAAGTTCAATTTATGTTGTCGTACCTAGACTAGAAAACGATCGGCGATTTATGATAACTTGACTTTGGTCGCGCATCTCCGCGGTTGATAATGTAATCAATTTGCAGTTGGTTATCCGTATGTTTCCGGTCAGTATTAATTATCATTTTAACTTGTTTAATTTTTCAGGCCTAATCTCTCTGAATTGATGTCGAGTTTTTCGGATCAAACATGATGGTTCGAGATATAGCCAATGATATTGACCATTTGGATGGTTCCCTTATTAACCAGTGAGTTCGTTTTATGTTTGCGTCGTCTTGTTAATGAGATTTTCTTTAGGAAAATTATGCTCATCGAATGGCGGTAATGAGAATTCCTGACGTCGGTAATTTGATTTCGTTCAATTCTATCTCAGATTTATCGTGGGCAGGAAGAAACACACTCTCTTCGAATAGCGCGACTTTACTCGGTTGAAGATCGCAATTAGGGTCCTCCATCGTTGGATTCAGAACGTTAATCTACTGGAATTGCCATGAATTCATATGTTATTTGTGATTCTCAATTTTATATTCGAAGGAGTTGTGCATCTTATTTTCGTCAATTTGATTTTTGAAGATTCATCTTTATGTGATTCCTACTCTTAGTGTTGGAACTATTAATTTGAATGTTATTAATTGAGCGTTTAAGTTTTATGATTTTTGATTTTCGTAAGTTTTTGATTATCGTGGGGATTTTGTGGGTTAGCTTCTTAATTTTGATTATTAAGTAAAAGCTTCAATTACTAGTCCGAAATTATAGTTTATGTCCTACAGGATAATAATATCAATTTGCAATTTTAGCTAACAATAGAAATGTTTAGGTAATAATGTAACTTTTTGAGTAATGATAGGAATTTATAATTAAATTAGGAATCGTATACTTGAGCGTATAATATGAATCTACAGCTAATGATTGATAGTTATTAATAAACTTAATTAATGACTTGAATTTAAAAACATGATTTGAACCTGTAGTGAAGGTTTATAAGGGGATAATAACATTTTCAATTAATAATGTGAATTTGAATTTACGGTTACTAAAATGAGATTACTGTTAATAATGTGATTTTACCTTTAGTATTATGAATGTACCGTTAACAAAAAGATTTACAATTACGGATATGAGTTTACCATTACCAAAAGGATTTATGATTAATAATATGAATCTAAAGTTAATAATATGAGTTTATCATTAATAAAAAGGTTTACCATTAATAATATGAATAAATACTATGAATTTAATAAAAAAGACTTACAATAGATAATCTAAATTCACGATTAACATTATGAATTTACAATATAAATTTAGGATGCATAGCGTAGATTGATATCATGAGTTTATAGCACATAACAACGATTTCATTTTGATTTAATTTCCCGTCACCTTCCTTTAATTGACCTTAGACGCATTTTATGTTTATATTATAGTTAATGAGTGCCCACTGGACTACTCGGTGTGATCATTTTGAGCCGTGTGTAGAATAATTTAGGTCGATTTTACAGAAATGAGAAACGAGGAAGCAGCCAAAAGACCTCTTCCTTATTTCTCGTCTCTTCTATACGGGACAATATTGACGTTACGACCCCTGCGTTCCGCACGCTAGGTCTTCACGGGTACAGATTATCGGCGATATTCCACGCACTTACACAATTCTGTACTGTGTAATGATTTTATTAACTTGCGATGTGTGTTGGCTGTGGGCAGGAAAAATTTCGACAGTTTAATTTAGTTTATTAAATATATAAAACAATTTTTAAATATTATAAATATTTATTAACATATTAAAGAATCAAAATACAAAATTACTTGACCAAACATAATTCACAAAGGCATAAAAATGCATCTCTCCCCACGCCGACACCCAAGCAGAGCTCTACCGAGGTTGCGAGGATGTGACGTGGAGAGAGAGCTCCAAAATAAAACTATTTCTCATCTAAAATTAATTCACAACGAAAGTTTTATAGTTTTTAAAACAGTTTCAAAAATAATTTTTCGGTTTGAAAAACGGTGTGTTTTAATGTGAAAATGAATCGGTATTTATACCTATTTTCTGTCCCTAACCTTGCGTGTTAAATTTGATGTAGTAAAACAAAATTTGACCTTGTTATTTTCTAGTGTATTCTATTCTTTATTTTTATTATTTTTTAATTTATTTTAATAATTTTTTATTTAGAATTTTTATTGAATTATTTCTAATTCAAACTTTTTGATTTAAGTTTCATTTTCATGAACTTTTATTAATTTATCAAATTTTGTCGAATTTGTTGGGTTTTCGTGTTATATTTGTGTTTGTATCGTGCGAATCTTATTGCATTTTGTTATTATTTTAATTTATTTTTATGTTTATTATTTTATATTTAATTCTCTTTTTTCTCATATTTGGTAGGGTTTAATTGGTGTTTTAATAGGTTTTATTTTAAATTTGCTTGTTATGTTTGCATGTGTGTTACCGATCCATTTAAACATTTTCCAAGGCCATATGTGTTCTGACCCAACACAAGAATACGATTTTGAGATCAAATATCGTACATAAATGAAGAGGAAATAAAATTGAGAGATACAATATTCGCTGTAAATAAAGCAACAAATAATGTACCTGAGTTTCAACGAGAACAAGAAATGGATGAAGAATTAAAACAGATAATAAGACATACAGTAATAATCCAAAAGGATAGTGAATTAAAACAAATAATTGATGAAAGGCATAAATACGTAATTCACGAAGGGATTTTTAAATATTTTCAAAACAATGAATTGCGAATAGTAGTTCCAAACAAGCATAGAGATACATTGTTATTACAGTATCATGATGGTACTCTGGGAGTACATTTATCTGCAAGGAAAACGCTATCGCGACTAAAGTTAAAGTATTTTTGGAGAAAAATAGAGCAAGATGTAAAACAATGGTGCGGCACTTGTAAGATATGCCTGACTCGAAGAAACACTGGGAAAAAAATAAAAGTCCCGCTTAAGCCAATGCCTATACCGGCAGCTCCAATGGAAATATGAGCGATGGATATCGTCGGGCCTTTACCCGAGACAACGAATGGAAATAAAACATTATTGTATTCTGTGACTATTTAACAAAATGGTCAGAAGCATATGCTATGCCTAATCAAAAAGCTCAGATATTCGTTGAAAATATTATATTCAGATACGGAGCTCCAAAGAAATTATTGACAGATCAAGGGACAAATTTTCAAAGTGAATTATTTAACAATTTACAATTATACAATTTAATCAATAATTAATTAGGAAAAGCCCATAATAACCCGAATTGATTCAGTTTTCCCCACAATAATATAAATAGAATTATTTCCCCCCTTTTTTTCCCATTGACATCACAAGAGAGCCTAAAACCCGACGAGATTTCCTCACAATGACTCTGATTAAGTAACCAAAACTCCCCTCTAAAAATTAAATTTAACAATATCAAAAGAATGAAATTTAAACCTGACGAAATTCGTTCCCAATTAAATCAATAAATGGATCATCAAAATCCCTAAAGTTGAAATAATATGAACTAACTAAACTTATGGCATAACTTATTAAATAGTTAAAGAGGTCCCGATTTTCAAGAAAAAATTCCCAATCGATTGTCCAGCTGATTTAGGAAACAAATGTTTCTTTCTCCATAAGTAAAGCTGAAAAAAAGCGAATGTTGTGGATGTTTCCACAGAAATCATGAGAGTATGCCAATCTTGTAAAGGGCCGAAACAGACCAGTATGCCAACTCGATAACTATTAGATTTTCGATCTTAAATGTCATTTACAATACCTACCCCATCGCCTAAAAATAATGCTCTAAAAGACTAAACAAACCAAAATTAATAAATTAATATAAGCAAACTATAATAATACCTGTCACAGAATTTGTTCTTTCCTCACGAGATCCAAAAAATCATTTCAGTTAGGGAATCCGATACTAACTCCAGTTTGAAGATGTCTCTCGATAAAATAACGCCCGAAACCGGAAGGAACCATAAGGCAATCTTTTCTTTTCCCACGGACAACCGTCTCCTATAAACCGAGGTCCTGAAATAATTCAAATTTAAAAATTCTTAACCTAGTCAAACCACACTTACAATGAAACGCGTTAAATTTGTGCAACTGTCACTAGAATTCATGTAAGTCTGAAAATGAATTAATGAGATAAAATCAATGAAAAAATCGAAAACTTACTATGCACAACTGCCCTGACTTCGCCACAGAATAAATCGATAGGCACAATTTCACACGCCAAAATTTACACTACTAAGCTTAACAGACACGCTCAGTCAATAAGTCCAGATTAGGTAATATCAACCGAACCAGTTCAGTTCGAAAATGGCATGCACACCATGTAGATGAATATGCACATGCGTTGGACAGTGGATTCTATAGTGGATAACCTTTATGAGACACACCCACCGTGTAGGCCGTGTCAACATAGTGTGCCGACAGCCGCACACATTCTCGTTGAACTTCCGAACTACATAAGGGACGTAGACAAGCGAGAACTGACAAATATATATTTTTGGGAGAATTTAAAATGTACGACCAATCCACTCAAACAAATACAGTCAATATGGCCAGGGAAGTCTTGGAGGGTATAGATCCTGATTCAGTATCCCGAATTTCAGGTAGATTTTGTGTTTTCATTTAAATCCCGCTATTAATCCACATGAGTATTAAATAAGGAATCCACCGCAGCAACCCAACACTCAATGCCAGGAACCATAAGAAACACGATGCTGAAAAAGCTACCATTTTTTCTGAACCAGATATCCAAATCGATAGGAATTTAACTTGATCTAAACTAACCTGGAGTATTAACCACCAACTAGTATGCCATGGACAGAGTTGATTTCCTTTTAGTTCATTCAATGGGCAATTTTAGTTATTATTCCATAGAAAGGATTTGATTTTCCTAAGTAACATTTTTATTAGTTATCATTCAGTAGTGAAAGTTCAATTTGTTTCAGCTAATAAATATTTTTTTTTGTATATTTTTTCGATTATTGTTCGTTAGGTAGAACGTGATTTTATTTCAGTCTCCATATTAAAGATTCATTCGGTGGGTAAATGATGATTCCAAGTTCATTTAATAAATATGAGTAGGAGTTAGACTATGATAAGTGAAGGTTTGATATTTAATCATTTTTAAACAATTTAATACTATATCTATTCGAACATTTATTCCTAATTATGATTTGCTAAATGAGCTTGGTTAATATATTTTTGTCTCATTTAACAGTAGTGTATTGGTTAATAATTGTTAGATAATTTTCTTTAAATTATTAATTTCTTTTTTTTTGATTTGTTTAATAAATATTTTCATTACTAAATATCCGATAGATGAAATGTTGCTTGGTAAGGAGTTGTGGGTATAATAATTTAGTCGATAGACCCTATTGCGACCCATTTGGTTCGGAAAAACGCTACCTAACACTCAACGAACAAATTATAAGTCCGCAACTTTAGGTTCGTGCCGTAAAATGCTCCTAAGTGTAGTGACCCCATAAAAAAATTCTTGACCTTTGGATAATCGTTTACCTATTTCAATAAACCTACGGGGAATATACTTATGTAACCTAATTATAGATGCATCAAGAGCTCTCATTTATGTCTCCACGCAAGTTGCCGACCAGTGGCGACAGGCTTGGCGACGCGTCTGGCGGGAAAAATACCCCGATGTGCCCCAACCAAGAGAAACCCAAGGGAACGTCATGCCATCGGGAGAGAACAATCGGAGACCGGTTATACAGAACGGACAAATAGGCGGTCAGAATCCGGCCCAAGAAATTCATGATCGGGCTCGATCTCTTCTAGCACGCCTCCAAGACTACCAACGCCGGGTCGACTCACATGTGATCTGGGCCAGACAATACCTGGCAAACGTGGAAGAAGATATAGCTGCTGGCAGAATCGCCAACACCGATGGTTACTCGTCGCCGCACAGCCCAACGCTTGGTCATGCTGGCGGAAGAATGGACAGTCGCGGCAATGATCATCCGATGCCCCGAGCCAGCCGTATCCGGAACACGAAGCGGCCGGTATTCGTCTATCGGGACGCTTCGATGCTCTGGGGGCCTCAGAAGAACACCAATAAGCTGACTATGATGATGCACGTTAAATAAATGATTTACTGTCGTTCACAATTGTTCTTCCTTTTAAAATTTTTTATTATTCTACAATATAAGTGTTTGTTTGATGAAATCCCACAATGTAAGACGTGTAGTCCAAAAA
Organism: Schmidtea mediterranea; assembly: GCA_022537955.1. Classification (NCBI taxonomy): domain Eukaryota; kingdom Metazoa; phylum Platyhelminthes; order Tricladida; family Dugesiidae; genus Schmidtea; species Schmidtea mediterranea. The sequence continues at coordinate 74,602,041 of CM039681.1, forward strand.
TTAATTTTTGTTATTTACAGAAATGGAACCCCTGCAAATATTACAGACGGAACTAGCGCACGCACGGAAAACTAATAAAAACCTTTACGACCAGATTGTCCAGCTGTCCCGCGAGATTCAGCAGACAAAAGCCACATGGGTGGACCCAAAGAAGGCCAAGTCAATGTATCAAAGGCTTACAGCAGCCCAAAAGGGATAGGTAGACGAGAAGCAATTAAATCAGAGCCTCAGAACACAGAAAAGGGGACTGGAAGTTGCACTATCTGCCTGTCAAGAGGGGGCAGTTGTAACTTATCCCTTCGTCTTTGCTCCTGCCCAATTAGCCTATCGAGAGACGGTAGCAACTCCAAAAACGACACCAAAAACGAACAGTTATCGTCCTGGACGCAAGAACCGGGCCAAACGCCGAGCCGCTCGAATGCTAAATACCACTCAACCGATTAACTGAAATTTCATTACTTTTTTTATGAAATATGTATCCACTAGTTTTGTTTTAATATATATTCATTAATATTTTTTAATCGTTGACTAAAGAATTCAGGGAATACGATTGATAAAATCTACGACGTAAAGGGGACCCAATAATCTAAAGCGAGCACAAGTCTTCTAACGACAGCTCGTTGGACCCAGAGATCGTTCGGGCAATTATAGCATTAGCAATGGCGCTCACTTTTTGCGGACGATCTACCCACTCGAACACAGTTCCAACGTTGCCTAGCAATGCGTGCCGAGTGGTAGCAAAGAAATATTTATATGACGTTACCTGGGTAACCACAGTAAGATTAAAACAAACAATAGTACCCAGTAACCCACCAAAATAAAAGCATGTAGATAATTTTTAATTGTTACGAACATCTAAGACATTTTTACCGAAAATCATAAAATTACATGAAAAATAAAAAGTCAAATATCCTTACTTAGTAGATTTGAATAGAATTCGATAAGTAATTGCAAAGTTGTAAAAGTGATTTTTTGTAAAGTTTTTAAAGTTGTGGTAAAGGTAAAAATAATGAAATTAGTCAGTGTTTATATAATATTTTTGTGTCTGTGTGTGACCAATAGGCGATTTTTCGCGATTTTTAGGGTTTTTAAATTATTTTATTAATTTCAAATTATTTTTATAATTTTTTTATATATTTTCTTATTTTTTTTTATATCTTAATTTTTATGTTATTGGATTTTATTTTTATTATTATTTTCTTATGATATTCTTTTTACCCTTGCTATTTGTTTTCTTGGTCGCCACTTCTGCCTGTGTTTTTTCTAAACCTTATTTTGCAAGGTTTTGGCAGTTTATTTCATTTCAAGTATGTTTCTTTCTGCAGCTGTAGGCTTTTTCAAGAATTTTAATTAATATTTGTTTTAATTAATTTTGTTATACTTTTATTTTGTTTTATTTAATATGTTTTTACTTTATTTTTGATCTCTGCTTGCGGTGCGTGTGTATGTGCAGTGACCACTTTCCTTATTCTCATCTTTATTTTTTGTTTTTAGTTTGTTTGCAATTTTTTTAAATTTTGGCTCTGAGCCCAACAAATCTTTAGAAGTTGTGGGTCAAAATTTTATGGGCCCCAGAGTGTTTTATGTTGGGCCAGAACACAAATAGCCTTGAAAATTGTTTAAATGCACTAAAGTTGAAAGAAACAATCAGGGCAGAGATCGGACATCACCCCAGCACACTTTTAAACGTTGATTGAGTGTCGCCTGGGCAATTTCAAGTTTTATCTCAACCAATACCCAAATGAATCGTAATCCACTATCGAAATTAAATCACAAAAAATATCACCCTAGTAAAGCAAAAAGGGAAAGATGTCGCCGTTTGAAGACCGCTCGTCTACTGGGGCAGATAAAGAAATTTGGACTCTCATCTGCTGACATTCTCTAACAATCTTTCAGTTTTGTAGTGATCAATAAAATATTTTGGGATTTGGGTCGATAGTCGTTTGAAATCATTCAAAACTTTCAATAAACAACACTTTTAAAACAAAATATAGCGATCAAGGATTCGATATTATTTTAATTAATAACAGAGGGACCTATAATTAAAATGAGCATGAATACCTTCTATGGTAGGTCTTGAACCCAAAGGTTTTCTAGGGTATTAGTAGTCATGGTAGTATGGCTCACCTTTTACTAAGAACCGCCCATTGGGATACATTTCTTACGTCATTTTGACGGGTATCCAATGGTTATATCTCTTATGCGCGCATCTGGTTGGAATCCCTTGCAAGTTACCGCGAAAATCCTATATCTTCACTACAGTGCGTGAAGATTTACGATTATTATTAACTAACTTAACACCAGATATAAAGAGTTATGAAGAAACATTAAATTAAATAATAAAAAAATTAAATTATACGCATTGTAAAGTTAAAGTTTAATTGTTTACTAAAATATAAATATATGGATATTTGCTATGTTAGTTACTGGATTGTACTTGATATGTGGGATTGTACTATATATGAATCATATAGAATATAGAATAATGAAATAATATAAAAAATGTTAAGGTGTTTTTTGATAAAAATTTATTTAGTAAAAATGTTGTGAATCCGTACTTTAAAACATACTTTTGACAAAAATTTCACTTTGTTTAAAATAACGAATTTAATCATTTATATTCATATTGTATTTAAATATAAATTACATTGAAATTATGCCATAATTAATTTTATGATTCAACTTAAAATATAATTCACACTAAAGTTTTTTTAAAAATTCAGTTTCGTTAAATTTCCAAACATAACAATGAATGATGAAGGGAATAGTATAAAAAAAGTTATGGTTCAAAGTAAGCGGCTTATTTCTTCTAATCATAATTCTTAAGTTTTATTAGTTTTAAGGGCCGATAATCTTATAAGTGCAAACGATAAAAAAATGAGTAAAATTAATTATAATTTACCTAGTAATTTTTGTTTCTAAAAGAAAAACCAATTAAATGGCGAGTAGAAATTATAAGCAACAAGAAAAAAATTTTATCAGACTTTGTGACATGCTTTGCTGGACAACCTTATTGGAATAATGAAGTTGAAATGTTTGACGAGAATTTGTATTAAATGATTTTTAAATTCTAATGTTCAGTAAATTAGTAAAAAATCAAATTGAACCAATTGTTATGATCATTGTCGATTCATCTCACAATCAATACGGACAGGTTATAATACCGATTTGTAAAATACAATTGAAACCGATGGCGAACAGTGAGAATGGTACCGAACCATTGCAATTACAATGTTGTGAACTGGAACCGACAAAGAAGTGCTTTAACCCACTAGGGAGTCTTTTTTATCGAATATTTGCCACTGAATTCTATCAAGACGAACCAAAAAATTCTAGGTTAAATTACGCCAAACGACTTTCAATTTTTGGGTAATTTTATAATTTTAAAATATTTATTTTAAACTAAAAATTTAAACAAACTGAAATTTTAATTATTTTTTTCATGTGGTTGTTATCTCATACATTTCATTGCATTTATTTCATGTATTCACTAGTTTCTGAATTATTAATCAACATTTCAACTGTTTTAGTTCATTTAGTGTTTAGCATTGTTCATAAACATCAGTAAATATCTGCAAAAATCTGGTATCAATTTACCTAAAAAACTTATGATAAATGCAGTAATTATAAAGAAATATTCAGCGGAAAAACTTGGGATTTAATGGAAATAATGAAAATTCAATAATATATAAAATAATAAAATAAGATAAAATTTAAATTAACTTTATTATTTATAATTGTTAAATATTTACTAATATTTAAATTTAATATTAAAATTTGATAATTTATATTTTTGTTTCTAAAATTTAATATTTATAAAATTCAATAAAAATTATTATATTAAAAAATTCAATAATATTTAAAATAATAAAAGATAATATTTAAATAAAATTTATTATTAACTATTTTTAAATTTAATATCTAAATATTAAAATTTAATAATTTCTTTTAGTTTTTAAATTTTAATATTTCTAAAATTGAATTAAAATTATTATATTAAAAAATTCAATAATATTTAAAATAATAAAATAAGATAATATATAAAAAAATAATTATTTACAATATTAAAATAATTTTTAAATTTAATATCTAAATATTAAAATTTAATAATATTTTTTAGTTTTTAAAATTTATAAAATTCAATAAAAATTATTATATTAAAAAATTCAATAATTAAAATAATAAAATAAGATAAATTTTTAAATAAAATTTATTACTTAAAATTTTAAAATCATTTTTAAATTTAATATATAAATATTAAAATTTAATAATTATTTTTAGTTTTTAAATTTTAATATTTATAAAATTGAATAAAAATTATTATATTAAAAAAATTCAATAATTAAAACAAGATAAATTTTTAAATAAAATTTATTATTTACAATTTTAAAATCATTTTAAAATTTAATATCTAAATAATAAAATTTTATATTTATATAACACTGTATTTTAATAGTTATAAAATATTAAAAATTATATTTGTGAAAATTTTGATTATATACCAAATTAAACACATTACGCTAAATGAGAACTATTTATTAAATTTTATTTTTTCAATTATTTATCGATATCTGACAATAAACACATCCACTAGTCATTTTGTGTAGGGACTAACGGCATTTTCAGTAGCAATTGTTGGTTCAGTAACAGATATTCACCATTTTCACGGGTTCACTTTTGATTTTGCCGCTATGAATTTACAGTGAACTTCTTAACCGGATAGCCTTCTCAAATATCCCATCGAGCCATAAGCCTTTCCAGGAGCATCTGATAACATATGAATTGTCTAATCACCTGACTCACTTTCACGCAAATTACTTGGGATCCACATTTCGTCAGAGATGTGAAACCTTTTCATTTCAAAAGGCCACATTCAATAATCTGATTCAACATAAGGCCACAGTAATTTTTTCCCCGAAGTATATAAGCCACTTTATATGTTACTGTAGTTATATTATTTGCTGAATTCATTACTTTTTGAAAAAAAAATTTTGCTTCTTCTTTTCGTGTTTTAATTTCGTTAAAATAGCTTTTCTAGGCTCTCAATCTTATTTGAAATACTTGTGGTCCTTATGAGTACTATAATGCTGATGACCATTGGATTTTTTCAATGTTGATATAGTTACTATGATTTTTTTACTTTGTGATACAATATAATATTCCAATTCCCAGTCCTAGTTAAATAATCTGGTTTTTCCACCCTTAGCGATCTCTTGATCTTCTTCCACATGATGGGTTGTTACACAAACGGAATTATTCTAATTATTAGAAACTTATTTAAAATAAAAAGAAAGTATTAAAAATTTAAAACAAATGATTTTTACATTAATAAATAAATCAATTAGAATCAAATTTAAAATAAAAAGAAAGTATTAAAAATTAAACCGTGCAAAAAAAGTATCAAAAAAAATTGGCAATAGTCAAAAGGCCGGATTAGAATAGCCAAAAGGCCGTAGGTTCCTTACCTCTGATCTAGGTTCTTAATTAATATTCTGAGGCTAATCAAATTGACTGCATTATTAATTCCCATCTCACTACAAATACTCTAAAGAATCCAAATGGATCGGAAATCCTTGCTATCCAACTTAATAACGATCTTTTCGTCAATATCTTGGATTCGAACGCCTTTAATGCAAATTCGAAATTATCGAAATTTGCGATCTCAAAGAATCCCCATTCTTATTTTATTGGTTTCTCTGTCTATTTTCTTAACAGTGAAGTGAAGTAATATCCATCTTCCATTTGTAATCTCTCTTTCATCAATTTCTTTGATATACTATTTTCTTTCTCTCTATTTTCTTTCTCTATGTTTTGCAAATGTTCCAAATAAATTCATCAATCTCTTTTCCGCCATTTGCCTACTCGGCTTTAAATTTAATTTCTCAAATTTTCATGACAATCCTACTTCACACCTGTCATTTTTGAAACGAGGAGCTGGTGGCATTTCAAGATCTTCTAATTCACAAAATTTCTGCAATTCGAAATTTATGTTATTTCCAAACATGAAATATGTTTGAATGAAATTCGACTGATATGAGAATGAGTCCTCCATTCTTTTCTTTCACAATATAATCAGTGATCGATGTTGAACAGCTAGTTTGATTAATTCCCTACAAGCTCATGATAGCCACAGATACAATAATACATCAGTTAATGTAGTGATTTTAAAACTCGTTCAGAATCGGTTTAATTTCAATTTATTGGTAAGCTGTAGGCCTCCTCGAATCAAATAAATTGTCATTTGCACACAGCTTTTTATTTCTCTGCCTTCTTCAGGATGTTATGATAAATTTATTAGGCAAATATCTCTTAGAGCTTTGTTGGTTATCTATTCTTTTAAATCTTTTTCACTGAATTATTCAAAACCTTTACTAATTTCATGAGAATTTATTACCATTATTCTACCTTATAAACTTTCACACTTCATTAAAACGAAATCATTAGTTAAAATGAGAGTTAATGTTCAAGATTGTTGACAATGCCTAGCAGGTACCTCATCAAAATAGTGTTCGCATAAGGTGGGACAATAATCTGCAATATTCTTTTCGGTTGCGCATACTTTTTCTTGAAAGCTTCTGGTCAAATCAAACTATATCCAGAAAATTTTTAATTATAAAAAGTAAAGAATATTCCTTTGTTTTATTGGCTTTTAATTACAGACATCAAAACTTTGTTCTTTTAAAACCACATGCATATCTGACTAATTGTTCTCTACTTTGCTTGTTTTGGCTTTATTTATAACCATCATAGTTCAAGAACTTATATAAATCAAAATAGCAAACACTACCAGGAATTATGACTTATTGAAATTTACAAACAAAGATTATTTGTAGCGTATTTTAATAATAAATTAAGATTTTTTATTTTCAACGAAAACGAAATGAGAATATTTGTTGAGTCCTGTGATAATCAGAAACTGTCAATCTAGAATATGAGGAAATATTATAGACAATATGAACAAGGTTTATTTATCCGATGTTCTCACTGACTACAAGTGCAAATGATATCTGAAACATTCTATGAGTGCATACTGCCAATATTTACCAGCATTAATTTAAGCAATCAAAATTTAATTAAAATAAATTTGTTATCAAAATCTGTTATCATCTACAAATATTTATGTTTTACTAAAACGATAAGTTGATCATTAAATATTTAAATTTGATCTAATATTAATTTAATAACTTATTTTTACCGACTCTGTAAATATTTCATTAAAAAATATTTGTTTTATTAAAATTCATTTGATATAATATTGTATATATATATATATATATATATATATATATATATATATATATATATATGTGTATTTTTTACTTATAATAATAATAATAATAATAATAATAATAATAATAATAATAATAATAATAATAGTAATAATAATAATAATAATATCAGATAAGTGAGAAATAAAATAAACCCTTCCAGCAAAGTAATAATTATGTTGTTGAAAAAAGTTTCGATTATTAAATAATCCTCTTCAGTTTATTGCGGATTAGTTATCTTCAATGCCAAAGTACCAAAATATGTTCTGATTTTTATTTAAATTTTATTTTTAAAATTTTGAAACATTCCCAAATATGAAATTTTACTTTTTTAAAATTTTTAAATAACTTCTTTTCTTTTAAAACTGTTTTTGTTTCTTAAAATCCCTTTTTTCTACAAATTTTAATATGAAATTCAGAGCAAATTAATAAAATATAGACTTTTAATAGAAATAAAAACTTGACCAATCGTTTTTTGGTAGGAAGAGCTTATCATAGGTAGAGTTTGCGAATTTCCAATTAAGTACTAAATTCATTAATTTTTGAAAAGTCGCTAGAGCTACTTATATTTCAAATGATATACGGTTCAAACAATATTGCTTAATAATAAAAATAATAATATTAATAAACGATAACGCCAATAAAAAACCTTTCTTACGATATATTTCGATAGCACAGCTATCATCTTCAGGTACTCAAAACCAACTAAAAATATGATGAATTAACATTTAATTTAAACAAATTATTTTTTATTAATTTAATTTTTTAATAAATAAATATTTTTAAAAATATATTTTAAATTAATTTTAAATTTTAAATTTTTTACTTATATTCTAATTTTTTAAAAATTAATGCAATTTAAAATTTTCAATTATTTTAATAATATTAAAAAAACAAACATGATTTAACATACGTAAACTATTTAAAAACATTCAAAACATTCGTAGTCACAGCACTCTGCACATTAATCTTTGGATCCAATGACCTTATCAGCAATGCTTCACATATCACTCGTTCCCAATAACTATTAAAACTTCTCAACAAAATTCTAAAATCAGACATTCCGATATCACTTTTACAGCCTCTATTGTGTTCACTAATATTGGTCAAACCCTTCAATCGACAATGCTCTAGAACTCGAGTACAGAGATGACGGGAAGTCTCTCCAATGTATGTGGCATTACACCCATTACATGTAAATTGATAAACGAGATCAGAACACAATCCAACCGGAGTTTTTGATTTATTAATAAACATATTGCGTACCTTACACGAATTAGAGACGATCTTATACTCTAAATTTCCTATCAGTTTACCCAACTTCCTCTTATAATTTGTAAAGCCTTCAGAGTACGGCAATACTAACACATATTTAGGCTCAATTTTTTTATATCCATTTTTACAATCACCCAGATCAACACTCAATTCACACCCATCCGACAAATTACATTCAGACTTTCCACAACATGGATCCTTAGGATTTTTAATCAATTTATCAACAGTTTCTTTTATCATCAACAATAAAAATGATTTAGAATATCCATTCTTTATCAACAACTCAACCAATTTATCAACACTTTTTACCGAATTAGCAAAAGTAGAAGATAAAGCCCATGAACGATAAATCAATCCTTTCACCATATTTCTCTTATACTTAAATTCACAGAAGCTTTCTGGAGAAGTATAAAGACCAGTATCAGTTGGTTTTCTATAAATCTCTGTCTCATACTGTTTATCTTTGCGTTGAATTAACAAATCCAAAAACGCAATTGATGACTTTCTCTCCGTTTCACATGTGAATACAATGTTTTTATGTAAACTGTTCATAAACTGCAAAAACGGTTCTACATGTTTCTGGTTTTCAAATATAAGAAAAATATCATCCACATACCTTTTATAAACAAAAGGTTTTTCAAATTGGAAAGAAGCAATTTTCTTTTCCAAACTAGCCAAAAATATTGATGCCATCGTTGGTGCTAAAGGGGAACCCATAGCGACTCCATCTATTTGTTGATACCATTCATCATTGAAAAGAAAATTGACATTTGAAGTAGCAAATTCAAGAAGTTTTCGAAATGCCCTTCTATCCAAAATGTGATGTTCCGAATCATTTTCATTCCACAACGCACAGCATAAGTCAATTGTCTCAACCAGTGGCACATTCGTAAACAAACTACAAACATCAAACGAAACCATAACATCATTCATACTTCGTTTTTGTAGCTTTGCAATACAAGAAACAAACTCAAAGCTATCCTTACATTCAAACTCTGATCGCATTAATGGTTTTAATAATCCATCTAAAAACTTTGCTATTTTATACTGGGCAGTACCAACCATCGACAAAACTGGTCTCATAGGTACACCATCTTTATGGATTTTTGGCAGCCCATATAGTTTAGCTGGCTGCGATCCTATTGGACGAATAGACTTACCTACCTCTTCATCAATAAGCTTCTTCTCAATAAAACCATTTAACATTTTTTGCACAAACTCTTCATCCTTAAGAGGAGGTAATTTTCCATTCTTCCGACCCTTTGGCAATTTCACAAACTGAGGAGAATTTAACAAATCATTCAACTTATTTACATACACATCATGGTCAAGAATGACTATCCCATTTCCTTTGTCAAACTTACAGATATTTATATTTTTTTTAGCTAAGTTTTTTAAAGTCATAAAATCCCTAATATTTTGCTTTTTGTTTTTATCGATATAAGAGGAAGTTGGGTAAACTGATAGGAAATTTAGAGTATAAGATCGTCTCTAATTCGTGTAAGGTACGCAATATGTTTATTAATAAATCAAAAACTCCGGTTGGATTGTGTTCTGATCTCGTTTATCAATTTACATGTAATGGGTGTAATGCCACATACATTGGAGAGACTTCCCGTCATCTCTGTACTCGAGTTCTAGAGCATTGTCGATTGAAGGGTTTGACCAATATTAGTGAACACAATAGAGGCTGTAAAAGTGATATCGGAATGTCTGATTTTAGAATTTTGTTGAGAAGTTTTAATAGTTATTGGGAACGAGTGATATGTGAAGCATTGCTGATAAGGTCATTGGATCCAAAGATTAATGTGCAGAGTGCTGTGACTACGAATGTTTTGAATGTTTTTAAATAGTTTACGTATGTTAAATCATGTTTGTTTTTTTAATATTATTAAAATAATTGAAAATTTTAAATTGCATTAATTTTTAAAAAATTAGAATATAAGTAAAAAATTTAAAATTTAAAATTAATTTAAAATATATTTTTAAAAATATTTATTTATTAAAAAATTAAATTAATAAAAAATAATTTGTTTAAATTAAATGTTAATTCATCATATTTTTAGTTGGTTTTGAGTACCTGAAGATGATAGCTGTGCTATCGAAATATATCGTAAGAAAGGTTTTTTATTGGCGTTATCGTTTAATTAAATCGTTGCCAAATTTATTTAATTATTTATTTAATATTAATAAACTTTAAATTTTTTCTTTTGTCGATGGCGGAATCATTTATATAAATAAAATTTAAATAACAATGTTAGCCAATTTCCACAATGTTTATTCATAAAATATTTTGACCAATAAACGGTCATCATTACTCATAACCATAATTTAACTAGACTTTCGTTTTATTTATATTTATTTTATATTTAAAATAAATTCCAAAATATTTTTCAAATTAGATTTATCAACATTAAAAATTTATTAAATTAGAATAAAAACTTTAAAATTAAAAATAATAATAATATTAATAATAATAATATTAATAATAATAATATTAATAATAATAATAATAATAGGAATATTTTTTATTAAGATCAAAACCGGATATTAAGCCAAATAGAAAACAATCGTGCCTGGAAATAGGATCTCAAGTAAAAATTAACCACTATGATAGTGAGAAAATTCCAAAGAGATTGAGTATTTTCAAGTCAAATGAGAAGTCAACAAAATATAATCAGACACGTTCAAAAGCCAAATCCCTGGCGAACATACATGTAATTGAAGGTGAAAAAAACATTTTACTTTGAAATGATTTATTATTATGATAAATAATATAACTTGGCCGTTTGAAAATTTTAATAATCATGATAATATTAATAAAGATAATATTACAAATAATAATAAAAATAATTATAATAATAATAATATTAATAATAATAATAATAATAATAATAATAATAATAATAATAATAATAATAATAATAATAATAATAATAATAATAACAATAATAATAACAATAATAATAATTAAAAATTTTTAAAACATCAAGTGAAAAGAAACTGAAAACAAAGAAATAATTAGAGTGGAATAGCGAAAGAGTGCTAAAGAATTGTATAATTTTGTTTAATATGAAAATTTTCATTTAGTGAAAATGGTTAGCTTATTTATTCATCTGTATTATGTTTAGATAAATTATTCCGCTATTGACAAATTATTTTAAAGTTTTAATTATAATAGTTGTAATTAGTAATAATTTTAATAAAAATAAAAAACATTTAAAAGATTATTTCAACAATTTGTGTTAAATAAATAAAAATATTGATCTTTATTTTAAAGACCAACAAAGTTTAAACAGATCAACGGTGAAAATACAATTGCAACTTACATAGAAGGAACGAATAGAACAATTTGAACTCGATTTTACGAACATATCAAAACAAAAATACCAATTATTCATGTAAAAGTACATAAGTGACCTCATCGATTTTTGTGACTTCTTACATTTAGACATTTCGGTTAAAATTGCCTTTACAACTTATTTCATCACAAAACATCAATTTGTCCATTCAACATTCCTCTCATAGAATCAGATCAGGTTTTCATACTTTATAAAAGAATAAAATCATTAATTTAAATTAATTTAAAATGTAAATTTCGTTTGATTTCTATTTAATTAAATAAATAGAGATTGGTCAACAATAGCATGAAAAAAAACTTAAAATTTTTTGAATCTTTTCAGTCTTATAAAAGTTAATTAATTAATTTAATTCAATTACAACAATATTATAATTTATTAATAATAATAATTTTTAATAAATAATAATATCAATACATTCATAAAATAAATACTAATACATGTGAACAAATCGGATTACGAGATTGCTTGAAAAGTTCGAAAATTCACATCTAATAGAACATTCACATTGATTGTATTTATAATCTAAATAATGTGATAATCTGTTGTAACTGTTGTTTATTCTGTGCTCAAAGTCTGTCAACAACAGGTGTAGATCTTGAAATTTTTACAGTGAAACTAAAATATTGACCAAGAAATTTTTTTTTTTAATATTTTTAGTATAGTTTTAATAAATGGTCAAAGTTATGCTCATTTGCATTGAATTGTTTATTAATGAAATTTAATTCCAGATGTTGATCAGAGCATGTCGTCGGATTCCGATTGCGAAAACCGACACTACATGCCTCCAGATGACATCTACAATGAAGTAATTCGCAACCACGGCTGGGTGCGTGTGGAAGACCTTGCCAATGACAATAACAAGTTCAATTTCGATTCGTTCAGTTCTCATGAGATTGAACACGAAAAGGTTGATTTATTTTCTGTTCAGCCGGACAATGGACCAATGACCGGTGAGCTGATTTAATAATCACTTGTGAATTTTCTATCGCATTAATTAATTGTTGAACCAATTATAAATTAAAGTTTAAATCTCAGCCGTTTTCTATTGAAAGCGGAGCAAGCTCATATGGATATGCAAAGCTTATCAATATTTATTAACTTTTTCAGTTGTAATTATTATTCAACCGGAAAGATTATCAATTTAACTCCTCATGTTTTTGATCAGAATAACAACTCAGAATAACACAATTGATTTTATTATCATCACAAATCATAATCATAATAATTTTCACAGGTATAATCAACTTTTGCTTGATAGTAAGAGCAAGTAACGCTAAGGAAAACCTCAAGCAAAAGACGAATCTGATTTGGATTTAACAGAAATTTCTGTCACTCCTTTTTATAAAACTTTAATTCTTGTTTAATTTTTTGCTATGACTATCACAATAATTTAGCTAACTTCTTAGGACCTTTTCCTCATCACTTAATTCCAAATTAGATAACTTTCTTCTTAGAAGTCGTAAAAAATTCCTTTAAATTAAATTATTTTTGTTTTAGTTTGATAGTCTGCTACTTTTATTTTTAATTAATTAATTAGTTTGTATTTATTAAATCACTTTGTTAATTGATTTAATATATTCAATTGATTTAATATTTATTATATTCATGTTTATCTCTTCATTTGCCACTTGTTAATGTCATCACCAAGAAAATATCAATTTTTAATTTTTTTATTAATTTCACGTAACTTTGCACTTTAATTTTTAGTTTCCATTATTGTACTTTTCATATTTTATTTGCGTTGGGCAAGGTTCTGTGTTTCTACCCTAACTTTACATAACTCCAACAAATTTATTGAAACACAAATCTTTAAATAAATGAATTTGCTCATCTTTCAAAAGAGAGATCATTTATTATTCCGACTGTAATTCATTGACGTATCATATTATTCGCAAATGCTGTGAAGAAGTTATTAGGGTTTGAAATATTTCGATAGTAATTTTTTTTTTTTGCTTATATTTACGGTTTTTATTAACTCACTTGAAATGAGCCTATTTGTGTATCTTGCAATGAGTGAAATAATATATTCAACTCCACTATTTTAATGTCTTTAAATTTTAGTGCCAAATAACTTGATTGATGCTTTACTTTATGTATTTAAATCCTTTTCCTCAATAAAAACATGTTCAATTCCATTAAATATATATTTGAATGTAAATGTTAAAAGAAATTAAAAAAAAACTTTTTCTTTTGTGGAATTAATAGATTTGGTAAATTAGAAGCTCATTTATACAGCATATTATATAACAGATCAAGTCAAACTGTGGCTCACGAGCCGCATGCGGCTTTTTGACATTTTTTTGTGGTTCAATAAATTATTAAGTTGTAACGGAATTTTATTTAATGTAACTGAAATTTGAAAAAAGTAAATTACAATAGGCTGAATTTTTTAAATGCATTAAATGAAATATTGAATTTTTTTTATTTGATAAATTTTTAGAAAGATAAGAATTTAAAACAAATGCTTTAGTTATTAATTATGATAATAAAATTTAAATTTAAGTTTGCATTGATAATTTTGCGGCTCTACAGTATTTTATGTTTTTCGAACATGGCTCTCCAACCTAAACCTTTGAGCACCCCTGTTATATAATTACTTTTCTGCAATTTTTCAGAACAATTCAATTTTCTTCATTATTATTTTACGGTAGTAGGATTTTCCAGTAATTTTATATAAATAAACAAATTCCATTTCACTCAAAATAAATGACACTAAAATTCTAAACTAATATTAAAAATTAAAATTTAATATTATAAAATTTAATACCAGTTCAAAACAATTCTAAGCAAGATTAATAAGAATTAATTAAAATTTTAAACACAAACGATCTTATAATCCTAATTTCCCACTTGCTTTCTTATCTTCCTCTTATAATTTGTAAAACCTTCCGAGTACGATAATACCAACACAAATTTAGGCTCATCATTCTTACATACGCTATTGATATTATTTACATCAACAATCGATTTACATTCATTAGTCAAATTACAATCAGACATTCTCAAACATAGATCCATAGATTCAATAGTCTTTTTTATAATCAATAATTAAAATTATTTCGAAAACCCATTCTTGATCAACAACCAATTTATCAATACTTTTACTGACATTTCAAAAATAAAGGTAAAAGCCATTAACGACAAATCAATCCTTTCACCAATTTTCTCTTATAATTAAATATTTAAACACTTTCTGGAAAAGTATAAAGACCATTATCAGTTGGTTTTCTATTGTAACTATTAAATTTCATGGACATCTGCACAAAGATTCATAAGGTATTTTAATTTTCTTAATTTTTTATGCAAATCTCGTTATATTTCTGAAGTTGTCACACAAAAGCTTCAAACTGTGAATCTTGATTGATAATTGAAGAAAATTTGGTTGTGATTATTGCTGATAGTCTTAACTACGAAAAAGGTTCAATGATATACTTGTAAAAATTTGACTAATAAAATTCTTATAAGGTATTTTAAATACCAATAAATTATTACTCATCCATTAATTATTATTTTTGAAAATTCCTCAAACAAATTAATAATTTGTTTAAATTTTATTATAATAAATAAACATTATTTGACTTAAAAGTATTTACTGGGTTCTTTAAATTCAATAAGTACTGCACCTAATACTGCTAATTAAATTAAGACTAAATAAACAATCGAAACACCAAAGAATCACAGAAACTTAGAGTGAATCTAACGAAGAATTCATCAAAACAGATGTTTGCAGCACTTTATCATAGGCAAAAAAATAGGAGCACTTGTCAGGGTCTATGGTGAAACATGCCCTAATTTCTACATAATATTTATAAATGAAATTACTGAAATGAAAGCAAGAAAAGTTGATGTAATTATTTTGGTTTACTCAACCTGATTTCTTATATAAATAATAATACAAAAACTGATTTGAAAAGTTTTTTTGTAATGATAAGAATTATATAAACAGAAGAAACCATTATTTTTATAAAATATTAATAAAAATAATATTTTCACTATATATACAATAAAATCCTCACAAAAATATATTGTCATTAAACTCTTAAAATATATTTATCTTCAAGATACATAAATAAAATGATACAAAAATGAGATATAAATGATCACAAGTTGCAAATAGATTGTCAAAATCAAAATCAAGATGGTTATCTATGGTCTATGGGGGGGGGCTAATCTGTTTGGCTGATTTATAGCTATCTGATTGGCTGATTTATAGTAATTTTATTGGATGATTTATAATAATATGATTTATAAGCAAAGAAAAAAATTAATCAAAATAACCAAATCAGCCAATCAGATTGTCATATTTTTAGAGTAAATAAATTGTTATTCTATAGTATATCCCTCATCGTTTCTTGATACATGTATATTTATTCTATACTTATTATTTCTTATAGTATAGTACTTTCATTTTATTATTCTTATTGTTTTCACATATTCTAATACAGTGATGGCGAACCTTTTCGATCTTGCGTGTCATAAATATTTCTTTAATATAATAATGTCGCGTGCCGTGTAAATTAAAGAAAAACAATGCATCATGTATTTGTGTAAATAAATTTCGAAAGTATAACAATAGGCACAATATTTTTATAATATTTTTTTAATTCTTTTATTTACAAAAAAGTTAAAAATGAAAATATAATTGAAATCAAATAAAAAATTAAAATTTTTAATTAGTTATACGTAATTAAAAATTGAATTTTTTTTATTATTCTAAGAAGCTTAACATGTAATTATTAGTGCAATTTCTGTTGTTGTAGGCTGGACGATAAATATTTTATACCTGGCTCATAACTCGTAACTTTTAATAAGATTCAAGAAGAACTACTGTCGTCTTCACGTCTATTTCTCATGTCCGATTTAGTAAAATTCATTGAAGAAAATAATGTTTCACACGAATAAGTAGATGAAAAAAATTGTTAAAATAGCCATTGCTACTTTTTTAAGACAAGAAAAATTATCTGGAATAGATTTCCAAGTTGTTAATATTTCGTTTTCGGCATTTTTCTTGACAGGTCCAACTAATCGGTCTCGCTCGATTTCTTCGCAAATGTTTCTCAGATCAATGAATTTTTGTTTCCATATCGAACTAGATGGGAAATCCACTAATTGCATCTCAAAATCTTGTAAATTTATGAACTCAAATATCGTTAAATTTATCTCTTCGTAAGTAGAAGTATCTGGATGGATAATAATTTTTGAAGTTTCTTCAAATTGTCGAAAATTGCTGTTACATCGGGTTTTTCGTGAATTTCTAAGTCCATCATGTGTTGTTTTAAATTAGGGAAATACTAGAAATTTCTGTTCATTATGTCACATTTTAAAATTTTGAGCTTAGCTTCAAACGCTTTAATTAGATCAAACATAGCATTAATGATTTTGCCAAAGCCTTGCAATTTTAAATTTAGCTCATTCAAATGAGAACAAAAATCTGTGAGGAACATTAATCTCAACATCTGACAATTCTTTGTACTGGAATTGTTTCTGATCATCTAAAAACATCCGAATTTCATTTAAACACTCAACGAAACGTTGAAGTACTTTACCGCGACTAAGCCAACGAACACTTTTAAACATAATTAATCCATTATAAGCTGAGTTAACTTCATTTAACAAAGATTTGAATTTTCTTTTGTTTGAAGCTTGTGCGGCGATATAGTTAACTATTTTAGTCACAAGTTTCATCACGCCTTCAAATAATTTAAGGCCGTTCTTTACACACAAAGCTTCTTGGTGAATGATGCAATGAAAGTCCAACAGTGGGTGTCCAACAGACTTTGTAAACAAATTGACAAATCCTGAATTTTTTGGATGCACCATCTGTAGTTACAGATACAACCTTCGAAAAATCTATTTCTGCTTCAGTAAGCCCCGCTACAACTACATTGCAAACCTCTGTACCTTTGGTAGTTTCTGACAAATATAACAAATTTATTAATTCTTCCCTTATTTTATTGCCAACAAAATATCTAACAAAAATAGCTAATCAAGCCGAATGAGTAGTGATGTCAGTGTTTTATTCAAGACAAATTGAAATCAAATCACATAATTTTATATCTGATATTAGTTGTTGTTTTACATTTGTACCCATTTTCAGAATTCAGTCTTTTATTGTATTTCCAGCGATAAGTATTTCTTTTATTTGTTGGATTATTTTATCTTTATTTGAAAAATCCTCAAAGAGTAATGGTGCAGATTCTATCCAACCATTTTTAATATAGTCTCCATCACTGAATTTTTTTTCCTTTTTTGGCAATAACTTTAGCAACTTGAAAGCTAGCAGCAACCGTATTTGAATTATTATTTATTCACTTAATTAAGGAATTCAACTGCAGATTTTTGTTTTTTATTGCTCGTAAAATATAATCTTTTTGTTCATCTTTGCATTTTTCAAGAAGCAACTTATGGATTGTTTCGTGATGACTTTTTACGATGATGTTCTACATACAACTGACACAGAACATAGCTCACATATAGTTTTATTACCTTTTTTAATAACGCCGTACATTTTGCTCCACCAATTCTGAAACTGCCCCCTCGAATTACTGCAACCAGCTTTGGCAAGTTTTTTATTTGGAACTGCCACTTGTAACTTAGACTGATATTTAAATACACAATTAAATTACACAATTATTATAATATAAGAATAACAATTCATCACCAATAAAATACATACCAATTATTATTGAATTTAAAATCCAGATCTATTTTTCACTATAAATTAATATCCCCATTTAACAAATTATGAATGACTAATGAAAAATCACTTTAAATTTTAAATATGAGTACATATCTAAGTAGGCTTTGCATTATAAACATGTTGAGCATACCTAAATAATGGAATAAAATAATTAATAAACATGTAAAATGATTGGGGGAAACAATGAGAAGTGAGTAAGATGTGGTTCTGGAGCTTAATAAAAAGAGAATGAAAAAGAAATGTTCAACAACGAGAAAGGAATAAGAGAAAATCAATAAAAACAGACAATTAAATCAAAGAAGGTCATTTATAATTAACAAGTGCAAATTTTGGAAAACTAAAACAAAAGCAAAATTTGCACGTTATCTCGAAAGCCCTTTCAAGATAAGGGAAGAAATATTGTTTGGAAATCCGGGAAAGGGCATCTCTAAAAAATTAGTTATCTGGACAGATGTCAGTGATTATGGAGGCCCAAAAGGAATTAGCGTTAAAAGATATCAGAAATTCTATTCGACATCAGTAAGTGTTATTGGATGATGGAGTATAAAAAGGAAACGCAATTGAAATCAAACACACAAAAATAAGACAAGAAATTTTGCAGGAGACAAAAAATTACAGAAGACAAAGAAAGACAAGAAAAAAGGAAATTAAAGAGAAATTTGAAACAGAAATTAAGCAAGGTCAAACTAAAGCAAAGCAACTAAATCAGAGTTACTGATCTCAGAAACCCACCACAGTAGTCAGGTGATTGTAAAGCCAATTGATCCGAAAAGTGCTATTCTTCCCGAAGGGTCGTAATAAGCACTAATTGTGATTGGTTGATAATTCGTTGTGTTATTTTAAAGTGGAGATAAAGTGTATTAATCAATAAAGTTTATATCGTTTGGAGTTCGTTACTGTTGTTTAAAAGCACGCTTGGAGTCAGAATGACAATAATTTCTATTCGAATTCACCGACAACCCCAACAAACACAGGAGCTTTTCCCAGAATAAAATCAGAAATTCAATTTTTTTATTTTTACTATTGCAAAAATATCAATTTTAAAAATTCCCGAATAACGAAAAAATAATTCAACAAATCGAAAAAATCTGAAATCGTAAAAATTTCGGGTGTCATCTAAATATTCTCACGTGTCACTCGTAGCACGCGTACCATAGATTCATCATTACTGTTTTTATATATTATCACTAGATTATGTAGAATATTGATAATATACATACCAATTTTATCAAAATTTTTATTAAAAAAATTTGTAGCAAAAATTAAACTTTGCTTGGGTTTAAAGTAGGCTAATTACAGCTTTGGCTCTTTAAATACCATATTTGGATTCTTTAATATCGTTAGTGGTCAATTCCGCAAAGTTGTAATTTTTTCGTAAATTAAAAAATTAAATTAAAATAATTAACTTTGATTAACAAATTTCCAAAATTTAATTTTTAATTTAATTCTTTTAATTTACAAAAAAAATTTATAATCCTCCTTTAACACCTTTATCTTGATTACATTCCTCGGATTCCATATTTTCTTTCTCATATATCTGATTTTCGTAAATTCTTTCTATCTTCTTGTTATTGGTCTCCTTCACCATCCACTATTTTTCATCTTTATTTAGTTTCTTTAACTTTTTTGACTTCCTTCGATTCTACTAGTTCCGTCTTCGGCCAATTTTCCTCTGATTTCATAATGAATTTTGGCTCGTTCCACCACATAACACTTTCAACCATATGCCTGGCTTGTAATCCTCTAGAGCAGTGTTTCCGAAACCGTGGCACGCCCACCCTTGGAGGTACGCGATAGATTTTTTGGGGGTACGCAGGTCTTTTCAATCTTCAATTATCTAAATATTCAAAGATGAATAAAAACATAGTGTTGTCAACTGCGTATCACCATTCGCTATGAAAATTGAAAAAAGTTTGAACTGACATTTGGTAAAACAAAATGACAATTGTCAGTTTGAACTCAATTGAAATATGGAATCATACAGTGTTTTTTCATCTGTTATGGAAATACTGTAGATAGCTCTCGCATTTCCTCTAACTGCCTACAATATTAAATGAGCTTTCAGTACGGTAGTAAGGATAAAAGTTTATTTGTATTCAAATACAGGATATGAACAAATATCTATCGGGTTAAAATTGACAAAGACAAAAAATGTTTCTTAACTGCGTTAATTATCGGCTTGGACAAGTCCCTCAGAGACTCCAGCTTTTATTTCTTAACATGATTAGAGCACTCAATTAATTGGGAGTTAATTTAATTAATATTTTTAACAACGATATTTTTTTAATAAAATTAGACACTCCTGGTAATTTTCTGTAAACATTAGTGGTTAACTTTGACTACCATGAAGAAATATTTTCTTAACGAATACCACGACTGGCGTATTTAGCTTGCAAAGGAGTCCTATGAAAATCACAGTACGTTGAGCTCTCAGCCCAGTGCAGACAGTGGTGGATCAATTAAAGCGAAGTCCTCCAGCGGTAAAAATTTCTGGCACCTCAAACTCAATTTAAAAAAAAGTTACAAGAAAAACCTTATTGCGTTATTTACAATAAAGAAAAGTAATCAAAACTTTCATGCCATAACACATTAAATGAATTTATTAAAAAAAATATTTTTTTTACATGAATTTCCGTCCTAATTTATTTCTTGAAAATCCTTCAATCATTTTGACAATGTAATTTCGGATTAAAATTTCCTACTCTATATACAGAATGGTTATATTATTTAATTTTTCTTTTCCCATAGCACTCCTTAAATTATTTTTTACAGAACTCTGAGCACTTCAAGGTTGCTTAGTCCGCCTACTGCTTAATCTGCCATTGAGTGCAAAAAATATTTGTTTTACTGAAATAAACAATAATAGACCAAGCAATGATTTCTATACACTGGGGGATAGGCAAGTTATTAGGTGATCAAATGCAATGATAAAATTGTTACAATTTATAATAAAACAGTAAAATATTAACAATGTAATATTTTCGCTTGCACAAACGCCCTATATCATAGGGCGAGAAATGTCTGTCAAATCTTTTTAAAATTTAAAACTATTTTAAAATGTTAATCAGATATAAATATCTGTCATTCGCATTTTTATTTGTTAAATGTTGATATTTTAATATAGTAATTAAAACAACAATTAATTTTAATTCAATCTCTAAAATTCAATTAAATATTTTTTTTTTTTCATTTTGAGTTTCCTTTATTTTCAGACTATATTTTTTATTTTTCATAATGAATTTTCGGTAGTATTTTTCAAATTTTAAAACATATGAGAAAAGCTGTGCTGAATATTTGGTTTAAATTTAAATTAAAATATATTGTCGGGTATAAAAATGAAGATAGCCGAAAACACTATATATGAATTTTTGTATTAATATGTAAATTTATCATAAATGAAATTTGTAATTCTCTTAAAGACTGATTTTTCATGGTTAACCTAAATAAAATAATCAAGCATAAAAACCTTTTAATTATGTGACATTTTTTTAGAAAATTGTGGACTCTGACTTATACAATTATAGTACTGTATATTGCTCGCATTTGATTAAAAGTCGCACCTTTTGGTTGATTGTTTGAATTTTTATTGCTAACTGTATAACGGTATTTCCATCTTAACCCTTAATTGCATTGTGTACCAAATTTGCTACATGCCAGAATTTCACGTTTAGATCGGCTAAAATAAATAAGAACTAACCATTTCATAGTATTAAATAATATTGTTGATATTAAATTTTACATTAGATTTTTAAAATTATTTTTATAATAATATATCCAGTCAAAGGAACGTTATTTTATTTTATTCAAAATAAATAAAAAAAATCATGCAATTAAGAGTTAATTGTATTGACGTTATTGTAGCTTATCGTGACACATCGACTACTGAATATTAAAAGTTTAAAACCTCTCGATAATATTTAACAAAATCTTTAATAGCAACAGGACACAAGTTTGATCGCTCGTACCTTCAAACATGAAAAATCTAAGCTTGTTTAAAATATCAATTAACTTAAGAATTCGTGCCTGGTGGAGCACTATGTCAGAAAATTTGTTAAATTTGTTACTATGTCAAAGATAAAATCCTAATTACAATCCTATTGGACATTTTTGGTCTGTTCTTAAAATAAAAGCTGAACGCATGTAATCCTTGAACATCGGCAGATTTGAAATCAGAAATTGAGAAAATTATTCTTAATGAAACTTTCAGGCACTTCCATAAACCCCTAATTGACTCAATTCGTTTCTATAAAATTTAGATTTTCCATATATATAAAAATTCTGAATAGTCAGTTTTATTTATAGCACAAAAACAATAATACTAGCTCTTTAATTCAGTATTATTTAAACAAAATTTCCGAGTCAATCTAGATGTCAACAATATTCAATTTTTAACATCCTCAACAATCACAAATCAAATAATTTCACTAATAATAAACTTTTCACAATTTTAACATATTTTAAGTTTTGAATCATTTGATATTTTCAAAAATTTCTGTCTGACTTAGTTGTTAACAAAAGTTTCCATAATGGTCTTTATTTCGATTGGAGCAGCGTCCCAGGAACTTTATTTAAATAATCTATTGTTTCTTATCAATGGTAGATTTGGTCTTGTGGCGATTAACGTTTGCAATGGTTCATAAATCTGCACATTGATACTCGCAATAAGAATCAGTTTAGTCTGTGTGATGGACCGATGACCGTTAATTCACTTACTACTGTGACAAAGTAATAGTGCTCCATTGGTTTCAATGGCGGCATAAAAATGTTTTGAAATACACTTCTTTTTGTCAACAATCATTTCAAATCCATTTGATAAATGATTCAGTTTTATCTTGTGACATTTATTTTATTTTCACAGTTATTTTTATCTGTAAGTCCAAAATAAATATATTTTGTGTCAACTTTGCATACAAGTATTAAAAGAGATCATTTGAATGTGCTATTAATAATTTGGCTTTTACTAAACATCAATAAAATAAAAGTGAATAAGTTTAATTGCAATTAAATACCACCCAAAAGAAAATTATTATTTTCTGTTACAGAGTTCTTTGAAAAATTTGCAAAAAGCAATTTTTAAAAATTGTAATTTACCAAATTTTTGGTTATTTGTAACCGGTGACAAGGACTTCAGGCCTTCTAACGTACCTTTAATAACTGGGTTTTATGTTTTAATCAATTATGTATTATTTTTATAATTTCTCTTTGTTATTATCCTTTGCTAAAATATAAACTTACAAAAAATTATTACGACTTTTTACCTTTTGGACTCTCCAGGCCAGTAAACCAACATCAAATAAGTAGATATATGCGAAAGGATGTTTTTTAAGTCTGAATATCTGATATCATCTTCTAGCTCAATGTTTCAAAGAGGCCACGCTTTTAACTACTTTTCTGACATTTTAGTGTCCATGTTTGCCAGAAAAGCTTTCTCTATCTTCTTGAATTTTACAGCAACTTTCAAACATTGAATAGTAAAGCAAGCATGAAATTTAAAATCAGCTAAGATATTGCTTACAGCAGTGATACACAAACCATTTAGTTACCGGCACACATAATGTTGAAAAGAAATTTCAGGACACAAATAAAGTGATAATCTCATGCTGCTACAAAATTGGCGGAAATAAACTGTTATTTTTATCAAATGGTACTTGACAAATTTTTAAATAATTTTTATTATTACTTAAATAAAAGTGAAAATTTTATAGCGAAACTCTTCATTTTCTCGTGGTACCAAGTTTGAGTACCACTGGTTAACAGCATAGAAATTAAAAAGATATCTGGAAAATAATTCATTTTTATATCCTCATTTGGATATTTTAAAAAAATTATATAAATTTTTAATGTTAATGCTATTAAATAAAAACATTCAAGATTTAATCATATTTTAACCATTCAAAGTTGATAAAAATAAATTAAATATTAATTTTGTTATTATTTAAAAATGGCTCACAGAGAAAAGTATAAACCAAAAATGACAACTAGTAAATCACGAATAGATATTAATATAAAATTAGAAGCCATCAGATTGTATAATAACAACACGATCTCCGTGACATCAGTGCGTTGCTTGCAATCAAGCGTGAAACTATCAGGTATTGGATAAAGAAAGACAAAGAAAATCTCATTTCGAACAGTTGTTTAAAGAAATATAATAAAGTTTCCAATTCAGAAAAACAAGAGGCTGTTCAAATGAGAAAGAACGGGATGACATTTGTATCAATTGGTGCAATGTTAAATGTCAATCCGAAAACCGTGCAAACATGGATGAATAAACCGGAATTTAATAATTCACATTCACAGTTCATTGACAGAGATGTGGAAACTAAAGAAACAATCTCATTCAATAAGCTACCGAAATATTTGACAGATAATAATCGAGTGGAAATGAAAGAAGGAAAAGAAAATCTCATTTCAAACAATCGCTCAAAGAAATATAATAAAGTTTCTAATTCAGCAAAACAAGAGGCCTTTCAAATGAGAAAGAACGGGATGACATTTGTAGTAATTGGTGCAATATTAAATGTCAATCCGAAAACCGTGCAAACATGGATGAATAAACCGGAATTTAATAATTCACATTCACAGTTCATTGACAGAGATGTGGAAACTAAAGAAACAATCTCATTCAATAAGCTACCGAAATATTTAACAGATAATAGTCAAGTGGAAATGAATTCGGTGAGTGAAGAAATCTCAGAGATTGAATTCACTGATGAAGAAATCGAAAAAATGGAATCCATCTCGTTTAGTGAGCTGCCAAATTATTTAATGCAAATAAAACATTGAAAATATTTACCAAAAATCGCAAAGATTAGATTAAATATTAGACAAATATTAAACCATTTAAAAAAATGAAAAGTTAATAATAATGATTGTAATCCAATTTTAATTTTTAATTATTATTATTATTATTATTATTATTATTGTTATTGTTAAGATCAGAAAAAATGGAGGATAGATCGTAACACTAGAACTTTTAATCAATCTGACTCCAAAAACTACAATTAATATAAATATCAATAATTATTTAAATTAATTACCAACTCAGGTAGTGTTCAACGGTTAGACAAATACAAAATCGCTTTTCACAAATTATTTATTTTTTAAAAATAATTTACAAAAATATTTTACAGAAAAATATAAAAGATTTCTTGAAATTCGTCCTTTTAATTAATATAAAAATTCAAACCAGAGTTAGTTCTTAACTCTTTAATATATATTCTTTTTCTTTGAATAAGATCCTCTAAACAATTCCTTCCTGAGCAATTTTGAATATCATTTAACTTATTTATATGATTTAACTCGATTCTCTACGGTAAATTCTTCCTTTATTTCTTTTTGCATTCTAATATAGTTTTCCTTCGTTCTTTCTTTGTTCCTTTTCATTCATCTCTATCTAAACAATGTTTAAACAATGATCGTTGTTTAATCAACCTTTGGATATTCACATCATCAAGTTATAATATTCTAGTTATTTCCGTTTCTCTCTTGTTCTATTAAGTGATTACTGATTATTTTCGGTTTCCAATCTCCGATTTTCTTGTATCGTTACTAGTTGATTTCAACTACTATTTTTCACTACAGATTTTTTTCATTATTGTCGTCTCCGTACAAATAAAAATTACTTCTTTTTATACCAACTTAAAACACTTACATTCTAAAAATAGTAATTAACAATTACTAAATTTAGTATTATAAGAACTTTTTTTCTTTTTCACTTCTGAATTCTTAATAAGTGACTAAATATCTTCTACAAAATTTGACTATGAATCAGATTTTTATGGTATTCACGAATTTTCGGCACAGCCTTTTTAAAGTGATTTTCCTATTTATATTTTTTATTTATAAAAAATTGCTATGTTTTTATTTATTTTAGATACTAATTTTAGTAATTTTAAATTACCAGAAGTAATCTTTTTGTTTTTAGATTTAACTGCAGGGGCTTGGCCATAACATTATTATTATTATTATTATTATTATTATTATTATTATTATTATTATTATTATTATTATTATTATTATTATTATTATTATTATTATTATTATTATTATTATTATTATTATTATTATTATTATTATTATTATTATTATTATTATTATTATTATTATTATATTTATTATTATTATTATTATTATTATTATTATTATTATAAATAAAATTTAAATAAATAACAATCTTAGCCAATTTCGTCAATATTTATTCATAAAATATGAAATATTTGGGCCGATAAATTGCCCTGATCACTCATAACCAAAATTTAACTAGACTTTCGCTTTCTCTTCTCTGATTGATATTTTCTTTCACTCAACTGTAGTCAACAAATATATTTATTTAAACAAATTTCTAAAATATTTTTTAAATTAGATTTACCAACATTATAAATTTATTAAATTAGAATCAAAACTCAGAATAAAAACAACCTTTTATTATTATGGATAGTTAGGATAGTTAATTTTTTTACTATCCTAAAAGGTCGTTTTAAAATCGTCGGACAGTCCGCTACTTAAATTTTATGTCATTTTAAGCTATTTATACAAAATATATATTTTGCCTGTATTGAGGGAAGCATTAAAGGAAACTTAACATATAACATACATTTTTCTTTTTCTTTTTCTTTATTCTTTTAATAATTTTGGTTACCAAAAATAAAATCTCATAGATAATTAGAAATTATTGTAAAAATACAATAATATTATAAATTATGTTGTTATTTTCTTATTACTTCATCCACGTAAATAAATTCGTGATTTATTATTCTCGTCCATGTTACAGGGTTTTATCTGAGTATTATAATAAAAGTTTTATTTATTCTGATTTGTCAATTGACATTTGTCATTTTTAACATATACATTTTTATCACATTACGGCAAAGGCTGTGTCTAATTAATCTGTTATATTGAGGTTTTACTGTACACTTGTATTATTAATTATTAAATTAAAATATTTAATCAATTTTGTTTATTTCTTCATAAATATTTCGCAAAAATTAAGTTGTAACTCAGTAATATCAATTTGACTAACACTCAATAGAGGCAGTGCCGTAAACCTGTGTTACACGGGGAAAATATATAATCTCCACTCGCAAGGAAAATGAATAATACATCTAGTCAATATATCATCATAGTTTAAAGAATAAAATAAAATAAACACTAAATAGGCATAATACGTATTAATAATAGTAATAATAATAATAATAATAATAATAATAATAATAATAATAATAATAATAATAATAATAATAATAATAATAATAATAATAATAATAATAATAATAATAATAATAATAATAATAATAATAATAATAATAATAATAATAATAATAATAATAATAATAATAATAATAATAATAATAATAATAATAATAATAATAATAATAATAGTAATAATAATAGTAATAATAATAATAATAATAATAATAATAATAATAATAATAATAATAATAATAATAATAATAATAATAATAATAATAATAATAATAATAATAATAATAATAGTAATAGTAATAATAAATAGAATTTAAACAAATTACAAGGTTAGCCATTTTCCGCAATATTTATTCATAAAATGTGAAATATTTCGGCCAAAATTATGGTTATGAGTGATCAGGGCCGTTTATTGGCCGAAATATTTCATATTTTATGAATAAACATTGCGGAAAATGGCTAACCTTGTTATTGGTTTAAATTTTATTTATATAAATAATTCCGCCACCGACACAAAAAAAAGATTTAAAATAGTAATAATTATAATAATAATATTTGTACTTGTAAATAACTCCTTCAAACAAATTTGTGACGTGACAGTGAGCAATTTTTAAGCAACTAAAATTCACTTTAAAAATTCACATTGACCTTCTTATTTGTGCTCCAATTATTAGTTATATTATCCTCATTGTCATTGGTAAAATATAGAATAATAGATTACAGCTTTACTTTCATAGAGTAGTAAAAATATGAATTTTGTGAGTTAAGCTGAAAGAATCTTTGAAGGTGAAATTTTAGTGTAGAATATATAATACAAGCATCTACGTTCTTAAAAAAGATCAGATTACAATGTATTTTTTGCACAATTAAATTAGAAGTTTCAAGTGGTTCATAAGAATCAATCTTTCAGCTGTCAAGAATTGGTAAAACAAAGCTTGTCATTAATTGCGAATAAAATTTATAAACTATCAATAGATTATTGCAAATTTTACAATTTTACGATTCATTTGTTTCGATTTATTAGGAAACTTTTCCGTTGTTATGGAAGGTAGCAATTTTAAATCTGGTCTTTTTGAATTGACATACATATGCATTGATGGACTGGAACCGGTAGATGCCACAACATGCACAAAAATCCTTTCCGATACCGAGTTATTGTTGGTAATGCCATCGGTGTCTTCTCCCGGGCCGGTTAATATCCACCTTGAGCTTCTTGATGGTTCAAAAGTACATTGTTCTAAAACTTTTCACTATTTCGATCCTACTGTTGGTAAGTTTAGGTGATTTCGGGGTTTTGTTGTTGTCGTTTTATTCAATTGGTTGTCGGCTTTTCGTTATAATTTAATAATGATGTTGTAATGTATGATTTAATTGACGAGATTTTATATAATTACTAATTTTCACAGATTCAATGTTAGACAATGTAATGACTCCTAGAGAGTTTGTCAGTAAACAAAAAAACAATTCAGTGTCAATTGATGATGAGCTAGATGACTCTGTATCTTTGCCAAGGGAGGGCTACAGGCCACAGCAATCGGAAATCGGAGTTACGCCAGAAAATATAACGGATAATTTTAATATTCACGACAGGCGAAAATTAAGTGATTATGGAAGTCAAGGATCATTTCGAAGTGATCGAACTTCAAGCATACGACGGAAAGTGAAAAAATCAAGTTATATTTGATTAATAATTGGGATTATTAATAAACTTTTTAAATAGACTTATCGAAAATGGAGTTGCATGAAGAAGTGGAATGCCTTCGAAAAGAAGTTTCAGGTTTGTCTATTTAATTGTGATAAGTTTTTAAAATATATAATGACAATAACTAATAAATTTCATAAAAATTATTATTAATAATAATAATCAATAATGATAATAATCAATAATAATAATGATCAATAATAATATTAATAATTATAATAATCAATAATAATAATAATAATAAAATATATAATTACAATATCAGCAATAAATATTATAAAAATAATAAAATAATATTACATTTTATAATTATTTGCCGTTCACATATTGAAATTAAGCAATACTTAAAAATAAGTATTATTTTTTCTATTCACTGTATCATAATAGTCTATCTGTTTAAACAAAAATATCATCTCTACAAATATTTGACAGAATTCCTTGGATATATAAGTTGTGAGAAAAAGAATAAATATAACTCTAATTTTTATTGAGTATATTTGTTATGAATTATCTAAACTTTTTCAAAAAATAAGAATTGCGTAATAATGATTATTTTTTGAAATTTGTTTTTAAAGAAAATATTTATGGAGATTCTGAAAAATGTTTTACTTTCATTAATAAGGTATAAAATATGGTTACCCGACAATTGCGCGCAATGAAAAAAACGTGATAGTTTATGAAGCACCGAGATATCGGGACAAAAAGTAAAAAAAAATACAATTCAAATCTACTGTGATGTATTGGGATAATTGATTTTCCTGTCGTCGACATGTAAACCCTTATAATTAATATTTATGATTGCCTGCCTGTTTGATTGATTACTTTGATTGTCTGGGTCCTCGGATTGAATCATTGTTTATTATTTATCTATATATATTTGCCTGCCTGTCATTAATAAATTCTTCACACATATTGTTATTTTAATCTTCTTAAATGTAACTGTTACTAATAAAATTGAAAACACACTAAACTTGCCTATAGGTAATCAAAGTATATTTCGCATAACAAAATTATTTAGAATAGCTTTTAACTACTTGTTGAAATAGTATATATAGATATAAAAATATTCACTATAGCCTAATAATGGTAGGCATATATTTTAAAATTAAATCCTAAAGTTGTGTGCAATTCCTCCGAGGTAATCTCCCACTATAATTATTTCTTATGTTGGGATCAAAGTCTACAGGTGTCGATTAAGGCGAACATATTTCAACTTGGATGTTTCTGGCTGTCTACTCTGGAAGATGACTGTCTACTTCCAATGAAACTCTCGCTGTGCTCTGTTGGATTATTTGACGAGACCTCTACACGGTTGTCACGGCTCGTCGACGAATTTCTTTAACAATCTTGGTTGCTACATTTTTATCCGGATTTGGTGCATGATTGTGCTCTGTCACAACAAAAACAAATCATCAGATTTACTAACGTTAATACGATCAGAACAGTATTTTGTGGAACACATTCATGAAATGCTTCCATCTGCCAGAATTCTATCCCTTCGTAGTCTGTATCCACCATGTAACAGTTGATCTTTTTGTTTCTGAGAAACGGTTTTCTCCACGACTGAAATCTGTAAACTATTCTGCCAATTTGCCATGGTTATCATTTCCAATACATACGGAATGTGAAATGACTTTCTATTATCTTTCAAACACGATCGAAAACTTGAAGTTTACATTTAAACAAAATTTGCAAATGACTATTGCAAGATAGTATTATGTTTTCGGACTTCAGTCTAATGGAAATTTATCCAATTATACATCTTGTATATATCTAACTTTTCTGGGTAATAATCCACCAGACCTGAAAATCAGTATGAAACCTTTACAAAATACACTCAACGATATTTATTTATTTATTAATAATTCAGTTCACAAATATTTAAAACAAATTAAGCACTGTTAAATTGACTTACGGATAACGCAGCATAGTATCACTGCCCAAATAGTATCACTAAAATTCGCAAAATTCTATTCATACTTTATAAATAGTATTACCATAAATTACTCTCTAAATAAATATTTACGTATTTGACCGGATAAAGTGTTTATATTGACTAAAACTTGTAAAAAAAGTTTCATAATAAACACTAAACTTTAATATCTTATATAAAGAAAAAATCTGCATATAGGAAATGATATGATTGGCTTTTAAAAACTAATCCGATTAATCTTCAATTGATCTTCTCTTGATATCCAATTGATCTCTTGATATCCAATTGATCTTCTATTGATATCCAATTGATCTTCTATTGATACCCGATTTAATCATAAATTGACATTCTATTGATCTTCTATTGATCTTGATTTAAATTTCCAAGGTATAAAACGAAGAGTTATTTTAATAAATAAGGTTTCACATAGATTTATAATTAAGAATAAATAATAATTTTATTTTTAGCAATTTAAAACATAATTGAAAAAGGCTGTGCCGAAAATTCGTGAATATCAAAAAAAATCGATATCATTACTGATTCATAGTGAAATATTTTTAATAAATATAATGTCATTTGAAAATGAAACGAAATTAGTGGTGAAAATTAAAAGAAGTTCTTATATTACATAAGGAAAAGACCTATAACACTTTGTTTATCAATGAAGTTATATTATATACGGAATCGGGAAATTCATGTAACTTGCGAAAAGTTCTTTGAAGCTAAAACAAAGCTATGACCAATCTTTTCATTCATATGAATAACCTTAATGTTATCACTATATCTTTGTGATATTATTTGAATAGTATTACTATTCGGTGGTATCCGGTATTACTTATCCTTATTTTGAATGATATTAACAAGTGATTGGCACATTTTTCAAATGTTCATCCTTAAGCCTTCAACAGTTTTTGGACTTGATAATTACACTCGAAATAACGCCGAGTTATTTAGCTAAGTAAGATAAAAGTACACAGTTAATTAAACAAAACATAACAAATGCCTTCAGATGCCTTTGCCTTGATAAAATTATAAAACCAGTCTCTGATCATATTTTGAGTCACCCAAGCCTTTTCATTGGGTCCCACAATGCAGGGAACTGGGAGTTATCGGTGTTTTTCATTTCAAAAAGACTTAAAAATCAGTTTATTAGCATTGGTTTTATTCATCAAATTTCCTCATATTGTAATAAAGAGAGATTCGTTCGTTATAAGCTTTAAAACTGGTACATACTTTTCACTTTTTGAAATATAATTTCGAATTGGTAGTTGTTCCCAATTTAGCTCTCATCTGTGATATATATATATATATATATATATATATATATATATATATATATATATATATATATATATATATAATATTTCGTATGATAAGAAACTATTTTGTTAATCCCGGGATCTGGATGCCCTAGTACTGTGTTATATTGAAGCTCTCTCCGTTTCTGCACTGCGCTATACCAAGGTTGACTGTGAGTTAAAAATTTATTTCAAAATAGATTCATTGGACGTTTAAAGGTTCTTCACTTAACATTTTCATCTAAATTTGCAGATAATTTTCCAAAGATTAAGTTTCACCATTGTTATTAAATATAACTCGTTTTTTCCTATTATTATGCATATCATCTTTTCTAATTTTTTCTGCTTTTTTTTATTTCAGTTCACTATTGTTTGGTTTTTGTTGACTTATTGATTTTGTTTCCATGAAATATTTCTATAGATCAATTTAAATTTGCCGATTTATTGCATTCGGAGGTCAAGTTCAATGCGATCAACCGTCTTCTTTGTTATGAACTGAACGTTACCAGCATAAATTAGCGCCAATATGAAAAATACTTTATGCGAATAAATCTATTTTAATCCAACAGAATCGCAAGCTGGCGCAATCAAGCATTATTACATATTAAGATAAAGTTATTATCATAAAAAAACCTTCTTTTTCATTGATTTCTTTCAATTTATCTTTATTTCATTAACATACATTCGATCACGATTTGTTTTATACTTTACACAAATTTTCCATACTGATTTTTTCAGATATTTGTGATTATTTATTTTACAAATTTCAGTTCTAATATGAGATAGACCTATTTTTGTTTCCTTTTACATATTTTCTCCTTATATTGGTTTTATATTGGTTATTAATAAGAAACCGAGCTCTCACAAGTGTTTGTGATTTTAATACTTTAATAACATTTTATTGCTGTTTTGGAGAGATACTTTGATTAAACGAAAAGTCTAAAATTCTTTTAGAAAGTGATTAGTTGACTTTATTATTATTATTATTTAAAATTTAAATAAAAAATTAATTAAATTTAAAATAGCTAAAATAAAAGTTTGAATTAAAAATTTAAAAATTATTTTTTTTAAAAAATTTGTAATTTGAGTTGAATACGATTATTATTAATTAATTTGTTTGGATTTTCCTATTTTCATTTAGATTTTGTTAATGTGATTTCTAGCCTGAGGAAGACTGATAAACGGTCGAAGTGTACAGTGAAATGTTATTTTATAGAATACACAACTGGCGTTTTTCAATCTAAATAAAATTCAAATATTTATTTTTAATTTTACAATTGATTTTTCTATCTGTAATTGAAACAAAATTTGATTGTTTGATAAAATCATTGAAACGAAATTGAACAATCTAATGATTCTTTCATATTCTATAACTCTATTTTTATATAGGAGAAAAATATCGGAGAAAATCAATATTTAATGCCATGTTGTATGATGAAATGTGTTGTTAAGTTGTTGCTGTGACATACATTATTCCTTAATTGGGACTGAGTGAAGAAAATAATAGATGTTTATTTCAATTGTTTTTCATGATTATTATAAACGCTCCAATCAAACACAGGCAATATTTAATTAGAAATTTTCAAAATAGTAGAATGATCTTTTTTTAATATTTATCAACTTATGGAATTTTCTAATAATAATAAGAAGAAAAAGAAAAAGAAAGATAAGAATAAGAATAAGAATTATATAAGAATAATAATAATAATAAATAATTAAATTAATTTGGCAACGATTTAATTAAAAGATAACGCCGATGAAAACCTCTTCGTACGATATTTTTCGATAGCATAACTGTCATTTTCAGGTACACAAAACCAACTAAAAATATTATGAATTAACTTTAATTTAAACAAATTATTTTTTTTATATTAATTTAATTTTCTAATAAATAAACACTTAAAAAATATTCAAATACTTTTAACTAATTTTAAAATGTTATTTATATAAATATTATAATTTTTTATCTATATTATTATTTTAATAATATTAAAAGTTTTTTTAAAAAACAATACATAAACATGATTTAACATACTTAAACTATTTAAAAACATTCAAAACATTCGTATTCACAGCACTTTGCACATTAATTTTTGGATCCAATGACCTTTTCAGGAATGCTTCACATATCACGCGTTCCCAATAATTATTAAAACTTTTCAACAAAATTCTAAAATCAGACATTCCTATATCACTTTTCAGCCTTTATTGTGCTCACTAATATTGGTCAAACCCTTCAATCGACAATGCTCTAGAACTCGAGTACAGAGATGACGCGAAGTCTCTCCGATGTATGTGACATTACACCCATTACATGTAAATTGATAAACGAGATAAGAACACAATCCAACTGGCGTTTTTGATTTATTAATAAACATATTGCGTAGCTTACACGAATTAGAGACGATCTTATACTCTAAATTTCCCATCTGTACCTATTTCTTTTCAGCCGAGAAAAGTTGTAAAACTATGCTACTTTTTGTAAGATTTGTTAATGTTTTATTGTACATAAATAATATGAATAATAAAAAAATCGTCCTGAAAAACAACCGCTTTCTGGTTTGTATTGGTACGTTAAGAGGTTAATTACCAATCCATTTTGGAACGGTCAATTTTTTCTGAAAGTGTAATTCCGGCCTTTAACATTTCTCTTATAAATATAAAGATAATAAACGTGTAAACTTACCAAAAATAACAATGAAAATGCATTTGAATAATTAACAACGTGTCTGTGTTATTGTAGAATTGAGAGTGCAGATCAAAGAAATAGAATCAACGACAAGCGTCCAAATTCTAACTCTCAAATACCAACTCGAGTCTAGGGAGACCGAAATTGATAACATATCTCGTACTTTGTGTAATCTAAAAATGCAACTTCTCGAGGACGGATTAACGAAATATTTAGAATTAATCTAATTTTTTCTTTTTTTTATATTGCACTCGATTTTGAGATATAACGCCTTATTATTATTATTATTATTATTATTATTATTATTATTATTATTATTATTATTATTATTATTATTATTATTATTATTATTATTATTATTATTATTATTATTATTATTATTATTATTATTATTATTATTATTATTATTATTATTATTATTATTATTATTATTTTTATTATTATTATTATTATTATTATTATTATTATTATTATTATTATTATTATTATTATTATTATTATTATTATTATTTATTATTATTATTATTATTATTATTATTATTATTATTATTATTATTATTATTATTATTATTATTATTATTATTATATCTATCAATATTCCCATATCATCTACATGTCTGTCATTTATATTTTTTATCATTTACACATATTATTTCTACCAATTTAGATTATTTATTATTTTTATATTTTGAATATATTATTCCTTTGATATCAACTTCTGCAAGTCTCTACTAAATATTCTTTAATCATATTGTTTTGTTTGGCGAAAATCACTATTGTTTTTGTTGCTATTATCTGTTATAATCTCAGCGGAAGTTTTGTGTAAAGATTTTTTCTAATAAAAAAATATGTTCATTTTGTGCACTTGATTATTGATTTTTTTTCTCAACAAAACTCATCAGTGTCCAAAAAGCTTTGGGATTTGGTCGTTTCAACTCGTGAATTGTTTGATGAATCCAATTATCTGGAATGATTTATGAAACATTTAAAATGGGGAAAAAAATTAAACAAATTCAAAAGTCAACTAAAAAAACTAATAACTTATAATGCTGTGTTGGCATTTCGGGGAGATTTACGTGATATGGCTAATTTCATTGCAGTATTAGATAAAGATTTGTAAGAAATTGAAGAGAAACATCAAATGATTGGAGAGCTAATGACAAAAAAGCAAATTAGTCGTTCAAGGAAGACAAAATCTTAAACGAGTCTGCTGAAATGAGCAAGACAGAAATACCGTAACAAAAACAAAATCGGATAGCATACAATGGATTACCTTACTAGTCTTGATGGTAAAATGAAAGATTATGAATCTTGGAAAGCCGCTTTTACCTCGTGTGTGGACAAAGCAGACGGTTAAGATGTAGAAAAGATGTTTCACATGCACAAGCATCTGCTCGGTGAATCGTTGAAATGAATAGAAAACATCGTATATTCGGCAGAGTCATATTAAATGGCTAAAGAGAAGCTATTATAGGCGATTTCGGGGTGAAAGAGTATACTTTTCTATGCTAGAAAAAGCTGGAAAGTTCCTGCCGATTCGAAAAGACTAACTAAAGGATTTAAAATTGTTTTTTGGGCTGTAGGAAACAGTTACGGGTCACTTTAGATCAACTGATAAAGAATCCGAGCTGAAGACTAGATGCCCTTTTCAAAGTTGTTAAAATAGTTAACTACAAATCTGGTTTATAAATAAATTAAGACAAGATGAAAAAGGAATTACATGAGAATATGGGTACAACAAGAAGCTGAAATCATAATATCCACGAATGAACTCGTGTGTGAAACTCAATCAAATACCAGACAATACGATTGACCATGAGTAGAAGGTTTGCTAAAATTGAGAGAGTTCCAATTAAGGAGCTCGAACACATTTTATGAGGGTAATTGATGAAGGGATTAGAAATGAAATGGTGTTGAACAAAAATAATCTCAACTTTTATAGATTAGAGTCTGCACAATGTGTTGTATTCCTGCCCAATGACTCAAACTTTCATGGCATCCTCGTATAACTAGTCTTGTGACCCAACTCGCATTTGAAATAACTATTGAGAACTTTTTTTCCCATGATACGTTCTTTGCATGAATTTTACGGCTATTACTCTATAGCACCTTCGTCTCATCTAAAACTAGTATCAACGCAATTAGTAAAGAACGTTCTTAGGAAATTCCTCTGGAGATTCCACGTTCTTCCCATTAAGATTCTCCAAACACTTGTCCAACCGAGTGAAGTTAAAAGGGTAATCCATTCATCCATCTCGCATCAATCTCCTTAAGTGCCGGTTGAAGTTTCAGATAATCGATACCAATTAAAACTTCAACTAATATTTTTACGGCCATTGCATTGAAATCCTTGGTCAATCGACCATAGTAACTAATTAACTTCTTGATCACTAGAGTAGCCATTATTCGTTGTGCATTCCCAACTATGACTCCGATCGGTATTCTTTTTCCAAGACCTTTTAAATCCAGTTCTTTTAAATTTTTAGATTGATGTAGCTAAATGAGCTTGCATCATTTAACATAGAGATAATCTTTATTTTTCTGTTCCAATTTTCCAGATAGATTGAGATTGTCCTTAAACTAAAGTAAGGTATCATGTTCTCCTCTTTGATTACTTTCCGCGTCAACATCACGTTTCTTACATGCTTCTTACATCCTTTTTTTGGTTATATCCGGTAACTTTGCAGAAAAAACCTATCGGACAATTGTTGACTATCTGATTTCTTTGGAAACAATTCTTAGTCTTTTTTCTTCAATAAATCTTTGCCTGTTTGAGAGTGAGAGTTTCTTTAATTTATCACATCGACCCAGATAAAATGAGGTCTTAGTTCTCAAATGGGGTCCTTTATTGGCTAGTACTCGTCATAACATCTCATCAGGTAATTTGTGACATGTTTAATTTCTCCATTTTTCTTGGTTATTTATAGGAAAACGAAGGGAAATGAATGTTTAGCTTCTAGTCGATGGAACGAAAATTTTCAGATGCTATCGCGAGCCCGATAAAACCTGCTGGAGTGTTTCAAATGTGTTTGTCGGAATATTTCCTTATGAATAAATTTCATTATTTGATAAATACCAATTTGATTTGTTGTCATTGTTATTTTTCTGACATTTCTCTGAATCAAATTTAATTTGCACGACATTAGACCATGATTGGGCTTGTTTGACCTCCTCGAAAAATTTATGATTTTATCCTAGGTTGCCTGTCCTGATTTTGGTATATTATTTATTACAATGAATTTTTATAATTGGGTAGTTATAAACGTTAGGAATATAGATGGTTTGACATCGCGTTATTATCGCCTATATTTATTCCTTTTATTACAAGGTTTTTTAATTTAGGGTCAAGCTCTCCCTCTAAAGACAATTTAGTTATGGGTGGACTTAATTCTATTGATTGATTTATCTACTCCTTAATCCCTGATGGTTATTGACCTAAGCTTGTCCTTCTCTCGGCATCATACTCAACTTAATTTAATTCTCGTCCCACTATCTAATGAGTTCCGTAATTTCACGATGATTTTTCAATAAAACTTTGGTAAGTGACTATATTCGGGAATTTTTCTATTAACTTTAGATTACAGTTATTGGAATCTCGTTACGTTCATTTTTGTTTGTAATTATTTAACCCAATTAAATTAATTTATGAATTTGAAGTTTGATGCATCGATTTCCGCGAGTCCCGTTCCCTTTAACCCAAATTTGATCTTAGGACATTCTTCTGTTGATGTTAGATTTTAAGAGTGCCCACTGGACTACTCGGTGTAAGAATTTTAGCCGACAAGTAAGATATTTTAGGTCGATTTTTCGGGATTAGGTAGAAAGGTAGGCAACCAAAAGATTGTCTCCCGATCTCCCTGCTACCTCTATAATAGTATATGAATTGACTGTTCAAGTCCGTCGTTACCCACGGCGAGATCTCTCACGGGCACGAGCTGTTGGCGGACTTACACCGCCCTTACACTGCTCGACTGTTTATGTTGGATTTTAATAACTTGTCGGTGTGTGGCTGTGGGCCGGAAAAATTTCGACACGGAAAAATGTCTATATCATTTATAATATATATATTTATCAAATATCAAATTCGATTTCATTTATCATGAATAAACATCATACACAGTTAACATCTCAGCAAGTCATTCTTGCTTACTTCGTTAAGTTCACGACTTTTCTGGATAGAGTTTCAGAATAAAATGCTTCTAAGATTCAAAACTGATTGTTCAGCGTAAACTCAGATTATAAGTGATTGATTTGGTGGTAAAAACCGCTTAAAACTGCTTTGGTATTTAAACCGAGAGAGATTATTATGTGAAAATTAATCGATATATATACCTATTCTGTGACCCTAACTCTGCGTGTTAATTTTGATATATTAAAACAAAATTTGACCTTGGGAATTTCTTTGTACTTTCTACCTTTAATTTCTTAATTTTTTTAATATATTTTGACAATTTATTCTTTTTGCAAATAATTGAACTATTTCTAATTCAAATTATTTTATTTTGGTTCTGATTTTCATGAACT
Organism: Schmidtea mediterranea; assembly: GCA_022537955.1. Lineage (NCBI taxonomy): Eukaryota > Metazoa > Platyhelminthes > Tricladida > Dugesiidae > Schmidtea > Schmidtea mediterranea. Next base: position 74,641,996 of record CM039681.1, read on the forward strand.
CTTGTTCTTTTAATTAAATTGTCACTTTTTGGTCAAATTTTTCGTGTTTTCGTGTTATTTTTATGTTTGTTTCGTGCGGATCTTGTTGCATTTTGTTAATAGTTTTATTTATTTTTATGTTTTTTAATTTTATATTTTAATTATTTCTTTCTCATATTTTTTGCATGGTTACTTGGTGTTTTAGGGTCTGATTTTAAATCTGCGTGCTGTGTTTGCGTGCTATTACCGATTCATTTAAACAAACCTGTGTTCTGGCCCAACAATAGGCAATGCAATCAGAGTCTTCCTGAGTCTTCTTTGTTTTTGGATTTGGAATTATGTCATTAATTAGTTCGGTATCAGTGTAAGATATAGATTTAGGGATATTTAAGTTTGTTTCAGGATAGTTGGTTAATGTGGATAATGATTTCCCTAAAAAGTGTTCACAGTCAGTTATTAATAGAGTCTTTTTAATAGAGAGGTTTTTTTTGGAATACAAATTATTGGATATTAGTTGTCGGCAGTTTATATCAGTTAGTTTAAGAGTTTTGGATATAGATGGTGCAGGATTGGATGTAGAAGGTAGTAAAAAAATAGGTAATGTAGTAGGTAAACAGGGGGATAGAGTAAAGATTTATCAGATTAGGATGGTTCAAAATTAAGAGGGTTGTCTTTTGTTAAACTTCGAATATCTGCTTCACTGTTGAGGTATGCAAGTGGAAAAAATCTGTTGTTAAATAGTAACTCAATCTGTTTATTAATAAACGGAGTTGTTGTAGAATCTGGAGTAAGATTTTCTCTGAGGTTTGGGTTCGCAAATATAGTTTATTTTTAATTTAAGGGTATAAAGCATTTTTTGGCTAATTATGTATTTTTTTCAAAAATTTTTTTAAAATAAATTATTATTTTTAGATCTTTTAATATTTATCCTGCTTATTGTGAATGAAAAGATAGATAGTAATGCTAAATATTTTCATCATAATGTAATTTAAAATTTTTATGATTCTATTTCGTATATAAAAATAGAATATATAAACATAAATTTATATTTAGAAAACTTGCAATGAATAAATAAACATCTTTAAGGTCTTAAATAAATCCGATCGATCAAGTTTGTTTATCTACATAAAATATTTTCAAATATATCATGTAATTATTTAAAAAATCATTTTATTAATATTTTTGAAGATTTATTGTTTTTTAAAATGATATTATATTTTTTGGTTATCTTACTTTCTGGCGTCATTTTTATCTCACAGTCTAGTTTCATACCTCGGGGTGATGTTAAAATTGTTCGTTTATTTTGCTATTATTATCAATAATAAGATATTTACTAATTGTTTTAGACCAATATTCATCTTAACTCAATACATAATAAAAGGATAAAGCGAGATGTCAGAAATTTGAGAATACTAATTCATTATGATAAGTCTTTCGACTCTCTGGAAAATAAAAATGAATTTAAGGTTGAATTTAACATTATTTTATAAATATTCTATTTACACTTTTTATATTTCCAATTTAAAATCATTTTTAGTGGTTATTATTACATTATTTTATATATAATGAGTGGTTTTGAGGGTGAATATATCTTGTAAGTATTATTAAATTTGCAAAACCTTTACTTATTAGATTTTTATCGCATCTTATCTAGAAATAATTGATAAAAATAAAAGTTGTAACTGATTATAGTATGCGCATTGTTTTATCAGCTCTTATAATTCATTGTCAGAAAAATTTCACCCTTTGAACTGTTGAATAACGACGACAAAGTAAAAGTTATATTTTTTATTTAAAGATAATATTTTTATTCAAAAAAGTTATCAAATCGTTTTATCTCAATCGATAAACCTTTGTTTTTTAAAGCCAGAATGAAAGTTAATAAATTTTATGAAACACACACACACATGATTGTCTGTATAACAGCTTTGAGTTAAATAGCTCACGGTCAGTGGCGTACCTAGGGTAAATGGCGCCTATGGCAAACACTGATCTTGCACCCTTCTCCGACGATAGGTTACTTACGTTTTCTTTTCTAAAAAACTACTTTAGAATTGGGTAAAAAATCACACAAGTTAAATCTATTAACACTTTATTACAAATTTATCTTTCTTGCATTAGCTGATGCAAATTGTTTAATTATATTATCAAAGTCAATTTCTTCGGTCATTTCTTGTTCTATGCTAAGTAAAGCAAGATCACGGCATGAGTCATGGTATTGTGAGAATGATCCGATGATAATTCAGAAATTTTCCTGCCAGAACATTTACGAACTTAAAGTTTTGTTGGAATATTTTTTTGTTGGTAAGTTTTACTTTGTGATCTTTGAGTTCCAAACAATTTATATGTGAATTGATTTTTATTGTACCATACTCAATGAAGTTCGTGTGCAATTAAAATATTAGAAATCTTCGGATCACTTCGGACCGAAGCTACATAATCATATGTGATTAAAAGAATCTGTAAAAAACAAAATATAGAAAAACTTAAAATATCGCAAAAGTGGTGGCACATTTTAATACAAAACACAAGAAAGCCAAATGAATGAAATATATTTTGATGAAATTATCCTCATCATCAGTTTGCTATTATAATCTTTGTCAAATACTTTATATCAGCGGTCTGGGAACTGTTTTACCCATTACGCAAATTTTTTTTACCTAGGTCTCTACATTCTGAAAAGTTAAAAAAAAGCAAAGTAAGTGCTTAATTTTTATTCTTTATTGGATTAATTTGAATTTTAATACAATCCTGTAAGTAAAAAAAATGGTAAACAATGGCATAATTCAAGTGCTTTTAAGTTTTAGAAAAAAGATGTTGTTTCATTTTTGCTAAATTCACTTCAAAATTAGGACTTTTTGACAGGCGCGCAATTTGAATACAGTCATCCGCATTCAGACGATAAATGTTTTTCGTTTTTTATGTTTAATGAAGTCGAAAATCCTTGTTCATAAAGTATGTCGTTGCAAATGGGAGCAACTTTTTATGGCTTCTCATGTGCAATTTCAAAAGCCTTTTTTGCTTCTGATATTCAAAAGGACGACAGATCTCTTTTTTTTCTCAAATTGATTGCGAGTTTCATAATTACACCGAAGTTCAAGAAGTACTACTACCAAGCCTTGATGCTCTTCTGGTAAGTTAGATACTTCACATTTAAAAGGATCAACAACCTAACTGACAGTATGTATCTCTTAATCTGGAAAATAATGACTAAAGCGATTTCTGAGTTTGATTACATGTCCGATAACTTTATTCTTGATGTCACAAAAAGTAATGTTGTCACACTCCAAAATCTTGTTTTATTCTGCCTTTTGTTTCCAATACAGAAGTTTTGCATCGAAAGTTGACAGCTTTTCTCTGACTGAAATAACCTTTTTTTCCTTTGCAATTCTGTGTTCAACACATTTATGCTCAAAAATGTCACATAAATATGCAAGATATACAACCAATATAGAACTTTTAAATTTATCTACGAGATTATGGTTTTGATGATCAACCATAAAAATTTCAAGTTCGGTTTTAGGAAATCATGCTCGATTCAGACCCTTTCCTCGGGAAATCCATCTAATTTCTGTGTAATAAAGTAGGTCGGTATATTCAGGTTCACTGTCCTGATAAAATTCACGAAATAACCGCGTGTTCAGTGCATTACCTTTAACAACATTAGTAATCTTGATGACATCGTGCATAACGGCTTCAAGTGATTTCTGCCATTTTCACAGCTGATGGTTTAATCTAATCCTTACCAATAGTATAGAGTTTTTGATTCAGGAAATCAGCCAGACTACTTCAAAGCTAGCCTTTGATGCTGAACGTATAAAACTACTTTTCAATCTTTTCCTTCTAACAGATTTTTCAAAATTTACAAAATGTTCCCGTGGTTGGGAAGAAGGATGTGAATGTAAATTATCCAAATTTTTTTTAATTGACATTTTTTGAAGGATTCGCTAGTCAACAATTTTAAACATACAACACATTGGTTTCATTACGTCTTTATCTTATATTTTTGTAAAACCGTAATTGAGAAATTTTTCATTATATCTTCTTTTCCTATTTTTATTGACTGCCATCTGAAAAGTGAAAAAACTGTGATTAAAAATCTTAAATTAATTACGGATAATCATTACCGATTAATGATTAAAATAAATGAAACTTTAATTATTTAAGTATATTATACTTAATATAATGATAATAGTATAAATATTATATTTGTTTATAAAATGGAAATTTTGAAAAATGTTCGTATTACCCACGATAATTTCATTTTTACCCCATTTGGAGTAATTTACCCCAGTTCCGCGACCGCTGCTTTATATGGAAACAATAAGGATGTAATAGTTATGATTTAATGATTTAATTAATCTCAATAAATTTATTGCTGATTGAATGATAATTGTAGGGAATTATGATTTAATCATCAAAGCCTCGCGATAAAAATTCTTTCCCACTTATTATTAATATTTTTATATAAAATATTAAAATTTTTTCAATCAGTTCTTCCTTTTCGAATTTTTCTAAGTTCAATAATATTCCTCACTCCTCTCAATCGGCTATGTTCATTAACCAATGTGCGGAGTTGACGGAAAGTCTATCCAGTGTATGTGCATTGCACTCGTTACATGAAAACTTAAGTTACATAAAACACTTAAAGGTTTTTATTGTACTTGTTAATTCTCAACATGTTCACTATCCAATACAAAGAGGACTATTAGTCTGTAGTTCTTTGAAAACATTTGTGAGCTAATTTTCACAGATACCAGCAATCACATCAGCTATATTATCTAAATAAAACTTTTAACGACCATAAAACTGGATACATTAAACTTACAAATCCTTCTAACAGATGTTTTCTATCGCATATACTTACAAAATCATAGATATTTTTATTACATACGGACTTAATGGAATAGACTTCATTAGTATGAAATACTGTTCACTTTTTATTAGATTATACTGATTTTAAATTTGATACAAAATTGAAAGCCGATTGATAAAATAATGATAGATCACCATTAGTTGGTTATAATGGTAAACTTTTCATTAATACACTTTTCTAAAAAAGATTTGCGACACATTTTTTACATATTATTTAGAAAAGATCTGTTTTTTTAACTTTAATTTAAAATAGACGGACATAAGCAAGCTCACAACTAGAGACGACCTTGTAATGTTAACACAAAATATCTAGTAACTATTCTGGGATTTCACAGAAGAAATAAAAATAAGTTAAAGACGACCTAGATCACAGGAGAGAAACCAAAAAGTTGATTCAATTTTATCTCCGTGTGAGATGACTTAACGACCCTAGCAGTGATAAATTTGTGCTCAATATTGCGCCAAAATTGGGGGCAAATGATGAGATTAATTTAAAATTTATTTTCTCTCTAGAAAAATGCGATTGAACCAGCTGTCAAATTTTGGGAAGATTCTTTAATCGTTAAAAATCCAGTAACTTCTCCAATATTGATAGAAAGGTATTTTTCAGGACGCTTAATTTAATTATTTTTACTATTATTTTTATTTTATTATTTAATTATTTTAATTATTATTAATGTTTGTTGTTGTTGTTGTTGTAAACAATCGCATTGATTTAAATAAAAGAAAACGACAATCCAACATATAATAAACTAAAACATATTTCGGCATTCAGTGTCATCATCAGGTAGAATTAAAATTCAAACTATATAAATTAAAATTGCTTTTTTTGAAACAAACTAATTTATTCATTTTGTATTTTTAAAATATATGATGATAAAAAATGATAAACTCTGTTTTATAAAACTTTTAACAAGAAACTAATATATTTTTACATTTATAGACAAAAATATTTTCCATTGATTTTCATCGTGTAACACATTAAAATACAACAAAAATAATAACATAAAATTATGTTCACTAATATTAATCAATTCCTCAGACGACAGTTGTCAAGAACTGGAGAACGGAATTGAGTGAACAACATTGGTGCATGAACTTTGAGTTTATTAGTGATCTTGGTTATGAATATATATGTCACTTTTAAATACATCTGAATGACTACCGTCTGATACTACAGTGGAAAGGTGAATAAAAGAAATTGTATAAATTTTTGCGTCGTTTAAAATCTTCTTTACATCGCAATTACACGGGTCTATAGATGTTTCTATCTTAGCTATTTTGTTTGTATTAGTTCGTTGCATTTTTAATTTATCAATCCAAAAAGATATGCTTTTGTAAACCATATTAAGAAGAACTATTGAGGAAGAAATTTTTCAGCCTTTTAATTCATACATGCAAGAAGCTGAACTATACTGGAATTTATGTTTATGCATATGCACTAATGGTGCAAAATCTTTAATAGGGCGAGAAGAAGGATCGACATTATGAATTATTACAATAGCTTCACATATTAAGCATTCTCATTGTTGCTTTCATTGTTATCAGTAAGCAGCAAAAAGAATACCAAAAGCGTTTAAAATATTTTGGATGAAACGGTACCGATAATAAATTTCATAAAACAAGAATTAAATTCAAGATTATTTAATTTATAATGCGAAGAACTATCAAGAGTACATAAAACCTTATTGTTACACACGAAAGAGAATAATAATGATAATACACAATGTTTTGAAAGCCTAAATAATTTTCTAATCTAAAATGAAACATAATTTGAATAAAGATGTTGAAGACATATTTCAGGAGCATATGTTACTATTCAAAATCACAATAGACTTATGGAATTGATTGATATTAGTAAACGCAATTTTGTGCTACAAGATGAAAATAAATGTAAAATGTTTTTGTTTAAAAGTTTGAAAATATTTTATTGAAAGTTTATTAAGATTTTGTTAAATTTAAATTTTATAAAATTTTTTAAATTCAATTTTTAAAATAATGGGAATTTTTTAAAAAATTAAATGAAGAAATTTTTTTTTTTTCAATTAAGTTTAGAGTTCATATTTACCTGATGATGACAATAGTAATAATAATAATAACAATATAATAATAAAACGGTAATTCCTTGATAGCAGCATAAATTAATACATCAGTTAAGTGAGTAACAAAATAAGCCCTTGCTGCGAAGTAATAATTATATTTTTGAAAAAAGTTTCGATTATTAAATATAAATAATAATAATAATAATAATAATAATAATAATAATAATAATAATAATAATAATAATAATAAAATGGTTTCTTGATAATAGCATAAATTAAAATTATATTTTCATATATTCCGACTAATGAAAGGTTTGTTTGTTGAGTATGATGTTGATAAAAATAAAAAATAAAATATTAAGAACTTTTTGATTTTAAAGAACTGGATTGGTAATCTTTTACCGTGATGTGTATTTGAATAAATTGAATGATGTGCTGAAAATAAAGAATTTTCAGTAGAATAAAAAATCGCCTCTTTTTAATGATGAAAGTTGATAACAAGAAATGCTAAATGGTATGATGGCTAATGGGATAGCAACCAGCAAAAATGTATGGGCTTCCAAAAGTGTACTTATGAGACATTTATTCATTCCAATTTGTGAAATTCATTGTTTGTAAAATGTTTATTTTTTTTGAAAATCAGAGACATGTGAAGTTGTTTTTGCATTATAACAATTATAATAAAAACATTGATAAATATTTTAAGAACCCCTAGCAGTATATTTGAGAATGTATTGGCGTAGCTTGACTTGTGTATGTAAATTGGATGTTTAACGTGCTTAAGGATGATTAGCCTAAATTTGTGTTAGTGTTGTCGTACTAGGAAGGTTTTACAGATTATAAGATGAAAATAAGTAAGTATTTAGGAAATTTAGATTATAGATCGTTTCTAATCTTTTCTTGAACATCCCTGTATATTAGGTTAATAGTTTAAGGATCCAGTCGCTATGAGCTATCTTATATGATATAATTGCTTATATATAATCAAGAATTTTCTATTAATTCAATTTTTCAGAATATGTCCCACTGGCTTCAGATTCGCATTTGTGAATGGAAATAGAATTAAAATTTGCAAAGACAAATGCTTGTTGGATCCCAAATGTTCTCTTGCTGTTATTCCTGAAAAATATTTAGCAGTGAGTTTTGATAATTCACTTATATTTCGCAGTTAATAAATTGAATAAATTATTTTTTGATTAAATAAAAAAAATATAAGACAATATAAGACATCATAATATTCATATTTGTTGAGGATACCTGAATAACCAAACAAAAATAATTATTTAAATGCTTAAAATGATTAGGGGAAATAATATTAAATGAATGAAGGGTTTTTCTAGGACTCAGTTAAACAGAAGTAAAAAAAGATCGAAAAATGAGAAGAAAACAAAAGAAAATCAATGAAAACAGACAATTGAATAAAGGAAGATCATTCATAATTAATAAGTACAAGTGCAAAGGAAGGAAAACAAAAAAAAACAAAGTTAAAGTTATAGTATTATCTCGAGAGAAAGAAAAAGACATCATATGAGGAAGCCGAGGAATGGCATTGTCAAAAAATCGTTTATCTCCACAACTGTCAGAAATCACAGAGTGCATAGTGAAACAGTTTGAAAAAATCTATTATTAGTAAGTGCCATTGGGTTATGGAGTATAAAAAGAAAACGCAAATGCAATCAGGAGAGAATTAGAAACCTAGTTGTAATTGTAACAGATAATTCTTTGTGTGATTTTAAAGTGGTGATAAAGTGTGTTAATCAATAAAGTTTATATCGCTTGGAGTAGATTATTGTTGTTTAAAAGCACGCTTGAAGTCAGATTAACAACAGATCATATTTAACTTCACCGACAACCCCAACATATTAATAACAAAACTCGACGAAATGCTTTTTTATTTTCATTTCATTTTTAGACTAGCGATCAATATAAACCAAGTCATTGGCCGTTGGTCTACAAATCAAAATGAGTATAAATAAAATTGAAATAAGATCAATGGTAAAGAACATTAAGGTTATACTAGTATAAATTTGGCTTGAAGGTAAAAGTAGAAATTAAATGATTAGATGAAAAACACATATTAATTTTGTGAAATTCCTAATCAAGGTTACGTAGAAGGATTTGTATTACAGTTTACCAAAATAAACTTTTCCTAGGATTTATGAACAGAACTTTAATATTTTTACATCGTCATGGGATAGCTTCTATAGTATGTTGAATTTTTATGTTTTATTTTTACATGATAAAATTCATGTATTTCAAATATCTCAATGATAACATTTGCCTCTGTCTAAACTTTCTTCAAATGAATCTTCTATTTCATTAAATAATTTCTATTGGGGTCCTATATTATCCTGTAGTGGAATCCAAAATGTGAGGTTGCATCACCGGTTAGAGATAAATCAGACTAAAATATTTATATTTTTACAATAACATTTTAAGAGAAAATTCTATTTTAGAAATGCTACTATATTGACGACTCGCATTATGAATCGTATAGGACATCTGGTGAAGACGGCGCTGGAGCAATAAATGCTGATTTAATTATTTTGGTTTCTTATAGTTCCAATGGTTGCTCGGAGAACTCTTTAGCCTATTCGACGACTTGTGAATTAGAAAGCAAAATTAATCGGTTTGATAATGTTTCATTGTAATTGTTAAAAGTGTTTTTTAGTCCAGTACTAGGCAGCCTAAATATCTGTCCTAATAAGATTAATTCTGATCAAAACTTATTTTGGGCTATATCAGCAATCAAACATGAAATTGTCCACATATTGGTCTGCCGCTAAGATTCATTAGTTAAACTATCTTATTTTTTATTTAGGGCTTCAATGCTGCATTGTATGCATTCTTTATGGATAACGATGGTATTCCTTTTACCCCAAGAGATTCTCATGGATATCCAAATAACGGTTTTATTCAACTTGGTCTTTTAGAGTATGTCTTAATCTATATTACTTTCGACTTTTGGATTTAAAGCTTTTGACTGACAATTCAAATAATCACACAAATATAATGCTTTTGAGTCTTTATGCATCGTCAATCGCGTATAATACCTTTAAATATTGGAATATTCTGCTAAATGTCATAAATATATACATTGGCCTGAGAGAACTTTTTAAATTTTTTTCAAAAGATAAGCATCCAAAGCCCTTTTTATAAAAAAATACAATCGTTCTATCAACATTCAACTCGATTAGAATTACATCTTTTTACTGTTGGTTAAAAACCAATAATTTATTGAAATTGATTTGTTACTACTATTTAAATAAATCAATTAAGAGTGGTCAACTAATACTTGAAAAAGACTAAATGAAATTTGTAGAACTGCTGAGAAAATAAGAGAAATTGAAAATGTAAATAGTTTATATGAGGTGAATACGAACATTATATAAAAATGATTATATCTAGAAAGGGTTAACGGATACAAAGTTTTAGCTTCAGATTTTTCTTTATATCCGTAATTCTGTATCCTATGATAAACGCATAGTATAATTGTACGGTACACTTAGCTCTCTATTTACACTGTAGATTGGTTCCTCAAAAATGCCTTGTAAATCGAAACCGTACAATTAGTGATTAAATATATGTTTTATAGAAAAACATATTGTGTTGAATCCAAAGTAAAGGAGTGAGATTAAAATATATATCCGTATTGATGAAATATATTAGCTTACTTAGATTTTTAAAAAAATTAATTGTATAGTGAGATTAAAACTTGTGTATATTTATGGTTTTTTGAATTCTAATTTTGTTTCAAATTGTTTTTTCGAAAAAAATTTCTGACCGTGTTAAACTGAAAACTAGTGTAATATAAATTGAATTTTTTTCGCATTTCTTCAATCGTGTTAAACCGAAACCGTGTAAATCGAGCGCTAGATGTACATCAACTTATTTTCACATACTTCTTACTAGTCACTTTCATGTCTTGTTTACGTTTACAACCGGATCTCAATAATTAAAATATCTATAGATATTATAAATCCAGCGAGAGAGTAATAAAAGAAGAGAAATATAAAGCTAAATACAAAGAAAGAACGGAAATTCAAACGCGTCATATTTTAGTCACTCCAAATATTAAAGCAAGAATTCCTTCATGATTATAAATTTACTGTTACCGTTTTAGAAAGAGGCGCAAGAACATTTCAATTGTTCAACTCTCGACGGAATTTATCTTGAAGATTATGGAAATGCGAATTCGGTTTTGTCACATTTTGAAAGAAGAATATTATATGTAAATATATATATATATATATATATATAATTGAATTAATATTTTTAATTACTAAATTAATCCTAATTAAATTTTAATTTGTATTTACCGGTTCATTTTTCAAGTTTCGATAACTAGTTATGATCTAGTTAAGCCAAGAAAGATTTTAATTAGAGTGATTGACTGGAGGTTTGGTGACACTTTTGGTTGAATAATGACTGAAATCTTTGTATTAAAAAATCCAATAATTCAAATTATGTTATTAAAAATAAACGAACATTTTTAAAAATATATTTTGCAATTTATTTCGACAGCTCAGTTGTCATCATCAGACACTAAAAACGATTAAACTTATAGGTTTATTATTATAATAAATATTAATAAAAATTAATTAACTGTAGAAAGCGGCTTATTAAACTGAATGGGATCGATGACATAATTTCCCCTGGTGTTGATCCGTTTAATTTACTTTGATTACACGGAAAGTAATGTGATGAATATGTCTGGTGATGCTTAATTGAATAGCACAGATAGCAATAAAGCTAAATTTAATAAAAGAGATGAAAGCGATTTTTCTGTGTCTGTTGGTCTTGTTATAGTTTTACCGTTTGCTGAAGGTTTTAAAATCTTTAGAAAAGCTACTTTAAAAAATTTAAAAGTCCTAATGTTAAAAATTATTTCAAAGTCTGGTTATTTCAAAGACTTGGTTTATAGACATTTCCAATTTTAAGGTGTTATCTAAGGATTTTAAAATCTACTGTTAACTTATTACTTGTAAAGCCTTGATAAAATCATTTAACACAAAAATCAACATACAAAATGTATTATACATGAGCATTTTGAGAGTACTTAATTAATTTTATTAGAGTTAATAAATGTTATTGGTCCGCAGATAAAATTGTGTAATGACAAATTAACCTAAAAGTATAATCGTTTTTGTGATGACTGAAGAGATATGGAAATAGATTGTAAAATGTATTTTAAAAAATGGTGTTCCTTTATTTATATGAATTGTTACTTAATAGTTTATAATAATAATTATTAATATTACTTTCATTATTTTATATTGCATGTGACAGTTAGTTTAGATAGATTATTATTATGCTAATTAGCACATAATTTCTTCATTTCTACGTGGATTGATAATTCTTCTATCACAGAACGAGCTAATGACAGCTACAATTCAAGATTATTCTTTTGTATCAAGGTTCACTATGGCATTTTTAGAAGATACTGGGTAGGTCTTATGGTATACAGAGTATAAAAATATTCTTTATTTCAGCTGGTATCAACCTGACTACCGGAAAGCAGACAAATTCCTTTTTGCCAAAAATGCTGGTTGTGATTTTGTAATGAAAACTTGTTACGATTACATGCAGATCAAATCGTCAAGGTTTGATGATATTTTTATATTTCATGTAGCAAAATGAGAAAATGTTCGAGGTTTGATAATGTGACAACAGAGAAATTGCAAAATTCCAATGAATACAATGTATAGCATATGAGAATCAATTAACCTCAATCTTTCTTGTGTAGTTTTGGGATAATCAGACCCGAAATTAGATATAATATTTTAAAAAATTTATAGTAGATGCAGACATTTCGAAGTTTTAAAATAGAGTAATTTGAATCCTTATTGGCACTTGCTTATGTTAGATTGAGTTTTTTGAAAGAATGACAAAAAGGCTGGAGAATATTAAAACAATTTATATTTATTATTTTAGAAAGTATAAGTATAAAACGATGATTCCTTGGTAGCAGCATAAATTAATATATCAGATAAGTGAATAACAAAATAAGCCCTTGCTGCGAAGTAATAATCGAAACTTTTTTCAAAAATATAATTATTACTTCGCAGCAAGGGCTTATTTTGTTATTCACTTATCTGATTTATTATTTTAATTAACTAGTTGTTAAATAAATGAGATTTTAATTTTTGTATAAAGCCTTTGCTACCTTTCTGTTATAATATGGTGTAATGCTCTGTACAACATGATTTTTAATTGTTCGTTTATTATTTATATAAGTGTACTTATTAATTGTTAATTTTATCGTCGTTCAACTGAGTTTCATTTGTTCGCGGCCCTATTTAAAAAATAAATTGAAAATTATATAAAATTACCAAAATTTTTAAAATATTAATTACAATTAAAAATTTTTATATCATGAAAAATATTCTTAATTTTTTTTATTGAGGCTCCCGATTGAAAATCGAAATTCTATGAGGTCTTTGGTAACCCAAAGGATTTGCGTGATTGACATCATCTAATAGCTAGTATGCAAGGACGGATCCAGGGAGGTGTGATGGGGCGATCGTTCAACTAAAAAGATCCCGAAGTTACTTTTTTGGTACTAAAATTAGTAAAAGTAAGACAATCATCCTTATTTTCGTGTACACAACTGTACATATTAATCGTCAGAGAACAAACAAGATAAAAAACAATCTACGTATTTTTTTCTGTGCAAAAATATATGTAAAGTAAAAGGATTATTGGAAGATTTTCTAAATAGTTTAACAGTCTGAACCAGTGTGAAAAAATATTCGTTATATCGTTTTTCGTTTCTCATTTCAGAAAAATTTCAGAAAAATCTTTTTCAAATTTATAATTTTCAAATAATTAGAACGATATTTTGACTCGTCTCCTGAGATCTAAATATTATTCAGTTATGTTTGACGAGAAAACAAATGTGAATAGTGTTTTGCAGTTATCTTTGGTGTTGAGGTATGTCCACGATAAAAAAAATATATACGAAGACTCTGTGGACTTTATCGAAGTCCATGAGCATATTTTTTCAAGAGAAGCTGAACAAGATCCTAAAATATTTGGGAAAATTTTAGGGCAATCAGTTTTTTGAAAACGTTGAAATTTTTGATTTGAATGTTGTTGATTGTGTTGGTATTGCGATGGATGGATCCTCAGTAATGATTTCGGAGAAAAAGAAGCCATGGAAGCTGCAAATGTTAAAATCCCGAATTGAATTTGAATATTTTAAAACTTGTAAGGTTAAAAATGTAAAAAGCTGATATTTTAGTAAGCAAATGTGAGAACCAACATTTAAATAATTAAATTTTTAAGACGATGTGATAAAAATGGAGTAATAAATGTCTGGTTATAGGTCAAATTTGTTTCTTTTATCAACACACTAATAGTTTAACATGCAAAACATACATATAAATTTTCAAGTTGTCAGCCCCTCCAAAAAAAATCGTGGATCCGTCCTTACTTGTATGTGAAATAATTTACTTTAAATAAAAAAATTTAACTCAAACAAACTATTATGAAAAATAATATTATTTTGTATAATATGGTTAAAAGCATCATATAAATTATTTATTTAATTCTTTTATGTACAATAATTTGTTTTAACTTACTTTTTTGTATTATTTGTTTGAAATGAAAAAAAAATTAAATTTTAGACATGAATCAATTGCTCCTTATTGCAAAGCATTACCATATTCTGAAAATATGAAATGCTCAGATAATTTAGAATATAAAGAAGTTTGCAATCTGAGACAAGGATATCAAGTGCCTCCAAAATATAAATACTTCAAAGAAAACATGGGATCCTTTGATCACTTTGCAGAGTATTGTCCTTACTATCAGGTTAGCCATTTCCAAAGATAATATTAATTTAATATGTTAATGACTTATTTCAATGAAACTTATGCATACTTACTTCATTTCACTGCGCGCGCACACATTTCAGCATCGGTCATCAAACATCGAGATCATAGCTACTGAGTTAGGTAATTGACTGATCATTAAGTATTATTATCTCTCTTTACAATATATCAATATAATAATAATAATAATAATAATAATAATAATAATAATAATAATAATAATAATAATAATAATAATAATAATTTTAATAAAACTTATTAATAACTTATTTAAAATAAGGTATAACAATATTAAAAATAGTCCAGTTAATATAAATACAAAATCATCGGAAACAACGTGCCGAACTGATGCACAAAATAAAGATTTGGTGATACAATTTTTATAACAGATTTAGAATTAAATTTTATTATTAACCATAATTTGATGATAATCAAATTATAAGGGTGGCTTATGATAGACTATATAATTAATTTGTTCTCCAGGACTACACAGCTTTAAATAAAAAAATACCTTCATATAATAGGTTCATAAGTGTTCTTCATAATACTATCGAAAATCTGTCTTTGTGTGCTCTGCTTCAAAGCAATTTTTCACTGCTTGCTTTTTTAAGTCCTTTTAATGAAGAAGGAAAACCAATTGAACTTTATGTCCTGCTCCACTTAGTACTCTGTATTTGATCATATTCATTTATTAAATTGTTTATATGTAAAATTTGAAAAATTGCGAATGTGCATTAGCTAAAAAATAAGTCCGCTTTCATACTCAAGAACTAGAGAAGAATAGCACGCAATTTTTATAGTATGTAATGGTAAGAAACTTCGGTTAATAATCGAATAGCAGCCAGAAAATTTGTGTTACTTAGGAGAAAAAATTGATCTATAGTCACAATGAAATAAATGAAATTTTAATAGAATCAGTCTTGGTTTCATATTTATCAAAGGATAATAACTTTAATTATCCTAGCCTTGCATGATAAATTTTCCATTTTAACATTTCTTTTAGGATAATGGGATAATACATTATTCATACATAAATTATACATAAATCATTTCTTGAAATTTATATTCCAATCTTTCACTAAACCTTTCATTGGACTCTGGTTAGGTTGAAAAATATCATATATTGAAAGCCTTTCGTTCTTGTTGCATCTTTATGCTTCACCCGTTTTAAATGTAAGGCATGAAGCTCTTTTGGAATTATCAAACAATTTACAAATTAAATTCAAATTTATTTTCAAAATGCAACTCTAGAGCCCAGCAATTTCTATCTCATTATTTTAAATTTTAAAAATAAAAAATGATAAAATTTTATTTAACTGCTATTTCACTTTAAAATGCTTTTTATTTTTAAAAATATTATTTTTTATTGATTTCAGAATTTTCGACAGTCGGAGAGCGACGGAACCATTTCTAATGGCATTTGTACGGATCAAGGTAACAACGTTGTCAAAGGTTAGTTCCCGGTTTCTTATATTTATATATATTAATAACGCAGAATAATATTATTGAATAATTTATTATTATTATTATTATTATTATTATTATTATTATTATTATTATTATTATTATTATTATTATTATTATTATTATTATTATTATTATTTCTATTATTATTATAATTATTATCATTATTAGATAAGTGAATAACAAAATAAGCCCTTGCTACGAATTAATGATTATATTGTTGAAAAAAGTTTCGATTATTACTTCGCAGCAAGGGCTGATTTTGTTATTCACTTATCTGATATATTAATTTATGCTGCTACCAAGAAATCGCCGTTTTATACATATATTATTTATTATTATATTTTAATTTAAATATTTGAATGTAGGTTTTGATAAAGGGTTAGAGACCTATGGATCATCATCAGCTTGCTTCGAATTCAAGAACGTCAATATCCAAAGATGTGGAAACTCTCAATATTCTAGTGATGTGAGACCTATGTGCAAAAGAGTAAGTAGAGTTGAATAATTATGAAATTCAGTGCTGACTGCCTTGCGTATTTATATTTCAGTACGAATGTTCCTACATTCATAGATTACTTGTGTTAGTAAACGGGTATAAATACCAATGCAGATATGATGGTGAGCATATCAAGACCAATTCCAGAACTAAATCCTTTATTTTCTCTGGGAAACTAAAGTGTCCAAAATGTTCTCTACTCTGTGATGTAAGTGCATTTATTGATTTTTGCGGTATACAATAAAAACTTAATCTATCAGTAGTGATGATTAATTAGAAAAACTATTGAAAGTCTACGTTTGAATAAGCGTATGTCAAACAGAGATTGAATAGATATATCTGACTCACAGATCGCTCATTGGTTCGCAACGGCATAGCTGAAATTTATTAAAAATTTATTTTCGATTAATAGCACCCTTTTGTTACAAAAATTCCAATAATTTTTTTCTATGAATAACTAATTGATTAGCTGGTGCAGTATTGCTC
Organism: Schmidtea mediterranea; assembly: GCA_022537955.1. Lineage (NCBI taxonomy): Eukaryota > Metazoa > Platyhelminthes > Tricladida > Dugesiidae > Schmidtea > Schmidtea mediterranea. The sequence goes on from CM039681.1 coordinate 74,659,176, forward strand.
ATGCTATATCATAGATGTTGGCAACAGTATTGTGTGGTATTGCTCGTAATGTTCCGTTGATGCTAAAAATGGTATCATGAAGTATTCAACGGTGTATTTTCTGGTTTAGGCTATTCATGGTTTTCGTTAATATTATAATATGGACACGGGCAAAACTGAAGGCACGAATGATGCCTACATTCATATTACCGAACTAACGCGAATATAAACGAACGTCGGGATATCAATGGGCCGAACGTGTTTATCTTAACTTATGCATTTTTAATGTTTGTTTTTGAATAAATGCGTAGAATTTATCTTTGTTTTCGGTCCAGTGTTTCAGTGTTCACTTGTTTTAGAATAGTGTAATTTTAATTTTTTGAAAATAGGCCCCTCTTGATCATGAGGCCTTAAACTGAAGTCTATATTGCATTTGGGAAAATCTGGCCCCGAATATAGGCTACTATTAGTTGATGGCCAATGATTGGTGGATTACTGATTCTAATTTACCAATGAAATAATAATAAAGTGCGTATTAAAAAGAAATCGTTTAAATTATTGCGTAATTTCAACAAATAAAAATGCATGAAAATCTTTGCTAAAAATATTAATTTTATCATAAATCCTTTCTTATTTTAATATTCAGAACTCGATCTGCAACGCACCTTTTGTGACAGTATTTGACGGATGTGCCGATCCCAATGGGCAATGTTTTAATAATACTTCATTTGATATACAATGCTCGGGCTTTCAGATTAAAAACTTATTTTTATATAGTTTTGTTTTACCTATTGTTGTCTTTTGGATAATTTTTTGAAATAAAATATTTCCGTTTTATTCAAATGAATTTTCTATTGATATTAATTTATGTTTTTGGTATTAAATTTTGATATAAATTTTTTAGTAAATATTTTGTTGTTATTAATATATTATTATTATTATTATTATTATTATTATTATTATTATTATTATTATTATTATTATTGTTATTATTATTATAAAGATTGATAAAAAAACTAAAATATTTACCTATGAAGATAAAATTTCATTTGATGGATGTGATGAGGAAAAACGTTTTTATCAAATAAGTATCTCGATACAGGGGTAGTTATATGATTTACAAAAATTGAAACAATAAGCAAAAGACAATAGTCTGCGAATATTGCCAAAAAGTTTTAAAATTCCAATACCTACTTCCTACACTATAAATAATAAGAAAATGTCTTTTTGGCCATTTTTGGCCATCTTATCCAGTAGGTATCAAGGGCTACGAATCTTTTTCAATGACATTCACCTATTAAAATGCCTATTTTTTCTCTCCAATTTCTCAAATTCAAACTCGTGTTTTCTTTTGTTTACACTAGGCATGAATCCGTTGCCGCATTTGTATCTTTGGCGCCCTTAGGCAATATATATTAATGCGCCCCATTATTCGTATTAAAAATTAAAAAGTACAAATAATGTTAATGTATATTAATAGTATTATCTTGTTTAATTCTTATATTCTATTACATAATTTAATTATAATTATCAATAAATATATAAAAATTTTGAAAAAAAATTACAAAGAAAATCATTTTTCAAGCGCCCTTTTCGGTTGGCGCCCCTAGGCAGTTGCCTAGGTTAGCCTATTAGTAAAAGCGCCCATGCATGAATCAAACTGATTTTATTAAATTAAATAAATGAAACAACTTTTTAAGCAATCACGTAAACTATTATAAAGCAGTTCCAATTTTTAAAGTTGAAAGATCGCGAAACAGAAAATACTGGATTGTGAAAATCAAAATTACAAAAACATTTATTGAGATTTAGAATCAAAACTGAATGCATTCATGAATCATGATTAAATTATTGATTTTTAGGAAGGTTGGGCTTGTATGAGATAGTTTTATGGAGTGGCAAAGTTAAAGATTGCCCGGGCGGCACAAGCCTTAGCTACGCGACTAACCTTAGAAAAATTGAAACTGACTACACATTATTATGAGATAAGTATGTAAAAAATTAACTTATTTCATCGGGTTTTTTAAAAAAAAACATTAATCCAGTACTTTATAAATACTTTTTCTCATACAATAAATACTAATATTTTTAATTTACTTGAAAATTATACTTGGAAGAGGTAGTAGGAAAAAGTTTGAGAAAAAATTGGTATATGTGATTATACATAAAGATGACTGCCTCTAATAGTAATAAACTCATTTGTAAAAACTGAAGTTAATTTTTCTATTTTACTGAAAATATTTTTAAATATTTTGTTAATTTTAAAATATTCTTTGAATCTACTTATAATTATAAGTAGATTAAGTAAATTTGAAGAATAAACTTTAAATCAGAAACAATTGAAATTTTATTAAAAACTGCACAATACAAACTTTTCCTCCAGGCTTAAATTTAGGGAGGGGTGATCCCTTTCTTCGATTTTATGACATCTAGGATATTTTCTATTGCTTTTTCATGGATTGTTATTAGTTTCAAAGTGTTTTCTTAATAATGATATCGTTTATAGCTCATTTGTCTGTCCCTATGGATAAAATATTTATATTACTCTTTTATTGTACTCAGCACCGTAACTAGGCAGGTGCAACAAATGCAAATGCACAGTGCCGAGAGATCTATCCATATGAATTTAATAACTGAACTACCTTAGTAGTTCCTATGACGAAGTATCACAGAAAGCCCGATATTAAATCCAAATCTCATCCTTATTAAAGCATAAGTTTGCCCTTTAAAATCGCTGATTGTTACGCGCTTTGAAGATCAAATATGGTGAATTTCCGGGATTTACTTCGCTAATTTCGCAATTTATCTTCCCAGGCTGCACAACACCAGTATATATATATATATATATATATATATATATATATCAATGTATCTATTTTACTTTTTGAGGTGAACATCGGACGAATTTTGTTTTTGTTATCTTGATGCTACTGAATATTGGTACCATTCTAAGGGGTTCGCCCATACGGAAGTAACCACCCTTTATTTATCCAATTTTGCGTTGTATCTCATGTTTCCCTATCTTCGATCATTTTATATTGAAGATTTACAAGAGGTAAATCACTCCAGATCTATTTAACTTCCAGATTCTGATCAAACTTTGCACATAAATTGTCCTTTTCAATCATAATCATGGTCGAATCGACCGATGTAACGCTACCAACTTTTGAACATCTTGGAAGTGTAGAAACATTTATCGCTAACTGAAAGAGTTTCGATACCTACTTTTACGAAACAATTTTCACCGATGACGCTCGATACCTCTGCTGAAAAACCTGTATGATTATTGTAGTATATCCAGTATCAATGAGACATTTCTTCCCCACATTATTGAGGTTTAATGTTTATTATTCTTTGAAACCTCGAGCGACTCCGCATTTTTTAAAGCCCAGTTATCTTTTCAGTCTTGCACAACTTTGAGATATATCGTTTTTTACTGCACTTAACACACGTTATCTGGATAGTTTTTGCTACAATGGGATAAAATATTCCTTACTTCGATTTCTCTTTAGCTACCAATACACATAGTGTATCTTGATTCATGACTTCGGCTAATAATTGTATTCTCACAAGAAATAATTCATTTGCTGATCTAGAATTATGCTTTACTATTTCCATTGAGATATAATTTGGAATGCTTGAGATAAAAATGCATTTTCTACATGTTGCAGATCCTGTAATTTAACCATCAATTGTAGCCAAGCCGTATACCGATACTAAATGAAGAACTCGTCAAACCTGTTCTTTCTGCAGTTTCAATTTATAGAATAACATCACATAAAAAACTTTTAGCCTTAACAAAATGTAGTGTAAACTATATAGTGACAGCGTTTAAACCGAAGTATGCAACGAAACCAATGGTCAACTAAATCTCAAGACTAAAAATTGAAATGCAACAACTCCTATCCTATTTAAATGTCAAAGTTATTGTTTAGCATTTGTCTTAGGGTCACTTTTCTAATCAATTTAGATGTTTAACAATGTGCAGTTCAATAAAATTAGGATGTCTATGTTAAAAACACGTACTTGCATTTAGTGTTTATAATAGGAAAAGGTAATAGACAGATTACGATAAAAGAACACTTGAATTTGGGATCTCAATAAAAATGCTATTTAATTCACATCCAACTTTCGTCCTTTTCGGGTGTAATAAAACTATAACCTCATTCTGCAAATTGCATAAGGTAACGAATTACATTCATAAACTGACACAGTATTTGATACTTCATCTCCATACTCCAAAACGATACCAGTTGCTCGCCTAGCGCAGAACAATGAAAGAATTATTTGCATAGTCGCATAAATAGCTGGTGAATTCACTGTGTCAAACATGATTTGAATCATCGTTTCATGCTTTGCCTTGAGATTCAATCGCGCTTCATTCAACAAAACTGGTTATTCTTCTGATGCTGCTCTAAGTAAATTCTAAATTCATCGAAGCAAATTATTATCTATGAAACTTTAACTCATAAGGAAAATACAGTCCTCTGTATCAATGAGAATTCTATTGAAATAATTACAAATCAAAATTGAGAACTTTCCTGTCAAATGACAAAGGAAAATTAAATTAAAATTCAAGCTGAATGAAAATGATTTTAAAAATATTTTAAAAATATTGCCGAAATCTAAATTTAATTAAAACAAATTTTCCTAAGAATTTCCTACATGTCATACACGTTAACATCCAATTAAAATTTGGATTGCATTTCGTCTGGAAATCTGAGAAAATCTTCAAAATGACTTTTCTGGGTATCCGTTAATCATAATTTATGAATAATTTACGGAATAAATCCTCTCCGTCTGTCAAATTCGATGTAGAGAAAAGCAAAAACAGACGAAAACAAAGTTTGGAAAAATTTTATCAAAGATTTTCTGTTAAATTTATTATATCATTTTATTTTTTAATTATTTTTCTTGTCGTTAAAATAACTTATTTGAGAAATCTGCGGCATCTAAACCTATGGCAAATTGAATGGGGATTTTTTTTCTTAATGGGGAAATAAACATTTATTATCTTTTCAAAATGCATTTAAACTTCCCTGAAATTGAATTAACACCTTTTACTAGTCAAATTAAAATAGTTATAGAAAAGGAGGAAACGAATATTTTGGACCCCGTAATGTGAATATTGTCCTAAGATGGTGGGGATATATGTCTAGTCGGTTTATAGAATTTAAGGGAGCTTGAAGTATTTTACAACTAAAAAATATTAAATGAAACTTAACAGAAAAGAAGAATTAGAAATCGAAAAAACTATCAACACTGAAAATGGTGGGTAGTAAGATTGTAAATGACCTTCAAACATCAAAATTTTACAAATTATTTAGAGGCATATATCTTGAATTTTACATTTATGACAATTATCGTTGTTTTAATTTTAATATAACTGAACACCCATTCAAACAGATCAACACTGAGAGCAGGGTTTCCAGACCTCCCGATTTCGTTGGGAGTCTCTCGTTAAAAAAGTATATTTCCAAACTCCCGATATGTATAGCAAAAGCCCTCGATTTCTGCTACCGTTTTCTAAATTAGGTTTTCCCAGCAATTGGCATCACTTAACATTTTGAATTTAAAATTTTTCCTTACTCCCGGCATGATGTTTTATAAAAATGGCAACCCTGACTGGGAGTTTCATCAGAGTTTGAATTCAAAATGGCATCTAAATAATGAACTATATTATTTATAGGCAATTCGTTTAAACATTGAAATCAATTTTACTTTTTGGGGTATTATTTTCGTTAATATAGCCCATTGGAGAAGGAAAATGGATCCGTAGATTCTTTGATAGGTGCTCTAATGAACGCTTTTCAATGGATCCTTTCCAAGCATTCGAAGCCTTTCGTCAGACATCTTGGAATAAAGAGGCACTTGAAGTGTATTTAGCTGATATTCAACCGCTAGCCACTTTACAAGACGTTTTAGAGGAAAAATTAATAAAGAAAGCGTTTGTTGATGGATAACTTCTTACAGTTTCTCGAAATTTGAGGGCCTCCACTAAGATATTTGATTTCGAGCTGTATGAAGTTGTAAGGCAGGTTCGGTGTTTTTACGGACAGTCCAGTAGACACTGGATTAGTGGCAGCTAATCGAGGCCAGAAAACGCTTAAATGCTTTAATTGTGTGAAGTATAGCCTTTGCGCAACGAATGCGAAAATCACGGAAGCCTGAGATGTTAGAACTGTGATAAATTGGGACACACATCAAAATAATGTTCAAGTCGAACCTGCAGTTTCTCACTAAAATTCAGCGTTCTCAAACAGTAGTTTCCAGAAGATTCTCTAAAAGATGTAGTCGGGCCGAGAAAGTTATTTGCAATAGACAACCGGAAAGGCAATGTGTGGGAGAGCTGTTGTGTTCTATTTCGATTCGGGGAAATTCCAAGCAATTAAAATGTTTAATTTTAGTAAACCTCATTAGTGTTATAGACGTCTTTTTGGCCTGTGTTCGATTAGTCTCTTTGGCGGTGTTGCGGTTACGAATAACGGGATTCAATTTGGTAACTGCTCGGCCGCACTGTTTGTGTTATCGGATAAAACTTTGTTAGAAGAGGATGATTATCAAGCCGTATTTAACGGAAAACGCTGGACCCTAGCTTGGCGCTGGCAAATCAAGCCGATTGTTTTTAATAAATCGCATAGCAAAATATAACATTAAACCAAAAGTTCGTGAAAATTACCAAAGAGAGCTGGCCAAATTTTGTGTGATGTCAGCAGTCTCTCGTTGGGGTTGTGTTAACTATCAACGATAATGCAGTGGAAAATGCATTATGGCTCAAGAAGAAAGATTATTATTCTCATATCAACGTTGTTTTAGTTACATGCTGTATTAAATGGGTTACATTTGGCCTTGAAGTGGGGAATCGAAAGCCTAAATCTCATGATTGATTCCGCAACCGCGTACTGCGCTGACAAACGAAAAAAAGATCCGGGTTCATGGAATCTTGGAATCATTGGTAAGACGTCATCTTGGAATCATCCGGGAAATTATTAAGAAAGGAAATGTCAAGTTGTTCAATCGTTGGAGAATCGCGCGATTTGTTCCTCAAAAATGACTGAAACCATTAGATCCGATGAGCTGTACAGCAATAACAACTAAAGAGATCAGAGATCGCCACGGCAAGTATCATTTCGGGATAGATAAAACCGTTTATATTGTGCAAGAAGAAAGCCCCTACATAGGAGAAGCTGAAATCAAGAAAGTAGTCACGAATTTTATTGAATACCGCTCCATTAATTCATCTGCTGTCAAATCGGAATATAGATCGCTAGGTGTTATGCACAATTGGACTAGACTAGCTGTCGATGTTACCCATATCAACGAGATACCCTTTATAAAAATGGTAGATTGCAGACCAAATTGTTTCACTATCTAAAGAAAGCTATCAAGTAAAGATGCTAGAAGTATATCAAGGAATTTATAAGTAGTGTTTAGAGAGTGTGGATCCATAAGAGATTCTCGTGGACAATGGAGCCAGTTTTCGTTAGATTAAATAAAAAAATAGTTATGTTTAAAATGGGCATTAATTTATCCTTTAGATGTGCGTACCAGTAGTCCGGAAATGGAATCGTCGAAAGGAATCATTGAGCTATCCTCGAGATGCTTTATTCTGGTACAACAAGGCTCCTTAACTTAAAGGTGATAAAACCTCTGCGCCAGCAAACAAATTGTCTAATTACGATTGGTGGTTTAATAAAGTGAATGTTTTGGATGTTCCACATACTAGTGGTTTCGAGGAGGGGCGATCGGTTTTTGTACAACCTTACCCATTCAAATGCACCACCATATGGCGAATAAAAACAATCACAGGAATTAATTCTTAAACAAATATTGCAACACTACATTGCCGACATTCGTCCTATGGTTCAGTTCGAATCAAAAATTCGAGACCGACTGCTCTGATCAGCGACATGTCACGGAGAAGAGCGATGAATTTAAGGGAGGTTAACAACTCAATCACAGGAGACCAAAATATCTTGATGAGTATGTGCTAGGAAGCCCGTACTCATCACACGGAGATGTGTCAGAGGTCAAACAACTATGACTACTCAATGGAAATTGAGTATTTTCTATATCTGCGTATTTTTCATGCACAGTGTACAAACATTACTAGTATGTGACGTAAAATAGAAATCAAAAAGTAACTACTTCGGCTTGTATAAAAGACATTTGTATTTTTAATAAATCTTTGCGAACTTCTTTTTAGTAGTTACTTTTCTGGCAAAATTTAAACCCTTTATAATTTGTTCAAAATATTTTAAAGTGCAAAATATTTTTAGTACAAAAAAAATTTTCTTTTATCAACTTACTTAAACTTTTTAATTTTTTTATATTATTACCGAGAGATATTATAACAAACACAATTTCTCGGTAATCTTAGAGATAAACATAAAATTTCAACACAACAAGCTTGATTTATATTTAGCTCATTTTAAATTTATTTTTTACATTTTTTAAATTTTATTTCACATTTATATTAATAATATTTATAAAAAATATACTATATATACGATTAATCACCATTTACATTACACTATTTAACATATATTTTTCAAAACTTGACGATAAAAGACCATTTCATTTAGCACCGAATAGAGAGATTTCGATAATAAACTTCTAATTATTAATTGTAGTTTTTACATACGAAAACATCAAAAAATAAATACAATACAAATTAAAAAAAAGTAAAATGCATGACAAAGTGGAAAAAGTTTTCCATCCACATATATATGTATAATGTACGCAAAGAATTCACGACTTTGATACCCCCTCAATTTATGCACACCTATGTGCGGCGGCTTCAACACCAAGTATAGAAATGCATTAAGTGACCGATGTTTTTAATTTTCATTTTTTAAGAGTGAAATTCAAAAAATAGTTCTTATTTAGTATTTGCTTTAATAATATTTTCTAGTCTCATAAACAAAATAAAATTTACAAAAAAATTCTAATCCTAATAATTAACCAGGGCAATAATATTTGTTCACGAAGTCAGATCCTCGACTTCAACTCTTTTTGATAAATTACATGGAATCATGAACAGAAAGAGCATTAAGATTAGTCTTGCTTGAGAGTCAATTATAAATCTAATCATAATAAGTAAACTGTCAGTAATTTTAATTACATTCGTGTGTCTTATCTATTGTATATTTGTTTGTTTTCTATTCATACAAGATGTTCTAACACTAAGATAAAATCTAAAACGAAACTAATTTTGGTTCTAATCGATAGTAAAAACTAAAAATCGATCCACTTCATACTATTACAAAATCGCGTTAGACCCCCCCCCAGACACAAATCAGTCCCTCGGGGCACACCCCTCACCCCCTCAGTGCGTACATAATATATGCATGGACCCTTGATCACTAACATTTTAACTAGCAGATCAAGTAATCTTAGAAATTCTGAAAGAATTATTTATCAGAGGATCACGATTACAGATAAAATATTCGAGTAAATGAAGATGTAATTTCACAGAGGGCTGTTACTAGAACAATGACAATCAAATCATCTTATTAATCATTTCCTCTTTTACTAAGGAATACTGGAAATATAACAGTTTTAATTTGAACATATTATGACACAAGGTTTTCCACATAAAATAATAAATGAAAAATAATAAATGAATAATAGTCTATTAGGACCTTAAAACTTTTGAGGAACCTTTCGCACCTAGGAGTCACACGGTAAAATGTAAAATTGATTTACTCTGCCAGGAACCAACTAACATTCATTTGGAAATTAAGAAGGATTATCATTGTAATTTTGACTAAAATTTAAATGTTTTTTTCAAAAAATTGCGCATTTCCCATAAAATCTTACTTTTAAAACTTTATCTTTAGGCTTTCGTTAAAAAAGCGACACATTTGGATCAAAAATAAATTAGTTTATCAATAAAATCTTAAATAATAAATGAAATAAAACCAGGAATAAATATAAACAAAAAATATTTTCGATCAAAAAGACAATATCTTAACGTTTAATCAACAAAAGAATGTTTACAAAATATTTTAATAAAATAATTTGGTTGCTCTTACAAAGACTAAAATTCAACAAATCCTGATATCCAACTATTACAAGGCTGTGTTTAACAAATAATAATAATCATCATAATAATCATGATAATAATAATAATAATATTAAAATTATTATTATTATCATTTCATCTTCAGTTTTATTTACTTCAACAACTATCTATCACATAATAAAATCAACTATGATTTACAGATATAACAAATTCTATGCCAACCACACCAACACCAACACACACACACACACAAGAAGAGCGCGCAATCCAAACATCCAATCAATCATCAGCAGTAAAATATCCTAATTGAAAGAAGTCCAACTCTAAGTCATTGAAAGCATAATATTACACTAAAAATCAATTCCACCAATTCACATATCAAAAAAATAAAAATCGATTGTGATTCAACTCTAATAGTATAATATAACTATTAAAATGATAATAAATAAATATAAATATATATATCAACAAATGAGCCATGAATATCGAGTCTGTGAAAAATAACATTTTTTCAACAATAATAATAATAAAAATAATAATAACAATAATAATAATAATAAATTTATTAATTTGTTTTCTTCAAAGTTCGTTTAATTCTTAGCAAAATGTGATCCTTGTATATAGTCCGCTATCGAACCATAAGATGATGCTTTCCAGCTGTTATGAGATATCTGATAAAAGCTTCTAGGATCAAGGCTGGAACGGAAAGCATTTACGACACGCATCTAAAAATGGGAAAAAAACTATTAAATGACAATCATATGAAATACTATGAAAACAATAATGCCATTTTCTAATCGATCTAGGTGACCATGCAAACCGAGTTAGAAATCTACACCATCATGCTCTAGTTGACTACAGATTATGGTTATAATCACTTCTACCGTCATTAGTATGGACATCATATTAGTATTATTAGCATTATTATTATTACTATTATTACCATTATTATTATTATCATCATCATCATCAATATTAATATTATTATATCACTATATAAGATGATCTAGTAGGGAGAAACATTGAAAATATAATAAAAATTAATAAATAGCAAAACACAGAACCCAAAAAGAATAAAATAGCTATTGGGAAAACACATATATCAAACTATATAGATTAATTAGCAACATAAACTGCTCTATTAGCAAAATACACCGATAATAAAAATCCAAATCCACAACCAAATGCTAATCCACTAATTTCTAACTATATATCAACATTATAATAGAACGATGTAACTACATACCATTTTCATTTATAAATGTATCTTTTTTTCATTAGAATATTCACATTTCTTACTTAATATTAATACATTTTCCTGTAACATTTGTCAATTTGATCTTTCATTCTGACAATTATCAAAGCGACTATATAAGGAATAATGCAGATAGAATGCAGTGATCATTTTTCATTTTATAATACTAATCATTATACGAGATATCTGAAATTTGAAAATTTACTCAATTTATTATTCGTAAATTCCTCTGGAACAGATTTTTTTTGCACATTCACGTATTGTTCATAATAATGATATAATAATGATAATAATAATATTAATATTAATAATAATAATAATAATAATAATAATAATAATAATAATAATAATAATAATAATAATAATAATAATAATAATAATAATAATAATAATAATAATAATAATAATAATAATAATAATAATAATAATAATAATAATAATAATAAATAAATAATAATATTACAATAATCACAATATTAATAAATAAATAAAAAATAATAAATAAAATATTCTGTGCTCCATATTACTTGTATTTATAGAAAATATTTTATATAATAATGAAGATTGTGAGTTATTTTTCACCAATAATTATCTAACTTAGTTAAAATTTCTATTGAAAATCAAGGAGAAATATCTAGAACAATCGTTATTTTCTTTCGAAATTGCCTGCTTTTTTAAGAACAAGCATTCATACAAGCAGTGAAATAATCGTTTCCATAACCAACATATGGCACAATGATGGACGACAAATTATTTTGCTTTCACAATGACACAATGAGAATTGTATCAAAATCTTAGAACATTAGTATGCAAATTATTTAATTTCTTTATAAATGAAGTCACATTCAGGGTATTTTCAAACAATGTGTGAACACATCCAGATATCAAGAGGAAAATTAAACAATATTGGATAAATTTGCTTTCCGGACTTGGTAAATTAAATAAAATATTCAAAATACTGGAAACAAAAATTCCTAAATATGTCAAGTAACGTGGAACAAAATAATATTAATTTAAAATAATAAAATAAATTAGTATAATATTAATAATAAAAAAAATAATAATAATTACATTAAGATTAAAGGCATGAGTAAACTAGGAAATTATTGTTCAATAAACGAAAAATTATAAAACAAATTAATGATTATTATTATTATTATTATTATTATTATTATTATTATTATTATTATTATTATTATTATTATTATTATTATTATTATTATTATTATTATTATTATTATTAATCAATTACAATCTGCCAGAGCAATAAAACACATAAATCTATACTTTCATAATCACTAAAAAGATATAAAGATATTACAGTGTACAGTTGCATTTCATTGAGTTATTAAACATGAATATCCGTTCACCTCACACAGTATATCATCACACTGATACATACTTATAAGAAAATAATTACTCAATTAATTAATTTAATTAATTAATTTTTCAAAAAAATCACGCAGTAAATATTGAAACTTCAAATTCAATTACAGGAAAAACACTCAAATATTCTACTCTAATATATAATGAAGATAAGTAAAAAAGAGAATAAAATCTACTTGAGCTGAATCTAAATTAGAAATGTCTGTAAAATATGTTGTCTCTAAACGACTGAAGGTCATCATGATCCTGATCATGATCATCGTAATAATAATCTTGTTCCATAAACAATAGTAATAATAATATTAATATTAACCATAATAATTTTAATCATCTATTTGTCTGTAAAAGGAAATGACATTGTTACAAGGTCACAAAGGTTCCGTGTGAAATAATAATCGATTGTAAGCATATTAATAAAAGAGATTAAGAGATTTGTGAGATTAGTGAGTATTTTTCAAAAAATTCGCTCGCTTATAGAAATAAGAATGTAAAATCTACAGATCGGTAATGGGTAGATAGAAATAGAGATAGATTAGAGATAGTTAATCAGAATGATTATTGGCATTGTTTAAAAAAAATTTAAGGATGGAAGTCATTTTCTTGTTCATCAGATTCTTCGTCAATATTTTGAGAGCTGTATATTGCTCCACCGCTACCGGCAAAGTTCGATTGAGAATTAAGATTAGACTGTCGATTATTTGGAAGAGAATAACTAGTTTTGAGTTTTTTTCGTCGATTACGATGAGTAGACAAGTTGGAATCGACACTTCCTGATTTAGTTGCTGTAGGGATAATGATCGATTCCGTTTGATTGGTAGAGAGGTTAATATTTTGCTCATTGTTACTGTAAGAAGATTGACGCCGAGCTGCCAATAACGGTTGCACCCCACCGACTTGACTCAAAGTAAATCTGCGAACTCCACCGTAGACAACATCGTTTCTGTTATCCAAATTAGGATTGCAGGTGTTCTGCTATAATTTTATCGTGTACAAATGAAGACTTAAGACAATTCATTGGAATAATCATAATAATAATAATAATAATAATAATAATAATAATAATAATAATAATAATAATAAATAAATAAATAAGTAATATAATAATAAATAAAATATAATAATATAATAATAATAATAATAATAATAAATAATATAATAATAAATAATAATCATAACAATAATATTAATAAAAATAAATAATAATGATAAAAGTAATTAAAAAAATAATTTCATTTAAAATTCCATTTTAATAAATCTTATTATAATTATTAAGCATAAAACGAAAGTCTACCTGAGTTTGTAATCTGGACAAGCCGCGTATCCATAGAATTTGGCCACTGTTTTTTATGTCATCGTCATCCTCGTCGTTGTTCTGGCGAGCTAAATCTCCAATATCATCATAGTCTTCATCTTCCGATTCATTGCCGGAATCGACGCTCTTGTATTGGTTTAGTGCTTGATTTTCTGCTGTCGGAAGCTTTTTCTTAGACCAAGGCATATGTTTTGGAATAACTGTAGTCGGTATGCAATTGATAAGCTGGAGGGTAAACCGATTTATTATTACAGAATCCACAAAAAATAATGAGAATGTATATTCAATAAATATTTCCTTTTTTATATGAATTGGTTTGCAGCATTGCGATAATACAAATATTAGACGAAATAGCCACAAGTGCTACTGAAAGAGACCTAAAGATTGCGCATAGACCAATTTTATAATGTCCAATAAAAAAATAAATAAATTGTCAACAGTATTTATGTCCAAATATTCCATGTCCTATGTAATTTTTGACAAATATAAATCTGTGTAACGTCCAATTTTTGATCCAATAATTATAACATTAATTAAATATTATTTAACAAGTTACAAACATCATGGTTATCAACCATAGATTTGCCCTGTTGTTACTGACTATAATGTGACCCGGTGGCTGAGGAATAAAAGTTATAAATGAGTATTATTGTAGGTTTTGGGTTATTCATACTTGTCTAAATTCTCTTTAATTGGTCCTGTTAAATAATGTATTTTCAATATTTATTTTTGGACATCTGCCAACTAAATACATACATATTGGATATTTGGGAGTTGCAGCATAAATTTTTAAATGGACTTTTTAATATTGGCCATATAATAATGGACATCATAAAATTTTACACTATGTCCTATGTTTGGAATTTAATGAAAAATTAAAAAGGTTACATACAAAAAATATATTTTTCAATCAGGATCAATTTAGATCGCCGATAAATATTACAAATTAAGAAAAAAGACAAAACAATGGCTGATGAGTAAACTTTTATTAATTTTTTATTATTAAAGTTACAAAAAAATGAAACTTATTCATTCGATCGCGATTCTAGACTAATTATTTCTTTTAATTAATTGGGAAACAAAACGAATTTAGGAAATCTCGCCTAGTATTTACCAATTGGAATCGAAATTTAATTTAGGAATTAACTCAGAAACAAATGAAAATAATTTATGCAAATTATGATGAAAAAAGTAAAGCGATTCCAAATGTTGAAAGTGACTAGGTCAGCTAGTGAGAACTAGTAAAACAAATATAAGATCTGACAATTCAATAAATGGCTCAAGGTATATTATAACATTTTAAAATACATTTAACCTCTTATGTGTTACAAGCAATAAATCATAATGTGCATGACAGCGATCGGAGATTTGCACTCCATGTGGATTTATAGGTCTTACCCATTACTTGGAAATTTCTATATTAAATAATGTTATTCAAAAGCAGCAATAAAAATCAACACACAAATCTGAATGCTTTTATAATATAAGCTTATTAACTTTTTTAATATTAAAAATGACGTTATTCCATGAAACCACATGTA
Source organism: Schmidtea mediterranea (assembly GCA_022537955.1). Lineage (NCBI taxonomy): Eukaryota > Metazoa > Platyhelminthes > Tricladida > Dugesiidae > Schmidtea > Schmidtea mediterranea. The sequence goes on from CM039681.1 coordinate 74,674,676, forward strand.
AACACTGAAGGCTAAAACAAAAAGTAGAATACTAGTTAATTGACACGGGCTTCCCTGGTGCCGCCTGACAATAGAAACACAGCAAGTGAATATATATGTTCTGCAGCCCATAGAGATTCACTAAATTTCTACACTGCGGTTATATCCGTCATACGCGCAGAGTTAGTGCCTTATCGAATATATTCGTTATATGAACTTAAAAAGTTAGAATACAACCCGAAACTACTAGAAAATCATACTAAAACAAAAACCGAAACAGCAATGAAAGGGCATTTAGAATAAATTAAAGTTGCACTAATTTCAATCAATTCATTATCATTGGCAGTAAAATTTAAATTTTGGTGAAATATCATATCGAAGTATCAAAAAAGCATAAGACATAACCAGAGAGATATTTAATGACAATCTTATAATGAAACAGTGCTAATGGCACAATGGACGATAATTTGTGTATTGGTAAACGAGATATATAATTCCAGAGCCAGATTAATTACTCATGTGAAACAAGTGGTAACACGGATGGTTAATATCTACTCAATCAGCTACATAAACTACATATGACGCATGCATCTTGTGTTTTTCTATGATTTGCAGGTATCATAAGGTTCTTGACGGCACGAAATTGGAGGAAATAGATTCTCATAAACAATTAATAAAATTGATCCTTAAAATTAATAGTGTTATTCTATTTTGGTTATATTAATTTTATCTATTAATAATAGTAATTTAATTCTGAGTAAGTAATAATAAACTTATGTTAACCCTATACGGTCCATTGATATTATTATTGTGCTGTAGCACGGTACAATTGTAGTGAATACATGTACTTGCTTATGAAAGCTGATTGTGATTTAAAATGACCTAGTGTGAACCAGTTCAACAGAAATGCGATGGCCAGTACCACTGAACAGTGGACCGCATGATAATATAAAAAACAGAATTAAACATTTAAATTTCAGGGTTACATTATTAGATGGAAGACTTGTTTCCTTTCAATAGAAAAGCAGGACTTTCTAATTTCCAAACTACAATACGAAAAACGAAAGGAAGAGCTTGTGAATGCAAATAATAAAAAATAAAATTCTGGGAATACTTTTTTAAGACTTTCTAATAATCAGTAAAATCATTTTTCTTTTCAACATTGATAAACGTTCAGTTTCAATTTCTTTTATACTTATATTTTACATATAAAAGATCAATATTTTTATTTGACTCGAATTTTTACAGAGCAAACACTTAAAAAAAAAGAAACACTGAATTTAAGTGTTAAATAAATAAATTATTGAAATTAATAATAATACCGCCTTGATCAATTCTAGTCTAAAATATTTATAGTTTATATAATAGATATACGTATATATAGTATTTAAAAAATATATGAATTCATTAAGGTAGTAATGTAAAATTTCCTTTAGTGGAAATGCAAAATAGAGATCGTTTCCATAGAGATAGTCATTGAAATATGAAAACTGATGCATAAGATATGGACTGCAAGTAACAGAACAATAAGTTCTCTATCATCTAATTATTAGAAAATTATGCGTGATGATGCAAAACGAGTCAATCAATTGGCAAGTTGCGATTCGAGAAATGTGCACATTACGGTTGCTATATTTTAAAAATCATACCAAATTCGATGTATAGGTGGTCTTTGGACAACTTGTTCAGTGAATCATAAAGTCGGAATCCTCAGGTTAGCAGTATATATATATATATCATTACACGCTTTAATTTCATTTTTACTGGTGTACATTGACAAGGAATGTCCATCTGAACGTGTTTATAACCAATAATAATAAAATGTGAATTAGAAATCATGCCACTGTAATATATCAATAATAATGAACTTCCTTACAGCTAATTATAAGTTTTCGAAATAATTGATAATATTCTATAATACATTTCAAACTTCAAGTTTAGTGTGCAAATGGATATTATGTTACCCTCATGTGAAATCAATAAAAATTAAAGAATAAAATAAGCACTTACTTGAGCCCATAAAAGTACTCCAATACCGAATAGCATACACCACAACCAATGATCTAATTCCAAAGCTTCAGTGTGAAGAGCATAACCACCATATTGCACAATAACAATCTATTCAAATTTCAATAATTTCACACATTATGGGCAATATTAACCTGGCCAACAAATGTGGTAACCCAAATAATAATGAAAAGCACATTTCGTTGTAATCCATCAAAAACATTCTTTTGCCCGTGTATTTTTCTCGAATTAAATTCATTGAATAAAGTCATCATGACAAAGGTATTAAAAATAGCCGTAAAATGTTGAGTAGGCTTATTGATACCTCTTTCAGTTAAACCTCGACCATTTTCAACATCGAGAAGCACATTTCCTAAAATGTATAATTTAATATTGTTATTTTATTATGAAATGATGATTTCTTGATTTCAGCATAAATGAAATGTTAAACAACTAAATGACAAGATAAGCCTTTGCTGCAAAAATGGATTAAATCAAATGAGAAAAGTTTCGATTATCAGATAATTTTTTTAAATAACTTAGAATTTAGCTGTTTCAATGTTCAAATGCTGGTTTCTATATTTTTATTCCTTTTCTGGCTTTTAATTGGTATAAAAAAATTAAATTGAAAGTTTTAACAAAAAATAACTAAAAATCATTTTAAACTTAACGCTTTGCGTTTTGATTTTATTTCTAAACTTCATATTAACTTAAATTACAATTTGTTATTCAAATTTTAAAAATTAGTTTAAAGCATCTTTAAAAGAACCCAAAAAACTTTACACAACAAAAGATCAAACTGATGATTTCACCGATTTTTTCTTTTGTGTTAATTTTTGAATATTTATGATAATATCTATGATAAAAATTTCATCTTTAAATCGGAAATTTCCTTTTAATAAAGTAAATAAATACCGAGAATATCGTCAAACTTTTTACTGTTATACCATCGAAAACAACTACTTTACCTTGGATGATGACTCATATAGAGACACTGTAGCCAAAATATTATAAAGATATAATAATATTTAGGACTTGCTCAATGCATTTAAATGTTTAAAAATGTGAATTTTGCTGTTTTATCAATCATCAGCCAAAATATTCATTTTTGCTACTTACTTATAACAAAGATTCATGTCTAATTTCTTTGGTCATGTGACCTGCACTTGCAGACATTGTTGATTGCTGACATTTTTGCAGATGTTTAATTTTAATCAAGTTTTTATTTGCGGAATACCGAATACTACAGTGGAGTGCTGAAACGAGGCAAGTTTTTTTCTATTTAACACTGTTATTCATTTTACTAGTTTCTACAGTTGCAAATTATTTCAGTAAAATTGTGCATAATATATAATATTATATTGTACAATGTACAATACAAATTATTCACATTATTTTCAGATCCAGTATAATGGCCACATGCATTACGCGTTCAGCAAGTTCCATATGGTTAGTTGGATCGACGAATGAACATTTCCAAACTTCTAAACTTCCATCACGTGGAGATGTCTTGAAGGTTCTGTTTCACTATCAGTGTCAAGAACATGAATCTGAAGGATGGTATTGGCAAGTCTGCATCATTACTACTACCGATATGGGAGATGGCCCGAATCCCGACTAAGGCCCAAAATCACGTGATCGAGCACATTCGCAAACTGCACTCTGACTGGCAGGGTCTAAAGAAGAATATCAGTCGCAATTGAGCAACGAAATTGTCCAATCAAGCGAAATTCCAGGAAAGCCTGGACGATCTCTTTGACATTGCCCACCAGGATGCCATATTATATATAAACAAGTGAAAGATCTGCCAATGGGTTTTAGGATTTCAGGCACGTTTATACGATAGCCTTTGTAAATAACCTCAAATAGCAGGCACAGAGTACCATAACAATCCTTCGGTTTCTACGACCATAAGAAAGAAGCGTAAGTAATACTATATTTATAAAAATAGTAATATTCATAAGTTCAAAATCGAATAAATTTTATATTTAATTTAATTTTGATCTTAAATTTTTTTTAATCAAATCTAAACAGATGAAAAATTTGAAAATTAATATGAAAAGAGAAAACCAGTCTATGGACATTGGAACAGTTAAATTCTGATAGAAAAATTATCTAATAATCAAAAATTTTCTCATTTAGTTTAATAAATATTATACAACAAAGGTTTATATTTTCATTTTTTTAACTTGTTTAACAGTTATTTAAATTAATATTGCCATTTTAGTAGTAATTATTTTGCACACATTTTTGACTATTGTTTCTGATTCATCTAACCTGAACTTTTTATACGATTGTTTCTTCTTTTTAAAATTCATCAGTGACCAATTCAACTCCGAGATCCTTAAAAAACTTAAAACACAACGACCTTCTGATTTCTATAGCAACAAAATTTCTATTGACAAAATCTTACACAAATGGAAACTTATCAGGTGCCAAAGAAATACTCTTCTGTAATAACGTTGTCTACAGCATTACGTGCAATGTATGCAAAGAAATGTATACTTTGGAAGTACACTGAGGAACATGCACTATTTAAAGAAATATTTCGTATTATAAACAAATATACGACAATTAGCAATTTAGAAAAAGTGAGTAAAATTTGCCAATCTGATCAATTGTTGACATTATTGTATTATTAAGATTTCAAAAAATAATTTTTAAAATGTAAATAATAAATTATAATTAAACCAATTAAAGTAAATATTTTTAATTGAAAAATATTTCGATCTAATATTCGCCGAATTTATTTCAATACCATTATTATATAAATAGACAAAAAACGGATGTTTGTCATCAAATTATCTTTAACTAGTTTAAATCAATCCAAAATCAAATAATCTTTAATTATTTTATATCAATCCAAAAATTAAATGAATCAGATAAGTTTATATATTTATTATTATTATTATTATTTTTATTATTATTATTATTATTATTATTATTATTATTATTATTATTATTATTATTATTATTATTATTATTATTATTATTATTATATATTTCACGTGTTGTAATTAGTACATAACTAATCTTTTTGGTTTAATATTTATTTTCCTTTACACAACATACAATTATTTAGAATAATTTTAAAATATTAATTAAAAATATCAATTTTCTAATATTTCCACTTAAAAGAAATTTTTATATATTTTAAAATAGTAAAGGTTATCCAGCGTAGTCTGCCTCTGACATTTAAAAACCTTTTGATAAATAGTTGGACTAGGAATGAATAATAAAAATATATTTATTATAGAAAAAAATGTAATCTTTAGTCATGTGAATCCAATTTTTTTATTCTAATTTTTCATAATAATTAAAAAATTTCCAGTGATACTGTTGAGAAATCGAGTAAAATCCGAGAAAAAAATATTCAAAAACCTTAAATGATAAAAATTAGCATAATTGCCAGTGATTAATGGAAATGATTTCAGTGGTTTCCTAAGCTACCATGAAATATCTATGCTATATATTCTACTTGTATAATAATAATTATTTCCAATTAAATCACTGCACACTGTCGGTTGTCGAAGGAGAAATAAAACACGATGTCTTTGAATAATTGAAGACAAACTGATTTTCGTATGCTCCTCAGTATGTCTTCTCTTTTATTCCTGTATGCCGAGAGTATTTTCAGATATCAGTGTGACAAGAAATAGTTTGTCAATCTAGACAGTGAAATACTATATATTACCAATACTAAACTTTATGGAAAATAAAAATGAAATTGATAATATTTATATAAAAGCATATTAATAGCAATCTCAGATTTTCAGGAAATAAGTCTATGAACAAAATTTGCCACCTTGCTTTTAATTAAATTTCCACTTTCATTTGCAAACAAATACAAATATAATTATTAATTTAATATTAGATGCTGCTATTGAAATTATATAAAAATTCAGTAACAATATAATTAAAAATTAAGTTTATTGTAAGACCATTCAACATTGGACCATTGATATGAATATTATACTGATATTCAAGGAAACAATAAGGATAGGAAGCCAAATTAGAATTGCAGCAGCAGAAACCGGTATAATATCATGATAAATATTATTATAGTTTTCTGGTGTGTATGCCAGTCTAAATGATAGAGGAGACTGGAATATCCATATAGGAATGAGACACAATTACGTTATGGGATCACAAGATGTGAGTATTAAGTGTCAGTATTGATATGGCTGATGTGGCAAACAGTGCGGTTAATCATTAATATTTATATCCATCAATCATTAGGAGAATTTCTACTCGCTATTTTTATTTAAATATTTATAAATTTATCGTTTCTGATAATAATAATAATAATAATTATTATTATTTTTAGTACAAATATATAGAAAGGGCATTACCATGCAAAAGCAAATAGAATGTCACTGCTAATTGGTAAATAGATTGGCCCATTATATTTTTAATCATTCTCCTGCTGATAATTGGTTTCGTTCGTCCATATGGTGCTCGATCCAGCAATTCTTCAGTCGGCATTTCAGTAGCCAAAGCTAGAGAAGCCAATGTGTCCATTATCAAATTAACCCATAACATTTGAACTGCTTTCAATGGACTATCCTGAATGATCATAATTATTGGATCATTAAATGATAAAACTGTTTGCAGATAATTTGTCACTGATACGGAAAAGATCAGATCTATTTATAAATGGTAATATGCCGAACCAATATAAACTTTATTTATAAAATAGATATAATAATAAAATTATTATTTTTATTACGGTTTCCTCCAAAAATTTTTATATTCTATATTTTAAATAATGAATATAGATTTTAAAGAAATGTAAATTTCTAAAACCTCCAGATCTTCTATTATCCATTATGGGCCAAATGTATCAAAGATAACGAAAACAAAGGAAATTGAAAAAGTATACAAAGATGAAGATGGTAAATAGGGTGGTCCTTATTTTTCAACTTTCAAAAAATGCCTGTCTCACTCTTTTATTTTGTTCCTATATATAAGAAAAAAATTTAGGCCAAATATGAGCTCAATTGAACAATTGGTAAAGGGTTTAACTGAGACTTTTAAAATAAATTAATTACGACTCGTAATTTACAAGCACAGGAAAAGGTCGATTGAAGGTATGTTGTAGAGACGTTGAGAGGAATTTGAACACTGGATTCGTTTTAGATTAAATATTGGAATTAGATTTCCTCATAATAAATGATATTCATTTAACAAAAAATACTAAGTCAATTGAAAAAGTAAAGGTAATAATGACAATTATTAATATATTATAAGGAATTTTTTGTTTTTCACCTTTGATTTCTTTACAAGTGACATAATATTTATTTTAAATAAATTTAAATGATTTAAAAATAATAATTATTATAATAAATAACAATAGTGAAATAATAATTATAATAATAAAATAATAATAATAACAATAAAATAATAATAATAATAATAATAATAATAATAATAATAATAATTAAATAAATTTGGCAACGATTTAATTAAAAGATAACGCCAATAAAAAACTTTTCGTACGACATATTTCGATAGCATAGCTATCATTTTCAGGTACTCAAAACCAACTAGAGTTCTAGAGCATTGTCGATTGAAGGGTTTTACCATTATTAGTGAGCACAATAGAGGCTGTAAAAGTGATATAGGAATGTCTGATTTTAGAATTTTGTTGAGAAGTTTTAATAATTATTGGGAACGCGTGATATGTGAAGCATTGTTGATAAGGTCATTGGATCCAAAGATTAATGTGCAAAGCGCTGTGACTACGAATGTTTTGAATGTTTTTAAATAGTTTACGTATGTTAAATCATGTTTGTTTTTTTATTATTATTAAAATAATTGAAAATTTTAAATTACATTAATTTTTTAAAAATTAGAATATAACTGAAAATTTTAAAATTGTAAATTAATTAAAAGTGAATTGAATATATTTTATAAATATTTATTTATTACAAAATTAAATTAATAAAAAATAATTTGTTTAAATTAAATGTTAATTCATAATATTTTTAGTTGGTTTTGAGTATCTGAAGATGATAGCTATGCTATCGAAATATATCGTACGAAAAGTTTTTTATTGGCGTTATCTTTTAAATAATAATAATAATAATAATAATAATAATAATAAATTATAATAATAATAATAATAATAATAATAATAATAATAATAATAATAATAATAATAATAATAATAATAATAATACTAATAATAATAATAATAATAAAAATAATAATAATAAATAATAAAAATAATAATAATAAAAATAATAATAATAATAATAATAATAATAATAATAATACTAATAATAATAATAATAATAAAAATAATAATAATAAATAATAATAATAATAATAATAATAATAATAATAATAATAATAATAATAATAATAATAATAATAATAATAATAATAATAAATAATAAAAATAATAATAAAAATAATAAAAATAATAAAAATAATAATAATAATAATAATAATAATAATAATAATAATAATAATAATAATAATAATAATAATAATAATAATAATAATAATAATAATAATAATAATAATAATAATAATAATAATAATAATAATAATAATTACCGTAATGAAACAAGCACCAAGGAAAGCAACAATAACAGCCACTACATTGACAGTCAATTGAAATTGTAAAAATTTTGCGATTGAATCATATACATTTCTGCCCCACATAACTGCTTTAACGATACTCGTGAAATTATCATCCGTTAAAATAATATCCGAAGCTTCTTTTGCTACATCCGTACCAGCAATTCCCATAGCAAAGCCAACATCAGCCTTTTTCAAGGCCGGCCCATCATTTGTACCGTCACCAGTGACAGCGACAACTTCCCTGCTTCTAGTTAAGTGACTGTCAATTATTCCCGTAACAAGAGTGTATTTGTCTTGTGGAGAAGACCGTGCGAGAACTCTCAATTTAGGCCATACCTAAAACACGATAAAATAGATTTAATGAAATTGCTTCAATTTCTTTGTGAAAGAAAATTAAATTATCTGTTTCGTTTAGTTAGGGTTTATGTTATTTGAAAAATAAATAAATTTTAATTTGCTCGCTAGAACTGCTAAGACTATATTATATATTGCTTATCTTGGAAATATTTTCTCTTTTGGCTTGGAATGAATTTTCTCTAAATAGATTTCTCAGTGCGTTAATTCAGAAAATTTCACAATTCATCTCAATTGTTCTCGATTTTTTTTATAGCAATATAGAAAGGATAGACAACAGAAATAAAATGAACCACTACTAGTAGTTGTACCTGCAAATAAATTTGATATTAATATCTTTCTTTTCATAAAATTATTTTTCATTTCATAACAAAAACGAGATTGAATTTGTCACTCTTTCATAAGAAGAAAATAATGTTTTCATAATGAAATAGAATTAAAATAATAAAACTCATCTGGCTAGAAAACAGAGAAATATATCCACACGTTTTTATTGGTTTTAATATGCCTCTAATTATTTCATTTTCATGAGAAATTATATATAATGTTCGAAATTAATAAAATTAAGACAATTATCATCAATCAATTGTCCAACAATTCTCGGTCACCGACATCGTTTTGATATGTCTAAATTTGGTGGCATCAATGACCTTGTCGTTAATTAAAGCCGCTTATTTGCAGAGCATTGACAACACCAAGAAATCCTTGAAGCTTTGAAAGGAAAGAATACCAACTAAGCACACTCATAATTCAGAGGGAATCCATGTCGAATGACAACAGGTATTCCCCGTGTTACAAAATAGGAATAAATCTCATTATTTTCAGCGCTATCAAAACCTTGTTATATTACTATTTCAATAACATTAACTGTACATTTGTCAATTTATAGTATTTGTGAAGACAAAGTCTCTCATTTCCTCCATCAATAATCACACTGAAACCCGAATAAAACATCCACCTCCCTTTACCATCTTTTGAAAGACTTGATTTAATGGTTCAATTGTATCATTAAAATACCGATTATTATGTATTTAATCGAATAATAAGTTACAAATAAACATTTATAAGTATTAGGTTATTTTAAAAAATGATTAAAATAAGAGTTATATATTATTAAAATAATATAAACCTGATCAATTAATTCTTGTTTGATTTTACCAGAAATAGGATCTCGAACTCTATTATTGAATTCCTTGCCTTCCATGACCAGGAAATCTTCTCCAGGTTTAAGGATTCCACATTTGATAGCAATCGACCTAGCAGTATTGATATTATCCCCTGTGACCATTCGTACAGTAATTCCTGCTTTTTGACACTTCTTGATGGCTGGAGGGACTTCTGGACGAACAGGATCTTCGATTCCAACAATACCAATCAATGTTAAATCTTTAATTAATGTGTGCTCGTTTTCTAGGTCGAGTTTCTCATTGTATAAACCTTGATAATCATGATCTGGCTCTAGAATAATTTCAATTAAACCGACAAGAGCACGAAGATTCCACTAAATACTTTTAACAAATTCTTTATAAGCCAATCCAATAGTTCGTAATCCATCACTGGCCATTGGTTCGATGACATTCTTCACTAAAGCCTCAACATCTTCAGTTGTGAATGGTTGGATTTTCCCATTTTTCCCGAGTATAAATGAGCATCTAATAACGTTTTCATTCCTATTTCGTGAAATTATTCAAAACAAACTTATTTAGTATCATTTCCGAAGCACCTTTAGTCAATAAAAGCAATTTTCCTTCATCTTCAATGATTGTGCTCATTGATTTACGTTCAGAATTGAATGTATAAACTTTAATTAATTTTTCTTCTGGCCACTGTGTTCGTAAATCCGCGTAGTCACGCTTCAGCGATCCATTGACAAATCCCAATAATGCACATTCAGTTTTGTTTCCAATTTGAGAAGGCAATTCATTGACATGACGGGTTGCCTAATTTTTATTTTTCACAAATTTCGTAATAAAGTTCAGGGAAAAAATTCTTTACCATTAATCGAGACGTATAACTACTGTTAATTGAAATATTTTTAACTAGCATGTCAGCTGCATTGAAAGACAATTCTTCAAAAGAAGGAAGATGAGTACGATTGTGCTGTCCGTTTATATACGACTGCACAACAGTCATTCTGTTGGTTGTTAAAGTACCAGTTTTATCGGAACAAATGGCGGTTGCATTGCCCATTGTCTCACAGGCATCCAAATGTCGAACTAAATTATTATCCTGAAAATTGTAAGTATATGTTAACTCAATTTGGGAAAAATGAATTTAATATTCATATTTCAATTTTGTAATGGAGGTTAAAGAAAAAAATAATCACTGGAACTTGGTAGAAATAAATTCAGTATGTACTCAATTCCATCCTCAAAAACCAAGTATTTAGTTATTTGAAAATTGTACTGATGTCGACTCACGGATGGAAGGAAAAGAAATTATTATAGACGAACATGAGTATACGCGCAGTGAAAATAATTCTATCTACAAATGCGGCATTAAAAATTACAAATTAAACATTATCAAATACGATGAGCACTCCAAACAGTAATTGAAGTGAATATATTTTATCAGGCACAGTTTATGAATGCAATTCAACATTATGCACTAACAGCCCATGCCATCAACTCTGTGTCAAGTTCCAATTTGATCCTCGTAGTAACAAAAATATACAATCAATATATATAGTATACATCATTGTATATGGTAGAGACGTATTTATATAAATAAACCCAGTTCAACTTGTCATTTGCGACTTGTCAAAATAGCAAATCTATGGCATTTGATATGATGCATTTCAATTGACATGAAATATTACTACTACCACCGACTGTATTTTTAGTCCACTTGCTATCCAACACCATCTACATTTTCCATTAAGTTTCATTCATTTTACCGCAACCAAATTATAAGGCAATATAATTAAATATAATTAAACGGTTAATAATGTTTATGTCGAAATTCGGTTTTTGACAAATGAGATCTCAATGAAAACTCGAATTTCACTAGCATTGACAAATTCCAGATTTCCCTTTCCAGAAATTTGGATTTGGAAATACTGGGGGAATTCTTTAAATCTATTAAAAATGAATTTGCTTTATTGTTTATTGGAATTCTTATTCTAGTAATAATATCATGCAGATTGTTAAAATAATCAACAAATTTTATAGTATTTTATCGGGAAAGTTATCAAGAGGGAAATGTAATAATAATTCCACTTATATTTCTACTGATAAACTACAGAGATCAATTATTTTTCCATCTCGCTTATCGAATGAATTCGTTTCTAGTGAAACGTTTCGTAATTTTATGAAACAAGTGATAAACACATGATATGAAACAGTAAGAGCTCATTGAGACTGAATGGAATGAGACGGCAGCAAACATTGTTAATAGTGCAAAATTGATATTTGATTGCTAACAAAATCTCCAAGTTGTCAGAAAGAAATTTCAAAAGTTAAAGGCATTATAAATTGCTTTATAACCCCCTTTATCTGCCATTGATCTAGCCGCTTCTAGTTTCAGGAAGACCCCGGAATTTACTCACAAATATTAAATTTATTCCCATTTGAGACGCATTGCCCAAAGAATTACTGATGACGAAGGTATACATTTTATTTTCAAATAGAGGTATGGCAAATTTATCTTTTATTTGTTAGTCCGACTCACTTATCTAAGTGAAACTAAAGAGAGAAATAAATGTCAATTATACATAAACTTTTCACATTAAAAATAAAATCCTTAGGTTAATTTCTATTTATCAATAACATATGGAGTGAAACAGAAAAATAAAGGTAAAAAAGTTAGTAATGTTGGATTTGTTTTATTGTAATAGAATTTGTCAGACAAGGGGAGAATTTTGTTTCACTGATGTGTTTACATTTATCGAATTTCGAAGTCTTAGGTTAAAGTCTTAGTTTGAAAGTAAATTGCTAAGCAATTAAAAGGAATCTGTGATGATGAACGTCCATCTAAAAACTCAATTTATAATTAGAAAATTTTAGACAAAGCAAACTGAATTTTCGATAAACTTAGTCCAAGGAAATCCTTTAAAAATTAGTAAAAAAAGTTTAGATTTTGTTTAAGTAATAATCTCTTTGACGTTTTAAAGTCAATTAAATGTGATAAATTCAAACATTTTAGCAACTATTTCTTTAAAAATAATGTCAAAGTTCAAAAAACCCTCTTGCAATGCATCTTTTTGACATTAAAATTGGTGAACTTGGTTTTCAAAGAAAGCTAAGAGCAAGACGTTTCAGCAATAATTGCACCAGTTCAATTAATTGTTTCTTGTATTGTTTCAAAGGTTTTGCAGATGAAAGCAACTTTTTTTGTTTTATGGAGCAGTTTGTATAAAGTATCTATATTCTCTATTTCTGTCATGATGCATCCATACAAGTAAATTCATAACCAGTAAAATCGACAAGCTTGACTTTAAGATCTTCCTTTAATCATAGCATTTACATTACTTGGTTTACGTGAGCAACCTTTTTGTAACAACATCTGATTGTGTGTACATAGAAAAATGATAACTTAATTATGTTATATTAAAATAGTATTTATTTACCGTACATATTTCTCCTGAATTTCGGGGATATAATAAATGCTCCAAGTAAATACAATTTTAAAAAACAGAACTTTTTTACTATACATGTTTTACAATTTGCACTTAAAAAAATAATAAAAAAAAAGTTTGTGCCGCAAAATTCAAAGCGTACATTTCTAGTTATGAAATTTTCTTAAATTTTTTTTGAATAAATTTTTTTTCCCAATGAAGTTTATACCGGGGATTATTTTATAATTAGTTTTTAGTTAATTTAACATTTTGTGTTTTCATATTATTTTAGTCCAATGACGATATTGAATTGAAAAAAACGACAAAAATAAAAACGATTTCAGCGGTGAACATGATAAAAAATTTATCTGGATTTTAATGAAAAAAATATTTTGAATAAAAAAACATTAAAAAAAAATTATTATTTGAATTCATAAAATAATTTACTTTCATCATTTTTTTCACAGAATATGCCAATGAAATTGTCACAGCCAATGGTAGTCCTTCAGGCACTGCTACAACGAGAACCGTTACACCAATGATCAGAAAATTAATCATCTTCTTTAAATGATCCATACTCCACCCTTCCTTTTCAAAAACATAAGTATTGATACAGAATTTAATGATTAAAATTGTCACAGTCAAAGAAGCGACAATAGTTCCTGAAATTAAATTGCTTATTAAATATAAAAGTTAATTAATGCGTTAACAAATTTTAAATTTTCTGTAATTTTAGTACGAAAAAATTGATATTTAAACCAACAATTGATCAGTAACTTTCAGATGGATCAGCGTTGGAAACAAAATTTAATCCTACTTTTAGCCTAAGACGTTACACTACTATATAGGCATATTTGTTAACATTAATCAAATTTATGATTACGTGTTTCAGACTTTAATTGAATTTCAAGAAAGCAAACGATGAATAAAACTCATGAAATAAACAATGAAATAAAACAACTCATGAATAAAACTGACCATATTTATATGCAGTCCATATGCTTAGTTATTTAATTGATAAATTTCGGAAGCAAGAAATTTGGAAAAATTAATATTTTTGATTTTACTCAAATAATTTTGCTTTATAGTGGAATCATATTTTTTATTGAATATAAAAAAATTAGTTAGCTAAAAATTGCATAAAAGATTAAAAGTAAAAAATATTTACCAAATGATTTTGGTTTAATAAATGTATGTTTTATTCATATTTTAGTAATCTACATTTTTACGACTTGACATACTAGAAATTAATAATAATAAAGATTATTTCTACTCTTTTTATCCAAGTCTATTGAGGATATCTGACATAGACAAAATTAATTATTGGAAAATATGGTGGCTAAAGGAACATATTTGTTTAAAAAAAAGTAGAAAGTAAAAAAAAGATAAAAATCAAAATAAATGAATAAAAAATAGTATAGAAAGAACCAATTTCGTGATATACGCTATTAAATTTTTTGGTTACATTTTTCATTATTTCTTACAAATCAAGAATTTAAAAATTAAAAATAAAACTCCAATATGAAATTTATAAATTTTTTGATTTAGATGTTAATTTTGTCCATAACAAAAATGAATGAAGCATATAAGGGAGCGCCACTCAAGCACACGTTTTACAATATATTTCGACAGTTTCCCCGTCATCATCGAGTAGGATTGAAAAAACAATAGATCTTACAGATTGTATAAATAAATCATAATATATATAAATTATAATGTGAAACGTGTTTAAGTAGCTTTTTTTTTAATAATAAAATCATTACCATGTTTCATTTATTATTCCTTTACATATATATACTTGCATTAAATAATAAATTTCTGATCACCCTCATGGCTTTAATTTACAATATCCAATCCAAACGTCGAATTTATATTGTCAGATATTCAATAAGATACTCAGTAAAAGTGTAAATTATATGTATAACCCTCCTTGTTAATTTGTTTTATCAGGTTAATGGATGAATTAATCCCTTAAATATTTACTAAACACTTTACTTGTGCATTGGTTTTTCACTTTTCTAATATCAAAACAATAATTTTCTTTTGTCTACTTACGTAGACACATGACAAGTAAATTCCATTCTAACAAGAGCCTGTAAAATCCACTAAGACATTGTCTCTGCGTGACATGATGGTATGCAATATATCCACCTCTACAAAATGAATAACCGAGAGGAATACAAAGAGTCCAGAATTATGAAAACAATCCCAGAATATGATATCTTATTTTCTTCCTAGAGACGTAATCAATCAACTCAATAGCATCATTTATCAGGGAATTTATCGAATACAATCGAATAATAAATTGTCCATTAATTCATATGATAGATAGAGAAATTGTAAAACTATCATTAGTTGAAAAATATTTACTGATATTTGACGTTAATTAACTATTTGCTATAATAAATTATCAAGAATAATTAATTTTAATAAAAAAAAATTTTGAAAATCAAAAATAAAGAATTTTTATGAAACAAAACGTGATTTATTTTCGATAATATTTTTTTTTTGAAATAATTACCATTACCTTTTTCTAAATTGATTAATTAATTAATTAACTTTTCTATTATTTCAATTAACTTTATAGATTTAACGGATGTCAAGAAAATTTTAATTTTCTCTCGAAACGATTATTTTATTAATAAAATAAATTGTTGCTTGAAATTCAGTGGAAATTCAGCAAAAACAGAGAGAGAATTACGGATAATGCATCTATTGCAATCAGTGAATTGCTCAAATTCCATAGGACAATAAAATGTAGAAACGACACGAAAATATAATTTACCTCAGTAATTTATCTATATTGTTAAGAATTATTTTTTATGTTTATAATGAGTAAATTAATTAATACTTAATCGCAGCAAAGGGAGAACTTAATTCATCCTCATCGTAATAATAATTATAATTATTATAGATAAGATGAGATACTTGCGATGGAAAATAAGGAATATTAATAGTCAGCAATTAATTCAAATTAGTGCTGCATTCTAAGTAAAACATTAGAATAGTTGTGTAATCTCATTTCGCATAAAGCCAATTTTGTATAACATTGTTGTTACCATAATTCCTAAAAGATGAGAGAAATAATATTGAGAAAAATAGAATACCTAATCAGAGGCGTAGCTAGTGGGGAAGCATGGGGTACATATGCCCCCGGGCTCCAAAATGGGGCTTACAACAAAAGGTTGCAAGATGGCTAGATGTTTTGAAGGGAATACTAAATTGTATAAAAAGGACATGTGGGAAAACTTAACGCCGGACCATAAGAGATAATATAAAGAAAGAATAATACAATTATTATAATGATTAATGTGCAATATGCATAGAAACATAAATACAATGAAATGCATGTAGGCATCAAAGACTCGAAATATATGCAAATACTGAGTGTGAGAGTTATTATGTTTTATGTATTTCGTAAGGATTGTATGCAGGGGGCGCAGAAGACCCTAACTACTCCACTGTATCTAACAATTTCAACATTAATAAAATTGCACTAAATTGTGCTGAGTGATGCGGCACATTTGGATTGCACAGCCGGTTCAGACTGCACAATAATGTGGCATTGTTTGAAATAATCAGTTGAAATTAATAGGTGGTTTATTTACATTTTTATGAATTTGAAAATGTATAAAACCAGGCAAGGATCGATTGAACGTTTATAGAAGAAAATACAACGATTGTAAGGCCTTCGTTTTTCACTAGCAAACGGCAACCATGTTAAAAGTGATTCAAATGTGATAGTTATTGTTATTCTAGACAAAATTGTAGACAATCTGTCACTTTGAAAGCAAAATTTTGAAAACCTAATAAAATCAAAATTATAAAAAATAATTAGAATTGACACTAGATAAAAATTATTTCATCTGTATAATTTGCTGTTGGTAATCTTTCTGCTTATCTTTTCCACTGATCGCTAATTTCATAATAAATATTGTTAACAATTAATACTAGTGGAACGTCTTGTCGTGTGGCATCTGAGCCCGGGAAATTATAATATCAACCAAGAACCCAATAATGTGAATATTTAGAATTGGCAAAAGTTCTAGCAACGTCTTAGCCAGTGAAATGTAAACCGGAACGCAGACAAATTGACACCAGGTGGCAAGTGAAAGTGAAATCATGTGATAAATTGAAGAAGCAGAGAAAATATTTGATTGACATAAATCATCGAACAGTCGACATGTTGAGATAGATGGAAAATGTACGGTTAGAAATGTATGAATAACAAAAATAATGGCAAAAACCGATTCTTCATAGATTTTTTAGAATGATAATTTTTCATGACATATATTCAATAAAATTGAATTAAAATCTGAATTAGTAATATTAAATAGAAAATAAATGGCTAAAAATTCTGTTTTCACAGTTGCGGGAAAATATGCCGAACACAATATTTGTTGGGGCTTTCATGGGGATTTACATTTAAAAACGAAGCAATATCACTCTCATTACCGAATAACCCATAAAAACCAATGTGATAGCTGATAAATTGCGCATTCCAGTTTTCATCAAAAAACTATTTTACTGCATTGGATAAAATAGCAACTGACGCAATAATATATTATTAATATAATTCCTCTCGATCTAGTGATGATGTTACCAATTGATAGGAAAGAAAAGAACAATCTCCTATATAATTCAATCGTAAACTACTGCGTTTATGTGATAAATTAGGCGATCATTTAGCATGCCTCAACACTAGATTCGTACTCCCCCCTACCCGCCCTGACGATAAAATTCATAATCTAATGATACTAAAGTTTTTATTTTAATATGCTTTTCTTACTTGTGATCTAAAAATAATTCCTGCCTATCCAAAAACAATTATTCTATTAATAATCGCATTTCTCTCGGTTTCGTTATTTTGTTTTAATTTTTACAGAAAAATCCAATTTCTTTTTGTATTTCATATAAAGTCATTCTATTAAAAATGAATTTTAGTCATTTGTAATTGGATATATTTCATTTGATTTCGCCATCTGCTGTTTCCAAGAACAGGATGGTGAGGATAATTGACTTGATATTCTATTTTAGAAACAGTAGAAAATTTTAAGGCATAATATTAGATATTTTCAATCGAGAAACGAGCGATTAACATTCACTAAGAAATGCTGATTTGTAATTATTAGGAATTATTGGCTCCAATTTTGGGCGAATAAAATACCATTTTTGAGGGAAACTATTTTAAATTTCAATCGGAAATTGTGTGGGTGGGAAATTCCTTTTTTGGTTGATATTTGTTTTTTATTGTCCGTGAAATTGCCAGTCGCAAAAATCTACACCGGTTTAAATAAAGAAGTGTGAGTTTGGAGTATCTTTATAAAATACTTTACATATTCATTGCTGTGTATTTCACGTAGAATACAGATTGTAACTTCTTTACAGTCAGATTCATTGATAATTCCGTAGAAAATAAAAAAAACAGTAGAGATAAAACATTATATAAACAAAATTGCAAATAAGGAGAGCGGCTGTACAAAACTAATATAAGTTCGTAGTTTGGTTAAATCTTAGGACGTGTGGGAAATTAAATAAATTTAACGATTAAAAGTCTTTAAAATCCCCAAAATTCTCTGAAAGCATCAATAATTTTGTCAATGAAGTCAATTTCCATCGAACACAAACCCCAAATGCAAAACGTGAATCTCTGTAACCTCATAACGTATTGCTCATTTTATGTATAATTCATCGATGTCACTCGATTAAAGTAGATGGAAACCTTTATTCCCTGGCACGACATAGTTGAAATGATCACAATTTAGCAGCTGTAGATCTCAAACATTAATTCGGTTGAGTATAACTATTTTAACAGTTTCATAAATAATATATGAACGAAAATGTTGTGTTGGCCTTGACCAGAATTTAACAGGACTCGATATTTCTAGATTTAACTAATTGCAAATAGTAGCAAAAGGTTTTGAGTGATAAAATTTGAATGTCTTTTCTACTTAGAGATATTTTTAACTCAGAATGTCATTTTAACTTCGGTGCTTATACAAGATGTCATCGAGAAGCCTTGAACGTGTCTTTAATGAATCGGTAGCCAATGAAGTCGTCATCGCTATTAATGGAAATGGGTACGGCCGTGAGTACATCGTGTCCTATGTCCTATGGCCTATACTAGAATTGTTGTGTATGGCCAAGAAGCAAAGTACGAACCAATAATTTTTACTGAAGTTATTTGTTTCGGTATTTTCTTCCAGGCATCAATTGGTTTTCATTGAAATATGAAGGAATATGAAGGAATACGAAATCAATACATAAGGAAACAAATCCTATGCGAAACGGGATAGTGAAACAAGTTTATAATAAAACCGTTTATTATTTTTGATGAATATTTAGATTTATAACTTTATAAAAAAAATATTTCAAATAAGAATAAAATATTGGTATTTTTGTTCGACTTAAAATTTTTATCAACCGTTGGTTTTCATAATATTTTATGACTTTATATTTAATTTGTTTTAACAAAAAGAAAAAAACAACTAAATTAAACAAATTCTAGTTTTAAATTTTTCACTAACCTCAAAATATATATGAATTAAATTAAATGAATATGCGTAAATTGAAATATATATATATATATATATATATATATATATATATATATATATTACGTGTCGAGTTATATTCAAAGAAAAAATTCTGCAACTAGTGGATAAATGAGTTGCCTAGTTAGTGTGAAGCAAGCAACTTATAACAGAAAATATATATAAATCCAGTTGGAAATTTTATGCTCATGCATATTCCAGACAGACTGCCGAATTGCCAATGGATTCATAATTTATAATAAAGAATCTGTAAATTAAGAGAGGAATTTCACAATTCTTTGTCACAAATTGACATTGGAGATTATTTAGAAAATATGCGATCAAGTAACTTAATTAAATTACTCAATTATTTTCTGGAAAATTCGTATCGGAATCGAAGAATAATTAATTTGCCCTGACAACAATGTCAAATTTTATGGAATTTTCCCACCGAAACCAATATAAGAAAGAAATAATTAAAATTGTTAATCAAAAAAAAAATCGTACAAGTTCAGCAAAAAACGAGAAATTTTTTGCCACTAATCAACACTTAACATGATATATTTCTCTCATAATTGTTCATTCGTAATTCGCCAGTGGCAATTTCTTCATTAAAATTGATGTCATAATTAATATTATGATTATAATTATCAAATTCTAGAATAGATTTCAACTAGTATTATCAAATGCATTTTAATAATCACTTAAGTTTCATTTAGTTTTCAATAACGTTTATATTAGCAATAACTCGCTACAATGTATTATACAAAGAGCTATTAGACAGGTTCACATGATATTATATAGAAATTATGATTAAAACTAACAGACATTAGGCATGAGAAGTTTCACTTGAAATTGTTAAGAAAGAAAATCTACAAAATTTTTTGTACAATACAAAAAGATTATTATTAACAAAAAACGTGACTTCAATTAATAAACATGTATTCATAGGAGACTAGTTAATTTTCTTGAATTTGTGATTTTGTATCATATTTTACCATAAACCCACACTTCATGCTATTTTTTAATGATTTTTTTATACGCAACATAATTCTGGAACGTCTACCTCGTGTAAAAAGAATTAAGTGTATATAAAAAAATTTTAAATATTGAAATCTTAAAGTAAATCAAAAGTCTTGAAAGTTCAAAAACTAGCTGATGGGAAAAAATGTGAAAATTATTTTTACAACCCAAAGGATTTTTCATGTTAATCGCTGCAATATTTAAATGTTGAAAGAACAGCCAAAAAAGATATTCAATTGGAGATGTTACAATATCAGCTATTACTATATCGAAACCAAATATGAATTTTTTAATAAAACTTAAACATGATACTTTTATTATTATTATTATTATTATTATTATTATTATTATTATTATTGTTATTATTATTATTATTATTATTATTATTATAACAGCAAAAAAGATATATATCAGAAGTTTAAATGCACTTTCACGCCAATATAAATCCCGATAAGATTTATTCTTTTATAAAACAAGAATGACAATAGCTATTATGATTTTGAGGTCAAAAAAGCATTGATACAGATGGCTTGTTCTAATTCGACTCAGTGAATTTAAAATTAAAACACTGATATTATAAACAAAGTAAATGATGGTTTTAAATGCAAATTCCTGATAATGAATTGATAAAATTTCTAATGAGCAACCACTTACTTGCCGGCAAGTAAATACTTTGGCTGCCGTTCAAGTATTTATAATTTCATTTATGCGAATTTTTCGAAAGGGATATTTCATATATTAATGTATGTTAAAAATTAATAAAAATTCTATTCTAATTATAATATGTTAATTTTATTATTGAATTATTAATAATTTTATTTTCAAAAAATCCTTAACAATTATTAACATGTAATCAAGCTTTAATCAAAATTAATATTAAAGAATTAATAATTGAAAAATAAAATTCATAAATAATACACATAACTGGATCCTCATCTATTAGAGTTTTATTATGATTCGATTGTTATAGTGATAACCACGAATTCATATCGATTTCGAAAGTGAAATTGAATAAATACATTACATGAGAATGTATTACATAATTTTGTAGCAAATCAAGTAGTGACATGTTGCAAATTTGCGATGCGACATTCTACTTATAATTTTTTGTTATTCATTTAATTTATTAATCTGAGCGACTTATCAATAATAATAATAATTGTAATAATAATTATAATAATAATAATAATAATAATAATAATAATAATAATAATAATAATAATAATAATAATAATAATAATAATAATAATAATAATAATAATAATAATAATAAATAATAATAATAAATAATAATAATAATAATAATAATAAATAATAATAATAAATAATAATGATAATAAATAATAATAATAATAATAAATAATAATAATAATAATAAATTAATAATAATCAATAATAATATTATAAGGATTTTTTTGTTTTTCAAATTCGTGAATACCGTAAATAAATCTGATTCATAGTCAAATTTTGTAGAAAATACAATGTCTTTAATAAATAAGAATAAATAGTAATAATATTAATAATAAAAAAAAACCAATAAATAATAATAATGATAATAATAAATAATTTTGTAGCAAATTAAGTAGTGACATGTGTTAAATTTGTAATTTGAATTACTATTTCTGATAAAAAAAATTTATTCTTTAATAGAAGTTGATAATAATAATATTAATAAATAATTATAATATTATTAATAAATAATAATAAGGATAATAATAAATAGTTATAAATAATAATAATATTATCAAAAATATGCTTCTCTGTTGCTGATCTGCAGTAATTATTTATCAAGTTACTACAACTAGGTGACAGTAAGTTTATAAAGTAGTGAGGTATGAAGTTATTATTTAAAAATCAAATGTTTACCTATTTGTCCAATACTACTGGCCAATTTATTTAACTTTAACTGCAACACAGATCCTTTCTTTTTCGGGGCACGTACTTTCTTTTCTTGTTTAACTTTTCCATTTTTAATTTCAGATTTATTGGCGTCACCACTTGCATAGTTGTTCGGTTTGTGATTTGAGCATCTATCTGCATCTTCCGGATG
Source organism: Schmidtea mediterranea (assembly GCA_022537955.1). NCBI lineage: Eukaryota > Metazoa > Platyhelminthes > Tricladida > Dugesiidae > Schmidtea > Schmidtea mediterranea. The sequence goes on from CM039681.1 coordinate 74,697,768, forward strand.
AGTTTCAGTTAATTTCATCAATTCGACTTCTATATTAGTTCAAGGATAAGCAAACATCACGACCTGGAAATCATTTTCACCTTCATCAACATTTTTACATCCTTTGTTTTTTGAGTTGGAATTTGTTTTATGTACCTGATTATTGGGTTTTTCAGTTTCAGCTTTGTCTTTTTCTTCGGTATTTGCCGCACCAAGCAGTGCAAATATAATTCCCGCCTGAGAATTCAATCCGACTGCAGTGACAAGCATTTTTGCTGATCCTTCCATTACATGGGTGCCTAAAAATTTGAGAATTCAATTAGATATAAATTTTCCTTTAATATTTTTTCAAATTAAAGAAATATTTCTTCATAAATCTCTTAATCACATATTTAAGAATGAAATAAGGAAACAATAAAAAATTTTAAACTGTCTACTGTCAGTCGACAAATTTTGATCAAGTAGCGCAAAATTTCCCGTTAAAATTTGATAGCGAGAAATATAATGGGCGGTAGAATCAGTGAGTTATACTTTGAAATTTTAAATATGGAAATAATTTTTTCTCGGTTTTCCAATGGTAGAAAATTTTGGAATACATCGCCAATTATTTATGGTGATTGAAAAGAAAATCCTATCTATAATTGAATGAGTATATTGTTACAATTATATTGTATGGAACTGCTGAACCCTATCTGATAATTGAAAACTCTTATTGAATTATAACCCGAAAGTTTTATATTACTCATAAAATTAATTTACTATTAACAGATTTCATTTCTTTAAAATTGTATCAGAATAAATATATATATATATATATATATATATATATATATATATATATTCTGTTTCAGTACAACGCGAAATTTTGACTTATATAATGCGAAGGGGAAAATACATAATTATAACAATAAAGTTTTTAATAAACCTTTAATTTGTTTTAGTTTTTTTTGAATCCCATAACGCGCACTTATTCTGGAACGTAACTACCGCGTTAAACAAGGGATACCTGTTTATGAAGAAAAATTTTTATTCTTTTGTCAATATTTTATGTTTGATTTAACTTGCAAAAGTTCAAAAATCTATTTTGATGTATAAATGGTATTTCTAGGGCGATAGCGATGATCTGCGATAGGAAATAGAAGATTTCCAGAGACTTATTAATCCTACAAATTCGTGCTTAAAACTTGTTGAGAACGATAAAAACACTATTGATCTATGGAAATTCGAATGACGTGATATTTTTCCTTAACTAAGTTCGGATATTTATTGGGACAAGAGCACGCATAATTACTTTTGAAACAAGCCGATTCTATTTTGACTTTTATTTAACAAATATGAGACATAAATCTAAAGTTGATTTTATTCACTTTGACTAGTAACATCTATTTCGACACCCCTAATTACCTTACTATTCATATAAGATTTTTAAAAAGTTAAATCTAGTTAAAATAATTTTTAATATTAACTTTAGTACCCCATGTTAAATAAAAGGTTGTTAATGTTCTAGAATTATTAATTTCATCATTATTTAAAAATACACCTATATTTTTAGATGGATATAACGCAAAAAACGTTTATTTAAAGTTTTTACAATTAATTTTCACAAATAAAATAATAAGTATTTTTTACACATACATTATTAGATAACTTTTCTCACATGCCATCCGTAACCAAAGTCTACGTAGTTGTAATATATCATGAATCCATTTTGGATTCGTAAAATCATTTAGTTACATAATGACTATTTCAAAGTGTGTGGCCGTCATATATTTTTTCAAGAGGAAATTAATTGAATTAAAATTTACTTTTAAAAACGTAGTAATTGGTAATTTGGTTTCATCTTTTTATTAACTAGTTGAGTAATTGCACAAAATTTTAATATAGTTTTTTTATATAAATAAAACTTGTGCTTTATTTCAACAGGAAACAATTTCAGAAATTATTAAGAAAATTTGACAATTAATTTTCAAATCCAAAAGAATAAATTAATTTCTGGAAACAAAACTAGAGAATGAAATCTCAAATTTTATTGCTTGATTTTATTTAAATTGTAATCTATATAACTCTATAATAAATCCGTAACAAATAAACTCTGTCGAATTATGGACTGGGAGATTGCACACGGAGCCCTAATCAAAAAAATAGGTTATTCTTGTGATTTGTTGACGAAATTTTTTAATTATTAAAGTTAAAAAAAAGAAAATATTGAATATTATTTAACTATTCGACTTCAGAAAATAATCTGTCAATTCAATTGATTTTAGGAAATAGAACAAATTTAAAATGAGATTTTATTCGTGTTACCAAGATTAATTCAATGAAAAGTAGAGTGCTGGCATCACAGATGACAAAACACAATGAATTAATTGTGCATCCAGTGAATCATAGAGTGATTATTTATTATTTAATCTGTGAATTATATTTACAAAAAGAATATTAAATAAAATATCTATCTCTGAAAATAAATGTAATAGAACAAAACCAACCGAATGATAAATTGCCGAGTTTTTATTCAATTATCACCTAATTCTCACAGATTTATTCGGAATTTTTTATTGAATTTGGAAAAATCAAAAATAATTATTTTTAATCGAATAATAAAAATTCATGAAAAAAATGTCCCTCATTTATCCGTTATAATAGTGATTTCTACTGAAGTAATAATCATAGTATTATGTGAGATATTATATGGTGAGATATATTATAAGGACTTTTTTTGTTTTTCACCTCTGATTTCTTTATGTGACATAATGTTTTCTACAAAATTTGACTATGAATCAGATTTTGTTGAAAATTTTATGCCTCATAAAGAAATCAGAGGTGAAAAACAAAAAAAGTCATTATAATATATATTCTAGAAAGCATGGCGTACTGAGTAAATAAATTCGTAAAGCATCTCCTAGTAATGAATGGGGTTTTCCTGAGATTGTTAATTTTCTAACTTATATTGCAGATCTATATGGACGTGGTAATAGTTCTGATAATGACAAAGTCATTTCGAGTTATAATGTAATATTTCCGATAGTAAAGTCCATTTGAGAATATCTTGCAAGTGACCTACCCCGTTTGTGCAATATGCAAAATATAAATTTTTAAATAAAAATTTTATTTGCATCATTCTCTTACAATTTTTATGAATACTTATCGATAGTTTCATAATAATAATTACTTTTCTGGGGCATTTATTTTGCTTTGGAGCACCAGATTTTTGAATAGTAAGCAAAGGGAATCTTATTAAAGATCTTATTAAATTAATATAATATGTTGATGTCACCTACAAGCACGGCAGGGCAGAAGGAGGGTGACCCTAGTCTCCATGCTAGCTGCAAATGGATGGGAGATTTGATAAAAAATATTGACATTGCAGCAAACTCATTATAAAATCACCATTGCAAAGGAAACCATATTATGAATTTTTAAAACCAAGTTTATTGTTCACAAACTCTTAAGTTTCATAAGTTTAAAATCTCTTATTTACCATTGCGTTTATTTATGTAAATTATCATATTTATGTAATTGTAAATTGATAAAAAATTATAATTTATTTCAATATTAAAATTTATAAATACGTGTAATTTATTGAATAATAATTTCAGTTTCAAACTGCATAAGCATAATAGTTGCAAACTAAATTAAGAAAAGATCGCAAAAATCTATTTTAAACACAGAACTTAACATTTACCAATATTTAACCCAACTGTTAATATAGTATTATAAAAAGGTAAAATTATAATGAATATGACAAATAATTTTATTTATTTCCCCAAATTATCATGTCTTCTAAAATGTGATCAGTCAAACGTGTCCTTAAATCTGACAATATAAAGCGGAGACCAGAGAAACATCTCTCAACACTTTTCTGTATATATTCTTACACAACTATAAATATAGCATAAAAATAAAGAATACACTATGTGATCATCAAGGAAATGAGATAACATCTGAGTTAACTGAACAATTAGGAGATGATACTTAACTTTTTCTTTTTGTTTTCCATAGTGCTGTTTAAGGTCTTCGTTTTAGAAATTTGTAGTACTCATCCTGATATCTACTTCTTACGTGAAGTTCTAAATTTGCATTGTGTAATTACCTAACTTTATAATATACTATTCTTGGTATACTTAGGCACATATTTTTTATATTTTTTGTTTTTTTCTCTTTTCGAAATCAAAATTTTGCAGCTGTTTTTTTTAAATAACCACAAAATTGTCATATCTCGCCTTATTACTAGCAGATTTTTTATCGAATTGTTTATTGGGATAACCATAATTATGAAGGGTATGACATAAGTTTTAGGAAATATTAATTCGTATGATGAAAAGAATAAAAATAAATTGAGTATAACATATTTTAAATTGGAAGATTGCATAATTTTAACGGGTTTTATAGAATTTCAATTAACGGTAACCGGTTTATTTATGAATAATTATTTCGGTTTCGGTTACGGTTAGTGAAATATTTAGAAAAATAACGGTTAACCGGTTTCCATCCCTGATTGGAAGAAAAAATAATTTTTAGTTTTAGTTGACTGACCATTTAAAAAAGAATTTCTAATGGCACTAAAATACTTCTATCTAAACTTCGATTACAAATTCAAGTGTGATGCTATTTCCTCATAAAGGCGCCGTAAACTGATTTCAGTGAGTTAATAAATTTCAATGTTTACTAAAAATAATATACAATTTATGACTGCATAACTGGTTTAGAACAGTGGTTCTCAAAGTAGTGGTCCGTGGACCAGCACCGGTCCGCGAACCATAAATTATCGGTCCGCAACGTGAGTTGAATAGGAGGAAAATAATGCCAGAATATTGTTAAACTGTTTACCCCTCATCAAATATATAAAATAAATCATATGAAATATTACAACAAAACTATAAACGTAAAATTACAGAATGTGTATTTCTCTCTCTGGATTCTTTGGAACATGAATGAATTGTCCTATATTAATTTAGTGGTTGAGTTTTATATTTTTCTAGTTAAACTTTATGAAAAGTATATTATCTTTATACAACTATGGATTTTTCTCTATTTATTTTATTCTCTATAATTTTTTTAAATAAAAAATTATTTATATATTGTCTATTTTCTGTGATTTATTAGAAATGCAGTAGTTTTGTATAATTTTAAGATTTCATTTGTGTTGTACTTCTTTATTATAATATTATTATGTTTTTTTCAATATTTATTGTTATTCTTTTATGCACATTTTTTGTGTAAATATATTGTTTATTTTTTGTAAACTTTGTGTGAATTTTTACAACTGAAATATATGTATTTAATAGTACAGTAGAACCTCGTTATAACGGACTATATCGGGGAAGGGGTTGTCCGTTATAACCGAAAGTCCGTTATAAGTAAATTTTCGTATCGACTCCATAAATCTTCTTAAAAAGACTCTGGGTTAAAAACAATGTCACAATTGTTACTTATGCATTTAAAATGCGCATATAAAAGTTTTTTACAAGATAAAAAAATTAATTTAAAGTTGTTTAATTATTATCCCGTTTTTCATCTTGGAAGTTCGTTTTTTCACTATCTAATTGTTTCGGGCATGAAGATGTAATCAAAAATGAATCGAGGGTTGTCTGTTTTAATAGCGCTCGTTGTTTCTTGATAATTAACTCGCGAAAAAGGCGAAAGTGCATTGAATATTGTTGGAAATCACTGTCCGGCGAAGTGTCAATAAACGCGATCAGATCGGCAAGGTGAGAAGCGATTGTTGATATTTTTACCCTTCGAGGTGTGTTTTCTTCAGTTGTTGATTCACTTTTTTCGCTGTTTTGCTCATTTATAAGCAGATCTGCTATTTCACCCTCAGTCATAATATTATAGCCAGGATCATCTTCGTCTATTTCCAACCATTCGTAAACATCATCCTCTGCTACTTTAGTTTCCCCGTTATTTTGGATCACCTCATAAAAGTCACGAACTTCTATACCATCAAGAACAATATCAATATCTTCATCAATTCCATTGAAAAAGATTTTTCCAACCGTTTGTTAGTGTCAGCTCTTTCACTTCTTTCCACGCACTGGCAAAATTAAAAATTGCAGATTTAATATTGTAATTTTTCAAATTTTGTACTGTGCGTTGACCTCTTGTATCTTCTTCCTCTTTTTGATTCAAGCACACAACCATCACTTCATCTAAAAACTTCTTGCGATAGATTCGTTTTGTTGTTAATATAATTCCTTGATCCATTGGTTGAATGAGAGCTGTTGTATTTTTTGGCAAGAACATGCAAGTAAATTTGCCATCTGGTGTTCTTAAGATACTTTCTGACGGATGCGCAGGACAATTATCTAACAACAAAATACCAGTAGCTTCTGCAGGAAGAATTCCAAGCTTTTCATGTTGAAATTTTATAACATCTGGAACAAAATGATTAAAAAACCAATTTTTGAAAATTTCTGAAGTAAACCATGCTTTTTTAGAATTGTAATATACTACCGGCAAAGAATGCATAACATCTTTTAAAACCCGAGGTTTGCAAGATTTGCCATCACAGGGGTTAATCTGTGGCTGCTATCTGCGTTTGCACAAAGCAACGCTGAAATTCTATCCTTACAACTTTTTCTTCCTGGTGTATTTTTATCGAAATTATAAGCTTGAGTATTCTCAGGTAAAGTGCGCCAGAGTAGACCAGTCTCGTCAGCATTATAAATCTGAAACTTTGAGAAGTTTTTAGCAGTCATAAACATTTGTCTGAATGGTTCAATTTCTTCCACTGCACAACTCATTGCATCGCCATAAATCCGTTTGTTTGATATTCCGTGTCTTTTTCGGAAGCGCCACAACCATCTATCACTTGCTTTAATATTTATATTCATATACTTTCCTAACTTGATTACTGCAGTTTTTAGCTCAAGAGCTCTTACTGGAATTCCACAGGATCGTTGTTGAATGTACCACTTTATTAACGCCTCTTCGAGCAATGCATTTTTTGCAAATCTCATTTTTTTACGTTCATTGTTCATATTCCCTACATCACAGAGTAGTGCAAATTTATTTATTCTCTCGGCATTTTTCTTTATATCTGATACAGTTTGCTTCTTTATATCATACTGTTCACATATGCGAGAAACAGGAAAACCTGATGCTAATTTGTTAATTATTTCTAATTTTTGGTTGATACTGAGCATTGTTCTTTTTCGTTTATCCATTTTGACGGTTAAGGAACAGCAAACTATTAGTAGAAATAAAAGATTCTTTAATTGCACTAAAAAAAATATACCGCAATGTATAAAATAATCTAATGTAAAAAAATAGGGTTTTATTTCTTATTCTTAAAACAGGCCACTATTTTATATGAAGGCTATTCACTTAAAAATACAATCAATATTGTTTAATTGATAGAAATAAATATAATTTGTAATGCATTGAACGGATTTGTTAAGAGATTAAGTCAAAATAAGAAAATTTTAATTAATATATTTCTGCGATTTTTTTTGTCCGTTATAACGAGGTTCTACTGTACATTAAATATTTTGTATTCCTGCAAAAAACAAAACCAACAATTAGTATTAGTGGTCCGCGGTAAAAATTTAAATTGTTTACTGGTCCGCGGTACGTTTTTGGTTCAGAAGCACTGGTTTAGAAGATGATTTCTTTTTAACAATTTATTTTAGTAAAGACTCGATATAACAGACTAGTTTGGGCGAGTGATTATCCGGTAAAATCGAAACTTACTGATATAAATAACTTGGATTTTCAAATGTGCAAATTGGAAAATTACCAAATTATTGGTCTAACTCTGTTTTAATTTCACATTAAAGTCTTCTATATATTATTGCCGGTGCCAGTGGTATTCAAAGTTTATGAGCCTTTGTAACCATTTTAACCAATGAAATGACTCAATTTTTGAAAAAGCTTTAGGATTCCTAATGTAAAAAATTAGAGCTAAATCAAGGGTTTCCTGAAATATTTTTCCAACAATATCAATAAAAAGACTTCTTTCTCACTTTTATTTCCCTTCGTCCAACAAACCCTTTAAAAATCAACTCAACAAACTCAAATATCAATATTATATAAAAATGAAATATACTCAAATTGAAACATTATTGAGCACAGATAATTGGATATATATTGCACCCGATGAGATAGATATTATAACTAACAAGTGTACTAATTGGCAAAGAGAGAAAAAAATAAACACCCTGAGAAATGTGAAAAATCATCAAATGATAATGACTGATAAACAATTTTCGAAAATATAATTTAATGACATTTCAACTTGATCCCGGCACAACCGAAAAATAATTGCTGATGAATTTTAATGATGTTCCTTTGGTGAAAAAAAATCTTTTAAATTAGCTCTGTTGTGTGAACATTTTAGCGTTAAAATTGACATTATTTAATTCGACATTTGAAAATTGAAAGAAAAATATTTAAAACATATTTACACCATATAATATATATGTATATATATATAAAATTAGAGAAAAAAAACTATTATTATTACCTGACAACATCATTGGATCAATATCAACACCTTTTTTAACATGATCCGGTTCACCAGTTAATGAACTTTCATCTACTTTGATGTCATTGCTTTGAATAATAATCCCATCAGCTGGCAACAAATCACCTAAATTAACATTGTCAATTCCTATTTATCTATGCATATAAAATTAAAATAGAAATATTTCTCTGGTGAATAAATTTGAATACATTAATTTCACATTTTTATAAATTATAAATCTCGCTCTCTCTCTCTCTCTCTATATATATATATATATATATATATAAATTCATAAATCATCATACCGTATTTCACTTGACAAATATCTCCGACCACAATGTCTCCAACAATAATTTCTTTTGCCACACCACCGCGGATAACGGCAATTTTGTGATTTCCTTCGATTTGATCTTGAAGGCCCCGAAATTGGCGTTCTTTTTGCCAATCATTGAACGCAGTGACTAAAACTACAACTATGACAGCACCGAGAATCGCGACGCCTTCTATCCAACCAGCATCACCTTCTGTTTCATCTCCATGACTAGAACCACTAACTAAAGGAATTCAATTCAATTTTTATTTAACATTCCAAAAGCATCAATTTTGATATTTAATAATGAATTCTTTGAATTTTCCAAAAATCGGTTTTGATATCCATTGAGCGAATGAGATGACCTCTTTTTTCAGAAATAATTGATAGTTTTATAAAATATTTGAAGAAATATGCTAATATCGTCACTATTCACAAAAATCAAACTTAACAGTATGTGTCAAAAATATGTTGCTATTTTTTAGTCGATTGCGATAAAGATTCCTCAAAAACTTGAAAAATTTTGCTAAAATAATCCAGCCCGGGTATTTTTTTGTGAAACAAATATGATTTATGAGGCGTTAGTGGAAGAAAAGTATCATATTTGTTTCACTCTTTCTAACCAGTGGCCATTCAATGGCAACTATTACACAACCTTTCGAGAGTAAAGGTTACTGATTTTGTGTGCGAATATCTTTGCGATCACATATGTATATAGATTTCAAATGAATGTATTTATACCTAACCAATTATTTCACTGTACATTATTATTATTATTATTTGTCACAATTATTATTATTGATTAATAGCAATAAATTCTTGATTAGAACTTCGAATACGAAAATTTAGAAAATAGAATATTTATTAAGAATTTAACATCATTGCTGATAAAGAAAGTTTATATTCAATAAATCACACTTTATGCACTATAGCATCGATTTCTGTTCAATTTTATGGATTAAATCGGTGATACAATGGATAAATATGTTTAAAAAATAGTTCCTTTTTTCCACTTTATTTTATTTAAAAATATGTGTTTTATAAAGACTAGCTTGTTAAATCAAGCCGTAAATTGAGAATTTACAAAGACTGTTTCCATAAATAAAGTAATTTCTAACTCTAGGAAAGGGTTATTAATGATATATTTATATTCACTAGCAAACTTGTAAAATTGTTATATTATGATAAATTTGAGATTTTACGGAGAGCTCGAAAATATTGAGTGAATGTTTGGAAAATATCCCACAATCTTTGAAACGCAATGAAACTCAAACACTGTTTGGAAAGAAAAAAAATAATTACCGTATATACTCGTGTATAAAATCGAGAAATTTTGTACAAAATTTGAGGACTTTTTTCATTTCGACTTATACACCAGTCATACAAAAATCATATTTATTTTTTCCAAAAAAATCCTTTTTGGAGAATGAGTTTTTTAATCGTATTGCTTTGAATCAAATTAATTACTTTCAATTAAAAATATTTTACTTCGACTTATAAACGGATTTCCAATTTTGGACTAAAAACACGCTTTAAATTTTCAATTCGACTTATACACGAGTATATACGGTATGTTTGGAAAATGAGCACGTTTAGAACTCATTTTTAATGTAAAATTTCTTCTGTTTGAAATTTAATTAAAAAATTGTAACTTTTTATAATATTTTGAAAATATATTGATCACCATTTTGATCATCTGTTTTCTTTTTTGATAATTCATTTATTTTCATTTTGACAAAAGATCAAAATTTTTGTTGCATGGAATTGATTTTTCATCTTTAGTTAAAATGAAAATAAATTTTTTCCCAATTGTAAAAATTGAACCTGGTCGAAGTTTGATTTAAAGATATGTGTTCTCGGAAATCAAACACTTCAAGCCAATCTACTCACCGTCATTTTTATCACATCTTAATATTGATGACCCACATTTTGAGGAAGTGTTGGGTCAGTGGGAATTAGTTTAAATATTTCATATGAAAGGATTTCAATAGGAATTTACTAACAAAAGATTGTAACAAAAGATTCAAATTTGAAAATTATATAAATCTATCATATACAAATAAAATCACGGTGAAAATCGGTAAACAGATTGTTATTTATCAATTAAACCGATGAGAATTTTCCATTCACATCAAGGAGTTTTGTCTTGGTGAGTTGATAAAAATAATTTTAATCTAATTTCAGTGAATTTTGTGCTTGAATGTGGCGTTTTCATGAGATAAAACATCGTGGTTCGGTGGCAAAAATGTGTACAATTCCATGGTGACTAATCCATCAGTGAAACATCGAATTTGATAAATTCAATGCGGTACGGCATATTACAAATAGTTTTGTGAATCTTTATAAATATTACGATGTAAAAAACAATAATAAACAGGCGTAATTGTGCATAAAATGAGACTTAGATTATTTTATTAATTAATAATTACAATTAATATATATGTAAATAAGTGTGTGTATCGCTTGTATTGAACTTTAAAGTTTTAAAAGTACATGAAATCGCTAAGAACTCATTTGCTCGATCCTATAAAATACAATTATTTTTAATATTATTATTATTCTTTTTATATAAATCCATGTATCTGCTTCTTTCAGTTCAATTTTATAGTGAAGGTTTCTTATCTTCATAATACATAGGAATTACAAGATACAATCTCAACTAAACTCGAATTTAGAAAAGGTCGGATGAGTAAAATTATATTTGCATTCAAAATTCAACATTTTGCAAATCAAATAAAACTTACTTTGCAAAATTAATCCAGTCCATTATAAACCAATAAAAAATAAAGATGTTTTTATAGAAAAGAACCCGGTGGTAAAAAGAAAATGAAAAATAAAACCCATGCATAACCTAAATGATAATTCGTGAGAAAATTGAAGAATCTGAACATATCCTAAAAGAGCACAAATAAAGTACAGTAATGTAATTTAACAAAATGTGATAGCTGTTACTTCAAAAGATTGCAACAATTATGCATATGTTTATACTATTATCATCAGCTGTTGGAGAACTAAAATAGGTACAGACTAAATTTTTTTAAATTTATTTACATTAATTGTTATTGTTTATTTGATACGTTTAAGAAAAAAGTAATTTTGTAAAATAGTTTTATACAAACATTGAATTTGGTTTGATAAATCTACATAATTAAATTACAATTTTAACTAATAAATAATAAAGTCTACTGTCAGATATTGTGAAATGTCTGTATAACAGAATGAAATTTGTTGACAAAAATACTTGATACAATGGAAACATTTATTCTTTGTACTAAATATAGTTTACAAATATTTCAAAAGTAGTAAATGAATATTTTTTTTAAAAAAAAACATTACCAATGCTTTTCTCATTGGAATCATTTAAATGTCAGGGACGAAGCAAACAAAAATCCCTTTAAAGGTTGACTACCCTATCCAACAAACAACAGACAAATTGTACGTTTTACTGACATATTTGTGTCATTTGTTTTCAAATGTCACTTTTATTTAAAAATTGATAAATCATCCATTTTGGGTTTCTCTCTTTCACAAATTGTAAATAAAAATCACACAGAAAAATTTTTAAATAACTTCACTGAAGCCCAGTTAATATAATTGAATTATTTTCAAAGTAAAAATAAAATCAGTCGAAAATTTGGATCAATTCATTGGATCCGGTGATGCCGAATTGTATGATCTGTCAGCTAGTACAACATATATAGATAAGATAGAGGAAATTACTTAACCGAATCACACAATCAACACAACGCGCCATTTAAAGCGAGTTTAATGAAAACATAACGGATTCATTTGCAATTCTCAATAGTATAATTAAATTTTAAGTGTTGAAAATGCAAAATTAGTTTGTTTATAAATTTGTTTTTTATTAACGAGAAACTAATTTGGAATGAAATAAAAATTCTAAATCGAATTGAAACAATAAGTCAAATGAAACTGTGATTATGCTTCATGGAAAATAAAATGCCATATTCCAAAAAAATTGTAAATGTTACGAGTGACATTAAAGTTTAACGGGTAAAATTCATAAAACATTTGAAAAAAAAATTCCTACAGTAATTTTCCAAATTAAAATTTTTTTCCAAAACTAATTCTGTAAAATACTGTCAATTACTTTTGTAAGTTTCCGACAATATCAAACTCGGAATTCCATGTGGAATTGTTTTATTTTTATTTTCAACATTTTCCATCTCAAAAATCAAGAAAATATTAACTTTTCAAATTCAGTCGTATAACTTTAGTTGAAGGAAACCTATAAACTTTTATGATAAAATTATAAAATTTAGGTTATCAGAAACGAAATATCAAAAACTGTAGATTTTATAGAAAATAATTCACATGAAAATATACATTATTTTTTCTCATTAACTTCGGTTAGGGATGATATTTTGTAACAAATTCGTCATATTTTTTCATTTGTACTGATAAAAGGTTATTTGTAGTATGTAAAAGTCGAGGAGTGTCGATTCAAAATAGAGAGCAAATAGGTTAAGGAATAAATACAATATGCTGGTTTTAAATAATGCGATAAAAGAAACATTGAAAGTCAAATTTTGATTTACAGATGGTGTAGCAAATGTTGGCGACATTCACACCATGTACTCTTTTAATACGAATATTATTTTGATTTTTTATATATAAATAACCGAACTATTTTATTTAACTCAGTATTTTTTTAGTAACAAAAATGTCAATGAAAACAGGATGACAGGGTTACATTATAAGACCAAACATATTAAATTCAACAGAGATGGTCATTATACTTTGGCGGACCATATTTTGCCAAATAAAGAATTAAATGTTACAGATTTTTCTTAAGTGACATTAAAGAGTTTATAATCACAAACGACTTAATTTATTTTTAAAATAAGTTGAATTCTTTTGTATAATGAATCGAAAAACTCAATAAAAAAGATCTCAGATAATATTTCACAAAAAATATATAAAAAGTGTAATTTTTACAAACCACTTAAATCCATTTAGCATGTAGCATCGTCGATGACTATGAAATATTTACAAGGTAATAAATAAAAAATAAAGGTCACGGCGAATTTTAATTAAAAAATTAATTTTAATTATTCTATGAATAATCGAAAAATGTGTTGAATAAGATTCAATTGAAATTGATTCAATGATTGAATAATCCAGCACACTTTTTGAAATGTAAATAAATTAATTTTATTGAATAATGTTTCAATTGTTATAAAAATAAATATTTCGATAGTGAAATCAACAAGTAAACATTGATGTAATAAATTGGAAAATTTGCATACAAGAAACCACAACAAAGTCAGCATTGCAAATATTATTCATATTAGTTATAGTAGGATTTGGCTACGCCGAGCATGCGTTCATAGAAATAATAAATCACGATACTAGAGCAAATTTTGACAAAAAATAAATTATAACTTCATGGAATAATATAAAATTTAATCTGGAATGGAATTTAACCGATTGTCATCATCATTAACCTCTACCTATAGAGATAGTTTGAATTTAAAATAAACAATAAAGTCGACTGTAATTATATTTTATAATTTTCCTGTCAATCAGTTTTTCTTATTTCTTAACTCGATCCCCGTGCAAATAGATCAACTATTTACTTTATCCATTATTAAAGTTTATTTTATTTACAGAATTATATCAAATAAAATAAGAAAATAATACATACAAAAAAAAATTTTATAAATGCTAAAACATTTAATTAAATAGATTCGAAAAACCATTTGAGAATTAAAGAAATAAGGTGAATTTATCCCATTCAAATGTTATATACGATGAAAAATCTTTTATCCCGAATGGTTTCAAAATTCAGGATCACGAAAGGCAAAGGAAAGTTATTATAATAACGAATTTAAAAAAACAATATAATATTTTATTTTTACAGGTACAGCTTTGATTTACTTCAATGTATAATATATTTATAGAAAGGCTGGTATTCTCTGCTTTTTACATAACTAAAATCATAATCTAAAATCAAAGTGTGTTTGATTCATAGTAATTTAGTAGTAAGTGATATTTTACGATGCAATATAAAAAAAGAAATAATTTCTCGATTTAAAACCGAGCCAGGTGAAAAAGTGCTGCTTGTCATTCCTTCCAGAACATGCGTACTAAAAGCAACAACTGTTACATGTTTATGTTTTCGTTTGATAAGGCTATAAGATAACACTCAATTTACATAAAATGTATAAATTTTAATTCAAAACCCATTATATATATATATATATATATATATATATATATATATATATATATATATATATATATATATATATATATATATATATATTCAGGGGCAGGAGAAAGCAAACTTTCAACATAATTGTCAAACAATAAGTTTTATCTATTATAAACTTAATCTAGTTCACAGTTATATGAATGGAAATAATTTGGCGTAATTTTTTACCAATGAAAATATTAACTTTGCACTCATTGAGTTTCCGTCAACAATTTGTTTATTTTGAAAAAGACAATGGGAAAATATGAAAATCACAAAAAATTGATGTTTTTAATGAGAAACGTTGGCTATTACATACAAAATGGAGAATGCGACAAAACATCCTAGTCAAATGATAATCATTTATTTATGACGGACATTATCGTGATGAAAAACCTCGAAAACATTGGATATATTTATCCTATAACGCCTGAATTTTACACAAAGCGCCAAAAATGACCTAAACTCAACCGCACAGTCTATTAAAACATGTAGTAGTTCAAGAATGTTGCAGCTATAATGTGTGACTAGCGGTATGGATTTAAACTAATAAAGTGTGACGATATCGTCAAAGTCGTCGTCGGCTCTAAAAACTTGATATGTTCGGTACTAGATACGTTTTAATGAAGCGTTACGAAAACGGCGCGTTCGACGTTAAAGGATTAAGAAAAAATTGGAATAAACGAAAGTAATATTATCTTAGTGTATTTTGTTTTTATTTGCTATGCAAGTAATCAACAAAAAGCGCGCAAATAATTTTTCATTTATCAAAAATAATTCACAGAAAAAAATAGCGTATTTTAGACATATAAATTGACTTTTCTAACAAAATGGCAAAAAGCGTAATAAAAGTTTGTTGAATTAAAAGGAAGAAATTCAAAATGAAAACAACTACCGCTTTTAGTTATTCTTTGTTTTACTAGATATTTCATTATCTATTTCATTAATATAATCATTCTAGTTAACTGAAATTGCAAATTTTCGGACGGAGCAAGTATTAATTATGTTATTTTTGCATATAAGCACGTTTATTTGTATCTCATATAAACCGCATGTCGAATAATTGAGGTTGTACTGCATACATTTCTGTATCCTTTGTGGCTTCCATTCATTTGGTATTAACATCAGCATAATTCTCGTTGAAGCTAATTCATGATGAAATTAGGTAAAAAATTAAATAGTGCCGTCTTAATATTGGGACAAATTGTGAATGTTTTCGATTCTCGTGGATTACCTGAGAACGGCTTCGAATGAAATTTATATTTCTTTAAAAAATAATGCAAAATTCGCTTCAATTTCGGTCTATATGATTTATTTTTAATAATATTTTATAGAGCAGGATTTCCCAAAACTTTTCGGTTTCAGAATCTCTTACAATATCAAAATTTTTCCGCGGCGTCCCAAGTCAAAACATTGATTCTTTCAGATAAACCAATGGCGACAAAGAATAAATAGAAATCCAAAATTTACGTTGGCCCAAGTAATATTATATAAATTATATGAAAATTTCCACGGCGCCCTAGACGCAACGGCACACAGTTTTGGAACCCCTGTTACAAAGGATAAAATTGTAACTATTAGTAATTAGATTTAAAATGTTTACAATAAATACAGAAATGGAGATGCAGAATAAAACATTTCAACTAATCAGCATAACCCAAATAGTGACGCAACTCGCAGCGCTTTGAATTCAGTATTAAATTACAAAACTTCCTAAAATATCATTAATAAAAATTTCAAGTTTTTGTCGACATTTTTTAATGCCATCAACTTCGAAATCGTTTAAAGGTACTTTAAAACTATTGCAGGCATATGGAACAAGATCCCCCGACTTACCATGTAAAATGAATCCCTTTTTCTAACTTACAGAAAATAATTTCCATAACAATTTGTTCAAGTGTAAAAAATAAGTTTAAAAAACATCATTTTTGATTGAAAATTTTAATTTTAAAAAATAAAATCAAATTTTTAAAATTTTAATTTAAAAAATATTTTATGCTAATTTATTAGTGAAAAATTATTGCATTAGAAATGTAATGGAAAATCGTTTACATTTTGAGTAGAGAGCAAGAGCTAGAGATATCACAGCAGCACCCATTAGAACTATTAATGTCAAATCTTGTAATGCCTCCCACATCAATCTGAAAAACGTTTTCGGAGGTTTCGGAGGAATTATGTTTGAACCGAACTCACGTCGACGATTACCAATTGATTCTTCGTCATCAATTAAACCTGGAAGTTAAAAATTAAAAAAACGACAATTGATGGATTTTTAGTTTTATTTAAATTCAATGAATTGAATAAACAACAACTGAATAAAATTTCGTAATTATCAACAACCTCATTTGGAAGCATATTTTATTATTTAATTTAAAATTGATAGAGGTGAAATTTATTGCTACAAATAGAAACCTATAGAGAAAGAGAAAGAGAAAAGAAACACGAAAGCAAGCACTAGCAGTCACTTTTCTCTCATTGGGTTAGATCACATATATTAGTGATGTGAACAATTTTTCCCCTTGATTATTTAATGGCTTCAATTGTACATACAAAGAAGTTAATACTTCGCTACAAAAATCGTAAATGAAGAAAATTTGCATCTATAAAAGAAAAATCATTGAATAGTTGATAGATTTTTTTTTTTGGAGAAATATTTATTTTGACATTTTGATTGAGCTATCTGTGATATTTACAAAAACACAGAATTTCATTGTTTGAAAATATTTTATTGGTTAATTAAAATTATTATTAATAATATTAAATTTTTACGGATAAATAATTTGATAATTTTCGTTCAAATTAAAAATACACAAAAGAAATATAAAATGATTAATTTTTAACCTAAATTTAGATCTAAAGAAAATCTTTCGAATGTTGAATGAGAATATAAAGCTTAGTAGTTTGCAGAGTAAGAGGAAATGAGAATATTCCACAGGACGAAAAATTTTAAAATCTTATAATTTTCTCGTTGAATTCTAATTACTTTCATCTAATAACTGCTAACGGTGGTAAGCAGGGTAGACATTTTTGGAGCATGAATAAGGTACTCTTGAATTTGGTTGCCCAGCTCACCCGATGTACCGATTTGGACAGAAAAACCTGATTCCTAAACCTATTCTAATCACTTCAGTGTGATTTCAAATCAAAGAATATTGTAAATATTACTACAAATTGTTATGTTTGATTAAATTTAAAGAATGTAAGAAGGGTTGTCAAATTCATTTATTACTGTAAACTTTTTTGTTAGTCCTCTTACATATGTCCCGAGTATTTTGCCTAGTAGATAAGACGAAATTCGCATGTAATTAATAACTAATTGGAAGGATTCTTTGAGTTTTCAGCTAATACGTTTCAATCCAAATTCAACTCCTGTAAAAAATTGTCAAATTGTGAATTTTTATTTGGTTTCAATTTTATTTGATCTTACATATAATATAAAAATGAAGACAACTTCTGAGGAAATATCAAATATTAATCCTTTGCATTTGCAGAATGTTTAGTTACGAGCATCTCGGGGTTATTTAATGCAAAATTTTATTAAACAGATATCGGTAAATGTAGAGTTATTTTGTTTCAATAATACGTATGTTACATTGATTCTCTATCTTTGTCTATATAAATGTCGCCTATTAGTCGCCGGTCGAGTGCAAAGGGATAATATAATTTATTAATTGCTTATCTTAACAATAATCAGAAATATCTTTTATATTCACTATTGATTTTCTTCAATTTTCTTTTTTTAGACTATCGATCAATATATTATTTTATATTTAACTAAAATATTCCTCATTATGTCAAAAAAATGTTTAGCCCTTTAAACTCGAGAGCTTTAATTGCATTTTTGACACTCGAACATAAATGGCTAATGGTAAGCTCAAGCTTTCACTGAATAACTTATACTTATGTAATGTTTGAAAATGGAATTTTAGTCACTTGGGAAATGTTGTAGATATTTGTTCGTGATACCCAATGCAGCGCAGCTCCGTAAACTTTAAAACTCATCAAATATTTTGATATTATTTTTCAGGCGATTGTTAACTTTCGATTAAAACGCTATAAAACTGTCACTTTTCTAAGAAATAACTCGGTAAATCCCTCTGAATAGTCTTATTTAAATATATTGTTACTATAAATAATTGCCATTTGTATATTCTATTTTAGTTTCAAAATTAAAATTCGAAAGCTATAAATTTAACAAAGAAACTGAATAAATTTCATAATATTTTAATTAAAAAAATTAATTAAAAAATAATTTTTACCATTAAATTCCATTTAAACTTGATTAAAAAATTTAACTCTCAAAAATTAAATTAAAAAAACAAACAAAATACCTGATTGGGGTGAGGTTTTAAGTCTTCTACAAATCTCATATACATCCCCATATTTTTCTTTGATTTCTAATATGGCTTCCTGCTGTCGAAGCATCATTAGATCTGTCAGTTCTTTCGTATTCATTTCGTATGTCTCTTCAGTCATAGTGATTTTGTTATCTTCTAATTTTCAATTTTTTGTTCAATAAAATTTCATACACAAATTTAATAAAAAAATTTCAAACAACAAATAAAAGTTAACAATAAAATTAAATAAACGATAAAAAGAAGAAAAATCTGTTTAGAATAAATAAAAACTGATTTTTAAATATAATTTCCATGAGCACATGCGAATTATTATTCAATCAACACAACAAAAATAAATCAACAACACACGAAATGCATAAAAAAGCACAAAAAATCATCACTTTAAATAAACCGCATGTTGGAAACGAAATATAAATATTTATTTATTACTGATAAAAAAAATTCAACTTTAAATAATATTTCGCCATTGGCATTGATCTATCTAATTGCTAAATTAAATTTGAGTTGATTGGCAAAATCATAAATGTGTCACTTTTACTTTGAAAACTAACCCATATTCTGGAAATAATTGCCCTAACTTCCATTTCAATAATTAATAAATTTAATTTAAATTAAAAATATTAAAATTTGAAAACAATTCTTAGTTTATAACATAATCACTTAAAATAACGTAAACAAAATTCCCACATGTAAATTTTTCATTTTTACCAGTGTTAATTTATTAAAAACTTAGTATACACCATGAAATGTTTTTAAAGACATTTAAAAATAATGTTACGGTTCATCGGAAAATTAACACTATTCTAACACTTTGTTTAATGATTGCAAATAAATTTTAATAACCTCTAGTATTGAATGTTAAAAGTTAATTAGAGTTAAGAAACGTTTGAGAGAAAAAATATATAATTTATTTCGTTACGCATAAATTATTAAACGACTTACCAATTATCTGTATATTATTTTCAATAATTTTGAGGCAAAATCTAAAATAAATACTAATTAGAGTATGAAACTTAGCAAATAATATTTTAAAGTTAACATTAAAAATCATAAATTTAATTCAAAATTAATTTATGTTTTAAAAACTATGTTTACTTTTTTTAAATCACATACATTAAATATTAATAATATTTAGTGCCGTATTAAAACTAAGAACAAAAATGACTAAAATATTTTTGAAAATAATATAAAGCTCAAATGTTAATGTTATATTAATGAAAAATTAATTCGTTTTATTTTACATTTCCAAAATCGAGTACTAAATATTTTAAAATTAAATATAAAATTTAGTTTAGTTTAGTTTTAAGAAAATCTGTCAAATTTGGTAAAATTTTGAAAATTAAATTTAACTCGTTCTTGGACTGATTCTTTTTAAATACAAAGGAAAATCTTAAATACTATTTTACTTTTCTAATGCATTTCTTTCATTCAGAAAACCGGACCAATATAAGTCAATAGGAAGAAAATCTTAGAATTTTTTTGCAAAATATGTAAAATGTAACTATTATCATTCAATTTTGGTTAATAGAATTTTAAATAAGATAAGTCATAATTGAATTGCGGGAATGGAATTGATAACTTCAAATGTATAATTCAAGGTGAATCTAAATTACTAATCTTGTTTATATTTAATGGGACAGATGTATCAAATTATGGCCGGATTCCTAGACATTTTAAATCCTTAAAGACTAATGGAAACCTTTTATTTATTAAATTTACCACATTTACTTTTTGGTGTTT
Source organism: Schmidtea mediterranea (assembly GCA_022537955.1). NCBI lineage: Eukaryota > Metazoa > Platyhelminthes > Tricladida > Dugesiidae > Schmidtea > Schmidtea mediterranea. The sequence goes on from CM039681.1 coordinate 74,718,836, forward strand.
GCTAGATAAAAATTGAATGTTAAATAATAAATTTTGATTTTCGTTTAATGTTCGATTTTAGGTTATTAAGCTATTTTATTAAAAACTCCTAACTATATATAATTTTATTATCAATATCACAATTATTTAAGATCTGATTATATGGAATATGACAACTGCATCACAATTTGATAAACTTTAAACAATATTGAATGCCGGTTACAATCTGATTGATAGAACAGCGAGTTCTTCAATGAACCGGTTATTTTAATACTTCTGGTGGGTTACTAGGTTTCGCTATTTGTTTAACCATCCTATGGTTGCCCCGGTAACGCCATATAAATATTACTTCAACTACCACTCGGCACCCGTTGCTAAGCGACGTTGGAAATGTGTTCGAGTGGGTGGATTGTCCGCAAAAAGTGAGCATTATTACTAATACTATAATTGCTCGGACAACCCTCGGGTTCAACGAGCTGTCAATAGAAGACCTATGCCCGCTTTACTGTGTCCATTGTGTAAGAAATTCAAAATTCATGCGGACCAGTAGGAGAGGACCACTATTTCGACGAAACCGTGAGGGTATTCACGATTTCCCGACGACCCTTCCATTTACAATCATATCGGGAACATGCTATTTTAGAGTTAATCACAACTACGATTTCTATTTATTAACAAAAAAAATAAAAAAGAACTAATAATTAATATGTTAGATCAGTCATTTAAATTGCTGTATCCAGTAGCCGTGCGGCTCTGCGGCGGGCACGTTCTTTGCGTCCTGGTCGGTGACTGCTGGACGGGACGGTAGACGAATTTTTATCCGGTGTGGAATTATGGATCTGATTCTGGTAGGCCAACTGGGATGGGGCAAAGACAAGCGGGTAAGTTACCGCTTGCCCCTCCCGACTTGCAGCCAGGGCGACTTCCAGTCTTCGGATTTGTGTTCGGAGGCTCTGGTTGAGTAGCCGCTCCTCCGCCCAGCCCTTTTGAGCGGCGGTGAGCCTGAGGTAGAGAGCCTTCGTCTTCTTCGGGTCCGACCAAGTAGACTTGATCTGTTGAGCTTCTCTGGTTATTTGAATGATTTGGTCAAGAAGATTCGCGTTTGCACGTCTCATATGAGCGAGTTCCGTTTGCAATATCTGGGCGGATGTCATATCTGTAATGAAAATCCTTAATTTCATCATTAACTTGGATAAAATTAAAATTCGGATTAACGTAAAACATAAGATGCAAGAATGAGTTTACTAATTTAGCAAATAAATGAACAACATTTTTTAAGATTTTTAATTCAACTAAAATAACACAGAATGTTGTTCTTGTTTCCTCTTGTCCGGGAAGTTAGGGTTCCTCCAAGAACTTCCTAACCCTTCCTCCGGGGAGTAGCCTGGGATAATAGCTACTGGACGTCTAGTATTGCGGGCCGGTCGGGCTGGATAGATCTCGGCGATGCGCCCGACGGAGATGTCCTCTTCGACATTAGCTAAATACATCCTGGCCTTGACGACGTTCAGATCGACATGCTATTGGATCTCTTCCCAATGGGCGAGGAGGCTCCGTGCGTGGTTTCGAATCTCCTCGGCAGGATATTGTTGGTTACATTGCTCCCTGGCCCAACGGGGGTCTTTCTCCATCCCCAGCATCTGTAAGGCGGTCAGGTGTGGTTTCTTGGGTTGGAGCTCTTCGAGGCTTGTTGTCGGCCGGGCCCGCTTCCAAGCCCGACGCCATTCTTCTGCCGCGTGGGCCGGAATTCCCTCGAGAGGCACTGGCTCTTCTAAAATAAATAGCATTGTGATTAGGTGAACCGGTATAACATAGTTTCAGTATATCCTTTATTAACAGTGGCCTAGTCTTTTATTCCTCAGGTAGCGTGTTGACGTCAAGACATCGCCCATATCGACTCATTATTCTGGGGATTATAAGCGTTTATCGACGGATAGTTGTTGTGGATAATAAAAAAAAACTTTTTCCCGCACTTCGATGTATACCAAGAGGGTTGTGGTCGGTTACACATTCATTTCCATTTTGCACAGATGTCGGTAGGCCCGCTCAAGTCGTCGGTGGCCGCTTCACGATTGGTAATGCACGATTTATGAAAACAAAACTGCAGTTGCCGGATTAAAACTTAGGTAAGGGAATACTAGTTGAGTTTAAACCTAGTAATCAATTTGACATTCAAGGGATGAAAACGATCATCAGCTTTAAATGTATGGTAAACGTTCGTTGGATTAAGATTTAAGACAGTGCGCATAATCGTCGGCTGAGTGTTCATGGAATACTAGTTCGTTTAGGTGCTAAACTTCATGAAATGGAATTACTTATCGATCAAAAACTTAAGGAGTGGCATGACTGTCGGATGGTATCCTATGGGACAATGTGAACTATCGGTTTGTAATTGAAGGCAACTATCGGTCGTATACTCCGCGAAGCAACAACACTGGTAGATTTCACAAAATTAATAAATCCTATCGTTCCTTGATTTTTAAATAATGATAATTATCGAGCTGGAGATTCCTGAATTCATAAACATCAATTTCAATAAACTTGTAAGATAACAATAATGAATGTCAACGAAATGAAATGACCTAAAGTTTATAAATAATAATGACTATAAAATCTTTAATAATGCGTGGAGAATGTAAATAACTATTTAATTTGAAGTTCACGAATTTAGATAATTTAAAATTTACGACATACATAGTGTTAACATTTATTAAAATGAAACGTTGATGTAAATTACCTTGACTTGGGATGCTCGACTCCTTTAGTATTTCTCCTGTTGACGCCGTGGTTGGTAGATCCATATTTTTTTTTAAATAAAATTTATAGTATAATGACCGGATGGCGTCCATACATACTTATTTAACTAGTGTTGATGCATACACGTCCGCTGCCTTATGACTAATTCCGGAGATTTGTGTGAACAATTTTGTTTATATCGATAGAATTTAATCTATATTTATTATATAGGTAAAATGTCTACGGAAACGTCAATCTCGCAGATCATGAGAATTTTCGGTTCATTTAATTTGGACTTACGATTTCCGGTTGATGGTAGCCTTCATTTGTCGTTGATCTCAGGTAAATTTTGATTCTTATTCGATTATCTTTGATGTTTCTTCAGTGTATCCCCTCATAGTGCCTATTTTCGTCGCATGTACGTTGCTGGGAGACATTTTTAGAGTGTGTCGGGTACGTTTCTTTCCTTTATTAATTCTATCTTTGATCTATTTCAGGAAAACCCAAATGTTTGATTTCATCATAATTTTCTGGGACGAAATATTTTAACTGCTTTATGTTGGTCGTATCACGGAAGAGTTATCCATTCGATTCACCTTGCAGAATGATAGGCGTGTTGAACATTTCTGTCCTGACCTGTTTTTGGAATTTTATTATAATACTTCGTTAGTTTTTGTTCTCAAAATAATTTAGCTTGTGCTTGGACTTATCTAACTATATGCATTTTAATTATGAAGGGTTTAACGAATTTGATTTTTTTTTTCATTGCGGGTGGGAGATATTGTCGTGATTCCGTCAGTGGTTTAATTTTAACAATTTTCATTATCATTAGGCTCTTATCAGATTTCTCAATAACATTTCATTAATAACGTTAATCTAGGATTGGGGACTTCTGAATCAAATTTAAATTCCGAAAACAAACGATTATTTTTAATTATATGGCAATGATTTTAGATTCGTCGGGTGTTCAGCAATGCGCGTCTAATCTCGGACTTAAATTCTTCACTTTATTAGGGGTTCAAACGATTTATTTGATAACTATTAGAAACTGGAAGTTATAATTAAGTTGAATTTATTGATTTATAGCAGCGATTTCATTTTTATTTAATCCCCGTACCCTTTCCCTTTAATAAGCCTTAAAACGTAATTTGTGCTTATATTATAGTTAATGAGTGCCCACTGGACTACTCGGTGTGATGATTTTGAGCCGTGTGTAGAATAATTTAGGTCGAATTTACAGAAAACGAGAAACGAGGAAGTAGCCAAAAGACTTCTTCCTTATTTCTCGTTTCTTCTATACGGGATAATATTGACGTTCCAACCCCTGCGTTCCGCACGCCGGGTCTTCACGGGCACAGATCATTGGCGATATTCCACGTACTTACACGAGTCTGCATTGTATATTGATTTTACTAACTTGCGATGTGTTTGGCTGTGGGCCGGAAAAATTTCGACAAATTAATTTTATTAAATGCATAAAACAATTTTAAATATTATAAATATTTATTAATGTATATAACAAGTAAAATATAAAGTTACCATACAATCCATTCCATAAAATTCATAAAAATGTATCTCTCCCCACGCCGACATCCAAGCAGAGCTCTACCGAGGTTGCGAAGATGTGACGTGGAGAGAGTTCCAAATAAAACTACTCCTCACCTAAAATTGATTTGACGTAGATTTTTAAAATTCGCAAAAATTTTAGTTCAAAAATGGTTAAGTTTTATGTGAAAATGAATCGGTATTTATACCTATTTTCTGTCCCTAACCTCGCATGTTAATTTTGATGTAGTAAAACAAAATTCGACCTTGTTATTTTCTAGTGTATTCTATTCTTTATTTTTATTATTTTTTGATTTATTTTAATAATTTTTTATTTAGAATTTTTATTGAATTATTTCTAATTCAAATTCTTTGATTTAAATTTCATTTTCATGAACTGTTATTAATTTAACAAATTTCGGTCGAATTTGTTGTGTTTTCATGTTATGTTTGTGTTTGTATCGTGCGGATCTTGTTGCATTTTGTTATTATTTTAATTTATTTTTATGTTTATTATTTTATATGTAATTCTCTTTTTTCTCGTATTTGATAGGGTTTAATTGATGTTTTAATAGGTTTATTTTAAATTTGCATGTTATGTTTGCATGTGTGTTACCGATCCATTTAAACATTTATCAAGGCCGTTTGTGTTCTGGCCCAACACTTCTGTGGTCAGGGGCGGCGCAAACTGCTTTGGCGCCCCTATGCAAACCTAAAATATGCGCCCCTTCAAAATAAGGTATAGCTTTCGTAACTATTACCAATACATGTTTTATGTAATTTTTAAATCAAGTAATTAATAATAACAATTATATATCTATGTATATATATAACATCAATTGTAATATAATTTCATCCTAAGTGAAAATAAAGGTAATAAAAACTTAATATATGTAAAGTTAAACAAAAATATCAAGCAAATGTAAAATTTTATTTCTAAGTGTTCTATACATTAATTCTATATATAGGCAATATTCCTTAAAGTTCACTCTACGTGCTTTTGCTGCCTCAAAATCTTTAATAATTTTGTTGTTATCTATGTCATCACAAATGCCGTTCTCAATTGAAATTAAGGCAAGTCCGATTAGACGTTATTGTGATAAAGTTGATCTAATATACGTTTTTATTAATTGTAATCGGGAAAAAGATCGTTTCCCACTTGCAACTGTTACCGGTTTGGTTAATACAATTCGCAAGGCAATACTTAAATCAACGAACAACGTTTCCAAATTATTTTTGTAAATATAATTAATGGACTGAGAGGTGTTCTGGTTAAATTTAATTCTGAAAGAAATACGTCCTTAAAAGAAAGTAATTCATTAAATAATTCCGCAGAAATGTTGTCTTTCTTTTCTTCACATTCAAGGTACAATTCTAAGCACCCGGACAATTGCACTACCAGACAAATGCGCTCCAGATAATAAAACTGTGATAGTTTTGAGTTTTTGTTGATATTCATTTTATGTTTTTGGTTTTAATGTTCATGTTTTTCACTCATAATAATTTTTAAAATTTGTCCCAACGTTGGCATCCCATCCTAGTATGTGCCCCCATGCGATGCTTAATATGCTTACCGCTTTGCGCCGCCTCTGACCGTGGTCTACTAAATGTTTTATGGCCTTTAAGTAAAATAATAAATTTTTAATGTTCATAACGTTTTTCATTTATTATTGTTATAAAAAGGCATTACTCTTACAACAATGTAAAGAAATCAAAGTAAAACAAAATGATTGAGACACTTCATGTTTAGCTTGATAAATTAAATTGCGACAACTTTCATGGGGAAATGACTTTAAAACTGTATTCTAATGAACGGTTACCAGTAAAAGATGAGGTATATCGCAATGACTGCTAATATCCTGGTACACTTCTGGGTTCAAGAGCTACTATAGAAGGTTTTGTACTCATTCTATATAAGGGTCTATTTCTAAAATATTAGGTGGCCAAGGTTGATAAGGTCAAGGTAAGCATTCTATTCAAATATACAACTAAAACACCAAGAAAAATTGATTTGTTAAGGTCAACTTCGCATTTGACCGAGTAATATAGCGGTCTTTAGTCTTCGTTTTCGGGTACACTCGGTCTTTACTGAACGAGATTTGCTTGACTTTGGTTGAGATTGCAACATTAGAGGTATCTAGGTCTGTGGTCATTCAACTTGATCTTCAAATTAGATTTTGGTAAAATTTCTAATAAATCGGTGTGCATCTCAATACTGATTTAGATATTTTCTTTTAGGTTCAGCTCTCAAATTTATTTTTCCAGGATCCGAAACTTCTCAAAAATTTGGTTCATTGAGATCTTAAGAGTTCATTTTGTCGGATGAGTTTCTTCGCAATATCCAGACTCACCAAGGTTCCTTCAATCCGTTGACCGTGTCTGATCATTGACTCTACTCGCTGAGACTGAGTCAATACTTCTCGATGGTAGCGAGATACTTCTTGACGAAATGTTTCGTAATTTGGTTGCTTGTAGTTCACTAAATGATTACATTATAAAACATAAATTTCAAACTAATCGTGAGATATTAATTTTTGAAGATGTGAATGATGAATATTTAAAAACATCTTCACTTTCAGATTGATAGAGGTTGGACAATGATTTGACAATGTAGAGGTTCATCAACCATTAGGTTGATTTAGCGAGGACATTATCAAATGCTACCAACTCAATTTTCATATAAATTATACCTGATTAATAAAATATTTATTATATTAATAGATAGTAATCCAATTCTTGCTACTGAGTGTGACTTGATCTAAATAAAACAAATGGAGGAAGTGAATTATTACAGATTTCATAATAACATTATTCATAATTTCTCATGGTAATTAGGTAATAATATCATAATCTTTTAAATCATATATGTATGAGGTCCATATTTATCCCTTTAACCTTAAAATTAACTTTAAATTCACATTTCCGTGTGGATCATTTAACCTTAACCTTAACCCTAAACCCTTAAAACCTTGATTTAAAATGGATATTTAAAACAAGAAGTTCCAATCTATTTTTAGATAAAAATTTCGTATTTCAACACAATCACTAGTGGGAGAAGGGAAATGATTTATTGATTTAATTGATTTTGCGATTTACTATTTTTCTATTTTTAGGAGGAATTTATATCTAGAAATCCTTCAAACTGGAATTAGGAGAAGCCGAAATGGTATAAGATTTTTTTATGTTTATTATTAAATGCTTTTTTAACCATTTTCCTCTTTAATCTTTTAAATCAAAGTTTAAACATGTTTCAGTATTGAAAAAATAAAATAATAATTTTGTTTTCTCTTTGTTTCGAAATTTATCACAACCAATTGAGAAACAAAGTTTTATAGTTTTGTTGGTGTACGGGTGAGCATTTCAATTGGCTTCTACGTTACTATCGGTACATAGTCTACCTTTCCCTGCTCTTTCTTTTTACTAGGGTTTTTCTTCACTCTCATACACCCCATAACTTCACTTTACCGCTATGCAACCATGGAGAAACCCACGTTGGTACTATGTATAACAGCTGAAAATTATCCAAGCATGTGAGCACTGTTTCCAATACTACTCCTTGAGTAATTTTCGTTTACGGGTTCCTGACGGCCGTTAGAAGGACTTACGTCTTCGCGGTAAATTATGTAAAAATACTCATTTGTTACTAATTAATTTAATTTATTTTGAATGGATTAATTTATATTGACGAGGGACACTTATATTTCGTCATTTAATTTAAATGTATTTAATTTGCCTTAATGGTTACTTCGTTTGATTTTAATTATTTAGTTTACAGTGCTGGGTGTTTCGTTGTTAATTCCATCTAATTTATAATTAATTCATTTACATCGACCGTTGCTTTTTAATCGTTTTCGTCTAATAAAATTAATTTACTTTCGTATTTATTTTCTCATCAACATCCTATTCAAATTTTTCCTTGATGCTATTTCCGAAATTTTTGTGTGATTTTTCGACTAATCTACATACTTATGTTCTACTGTGCTCGGCTTTCACAGTTTGATCTCTATCAAAAATATCTACGCAAATCTCTCCCAAAGATTCTCATTACCTCAACCATTTCCACGTCTTGTTTAACATTTTAAAACTTGTTACACAAATTTAAAACTGTTTTCAGTTTTCATTGGTTCAATGCCACCTTACTCAATTATGTAATTTAATCCTTTAACTTTGGATTTTCAAGTTGTCTTTCCAATCTTTCCAACCAACTTTCCACTCTGGTCAGAAAAAACGTTGCTGTTTCATTTAATAAATCATTTTACACTTTATCAATAAAGTTTCTATTCACTACAGATACGGCTTCATTGTTATACACCATATGAGAGTATGTTTCGTCTGTCAACTGATTCAAATTTTGACATCAACTTATTCATTTTTAATCTCATCTCCCGAAATTTGTTTTCAATTTTTTCTCTGAACCCTCTGAGCACATGCTACATTGATACTTGTTGGTTTTTTGTCTTGAAATCTGAGTGACTTTTTTAAATTGATCTTCCGAATCTTTCTGAATTTTTTCTGACATGATAGAGCCATGTGGGCATATCCTTTACATGAATGACCCAACTATTCACTTTACCACGTTGTGGAGGAGATTTTGATAGTGGCCAGGTCCTTGAAAAACAGTTTCGGCTAATATTTTCCCATTTCCGCAATGATAGCATTAAATATCATTGCCCTTATTCCTGTTTTCAATGAATATTCTTTAGGTACTATGGTTTGAATAAAGGCCAACCTTGCAACAATAGCATACAGTATTGTTCAATTTCCCATTTTAATGAATGCTAAAAGTGGCTTTATTACTTTCAAATTTGTTACCTGATCTTGGAGATGCATTAGTAGTCTACATTATTTTCTTCGACTTTAATTGGTTTTGAGTTTTGTGGTTTTTGTAACTTATTGTATAATTTAATGCATGGTGAAAAAATCTGTGAAGTCTCATTGGTTCATGACATTTTGGGGAAATTAGCGTCAAAGGGAACAACCGACTTGTCGTTAAATAATTTTAAAGTGATATTTTAAAAAGACCTGAGAGAAAGATAAATCGGACACAAGATTTCTATCAAAAGACCGCAGGTAACCATGGGTATTCCAGAGTCCTTGTAGTTTGTATTAGGTGCGCTTATTTTTGGCTGGGATTCATTCATTTGTTACAGTACTAACATTTTATAGCAACCGGTATCGATTGGTTAAATTGAATATTTTGAAGTTACGTTAAGCAATAGCTGCGAAGAGAAAATTTAAGTTAATAACAAACCGCGACACCAACAAAGGATCTGAAACTACGATACTTTCTATGGTAGTCTATAAACTAATGGTAGGGCATTAGCAGTCTTTGTAGAAAACTTCACTTTTGTTGACAATATAATCACTAGAATATAATTCCAACATCACCTATGACGGGTACTTAGTAGTCACATCTTTCTTATGTGCCTACTCGATAAGATTCTTCTGAAATTATTTATTAGGTCAAATAATACATTTAGCTATCAAGAACTAGTAGTAAATATGATTATAGTGGTACTATGAAAACAAGATCATTCGGTGTTTTTGAATTAAAGAAGCGATATGAATTAACAATCCAGAAAACCAAAACTGAAGATGAAAAAACTTTAATTTCAGTAAAGATTCTAATAAACACTAATAAACAATTTAGGATAAATAAAATTAATTATATTTAAATCATAGTAAATTAGAATTTTAAGTAAATATTATAATCAAATTTATTTAAATATATGAAACTATTTTTTATTTGATAGCGTTTATTTAAAATATTAATTATGGGTGTCGAAGAATGTGATGATGAAATTGAAAATGGAAATCAACACAATTCAAACCACCACAAAAGTCATTTTAATCGAGAATATTTAGAAAAACCAACAGAAAAACATCAATTTTTTATATCATCTATATTTAAGAGTTTGGTAGGATCGTCATTTGAAGTAATTCACAGTTAATAAATTTTTTCCCAATGAAATGAAATAACATTTCAATAAAATTAGATTTCTTATCTGGATTACGAGGAGACCCATATCCTTATTATCATCGAAAATTTAAGCGGCTTCCGTTAGTTGATGAATGCAATTCGAACGACCATCGTTGTTTATTTGAAGCCAACGAACAATATAATAGAGACAGGTGTAAATAGTAAATTTCACGAATATGAATATGAAATTTATTAATAGAAGAGTCGAATCACAGATTATTCGAATTTTACGGAATAGAAAAGAGCAATGCTTATTTTATTACAAGAATCCGAGAGACCGTGAAAAGAATAAACAAACTCTTTGTAAGAAAGAGAAAGATGACTATAATACTGCTATTTTAAATTATTTTACTAAATGTTAGTTTATATAATTGCTATTATAGGATTTCAGTAATGGCTAATTATTTAATAAAGTTCATACTAATTACTTTTTTACTCCAAAGTTTAAAATATATTAATAATGTTAATTATTTTATAATTAAATTAAGTTGCCTATAAATGATGTGAATGAATGTTTTCATTTGAATCAAGGATAATTAAAAGGTGAAGTATTTTTCATTTATTTTTCATTGTCACCTGGTTTACCTTGATTTTCTTTTTACTTCGGTTTTTAAATTAATTTAAGTAAAATCTATTAATTTATTACAACTTATAATCAATTCTCGCTATTGAGTTCTCTTAGTTCATCTTCGATTCTTTAATTCGATCTTTTAATTGTTAAGTCAATTAACGTTTCAATTCTAGATGGGGATATCGGACCGCACAATAATGTCGTTGATGTGCTCATGAAACAGAAGCATCGATTGGTCCATGAAAGAAGGCACGGTAACAAACTTGAAATCCAATTAGCGCAGGCGGAAAAGGAGGTCCTAAAAGATGAGGATATGCTATACAAATTGCGGCATTCGCATGGGACGACTTTTCTGCCCAACGAAATATAGAACAATTAGTTCCAAACTAGTTTAATAGTTGATAAATAAATTTTTAGTCGTTTGTTGTTTTTAAATTTATTTTCATTGTAAACATTTTCAGTTATTTTTGCTATATTTTATCGGGATTGAAAGTTATTATTCACAAATTTTCGGAAGGAACTGGTTCTCTGACTCCACGTGCTCTTTAAACGCCACTGAAGTAACTCAACACAGAAATAATTTTTATTGGTAAAAACTTTCACAACAAATTACAATTTATCGTTGGATTCTAGGGGCAGGCATACCGCATTAACCACAATTGGAAACCTTAAATAGATCCTTGAATGATATCTACATGTTTTCCCCTTTTCAACCTTTTATAAATATTCTTTTTGCCTTTTAAAGTTGTTAGATTGATTTTCCTTAATTTAAAATTGTGACTGCGTTGGTGATTTGAGATATCGTTATGTAAGGGATCTTTCCTCAACAACTAATTGATTTTGTTTGAACTAAATTGATGTTTGGAGATAATTACATTCATTTTCGGAGACTTTCTTCCTAATTTAATTTTGGTTTTTTGTCATTTTAATTAATTAATTTGTATTTTAATAACTTTTTCCAGTGACCCAAAGTTAGTTTTATATTATTTTCGCAATCCTCTAGTCAATTGGCATCGGCAAATACGCATTTCCACCGGGTAATATTGATTAATGATTTTATCTTTTTTCTATATTATTAAAACACAATATTTTTGATATTTTTTTAACTGTAAAATATTGATATTTTCAGAAGGACATATTTCATTGTTTATAAATTTCATTCGCATTAATATTTTAAATTTATAAAACATTTTACACTATACATTTAACGTGTTAGTTTGAAAATATCATTTAAACGATATTTTACATAATTAATAATTACAGTTATTATTTAATTTTTAATTATATACTTATCCACCCTCGTTTAAAAGTGTTGGGTTATTATTATTGAAAGTCGGTTCCCTCTGACTCCTCGTGTCCTTTTCGAATCAAATAAGCAAACGCAACACACAAAAAAATTTTATTTGCACTTTACCACAGTTACAACTCAATCCGATTTATTTCAATGTTTTATAATTACAATTTCACTGATTTATTTGCACCCTTCAACCACCGAATAAATTTGATTATATTAAGATAGGTTATCCAATGGATAATCACCCTTTCCGATAGATAACTTTTGACTTTACTTGGGTTTAGATTCTTTTACTGACCTGACTACACTACTCGTTTGCTTCGACCACTGGTCATTTCGTGTTTTTCCCTTTTATACTCCTGCTCAGACTGTTTTAAGACAATTGTCAACAACATTTGCTATATTATTAAATTATTAAAAATAATTACTTCCCACAGACCACTTTAACCGACATTTGTCAACAACGTTTGCTACATTACTAAATTACCAATTAGGAAATAATTACCTCTTCATAGATCAATGGCACCCATTTAATATTGTCTAGGCCAATTTACCCTTTTATATTATTCCGTCTACATGCCAGGTTTTCCTTATCTCTCGGGTTTCCCATTGCCTCGGACTTCCCATTGACTCAGGCTTCCCATTAGTAATTAATTTTTTTAATTAATTTCTTTTTTTGTCTTATATTATTTTTTAGGGACCCCTCACTAAATTTTTATTATTATTTCTGGACTCATCTCTCAACTTGGCGTTCAACCATACCTATTTCCCCCGATCAATACTACTTTCGAATTTTTGCAAATTTTTTAATTAATGTTGTAATTTTATCATTTTGGTGTTTTATTGACTTTATTATTGACTTTTTTTGTAATACCCTAACAAAAGTCTTTAGCCATTCAGTGTTTCCTATAATCTGCTTCCCATTTTTTAGTTACTTTTTTCATACGGTTGGGCCAGAACACAAATAGCCTTGAGAATTGTTTAAATGCATTAGGAATACAGCACGAAAATCCAGCACCAAGATAACTTAAAATACAACATACAACATCAACTAAACACTTTAAAATCTGAGAGAATATAAATAAATATAAAATCAAAAAACATTAAAATAAAATAAAATAAATACAAAATGCATCAAGAACCGCACGAAATCTACATAAAAAATAACATAATAACAAGAAAATTTGACCGTAAAATGACCATTTATATAAAAGTAAAAATTAATGAATTAAATGAATAAAAATAAAATATTTTTGGCTGAATAAATTTAATTAAAAATGTTAAAAATAAATTGCCAATTTAAATTAAGAAATTAATAAAAATTTTATTTAGATAACACAAATAATTTCAAGGTCGAATTTTGTTGAATCGCAATAAAATTAACACGCAAGGTTAAGGCCAAATTATAGGTATATATACTGATGTGTTTTGACAAATTTTCAGTCTTATTTTTCGGAGAAAAAATTTCAGTCTAAAGTGAGTTGGTGTACATTGCAGCTGTTAGCCGTGCATTCAGGCAATTAACACTAGTAGGTGTTTTGCTTGGACACGATAACTTTCAGTTGCTGTACACCGACAATTGGGAGCTAAGAGTGTGGATGATTTGCGAATTTATTGACCCATTGATCAAATGCTCTATGATGAAGCAATGAATGATGTTTATTCCCTCATTTATGAACAATGAATCATGATGCTATATGTATATTTATGAACTTCGATAATTATATGAATAAACGGTTTTATGCCTTTGAGACTTTTACCCGATTGGTACGGTAATATTTATTTATTATTTCTTTTTCGGCCCACAGCCAAAACATAAAGCAAGGAAGTAAAATTATACATAACTATCGAACTGTGTAAGTGCGGTGTAAGTCCGCCAATAGTTCGTACCCGTGAAGGTTCCAGCGTGGATAACGCAGGAGCCCAAACGTCAAATCATTGAAGTAATTAGCGAAAGAGAGTAGCTTGAGAGTCGGTCTTTTGGCTCAACTTTCTTGCACTTAATTTCGATAAAATCGACATAAACATTTTAACAACATTCGGCTCAAAATCACTAACACCGAGTCGTCCAGTGGGCACTCATTAAATATAATATGAACATAAATAGATCTTAAGGACAAAAAGGGGGAATGGGTAGCGGGGAAAATTGCAAAATCGTTGCAACAGTTAAAATGAATAGCCATCAGAAAAAGATTAATCTGAACGACAAATCATCAAAAATAATGTTTTGAATAATATATAAGAATTAAATAAATTATGTTGAATTGAGACGGAAAATATGGGCAGAACGCTGCGGAAATTTTCAGAAATAGTTAAAACATTTATCATAAAACTGTAAAATCAGGGCGGAACGCTGCTCAAATTTTCCGAATCAATTAAAATACTTATCGAAAATAGTAAAGTAAAAGTGGAATTTAGTTCAATTGTTATCCTTATAAAACTGTAAAATAAGGGCGGAACGCTGATCAAATTTTCCGAATCAATTAAAATACTTATCAAAAATAGCAAAGTAAAAGTAGAATACGACTCAATAATTGCTAGAATATTCGGATAAGACCGTAAAATAAGGGCGGAACGCTGTTCAAATTTTCCGAATTAATTAAAATACTTATCGAAAATAATAAAGTAAAATTGGAATGTTGTTCAATTGTTAGTATAATATCCTTATAAAACTGTAAAATAAAGGCGGTACGCTGCTAAACTTTTGCGAATCAAGGAAAATACTTTGTCGAAAACTGAAAAAATAAGGATGGATTACGGCTAAATTTTTATATAAGCAATGTATATTTTTTTGAGCCAAGGAATCAGGACGAATCCCTACACAAAAAATTGATAATAATAATGATAATGGTAGAGTTAATGGTAATTATAATAATAATAATAATAATAATAATAATAATAATAATAATAATAATAATAATAATAATAATAATAATAATAATAATAATAATAATAATAATAATAATAATAATAATAATAATAATAATAATAATAATAATAATAATAATAATAATAATAATAATAATAATAATAATAATAATAATAATAATAATAATAATAATAATAATAATAATAATAATAATAATAATAATAATAATAATGATCATGGTACTTATAACGATAAGGATAATAATTATGATAATAATAATAGTAATAATAATAATAGTAGTAATAATAATAAATATAATGGTAATTATAGTAATAAGAATAATAATAAATATAACAGTAGTAACAATTAATAAAGGTAATACATATAATAGCAACAATGATAATGCTAGTAATAATAATAGGGAACATTGTAGTTATAATAGGGTTAAGGGTAAGAGAGATCATGTGTGAATACTTACATAACAAAGGGTTTACAGACCATAGCAAAATCATCAACACGGACAACGATAAGTAGTACTATGGGAATAGACGTAAGGATAAATGAGATAACAGCATGAATTAACATTTGAAGGAGATAGGAGAATAATTGGACCTAAAAAGCGAAAACGAGCATAAGCCTTCTATCGGCAGCTCGTTGGACCCAGAGATCGTTCGGTCAATTATAGCATTAGCAATAACGCTCACTTTTTGCGGACGTTCTACCCACTCGAACACAGTTCCAACGTTGCTTAGCAACGGGTGCCGAGTGGTAGTCGAAAAATATTTGTATGGGGTTGTCTGGGTAACAACCATATAGACTCAAAATATCAACGCCCAGATACCCACCAATAACTACTATTGTGTACTGGTTTGATCACTTCTTCAGGCCAAAATATCTGTCATTTTAATTTTATTACTCTAAATTAAGACCATGTCGCCCACTTTTACTTTCATTTCCATCACTGTATTTGGAATTTCTCTTTTTTATTAATAAAACCAAAATTATAAAACATTAACCAAATCTTATCATAACATTCAAAAACTAAATTAAAAATGCTTACATTAACTGAATAATATTTTTCCTACTAATTTTTATATTAGAACTTATATATAAATAGTTTAAATTGATGTTAGAAATTTCCAAATCCTAAAATTTACTTTTAAACTGATTAAAATAAAAATAAAGACGCTGTTGAATATATTTATTAATTTATGTAATAACTACAACAATTAATTTTTAATTAATTTTACTAAATTCTAATTAAATTACAAACGCGGTATTATAAAAAAATACATATTTAATTTTTGTTTAAATATTGACACTTTCAAAACGATCGTCAAATTTTTCAATTTAAAACTTTCTAAACCACTCTTGAAGATCATCAACCATTCATCGATGATTTTCACATCAAAATTCAATCGTGGAAATTTATGTTTTGTTTAATGATCGTTTCAACTTGAAACTAAACCAACTCAAAATCGAAACTGTTCGAACTGATTCAGATAACAAATTATTTTTTTCTACTAAAAACGTTGGAAATAAAAGAAATATCATTGATATCGAATGTTAAAATACAACGTCATCAAAGGCAAAACTCGATAATTATAATTGAACAATGTCCAATTAAAAGATGTTGGAAAGTATATTTACAGATTTAACGAAAAAGTAGAATTATGATTAATTGATGTAAAAAGTTATACGTAACTAATCAAAATCAATTAATAGCTGAACTAGAAAAGATTTCTCACATTGTCATTTATCAACTCGATTCTACTCACATAACTATTGGATTTTAAGAAACGCAAAATCTTGACATTGAATGCTCCATGACCAACTGACCAACAAACAAATACAATGTCAACTTGCAAAATAAACTCATTGGATTTATTTTGAATATATTTTGAATGTTATTATTTTGTCCTACAATTATAAAGATCTTACAATCATCTTGAAAACATCCCATAACGAAATTTCTAAGATTAGACGGAAAAAATACTACGAGACATGAAATTTTTGTTGGTAGATCTCGACATTATCAAAGAATTGTTTCAACCTTAGTTGGTAGATAGCCAAATTCTAGGAAAGTTATAGGCTATAAGATAATCGGATAATTTAAATAGTTACTAATCTTATTATCATTATCCATATCATTTCCCGAAATTTTCTAAATAATTTTATTTTGTAACGTAAATATTAAATAAAAAAGTTTTGTTAAAATTATAATTCATGTAGTGACGAAAATACAGCCAGATTTTGAGAGATTCAGACAATGCGCCGCATACTTCCATGCGGAAGCCATAATCCTTCAATGTCTCAGACAAAAAGAAACCTGGATGCGTTTCGATGTGGCCACAAAATTCTTTTAACAAAATGAAATATTAAGAAGCCAGCAACTAGAAGTAGTGAGAAAGTCCAGGCTTCTAGAGAAAGAGATTTATGAATTAAAGTTAAAAGAGTGCATCTAAATAGACGTCGGTCAAAGCTCAAGCACTTTAGAGATGATTCAGAAAACATGGTTAAAAATCCAACAGAATGAGTAACCAACAAACACGTTGAAGTTAGATAAAATGCCGCTGACATTGTAACCTCAAGTATCTTCGAGCAAACTAATCCTAGAAAAAGTCAATGAGTAATAAAATTGCCCTTGAAGGCAGCTGGGCTATAGGGCTAAGAATAAAAATTGACATCAACTCTCCTATACAGTTAACATTGCCTTTTGTCCTTTAAATTTTTGACTAGTTTTGGAGATTATATAATGTATTAAATGTTGGAATTTGTTGTTTCCTTTTTTTGGAATTATATTTTGAGTTAAAATCAAACTTGTCTTTTTTATCTTTTGATATTGTTTAAATAAAAATTTTATCTTTATTTTGTTTTAACTGAAAAGACTCTAATCATAAATGAGCAAGAAGCCTTCTATGGTAGCTCTTGAACCAAAATGTGCTCCAGGATATTAGCAGTCATGGCGATATAGCTCACCTCTTACTGATGATTGCCCACTAGGGCACAATTTCAACGTCATTCTTGATAGGTGCCTAAGGTTATATTTTTCTTATACTTGTATCTGAAGAGATTAGCCCTGGGGTGTGTTCGTTTGGAAATATTTTTCCTCATCAGGTACCCAGTAACAGTAGCATCCCCAGGAATAAGCTAAAAGATGCTCATGCGGCTCGAGCCTTTTGTTAATTTTTATTGATAATTTGCGAGTCCATTGCTATTTCAGGATGTTTTTAATAGAATTAATTATAAGCAGTTAGTTTTATACGTAGTAAAGTCTTTTCTTTTCAGCTCATTGTTTATGTCGACTATATAAGAATTTGTGACTGTTTTTTAAATTTATTGGGTTTTTTGTTTGAAATTGTTAATTTTAATAATTGTAAAACTTTAGGGTTCGTACTAATATTCACATCATATAAACTTGCTTATAGGCCACTAGTGCCGATGTAGGTGCTGCAAAATAATTTACTTCTGAGACGGTCTTAGAGTATTAATTTGTGAATTATTTCTGCCCGGCAGTCAAAATTTATTGCGAAAGTAAGATACGCTTTCAAGAAGCATACCGGTGAAAGTAATAACTTAATCTCCGAAAATGACTTCTTTAATCCAGCCGAAGGGTAAGGGAGTTATTATCTTTGGCGTACATTCAATCAATTTTACAAGCAGTTGATATACAAAATGAAACAATTTTACAATTTTGGAAAAATTTCCATGTAACAAATGCGATTGAAAATATCAGACTCATGGAAAGAAGTTTCAAGTAATACAAGGCATTTGGAATAAAATTCTTTTTAAAGAACATGAAAATTTCATGGCTGATAATTTATTGTGGAAACAGTGCAAGTGGCGGATGATGTCGGGTTAGATGATCTAATTAGCAAGGATATAAAAGAAATCATCAATTTGTATGCTGCAGGATTTTATAATGAAAATTTAATCTTAATAGAAAAAACCCGAAATCGAATATGAAGAAAATGTAGAACAGCCAAAAATATTAACTTAATGAATGTTAGAAGAAAATTTAGAAATAATTGCGCAAGTTTTAAATGTTCTAACGGATAGATAACACCAATTTTGAACGTCAGGGTTTTATCCATACACTGAATCAATTAAAGAAGAAATAATCAAATCCCTTCTAGATAGTGAAACAGTTTCTTAATCACAACATGACAGAAATCTTCTTGTAATTTAATCACTAATTAAGATTGGTAGCTTTTTGGGATTACCACTAGATCTATTTTATCTATTTCCAATACAAGCATATCATCTGATATCTTTAATCGATCTTTATATTTAAATAGAAAACTATTTTGAAACGATTCCTTTCGAAAATCTATCTCATTCCTAAGAACTTCCATCGTTTCCCTATCTTTCTTCTGTTCCTCTGTAATCTTTTTGATATTTTTGGGTTATGTTGAACATATGCTGTCTGATATTGTGCACACAAACTACCCTCGATCCTTAATAATCCATCTGCATTTGGATTCTTTGCTCTTCACTTTTCTGTTATTTAGATTGAAAATTGTATTTCAATAGATTAGCCTTCCTTGTCTGAAATTGTGAACACTGCATTTTCACGTGGTGCTCACCTATACGAATTCTTTTCAATATAAATACTGTCATAAATATAAAACATATTCATACAACGGCAATAACTCTTTCCTGGAATTGTATGCGATAACTATTTCTGAACCATATTCTTTTATTTAGCTCAAAACTGCTCCAATCGCTTCAAAACTAGTATCAGTATCCAAAATTAATTTCTGATCTATCCGATGGAAATCAAGATTAGAAGCTTGTGTTAAGGCTTTTTTATGCTGACTGTAATGTTTTTAACAATTTTCTGACCATTTAATAGTTTCATCACAGCATGAAGCTGCTGCAAATAAGAGTGCTGCTATTTTAGCATAACCTTTGATTATAACCTATTTTTTGAGCATAACCTATTGTAATTTGCCAGTCCAAGAAATGATATAAATTGTTTAGCGCACTGTGGTTTCGTCTCTTCTGTAATTTACTTGAGCTTCTCTGAATTTATCTCTATTTCATCTTCACTAATGGTATAACCAAGGAATTGTAATTTGGTTTTGTTAATTTTGCGCTTCTTCGGATTTATTCTTAGTCCTGTTTTTTGTATTTTTTTAAACACTTTTCTTTATCGTTCATCATGTTCAAATTGAAATATTCAAAAATATTCTAAATAAACAATTGCTCCATTAAATAATATACCCTGTAACATCGTGTGCATTTATCATTGAAAGTTGTGTAGCCGTTTACAATACAGAGGGAAATTGGTAATATTGACCTTCTTTAAAATTAAAAGCCGTTTTCTCTTGTTTTTCTTCTGCTAATGCTATCTGATAGTATGTTTGTCCCATATCTAAAGAAGAAAAGAATTTAGAATATGAAAGGTAATCGAGTAATTAAGATTTGTTGGACACAGAAAAAGATTCTCTTTCTATCATCTAATTAAAATCTTTATAGTCTACGTACAGTCTTATTGAGCCATTTTTCTTTATAACTACGAACAATAGTGAATTCCATGGACTTTTACATCATCTTATAACTCCAGTTTTTGTCAACAATTTTATCATTTCGTCAACTTTCCACTCTAGATGCATCGGTTGCCGTCTTGGGAATTGATTGTTGGATTACCAGATGTCTTAATTTCATGTTGAACTATTCTTGTAAATCCTAAATCACACCTAGCTTCAATAAATTTTGACCCAAATTCATCTAATAATTTGTTAATTGTTGGCAATTCATTTTTTCCTAATTCCTCTTTCCGCTTTTGTCTTCTTTCTTCATTAGTATAATTACTAATCTTTGTCTCAGATTCAATATTGTTACTTTCCAGTAACTGTACTCCAAATTATTTCAAAGTATCTATCTTACCAGTAAAACCTAGAAATATATTATTAATAACAATTATCCTCATAATCCTCACTTTATTGTACCAATAAACACTTGCTCTGGCGCATCTCAGTCGTTTTTGACTTCTTGGAAAAACTACACATAATTTGATTTCACTACTGGTGAACTTTGGACTTCCGATTTTATTCCACATTTCTTCATCCGTTAATACAATCGAAGCTCCGGAATCCCACAACATCTTAATCTTAACATCATTCATCATCATATTGCTCCATTCTTTTCCATCTGAAGTCACGTACCTGATTCCTTCTCTTCTGTCATTTCGATTCTTTACAATCCCATCGACGAAATGTATGCAATAGAGTTCCTAGTGTTTTATTCAGTTTCACACATCATGAATTGTATAAAAAATTGCTTTTTAATTTTGTAGTATAACATCTTTTTGATAATCATTAACATCTAATGAATTAAAGTAACAGATAACATACTTGTATATATTCTCTTTTGACAATTTTCTATCCAAAGCAAGCATTTTTTCAACAGGATGGAAATATGTGCGCATTTTGTTAATGCTAGATACAGAAAAAAAGATATTTTTCCTTTCCACCAATTCGTTAATCTCATTCTTTAAGAGTCGATTTAAGATATATTCTTTTAAATTTAACGTAGTGCAAAATATCCAATTTCAATCGTGTCAATTGCAGATTCAAAGTTATCTGAGACGTCAATAAGGAAGCTATAATTTTTTTGATATTGACTAATTTGTTATATAAGCTTTTTGATACATTTTTCCATCATCTTCAAACTCTTCCAACATAATTTTTTCACCTTCGTTTTAATTATAGGAGTAGTATAATGCCGCATGAATCCAATTACTCCATCGTGTTATAATTACACCTGGCGGTCTTCCAATTAGGTTGAACAGATTGATTCTGGATTTATTTTTAACAGTGGCCATTTTAACAGCTGATATTAATTTATTTGTATTTTCATATCGAGACTTAACAACTATTGATGAGTTATGGACCAGATTTACAAGACATGTTACATGGCTAAGTGTTTTATTTTTTTTTTGAAAAATTTCCCTGAGTTAATTATATATGAATCTGCATCTGCTATATAAAGAACAAAATTTTGAAAATTAATATTAAGCTTTTTAAAAATCTTCAAAACTACAGAATCTGCTTTTGGTGTCATTATTGACATTATCCACGAGATATAAATGTTCCGGTTCAAAAACATCTCCCACAGTATATTCAGATATTTCTTATTGTTTGTTTTACTTTCATCTGATGTTTCGACCAATTAAAAATGTAAATATAATTTATTGTAAAAAATTATATTTTGTGAAATTTTTATAATCTGTGGCTTGTTTTATCGAATCAGTTATATGGATTTGTTAAGGAACTTCTTTAAAAATTTTGTGAAACTTGATATGAATAAATTTTTAGATTTTAATTTATTCGATAGAATTAATGATTATCTATTAAACATAATATTTGGAAATATTGGTCAATCAATGTATTAGTTGTCATATTATAAGAGATTTGAGTTGTCAGACAAACCCATATGCGTGTATCGAATGTTCTTACCAAGCTTCAAGTTTATCTTTATTTACAATGGATGGAATTTATATGTGCAACGATCAAATAAAAGTTAAATGGGCAAGTGAATCTAGTACGATACAAGGACCTGCAGCTGTACCATCTGTCAAAATTGACTATAGTGATTCAGTACAAACATTTGTTGGTGACATTGGCTTTGATGTAGATGAATCGAAGCTGAAAGAAGGATTTAGTCAATCT
Organism: Schmidtea mediterranea; assembly: GCA_022537955.1. Lineage (NCBI taxonomy): Eukaryota > Metazoa > Platyhelminthes > Tricladida > Dugesiidae > Schmidtea > Schmidtea mediterranea. The sequence goes on from CM039681.1 coordinate 74,741,486, forward strand.
GGGCAATTTATCGATGCAAAAGTCGTTAGATTTCCTGATGATCAATCCAGAGGACTTGCATTCGGTTCATTTTCAAATTCAAATCTCAATCGGCAACTAATCGAGGAAATATCTGATATTACATATATTTCTTTAATATCTAAATTGACACAAATTTATTTAAATGTTTTCTCGACAAGCACATCCAGTTGTCTTCTTGCTGCAATTTCTGATGATGTTGATATTTTAAAACGAATAAACTTTGTAAGTCCGAATCGACCCGAAAATCGAAACGCCACGAATTTCGTTAATTTTAAGTATTTTTTAATTTTTTAGTAACGATTCTAAATTCCATTGACAATTTTCCATGCGATATATTCTAAGGGAATCTCAGGGTGTATGAATCCATGTGTGAAATTGATTGATGATTGGTCTTCCCTAAAGAGATCGAAGTCTTTCTGAATAGAAATTGAATTCTGATTTGATAACAGATACTTTACAAACAATTTCATCTCTAATTCTAATTAAAGTTGCCCTACTTCATCGGTTCCCAACCTTTCTGGTGCTGTGACTCCTTAATAGCATTTTGGTAAGTTGTGGCAGTGATGTCCAATAATGAATATTAAAAACATTGTTTTAATATTCAGAATTAAGTATACATTTTTGATTTTAATAAAATTTAGTAAAAATTATATTATGACTTTTGAAGAGATTGTAACTGGCAACCACGACGAAAAAATCGAAACGATTCACGCAGTAACAAGAATTCAGTATCGGAGGCTGATTATGGAATCTTTGCCTAAACAGGAGAAAGACATTTTAAATTTTAATGTTAGAAAATTCGGTTGCCGAAGCACGACGGAAGCAGAGCAATGGCTCAAGGACATTGAAGATTGGATGAACGTGTTCTCTGCTGCGTAGTAACCTTCTTAAAAGAGAGAGGCTTCAACTGCGATATCGAAGAAAGCCCCGATTACGTTCAGACACCAACAGTCTTGAAACCTGACATAGGGATAAGATCCAAGAGAAATAATAACGTCCACATTCTAGATATCAAAGTGCCATATAATAGTAAGGAGAATTTCAAAGATGCCAGAGACAGAAATTTTGCCAAATACAATCTATTGACTTGAGAAATTGGTCGTGCCTTCAAGACCAACAGCACAATATCAGCACTGGTGGACGGAACTCTTGGATCTTGGGATAAAGCTAATAACCCGATACTAGCCAAAATAGGTTTAACCAAGAATCAAATTAGACAGCTCTCGAGGAAGACTTGCCATGAAGCTGTTGTTGGAGCCTACCACATTTATCGAGAGCATAACTTTAAGGAGTGAGACTCGGACGTATGGATGAGTTTAATCGCAGGAATAAATTAAAAGAATTGAAATTTAATTGCTTGAGCATGGTCGCAAAAGTAACCCTTTAGTGCCGTGTTTTTTATTAAAATAAAATGGATTCAAAAATCTTTTAATAACAGAATATACCCAAATCGTCAAGTAGAAATAACTTATCAAAATAGAAATGAAAAAATCGAAAGACAATTTGATAAAGTGAAACCGGTGGCAGAACAATATAATGAGAGGACAACTACGGAGCGTAGACCACCACCTTAGTTTCAATGAAACATATCGCACCAAAGATTTATAATAGATGTTGTGGTTTACCAAAACCAGTAGAAGAAAGGTTAGAACCTGGTCAATGCTTTTGTTGTGAACCAAATGACCATATGTAATTTGAATGCCCTTTGAAGGATAAATGCTTAATATGTGGTAAGGAAGGTCATTCATTTAGAAGTTGCAATTTGTTAGTGAAATCACGAAGTATTACACAAAAACTAAAACAAAGAGTTTATTGTATACATCAGTCTTTCTCAAAGTGGGCGATAACGCCCCCTAGGGGACGTTTGAGCCCTAGAGGGGGGCGTTGACGTTGGTTAAGAGGGCGATGATAGATTTGTATTTTTATTTAGTTTATATTTTAAATTTCAATAAAATTAAAACCTACCTACTACACAATAACGAATAATTAGTTTATATTTCTACCCTGTATGATGGTATAAAAACTTAAAATACTTAACATAGATTTCGTAGGATAGCCCGCACGCTGTACGCAATCAAGTTGTAACAAGTTTCTGTTAAGTAATACGGTAGCAATTGTTCTGTACCATTAAAATTTATTTACATGTAATACATTTTGTATATTATACAATTAAATAATCTTTAAGGGGTGGTGGCAAATCAAATTGTATCTTAAGGGGGCGATGGTTAAAACAAGCTTGAGAAACACTGGTATACATGAAGAAAACGATGATAGATCAGATGGATTGATAGAACCACTCATTCATAATTTTGAGACGAAAAAAACCCAAGAAGACCGTGTTGCTTACATTTCGTCAGTAGAGTCGAGACAGTAGATCAATTTAGAAAACAAAATGTTGAAATGAAGGATGTGATGTTTAAGAAGGATGATTACAGAAAGTTGAGTATGATGGAAATAAATGGATTTCATATAGAGATGCTATGGGATTCAGGAGCTTCAATCAGTATGATGAGTGAGAAATGTTGGAGATTGATTGGCAGTCCAATGTTGATGGACAGCAGTATACGGTTGAGTGGAGTATTTTCAAAAGAAGACGAGAAAGCTCTCGGAAGCGTTAAATTCGTTGCAAAATGGAACAAAATATTTCGAGAATTGAATGTTATTATTGTTAGGAAAATTCATCTAGATTTTATAGGAGGAGTAAACACCATGAAAATATTTGGCATGGAACTTAAGAAAGTCAATAATATTGAATCTTTGTTAGTTAACAAGAGATTTACAGATTCCGATCGGTTAAAGATTACGTTATTGACACTCAAGTTAAACAAGAATTCGAAGTTGGGCACTTTAATATCTAAAGTTTAACAACATTTTTATGGTGTACAGATGTGACTTAGGTCATACAAAAGTAATAACACATGAAATAAAGACTTCAGGTCCTCAAATTTTACAAAACCCCCGAAGACAACTCATGCATTTAGAAGGCAAAGTTGAAGAGTTAGTACAGAATTTATTAGGAGCTGGGGTTGTCAGGAAATGTCAGTCCGTGGAACACACCATTAGTGATAGTTGGAAAACCAGCTGGCTCTATAAGAATGTGTCTAGATTTCAGGATATTAAATTCAGTTACAGAAAAGTTTTCATTTCCTATGCCAGATATGCAATTATTATTAGATTGCTTAGGTGTGTCAGAGATATTTTCTTCCATTGACTTAGGACAGAGTTGAATGAAAATTCGTAAATCAAGACGGCATTTAGTACATAAGAAGGACAGTTATGTTTCAATAAGTTACCATTTGGTTTGTCAACAGCTCCTGCTACTTTTCAGAAACTGATGCATCAGATATTGGAAGGATTAGTTTTAAAAAAGTGGTCGTGTACCTTGATGACATTTTAATATATGCTGAAAATCAGGAAACTCCTGATAAACTCCTATTTAAAGTATTCACACGCGTTAGAGATTCCGGATTGAAAGTCAATCCAGAGAAATATGCGTTCAATAAAAGTGTATTAAATTTTATTGGTCATACAGTGAGTGAAAATGGAATTCAAACAAATAAAAGAAAGATTTCAGAAATTGAACATTCTGATGAACATACTAATGAATTGAGATCATTCCTAGGTTTAACAAATTATTATCGACGATTTATCAAGAATTATTCAATGATAGCAGCACCTTTGTACGCCGCAACGACAGGTAATAACAAAATGATTATTTAGGCTGAAGAATGTAAGAAAAATTTTATCAATTTAAAGAAACTCTTATGTGAAGCACCAATGTTAAAATATCCAAGGGCAGATCACTATTTGTCATTGATACGGATGCTAGTTTTGCAGCCATAGGTTCAGTTTTATCTCAGATTAAGGAAGATGGCACGGAAGGAGTGATAGCGTATGGTTCAAGACATTTGATAAAGCATGAAATGGGATATTGTGTGACTAAAAAAGAGTTGTTGGCTCTTCACGAATTTATTGTACATTTTAGACAATATTTATATGGGAAAAGATTTGTAGCTATAACGGATCACAAGGCATTGAAATTTATGAATACAGCAAAAATACCAATAAGCCCACAATTTCAGACATGGATGGCAAATTTATCCGAATACAATTTTGCGTTACAATATAGAAAGGGAGAAGAACATGAAAATGCTGATGGTATGTCTCGTTTAAATAATACCATATGCTCTCATTGTCAGATGGAACACGAAGATGCCAAAGAGGTGAAATATAGAACTCGGTACATAGTTTACAAGGAAGTTCAAATATTATAAAAATTATTAAACAGAAGCAAAACGAAGACAGAGTTACTTCAGAAATCATATCACATATTAATGGAAATGAGGCTTACATATCTTATAAAAAAACCAGTAGCAGTATTTTCAAGTATTTGAAGATATTACAGATATAAGATAACGTATTGATGATTAACACAGACGGAAAACTTGCAGTGGTTGCACCCGACTCCTACGTAAAATATTTAGTAAATTATTTTCATATTAAACTATACCACCTGGGTATCAAGAAAACCTTATTTTATTTAAAGGACTTTTTCTTTTGGCCATCCATGAATCAGATTATTACAGAGTTTAATAATAACTGCAAGATTTGTCCTAGTAGACAGATTGATCAAGGACGAACAAAAGAAATCTTATTGCCAAGAACAGGAGAACAATTTTTAGAAGGATATTGTATATATGGAGACAAAAGAAAGTAAGAAATACATGATAGTGATAATAGATAGTTTTAGTAAATTGGTCAGTTTATCAGCAGCAAGTACACAGGATGAAGCAACAATTTTGAATGTCATTTTGAATAATTGGATATATCGTTTTGCTAGACCCGAAAGCATTCTTACAGATAGAGGAAGAATTTTTGAAGGATCAATGTTTCGTGATTGGATGGAGAAATTTGGTATAAAACAAGAATTTAGTTCACCGTACCAACATCAATCGAATGGTTTAGCAGAGCGAATCATAAGAACTGTTCTGGACATGTTGGCAACATCATTGACAGATTAAAACAAAAAATAATTGGTGTAGATTGTTACCAAAGGTTGAATTAAGTTTGAATGCTATAATACAAAACTCTACAAAATTCTCACATTTTGAAATTATATATGACCTAAAAATTAATTTATATTCGGGAGTAGGACATATACAAAAATGCAGAGAAGAAATTGAGGATAAAACGAAAACTAATCTTGAAAAGGCAGTTACAACTATGCAAAATAGAGATTTAGACAACCGGGGTACTCGAGTTTTCATGGTAGGAGAGAAAGTATTAGTACGCTTGGAACCGCATAGACGAAAGAAGGAGGTAATTCAATATGAAGGACCTTACAAAATTTTAAAATTCTTATCGCCAAGACAAGTTGAATTACAATTTACACACACACTCAAATCAAGAAGAATCGAATGGCTGAAGAAGTACAAAGAAAATGAAGAGGACGAGAGTGATGTCCAATAATGAATATTAAAAACATTGTTTTAATATTCAGAATTAATTATACGTTTTTTATTTTAATAAAATTTAGTAGAAATTATATTATGACTTTTGAAGAGATTGTAACTGTGGTGACCCCAACAATAACATTAATAGGGTTGCTATTCAGTCACTGCATTTTTATAGCTAACTATTATATTTTTGACTTCTTAATATCTGGTTTTATTTATATTTTATAATTTATACTATAAAGTCAGAGTATCTATAAAGTATGAGTATCGCTTAAATTTAAAATGATAGTAAGAAACCACTGGCGAATTATTTTCAGGTCTCAGAAGACCCATAGAAAATTGTCAGGAGACCCCCATTGAGGTCACGACCCACAGGTTGGGAACCGCTGCCCTACATCCTTCATTATACTTGCTGCATCTGTAATAAATCTTATTGGTTTGTATTTTTAAATGATTTGGTACGAAAATTATGTCCTCCGTTACCACATATTAAACAATTATCTTTTAACGGCCATTCGTAAATTCTATGCCCATATTCTCCACAGCAAAAACATTGACCTGCCTGTAATTCACCATTTCTTGGTTCAGACCGGGTCTTATTTTCGATGAAAACCAGATTTTACTAACGAAAGATTTTTTTGAAAATTAGACCATTGTCTTTGCACTTCAAAAAATACAAAAATTTAATAAAATTAAAAATAAAACCAATTAAAATAAATTAATATAAATTTGTTTATTAAAAAATTTATATAGAATCAAATCGCCATCGTCATCAAATACTGTTCTCTCAGATCCCATTCTGAAGGTTGTTGATTTGCTTCCTAGTTCACATATCTTATCCTCTTGTCTCTCAGCCTCTTATTTGTTAGACCAGAATCTCTTGCTGTTTTCCAACATTATTATAGTTTTGTCTTAAAAGTTTACATACCTTGATCTTTTCTTTTATGCTATATGAATTTCTATGCGTAAAATTTAAATATAATTTCTACAAAATTAATAAGTCTTAAATAGCTTTAAAAAAATGATATACCCGCAAAATATAAATAAATACAAATATAAATCAATTTTAATGAATTTTAATTAAATAATTTAATTTTCATTAACAATAAAACTTTCTCTACGAAAACAAAGGTAATTTTAATAAAAAGGTTTAAAATAAAAAATACATAGAAATAATTTTCGAAGTAAACCGTTACCTTCATTTCTGAATTAATAACTTCATCCACTAGTTTTAATATCCTGATTCCAAATGTAGAGTATATTTCGTTTTTAATCTTGTCTATAATAGTTTATTTGCTTGTAAACGTTTCAGTAAACCACTCATTGGCTGTCTTATCTGTAGTTTTTTCTGTTTTGAAATTTTAGCACAGCGTAGCTGCTTCATCACAAAATAGAAAATCAAATGTATTTGTCCTCTTCAAGTCATTTCGAGTGATCTAATAACCAATTGCTTGTATCCATTTTTTAGCTTCTTTGGTATATATGCAGTCGTATCTTCTAATTTCCATATCCAAGAGTTCTTAAGGCCGTTTTGCTAAAGCGTCTTTTGCAGGTTTTTTGCGTTCTCCTAGGATCATCGTTGTATGAAAATGTTCAGCGTGGATGCCAGTTACAACACTCGATTCCATATACACTAACTTATTAACCTTTGTTTATGACTTTTAACCTTATTAGCGGGCGTGCATTTTATTTTAACACGAGCGAGCGCGCGCCGTAAACTCTGCGTCTTACAGTTTGCAACAAATATTCACTATTTTATGATAATATAGAGTTTGGTAATTATTAATAATTAAAAAAATGTATTTGAGCTTAAAAAATATTTTATTTGCAAAACTTTTAATAAACAAACATAAATTCGCCGTAAATTTTACGGCTGCGTGCCCGCTCCAAGGTTAATGCAATATCATTACTAGCTTATTATTAATATTAAATTTTCAGTGGAAGAAGGTTAACCCTAAAATTCATTCCCAAATTGTATTTTGTTTTACTTTTTTTCATTTGCAATTTTATTGATTTATTATTTTTCTTCTCAATTTTTATTTCTTGTCTTCAGTATTTTTCTTTTAGAGTAATACAACGACAAACTCTCTGTTTTACACATTTCACTCTCGATTTTTTTATTCAATATTTAAATTTTTTATTATTGCAGTATCCTTAACATTTTTTGACGACCATCCGGTTTTTTATAAACATTTTCCTTTGAATGAAAATTTGACATTTCATCAAAGCATTTAAACAACTAATAATCAATATAAAAAAGAATATTATTGAAACACAACACTTGATTTTCTTATTTATTTTAATTAAATAATAAAAAACAGCTTTAAATTGTCTGCATTAATTTATTTAATTTATAATGTCAATTTATCATCATTAATAGTATAAAAGAAATTGTGTTTAACTGAAGTCAAATTTGCTAGATTAACATTAATAATATCTAGAATATTTATTATCATTTTATGCATCATCAAAAAATTAGCGCAGTAAATTTGAAAAATATTTCTAGATAAATTTGAATTTATTCATTTCTTTTGAACAAGGACAATCCGGTTTATGAGGAAGACGAGAACGAAATAAAGGACGACCAACCTGACTCGGAAGTAGCTGGAGGAGAACTGAAACAATGGAGGAACTCAATCGAACAGGAAGGAGATATGAGTTTTCATGGTATTAATAATATATATTAATAATATATTAGATGCTTGTTATGATCCCCCGTGAAACAATGTAAATAGACGTTTGGAGACTATTCAGAGTATTCTACCAAAAATCAAAATACTCCTGAAATTTGTTCCCTGGGAAACTTTTCATATTTCGCTCCATGATTTTAAAAGTCTTTCATAATTTTCGACTTTTTCCATAAATATTATAAGAACTTCTTTTGATTTTTACCGCTGATTTTTTTTCGTTTTCAAATGATGTTTTATTTATATTTATTAAAAAATAAATTTGACTATAAAACTGTAAAGATTTCAAAACACATCGATATCTTTAATGATTCATAGTTAAATATGTATTTTTAATAATTATAAATATAATGTCACTTTCCATTAAATCTTTAAATGTTTTCCCAAAATTCAATTTCCATCAAACAATCTTTTTTCATCGTATATAAATTTGGATCTTTTTGATGAGTCTCTGTAAGGCTTCCCTACGAAATTACGGTTAAATACTTTTACTCGTGATGGTTCCGTCCCCTCCGTCATAACCTTCCCAATTTTGTAAGCAAGACAATGTAATATTATGTAAATAAATAATTTTTACGGGTTATCCATACGAAAATTATCTGTACACTATCAAATATATTTTTTCTATATTTTGTTTGAATCAATCGAATTTATTTTTTTAAAAATGTGAAAATAAATGTCAAATTTTCATGAAAAAAAAAATTCAGAAAATCAGATTGAAATTTTATTTGTATTATATCAAGAGAAAAAAATTTGGTTCTGGTAACCTTTCAATTGATTAATTCAAGGGTCAGCTCTCTGTCAGCTGTTTATAGTTAATTAAGTTCAAACACTCTCACAATTAAGTAGCACGCAATTGTTACTTTTTTTTATTATATTTTCAATTAAATTTTTTTATTTTCTGGTCTTACTTGTCTGGTTCTAACGAAAATGATTAAGGAAAACTATTTTCTTTTATCTTTTTATCTTTTTTCCGACAATATTCACAACTTAATCGGTTGATGAATTAGTGCGCATTGATTGACCCAGTTCACTATTCATAGAAAACAAAAAAGTGTTACGTTTTTACGCATTTAGCATTTAATTTTCTGTTGTTATCTTTACGATCAGCATTTTTTTACAAATATTTTCTACTCACAAATTTATCAGCAGTTATTTTTTTTTATAGTCAAAATTATTATTTATATATTGGTAAATAATTTTCCAATTGTTTTTATCTCTACCTTAGAGCTGTCCTCTTTGAAATATAATTGTATTTTTAAAATTAAACTTTATACATTTTAACTTTAAATGAGTCGTCTTAGAGTTTGAGAGTAGCTTCAACTAGAATGGAAGGTTGAAGTTTAAAATAAGTAATTATTTTGAGATGATCTTAATGGGAAACGTATTCAATTTAGATCAACCTATCTATATGAAAAAGGAAAGTTCAGCTACAACTATTTGCCAGATGTCAGTTCCAGATTTACTGATTGAATTGGATATCTTGTACCTGAATCCACGCACAAATTCGTATTGCTGGACTGAGAAATCAAGATGGATAATTTACGAAGAAGATTTCGACATGGAGCTTAGACGATTCAACAACCCACACCTATCAACCCTATCAGTGAGTGGATTGAAATTTTTCAAAGATTTATTCAAAGATGGTTATTAATTATAGAAAATTATTTCATTTTTAAGTATTTATAGGATACGCAAATTTTAAATGCGACGTAAGAAATAATATCGATGTGTTGAACACGTATTCGGAATCCGTCGAACAGTCAAATCGCTTTAACAAAGATGAATTAAAGGAAATCAGAAATGCTCTAATCCTTAACCATTTCCACGTTGGGATGCATTTATCTTCCACGATCCACGAGTGCCCCACAATCCATTTCAATGAAGAAAAACAATGTTTCGAGACGAATGAAAATTACATCCCTCACATAGGTCAGGGGAAATTGCTTGAACTTTATGACTGCAAATTAATTCCTTTGCATTTCTTTATACTGACATAATTAAGGATCTTTTAAGGGGTAGGGTAGTACCCTCCCAGCCGACATTTGTAATTTCCCTAGACTCTAGGGCCTAGAGTAAGGGACCTTAGGATTCACCAGCGTTGTCAATAAATAACATTTGGAAATTCTCAAATATATTATGCAATAAAAAAATTACTAAAAATTTTATAGTTAAATTGTTTGCATAAATTCTGAACTTGTCGATATTTGTGACGCCAATATTGATTGTGCCAATACATTTTTGTGCACACTTCCGTGAAATTTTTTTAGCAACTTCTCTGTAATTTACGCACGATTTCAAATTTTTTTAACCTATTCAAATCTCTTGTTCGAATTTTAATGTCAAAAATCATAATTTATTGAGTTCAAATTATGCTGTCAAATATGATTATTACATATATATATATTACATAATATTTAAATCTATTTTTAATGCTGCTTTTATTTCCAGGCCGGAGACGAAATCGGTCATCTATAACATTGAATGAGGTAGAGATAATAATAAAAATAATAATAATAATGATGATGATGATAATAATAATAATAATAATAATAATAATAATAATAATAATAAATAATAATAATTATAATTATAATAATAATAATAATAATAATAATAAATAATAATGATAATAATAATAATAATAATAATAAATAATAATAATAATAATAATAATAAATAATAATAATAATAAATAATAATAATAATAATAAATAATAATAACAATAATAATTATAATTATAATAATAATAATAAATAATAATAATAATAATAATAATAATAAATAATAATAATAATAATAATAAATAATAATAATAATAATAATAATAAATAATAATAACAATAATAATAATAAATAATAATGACAATAATAATAATAATAATAATAAAAATAATAATAATAATAATAATAATAATGATAGTTATTATAATAATTATAATTATAATTATAGTAATTATTATAGTAATCATAATAATAATTTAAATAACGTTATATTTCACTTAAATGTATAAACAAAAGTCGGTTTTTCTCCGATTAAATGTGTTGTAAATTGTATTAAATAAATGACAAAATCTCTAACGTAAATAGATAAGAAATAAATTATTACCGATACACAAAATGTATAACAAAATTTGACAGTGTTCACTGAGACAGTCACACTACGGTGGGGTGCTAAAATCATTTGAAACTTACAAATATTAAATCAGCACTTGCTTAATTAACAAGCGTTTCCAGCGAGTTTGTAACTTAAAAGGAATTCTTTTCACAGTATATTTAAAAACTTCTTCAAATGTTTCTCCGGGCCTATTTGTTGCTTCTGTTGTTTTTGCTCTCTTTATATAGTTTAATGATATTGAAAACATAGGATTGTGAGCGAGCTAAATCCTTATGCCTACATTCTACACTGAAATAGGTCCTCAATTGCACAGTAAAATAAATCTAAGATTAATCGATTCTTAAGTTTCCTTCACTTTCTTTCTCAACTTCCAATAATCGTGCTGTCATGACAAATGTAGATTTTTGTCTTGATACACTTTTGATGTGAGACAATTATCAATGCATTTTCGATAAATTTACATTTTCATATTGCAATTTGTTATTACTGTAAAAATAATAAATTATTTAATATCAAAAAATAAAATTATTTATAAATCTCGGTCTTCTTTCTTTAGTTTTCACTTTACCATAATCCTATTTTCCGTTCTATTTATCTATGCCATCAATTCTGTCTCCAACAATGCTTCTCCATTTCTATTTTATTGGGCTTTGATTAAATTTAATTTAAAATTATTTTTAAATCCAATAATAATAATAATAATAATACTAATAATAATAATAATAATAATAATAATAATAATAATAATAATAATAATAATAATAATAATAATAATAATAATAATAATAATAATAATAATAATAATAATAATAATAATAATAATAATAATAATAATAATAATAATAATAATAATAATAATAATAATAATAATAATAATAATAATAATAATAATAAATAATAATAATAATAATAATAATAATAAAATAATAATAATAATAATAATAATAAATAATAATAACAATAATAATAATAAATAATAATGACAATAATAATAATAATAATAATAAAAATAATAATAATAATAATAATAATAATAATGATAGTTATTATAATAATTATAATTATAATTATAGTAATTATTATAGTAATCATAATAATAATTTACATAACGTTATATTTCACTTAAATGTATAAACAAAAGTCGGTTTTTCTCCGATTAAATGTGTTGTAAATTGTATTAAATAAATGACAAAATCTCTAACGTATATAGATAAGAAATAAATTATTACCGATACACAAAATGTATAACAAAATTTGACAGTGTTCACTGAGACAGTCACACTACGGTGGGGTGCTAAAATCATTTGAAACTTACAAATATTAAATCAGCACTTGCTTAATTAACAAGCGTTTCCAGCGAGTTTGTAACTTAAAAGGAATTCTTTTCACAGTATATTTAAAAACTTCTTCAAATGTTTCTCCGGGCCTATTTGTTGCTTCTGTTGTTTTTGCTCTCTTTATATAGTTTAATGATATTGAAAACATAGGATTGTGAGCGAGCTAAATCCTTATGCCTACATTCTACACTGAAATAGGTCCTCAATTGCACAGTAAAATAAATCTAAGATTAATCGATTCTTAAGTTTCCTTCACTTTCTTTCTCAACTTCCAATAATCGTGCTGTCATGACAAATGTAGATTTTTGTCTTGATACACTTTTGATGTGAGACAATTATCAATGCATTTTCGATAAATTTACATTTTCATATTGCAATTTGTTATTACTGTTAAAATAATAAATTATTTAATATCAAAAAATAAAATTATTTATAAATCTCGGTCTTCTTTCTTTAGTTTTCACTTTACCATAATCCTATTTTCCGTTCTATTTATCTATGCCATCAATTCTGTCTCCAACAATGCTTCTCCATTTCTATTTTATTGGGCTTTGATTAAATTTAATTTAAAATTATTTTTAAATCCAATAATAATAATAATAATAATACTAATAATAATAATAATAATAATAATAATAATAATAATAATAATAATAATAATAATAATAATAATAATAATAATAATAATAATAATAATAATAATAATAATAATAATAATAATAATAATAATAATAATAATAATAATAATAATAATAATAATAATAATAATAATAATAATAATAATAATAATAATAATAATAATAATAATAATAATAATAGAATATGCACAGAGTGCAAAGTCAAAAAAAGTTAAGTGAATGCCTGCCTACTGGATCAGAAGGAGCATTAATCCAAGTTGGCATATTGCCTACAATCGAAAGAACTCATTCACTTTTCATGAGATTAGACCAACCAGTTTATGAGGATGGTTTATTGGACACATACTGTCCGTTACGGATTATATTTATAATTTTTGGACCAAAATCTCGGGAAGAAGAGTTACTGGAAGTTGGTCGAGTGTTTGGGGTTATGTTGTCTAATAGGGTACATGATAATTAGGAAATTATTTTCCTATTATCAATTTGCAGGAATTCCGTGAAATGGTTTATCGGGCAGAATCCAAACTTGATGTCATTTCTGCATCAAAACAATTTGTCGAAAATTCCGCATTGGTTCATCTCAACCGTAGAATTACCCATGAAATATTGGTCCACTGTTTGCCACAGCTCAAATACTATGCCAACAAAAGCCATACAGAACAACATCAGAAACATTTACAAAATATATATGAAGGTAAATATTTAATTATAATTTTATAAAAACAAAGATTCGTTGAAAAAATTGTAATTAATTTTCACTGTTTGCGCTGTGGCAAATATCATCTGTAAACAATGATACCCAGGTTTTTGCTATATTTCCGGTCTTTGATTATTCAAAAACATACTAAGGTTTTTTTCAATTTTTTGATTACCCATTTTTCACAAATTATACGGATTAAAAGATTTGATGAAATAGAACGAACAGCCAACACAACGGAGAATGATTGCATGCTCTTCTGGGTTTTGAAATGGCCCAGTGTTTTACATTTCGATACGTCCAAGATCGTAAAGATTGACGTGACGAATTCAGAGCACTTTCAATATTAACAGTTTTATGATCATTTATATGCTTATTAACTTTACAGACTTTAAATTTACGCAAAAATATTATTATTCAAACAAAATGGTTTGTATTTGAACATAAAAAGACCTATGAATGCCAATTAAGATGCGTAGCAATTGTGAAAATGGAGATATTTATCTCACTTTACCGCTCGTATTATTTTGTTTTAAATAAAAGAAAAATCTTTGACATATGTAAGTTTTGTTGTTGAAACTATTTTGTATCTAAATTTCAGAAGAAAAGAGAGAATCTACAACTGATAATAAGGACATCAATATTGAAATCGGGCCAAATTTTAACAATAAAGATAAAGCTTCGTTTGATGTTTTGGAAACCCAGAAAAAAGAGGAGCCAAGTTGTTCAAAGAAAGTTGTTTCGACAGTTAAAAAATTTTTCCCTCCATTTTACCAATTGTATATCGATTTGAAAGGAAATAAAGAAAGATATTTGTCGGATTTCCGAGACGGCTTTACCAAGGAAAACGCACCAATCATTTTTACAGGAATTGTTTTTGCGTATTTCGTCGTTCTTTCACCTGCAATCACTTTTGGAGCTTTATTCAGTAAGTATTTTGACTTATTTTGGAAAGGAGAATATTTATATAATCTTCCTCATGTTTCGAGGTCAGCCTTTTGTTGACACTGTGCAGAATGCAGAATAGTCAAAATAATAGGAAAAAAAGCAGTTCTTTTTTTCATTATCTTACCTATTCTGTGTTAACTTCGTTTGTTCCATTGCTTAGTATTGAGGTTTCGAGAACTGAAAATATTTCATTTGATCAAATCGAAAGAATTTAAAGTCCAAATTTAAAATTTCCATTTTTAAATTAATTACTTTATATTATTAATGATTCTTGGGACATTTTAAGTGTAAAATTTATTTCACTTTTAAAAAAAATTATTTTAATTACTTTTTATAAATTTCATAATTATTATTCAGATTTAAATAAATTCATTCAATTTAAAACATCTAAAATGAAAAAGTTTTTAAAATAAAACGACTAGAAATAAGGGTTTTAAGGCTCCTCGGTAAAATCATCGTTTTTTGCGCTCCCCGCAATAGCCCATTTTTTTAAATAAATATATAAATTTCAATAACATGTCTATTTAATGTACGAATAAATATTGTAAAATTTGATTACGATTATTATTAGTTAATTTGTTTAAATATTCCTTATTTTAATTTAGTTGTTGTTTATGAGATTTCAAGTTTAAAGAAGACTGATAAACGATCGAAATATATATTATACAATATATTTAGTTGGTGTTTTTCAATTATTAAAATTTTGTATCCTTCTTTGATTATATATAAAATAATGATTCCTTGATAGCTGCATAAATTAAAATATCAGATAATTAAATTATAAAATAAGACCTTGGTGCAAAGTACTTTATAACTTCGAATGTAAGCCTCCCTCAAATTTAAGCCGCATCCTAATTTTGTACATTAAAAATGTAAGTAAAAAGTGCGGCTTATATTGAAAGTAATACGGTAATTAGTTTATTGATGAAAAAATTTTCGATTATCAAACAATCCTATTCAATTTCCTTGAGAAATAGTTATCGTCAATCTTCAAATGCGTTCTGGTTTTCATTTGAAATTTGCAGCAATAGTTTATTTTATAATTTACTTATCTGATATATAATTATATATATATGCGTATATAATTTAGTTTGAGTATTTTTTTCCGTTTTTAAATCTGTAAATACTTTCATTTGCTCATTGATGTCAATTTTTTGCTAATTGTAGTTTTTTTTGCAATTAAACTTTTCATTTCCCGTGTTTGAAGGTAGAAAAAATTTTATAATCTTTTATTTGGTGAAACTCTTCATAACTGATGTGACCGTTATAGAGCCTATCAACAAAATCTTCAGTGCTACTCACACATTAGGAACTAAATCTTGCAAATTATTTGTTTTCGAAAATTGTATTGTCTTTTAAGGACAGTTGATATTTATGTGATCAAGGACATCATTCCCATTAATATGGAAACAATTTTCATCACTAACAATTAAATTACAATGCTGATCTGGTGAGTCACAAAATACAAAATTATTATCGCTCACACGAAGTCGAATATTGTCCACAATCCGAACCCCTTATAAAAATGGGTGCAGCGACCTTCCCGCATGGGATTTTTGCACACAGATTATTGTTTTAATATATAATAAAAAATTCAATAAATTGAAAATTCAGCACATTTATATATAAATGCATACATAAACATAAATGCATAACTGAATCAACAAAAATAAATGTCGGCTTGATTCTCTGTACTGTTGACACTGTGATGAAAATTTTACTTCTTACAATAATACATTTTTTTGAGTATATATACCTGCCCGAATTTAAACGAATGACGAATCATAACAAAGTAGCAAAACGCTAAAATACTGTAAACACAATTTTGTAATTTCCTTATCTTATTATTATCGATAAGCAGTTTGAAATTCGAACATTTAACGTCTAAGCGAATGATGAATCATAACAAAGTGGCGAAACGCTAATATGCTTTATATAAAAAAAATTTCATACATGAAATTTTCGTAAAAGTACCAATTAATCGTAAATAAGATGTAGCTTTGGCAGAAAAGTTATCTTGGTTATGCACATTTCTTTAAATTAGCAGTCAATATAAAATAAACTTATTTTGCGCGCAACCGTCCCCTCGCGCTATGATTGGGGTTGTATTGCTCACTAATATCCATGCGGCAAAGTCGGGGTGCCGTGGAAATGGCAAGCTAATTCTTTATTTGTGAGCCAACACAGATAATTTTATTCAATTCGTAGATTTTATAGAATATATCGACAAAAATATGGAATGTATTGACATAATAAATTAAAAATATAATCAATGTTAATTAATTGTTTTAATTATTTTGTATAAACTATTTTATTTTTATCGTGCATAATTGCATGTTTGAACTTTGTATTTATCACGTCTCATATTACATAGACCAGTGGTTCCTTACCGTGGGTCTATGTACCCCGTATGAATACGTAGAACACTTCTTGAGGGTATGTAGAGCGTTGAGTAAAGAATGATTTTTTTCCCGATTGGTTGATAATAAACAACAAAATGCTCTCATTAAAGAATTTTCTACCTTTTGCAATTACTTTTGTACTTATTAAATGAAATATGATTTCATTTAAAAAAAATTATAAAAATATATCGTATTTGTACTTTATAAATTACAGAAATAATGAAGGGCACATGAAATTCTAAATATTTTTACCAAGGGCTACGATTACTGCAAAAGGTTGGGAACCATTGACATAGACATTATTATCTCACTTTCAAATGTCAAGATAAATCTCTTTTTCAATAAATAATATTTTACCAAATGGTTTTTTCTAACAAATATAATAAAATAAGCAATTCGCAAATTTAGATAAACTTGTATCACCGAATATGACAATAACAATGCTGCTCGTGTCCAGTGGTACCTTTCAACTGCTCTATGTTCTAATAAATGGGCAGCCGCTTGAGATTGTCGGAGTCACTCCTACGGTTTTTATAGTGGAACAAGTTCTTGCATCAGTTAGTATTTTAAATAATTACCAAATTGTTTATTATTATTTTTTATTATTTCTATATTATTTTTATTATTTTTTAATATTTCTATTTATCCCTTTGAGACGCGTATGTTGATGCTCCAAATTATGTCTCGCATCATACACACACCTTGCGTTATTAATGCACATTACACAATTTCCAAATTGAAAATACACCAACAGTTTTGAAGTTTTACTGATGTGTTATAAAGAATGTTTCGAAATTGAATTTATTATTAACTTAAAGTTACAAGGCATCCAGGATTTGAGTTGTTTGTCTGTCACTGAAAAGTGTCTTGTATTGGACATGTTACGCTTTTAACATTTTTGCAACTAAATCCTATTAAATCTTTTAACATGCTCACAAATTTTCTGTTTTCTCTACTACATATTAAATAGGGCTTTCCTAACAAGCAGCAACAAATGTGATATCAAATCAGTTGTAGTGCAAAACATATTTTTCTTAATTAAATTACTAGAAATAAAATTGAACTATCCAGAACTTGAACTAGATATTGAGTTTCAACCACAATTATATTCATTTAGCCGAACACCAAGAATATTAATAGTTGTAAGCTTTCGAAGGATTACTTTGAAGTATTTTCCACATTTCTTTGATGAGTCTGTTGTTGGAGTAATTTTTTCTTTTGTTGGTGATGCAAACTGTGGTTGTTGGTTAGAGAATATTATGTAATTATTGGAGCACTGCTGCATTATTTTTAGTGCCATATTTGCAAAGTGTATGTACAGTGTACAAGAAACAAATTTCAACATATATTGAGGTACCTACACTTCAACAATTACAGACAAGAACGTGGTCACAAACTTTCAAAACCCTTTTTATTCACCGACAGTCCACCACATTGTTAAATTTCGCTTCTATGCATATAAACCCATATTTTTCATTACTAGGCTTAGTTCATTTTCCTTTACCTTCATTCTTTTTAGACTATAGATCAGTGATTGGCAACCTATGAACCTCGGGTTACCTAGTGAACGGATGGGAAACTTTTTGTCACCCGGTAAACAATTATTAACTACACATTAAAGGCAATCGGTAGGCATTTTTTACCAAAATAGAAATGACGTGACCACCAGCATTTTGTGAAAAAGATTTCTCAATTGTATAAACGTCACTGACCACTACAATAGAATAATATTTCTTTGTTTTATATTTATAGCGAAATTTTGGTTAAGGTTTTCAAAATGTTGAAAAAGGGTGAAACCAAAGTTAATGTTAAACATAAAACAAAAAATATTGATCAGGTCAATAAAGAAATGAAAACTAATTATTTTAATTGTGACTTAATCAGTTAATTTATTTATTATTTTATTTATTGTAAATTTGTAATTATGAGTTCAATATTCTTCAGCTTGCCATATCTCTAGGGATACCGTTAGAGTTGATGAGGTTTTGGATTGGGGTATATCTTTCTATTCTTGGATTTGTCTTCACCATGTTCAACGGTGCAATCATCGTTCCTCAATTTCGCCGATCAGTAGAAGAAGTCTATAATTTTTATTATAGTATAATTTATCTTCTCTCCGCTCTATTTACAATGTTTAAGGTAAATATTATTATTATTATTATTATTATTATTATTATTATTATTATTATTATTATTATTATTATTATTATTATTATTATTATTATTATTATTATTATTATTATTATTATTATTATTATTATTATTATTATTATTATTATTATTATTATTATTATTATTATTATTATTATTATTATTATTATTACTATTATTATTTTTCTAGGCTCTTCCATATTTCTACACTCTTTATAGTCCAGCCGAAAATTCAACTCTTTACATTAACGAAAGAGACAAGTTTGGCATTGGAGGAACAACTTTATTTCTTGCTCTTTTAATGCTAAATTTTTGTTTGTATCTCGTCAAAATTAACCGAGGTATTTATCTAAGGCATACAGTAAGTTTTATTTATTTTTAAATATCACCTTAATATCCTATTAATTGAAACATTACGGATTGAATATTCCGGAATTCTCAATACAAATTTTAAACACTCAAAGAACTTCACCAGAACTACCATAGTTGAGTGATATATTTAGATATATGTTAAGCATATCATGGAAACTAATGTACATGGTACTTAAATTGAAAATAAAAAATACATTTTTTACTTTAATATTGTATTAAAAACCATCATATAAATACTTACAATAATACATATCATATGTTGATTAATTTAAACAAAAAAATGTGAAATCTGATATTTAGACTTGTTGGAAGTTCTAGCGTTAATAAGTGATCCTTAGCATCAATTACTTTTGTTTATCACTTTTTATTTACTCAAGTAAAATTATGCATTTTTACGAAGACAAAATGATATATATTTAAGCATTATTATTGCTAGATGAGCTTGATCCTGTAGAGTCTACAGTAGTGATTCTCAACCTTTTTTTGTTACAGCACACTTTGAAAGATTTCAAAATTTGGCCGCACATAAAGAAAAAGATAAGTTTAAAAATTATTTACTTACCTATAACACACTGCGTAAAATAGTTTATGATAATAATTTTAAATGTGGGAAATAAAATAATATATACTACAAAAATAACAGTACGTTTATTAAGGTATTAATTACAAGTTAATAATAAGACTACTTTTAATGCGAAATTTGAGCTTGATGTTTTTTTCATAATTTCATTTATATTTGGTAGTAAAAATGACAATGCTACTCTCATATCGTATTCTACATTTAACAATCTTGATCTTATTTTAGTTTTAATGTTGGTTAATGCTGAAAATCCGAATTCAAACAAATAAGATGTGGAAAATTGTCTACACTGTAGACATCATATCCATAAAAAATTTTTATTAATTTTTACAATGCAAAATGTACATTTTTATAACATTATTTAAACAAGAGGATTTTTAACGTTTTATATATTAGTTTACCTTAACCCTTTATTGAAAAACGTATTTTCATATCATTAATACATCTCATTCCTATGTTTTCTATACCTATTTATTCAGCATTTCCTTAAATCTAACGCTTGCCGATCACAAAACAATTATTGTTATACATTATTATTCTTGATCACTCATTAGGATAATCACTCTCATCCGCCACCAAAAAATTCAACAGATTTCGAACTCTTGTAATTACTGAATTTCTACCGATGTTTTTTCTATTCTTTTTTGTTATCATTTTTAATTAAGATTGACCAGGTTTTAGTTTTTCTATTTCTTAAATTAATTAATTCCTTTTTCATTAATTTTAACATCCATTTATATCATTGTTTTCACTGAATCCGTACTGAACTCTTGTTTATTTTATCATCACTTAATATTTTTATGTATACAAATTTCATGGCATTTTTATCAAAGGCTAAATAACCCCATCAGCATGTTATGAGAGCCCAAAATCATGTGTTTTTAAAATAATAAGTCTAAATAATTTATTAATGACAGGCAGACAATATATATGCTACATGCGTGTCTTCAGAACATGCATCGTTTGAATAAATAATAAGCAATGATGCAATCCGAAGTCACAGACAATTAAAACAATCAATCAGGGTTTACAATTCTGTTGAAATTGTTTAGAGGGATAAAAAATAGAAAGTTAAATATACAAAAAATGAATGTAAAATAATTAAAAATTAAAATTTAACAAAAATTTTAGTGTAAAAAATTAATTAAAAATGTGAAAATCAAAAATTAACATTTCTTGTGAAAAGATATGAGCGACTGGTAAATGAGATAAATTAATAAATGAAAGCCAATAATCAATCTAATGAACTATAATTAGATCGGGCGAAAATCGATACCACAGATCAGAATAATTATTAAAATAATAATTTAATTGACTTCAGAAAATTTCACTAATAATGAATGAATGAAAAGAATACGCTTAATAAAAAGGAAATCATTTCAGTAAATATTGCCAATATGATAAAAGAAAAATTCATGAATTATTAAATCAAAGCTAGAGTCTAAATTATTAATAAAAAGAAATATTTTTATTCATCAGTGCCGATACAAATTTGCATTTGTTTGAGTCGATCTCTCGAATGATTACCTGCACCTGGTTAAAACAAAAAAGGATTTGGTGGTAAAGTATTATGTCTTTTGTTAGTTTTCAAATGCATACTTGTTATTTTGGTTTTGGCGATATATCTTACTGTATTTGGTGATTTTTTGTTTTCTTAAACTACATGTGGAGTAAAAAATAATTATTTTCCGTTGAAACTATTTAATAACAAAACAATTCTCATAAATTGTTCAAAAATCTTAACGAAATCTATAAAAATTATAATCTTAATAATTTATAATGCAGTTTCGGAAACTTCTCGGAGCTTTCAATGTTCCGCTGGGAATAATTCTGGTTACGGCATTGAATTACATATTTTTTAACGCATTTCGTATGCCAACTTTGAGTATACCAGACAGTAACAAAATTAACATCAGCATGTGGGTCAATATTCCAGATTTCTCCAAATTGACTTCTTTAAGTACGGCGGACCAAGGATACTGCTTTCTGATAGGCATTACCATGTTTATCATGCTAGTGGTGGAAGTAGCCACAAATTCGTGAGTTTTTTTATTGTTTAAAATGTCAACTTCATGCCAATTGGAGTGGGTAACTCCCATGATTTATGTAGTTTTTGACTACCAGAATTAACTAATATTAAAAACACAATTGCTTTGTTTCGAAAAGCTAATATATATCAAAGGTTTTCATGTTTTGTCAAATATTAAAAAAAACTTTTGACTATATATTTTCTAATATTTTTGTCAACTGTTCTTCGTTATTAAGGAAAATTGTTTCAAAAATTAGAAATTCGATTTCTCTAAATATTTCCCCAATTCCGTAAAAAAATGATAGTATTTCCACTGATAATTTATTTTTATTTGTGTTATCCTAAATTATCGCATAATTAGTTATAAAAACTAAACATACGCTTTTGTTCTAGAATTTCAGTAACAAAGGTTGAAAGAAAGTTAAAGAAGAAAACATTATATGCTCTAAATATGTTTTGCCTTATTACAGTGTTTCCAATCATTTCTATTTTCCTCGGATGGCCCTTCTTTTCTGGTGCAATGGTACGGTCAAATGCTCACTGCTTATCCATGGCAAAATGGAGTGCCAATGCTGCCCCTGGAATTCCTAAAAGGTAAAAAATAAATAATTAAAATCACCTAATTATAATTTAAAACATTAAACTCAAATAATAATGAAATGAGTGATATGATAACTTTTTAAACATTGAGCTAACTATTTTTCAGTAAAATATTGTATCTTTTCACTACTGATCGGTTATTTTAAAAATTCTTTTAATTTTTAAAAGATTATTTGCAAAAAAATCTGATCAAAATTTTTGTATAATTGATATATAGTTGTGAGATAAACAATAATTTAATTGTTGTTTAAATATTGTTTATAAAAATATTGGTTTTGAATAATTTTATTTTAATAGAAAAATATTTTTTTGTAGATTTATTATTAGTGCTGTAGAAAAATACAAATAATCCTATACAAATGAATAACAAAATATTTTGTATAAATAGTATACTATATTTATTTTACGTGTTTTCTATTTAATATTATGGCTAATATAAAAGCAGTTCTGCACAAACATCTATTGAAAAATGCTCTTTGGAATTATATTTTTATTAAAATCAAACTAATATTTATTACGAATTAAATTTTCATTTTTTATCTTCATTCCTTTTCAAACTGTATATCAACAATTTGTTTACAAATTATGAAACTAAATGTGAAATAAGGATAACGGGAAATCTAAATGAAAATATGTCAATAGTGAAAAAGATAAAATACTTAACCGATAAATCAAATTGCATTATTTGTATTTTATTGATTGTGAAGTTCTCACTGATGCATTAATTGGTTAATTAAAATCTTAAACAAATTATTAATGAGTAAACCGCGAGATATTTTGGATTTACGAAAATAATAAAACAAATCTTTTGAACAATAAATTACATTCATGAAATAAGACTAATATTTATTTAACCTAATTTATATAAATGTTAGGGATTTCATAGCCTTTTAATTATTTCCCTATTTATTAAGGTTAATTTCATTTGAAAGTTATTCTTTTGAAAGAAACTGAAGCTTACTGTAAGCATTCATAATGTCCTATCCTGATTGAATAGCGGTAAATAAAGCAAATTTGCAAGAGGATCAAATATTTTACGCGGGAATAAGTGCGGGACGCAGCTGTGTCGTATTACAAGTGGCGTTACTGGTGACCGTCGACAGAATGAGGCCAAGTTAAGGTGGCTCCATTTCTTTTCTTACATTTCTTTACTCCATTGTGTATGATAACGACTATAACATGCGTTGCCGTAAAAACTTTGCGGGCCCCACCAATCGGTGCCTCAGATAAACAAAAATCCCTTTCTTGCTCAATCGTTGCCGAATAAGATGTAGTAAATATTTTTAAATATTTAATGGCATCCAAGATAAACAGAAACTGAATTATTCTGAAGTTGATTAAATGAACATCAGAAAAACTTTGACTAAAATTAGGCATGGCAATCATTTTGAATAAAAAAAATAACGTAATTGATAAATTAAATTTGCTGATTTGCGTCTCCAATACTATTTTGTCCCATTATCTCTTATCCTCATCGGTCAATTAATATTGTATATCCAAATACAAAAAAGTAATGAGAGGCTCAATGACCTTCATTTATGGGTGTCGGTGGTCCCTAGATTTTATTTCCGTACCATCCCCAACATTTACGGTTTGATGTACTTATAAAAATAATTACTATATTACACATCGGAAATATTTAGGATCATTGGGCATTGCGAACAAAGGATCTCTGGAATGATAGTTGGAATACTAGTGTTTTGTTCGGTCTTTTTGGGATCAATATTAAAATACATTCCAATGGCGTCAATGTACGGAATGTTTTTATACATGGGGGTGATGGGAATCAGTGACATGGTTTTGTGGAAAAGATTGGTCAACTTAATGCAGCGCAGAAAACATTGGAATGAACATGATTATTTAAAAGGAATTCCTCTCTGGAACATACGAACATTAGTTATTATCCAACTGTTCTTTGTTATCATTTTAATTATTATCTACGTACTTTCTCAATTCACAACATATGTTTGGACATTATTCTTGTTCCCGATATTTGTTGGTATATATGCAATGATACGAGGCTACGCGTTGCCACGTTGGCCAAGACTAAACACACACTTATCCAAGGTATTATTATTATTATTGTTATAGTTGTTATTATTATTATTATTATTATTATTATTATTATTATTATTATTATTATTATTATTATTATTATTATTATTATTATTATTATTATTATTATTATTATTAATACCTTTTTGGATTTTTATTGTTTTTATAAATCAAAATTACCATTTATATAATTAAAGGAAAAATAATCACATCAATAATAAAAATGAATAATAAAATATAAATTTATGTACAGTCTATCTTGTCAATAATGGACATGATGGTAACCTTTTTTGGGTGTCCATTACTGAAAAAATAGTCCAATATTGAAAAAAAAACAATTCTTTTAAAAACTTTTTCGACAATTTGCTTCATCCTTTGAAATCATTTCAAGTACACAAAAACGAGTTTTCAGAAAAAACTAAACATTTTACAGGTTGATCAAAAAAGATTATAAGAATTTTTCTTTTCATTGGGGCAATTTCGAAATTAATGGATTTTTATAATTTGATAAATCATAATTTTTCTCAATTATATACGTCGTATTTTACGTATATCATGATATAGCTTTAACACTGAAGATATAGCTCTAACCAAGATCTATGCATTGAACTTAAATCTTCTCAATGACATCTTTACCTTATAATTTTGATTTTTTACAAACACTTTTCGATATCAGATATATATTAAATGAAGGTATTAACATATAAACAAAATCGAAATTTTTAAGTAGGAGCTTGTAAATTAATTTGTTGATTAATTCAAAAACTGTGGCAATTTGACTTTTAAACTCTATTGTTGGGGACATAGAGTATAACATGATGAGAAGCACTGATTTAGTGCATTTTATATTTAAATTAAATGTAGCTCACAATTCCAGTTGTAGTTCACATTAGATTTAAATACGATGTTTTTTATTTTTTCTATTCATTTGGATTTTTTACTTTTTCATGAAAAAATAATAATTTGAGGCAGCCCTCTGAAATTCATTTTATACTATTCTAATTAACTTTTCCTTAATTTTTGAAAAATCTTTTGCCTACAGTAGAAGTTGGTAAATACTCGCATAACACCTGTTAATAAGTTTTGATTTTTTAGATGGACAAAAAACACTTTGTCAAATTGTATGATGGAAAAAAAGTTAAATCTGAAGCTGAGATAGTGCAGGATAATCAAGCTTTTGATCCAGAAAACAATGAAGATTCCTCAAATAGTTCCGAAGAAGAATCTGGAATATATTGAAGAATAAAAACACATTTTCTTACTAACATTGCTCCTTCAAATTTCATATTTTTAATAAACAATAACTTTACTTCTAATAATATTTTCTGGCTTATGTAGAAAGATCGCAGAGTGAAAGTTTATAATATTTATTACGTCTCCTACTCGAAATGAATGATTAAGTTAATTTACATAGAATTTCAGTCTCAGTATTTTCTATAGAAAATTATGGTTTTACAATTTTCTTTATCAGAAATATGTTACTAAATGAAATATTTATATAGTTTTCAATGGGTAAATTTTTAAAATAACAAAGATACGTGTAACTATTTTTAATAAGGAATTTTGCCATATAAATTTATGTACAAAAATAGTCAAATACGAAAAATAAATAAGAATAGAGTTTTAATGCCATTATTTTTAAAAAAGGGTACAATTAAGTAAATTAAAACAATTCAAAATATCACATTTTTAAAGTTAATTTCTAAGCGAATTAATAATTACTGTTAAATTGTCGTATATATTGGGCCAGAACGTAAACGGCCTTGAGGAATGTTTAAATGGATCGGTAACACACATGCAAATATAACATGCAAATTTAAATAAACCTATTGAAACATCAATTAAACCCTATCAAATATGAGAAAAAAAGAGAATTAAACATAAATTAATAAACATAAAAATAAATTAAATAATAACAAAACGCACCAAGATTCGCACGATACCAACACAAACATAACAAGAAAACACAACAAATTCGACAAAATTGAAAAATTAATAAAAGTTCATGAAAATGAAACTTAAATCAAAAAATTTGAATTAGTAAATAATTCAATAAAAATTCTAAATGAAAAATTATTAAAATAAATTGAAAAATAATAAAATTAAAGAATAGAATTCACTAGAAAATAACACCGTCGAATTTTGTTTTACTGCATCAAATTTAACATGCGAGGTTAGGGACAGAAAATAGGTATAAATACTGATCCATTTTCACATTAAAGTTAACCATTTTTTAAACCGTTTTACTAACCATAAAACCATTTTTGAAACTACTTTCAAAGCTATTTTTGAGCTAGAATTTTGTTTAAAAATCTATATTTAGGACTTACCTTTAGGTGAGAATTAGTTTATTTGGAGCTCTCTCTCCACGTCACATCCTCGCAACCTCAGTAGAGCTCTGCGTGGATGTCGGCGTGGGGAAAGATGCATTTTATGCTTTTATGAATGTATTGGTTGCAAGTAATTTTGTATATTGTTCTTAATAATAGATTTTATAATATTAACAAATTGTTTTTATATATTTAATAACTAAAATTAAATTTGTCGAAATTTTTCCGGCCCACAGCCAACACCTATCGCAAGTAAATAAAATCTACATACAATTCAGATTCGTGTAAGTGCGTGGAATGTCGCCAATGATCTGTGCCCGTGAAGACCCGGCGTGCGGAACGCAGGGTTGGAACGTCAATACTATCCGTATAGATGAAACGAGAAATAAGGAAGAAGTCTCTTGACTGCTTCCTCGTTTCTCATTTCTGTAAAATCGACCTAAAATCATACTACACACGGCTCAAAATCATCACACCGAGTAGTCCAGTGGGCACTCAGTAAATATAAAGTAAACACAATATGCGCTTAAGGCCTATTAAAGGGGAATGGTACGGGGAATAAATTAAATGGAAATCGTTGTTATAACTAATTTGGATTAATATTTTGGAATAAATTAAATTTACAATTCGAATAACTTAGTAGTAGTCATTAAATAAGTAATTCATTGATTTAATTAAAATTAAAGTAGCTATTGATGGAAAACAAGGAAAAAATTAAAGCACTTCATTAAACTATTATAATTTAAAAGTAGAGTAAATAATTGAGTACAAATAAGTAATTCGTTAAATTG
This sequence comes from Schmidtea mediterranea, assembly GCA_022537955.1. NCBI lineage: Eukaryota > Metazoa > Platyhelminthes > Tricladida > Dugesiidae > Schmidtea > Schmidtea mediterranea. The sequence goes on from CM039681.1 coordinate 74,769,699, forward strand.
GATTATTATAAATTAGTGAGTAATGGCAAATTGATTATTGAGTAAAAATAAGTACCATAGTGGTTAAATCTCAGTAATTAAAAATAAGTATTAAGCAAAATTAATGTATCTCATCGATTTAATCAACAAAATTTTCTTTAATATAATTGTAGATTTAAACTAAATAACCTAAATTCCTCGATTTACAATAAATCAACCCAAAATGTTGTGTAACTTTGAATCAGAATTCTAATCAACTCACCTAACATTGAACGATCATATGATTGATTTCATCTCTAAAGTAGTCATAACTGGAAACTCCTTGTTAATTCGCATAAATATGGTAAACCGATTACTTTAACATATTAAAAAACGAAAGAAAAGTCATTTAAAATTTATTTCGGTAAATTAAAATATGCGCTTACTCAAATTTAACATAAAATAATGCGGATGAAATCCAAGAGATAAGCAGATTAACTTGATATTAACAACGAGATTCCAGTAGAAGTCGAACAAATCTTCAGTGTGATGAATGTGAATGAGATAAATAAATCCAACGAGAAAAATTTGCGACGAGGAAAATCCCTTGAAATGTGCACCAAAATAAAGTAATTAAACACATATAATAAATTACCGAATGACCCGATAGCAACTTTCTAACGAAACCATTGACAATCAATAAGAAAATCCATTGACCAAAAAATTCCGAGATATAATAGTGTGGGCCAGTTCCCTAAAAATCACCATATGAAATTCGTTATAACAGAAGTTAATTCAGAAAACTCACCTATAATACACCAAATCGAGATCCAATAGTTCAACTTGTCTAAAATAAATTTCGTAACTACCAGCCGAAAGATAAACAATCTTACCTATAGACGTTTCCGGTAACATAACCATTAACCATCATAGTCGAATTACGATCGGCATTCACTTCCTGCCATCCGGTTTCCGTTATATATTCATAACTATATCATCGAAAATCGACCAAACATCCTATTTGACAAATTATGCATTCGCCAAATATCTCAGACAAGGATTTTGAGCTTCAATTTCCAAAACGACGAGAAATGCTACATAATTGCGAGCCACCAGATCAGCGCCCCAAGTTAACATGTCAAGAGAAATGCTGAGTAACGATGCTAACCTCATCAATTTTTCCATTCAGGCCAAACCGGAGCTATGGTAGAACTCCCTGCTCATGTCGTGGAACAATGGAGGCAGGCATGGAATCCGGTGTATCGAGAGCGATACCCTGACATGCCCGAAGAAGACCAGCAAGAGGACATATCACCGGAGGAGTTTATGAGACAGTTCCGGAAGCTGTCCGATGAGCCAAACCCATCCCAGGACATTCTAACTCAGGCCCAAGAGCTCCTGGAGGGCCTCCTCCAACACCAACGCCAAGTCGAGGCAGCTGTCGCACGAGCAACGGAATACCTGGCCAACGTCAAAGATGACCTGGCGGCAGGACGTCTGGCCAGTAGTTACCCACCGTCACCGAGACCAGTCCGGAATCTCAAGAGACCAGTGTTTGTGATCCCTGGCTATTCTCCAGAAGAAGGGATCAAGCGATTCCTCGCTGACGAGTGATCATCGCAATAATGACAATTCATGATTTGAACATTTTGTTATGTGGTAGAATATTAGTATTATAGATTCTAGAAATTCTTTCTCTTCTTTTATTATCGTAACTTCTATTTCATAAATATGTTTAAGTTTAAATACACTTATCATTATAATAATCATCATAAAATTCAACCCTTATTATTCCAGAAATGGACCCCATGCAGTTACTCCAAAATGAATTAACCCAGGCAAGACAAACCAATAGGAAACTACACGATCAACTCGTCCAATTAGTCCGAGAAACCCAGCAAATTAAAGCGACGTGGATAGAACCAAAGAGGGTCAAACCGTTGTACCAAAAATTGGCCGCAGCCCAGAAGGGATGGGCGGAAGAAAGGCAAATGGTCCAAGGACTGAAGACTCAAATCAAGGGGCTAGAGGTAGCGTTATCTGCCTGTCAAGAGGGAGCAGCGGTGACCTACCCTCTGGTCTTCGCCCCTGCTCAATTGGCCTATCGCGAAGCGAACCCTACTCCATCTACAACCTTAACTACTCCAATCACCCCGTCAACAGCCAGTCGTCGACCTGGACGTAAGGAGCGGGCTAAGCGCCGAGCCGCTCGATCTTCCCAACCGTCGGAAATCGTACAATCCATGTGTTTCATAGATAAATAAAGTATCATTTGTATATATATTGTGGTTTCCGTATACATATTATTATCTTTATATCATCTTAAGGTTTTGAAGTAACATTGTAGAAGGGTTAAATAAGCAGTACCACCCATTTCATTGCTAAACTAATGTCGATAAAACAATTAGATAAACGATAGAAACTAAAACGCAAGGGGACCAAATGATTAAAAGCGAGCACAGGTCTTCTATCGACAGCTCGTGAACCCGAGGGTTGTCCGAGCAATTACAGTACTAGCAATAATGCTCAATTTTTGCGGACAATCCACCACTTGAACACATTACCAACGTTGCCTAGCAAAGGGTACCAAGTGGCAGTTAGAATCATTTTGTATGGCTTTACTGGGGCAACCATAAAGATAAGCAAGATTCGAAACCCTGTAACCCACCATATATAATAATCCCTACACAATGTACAGCTACCAATAGATTAAATAACAAACCAAAAATGAAACAATAATTAAATTACTTTATTCAATTTTTATTAATCAAAAATTCAAGTTCTGATAAAGCATTTGTTTTAATATTTTATGGTCTTTCATATTCACACCTAAAGCAGTGTTCAAACCATAAATTGTTTTCACAACCAGTCTGATCTATACTGTTGGACTATAAACAATGGTAAATCTCTACCAGTTTGACTGCCACTCTACATTAAAGAATATCGTTTTAGATATTTAATTTACGAAAATGTGGTGTCAAATGAGTTTTTGTATTTTTCCAAAGAATTTCTTTGGAAAGTTTAATAGTTCTGAACAATCATCACGAATACTTATTTCGATGGTGTCACCGACCAATATTAAATAAAAAAACTCGAATATATCTACATTTTATTATGTAAATTATCTTGGTTTTCGAATACCTTCAAATATTTTTCCTACTACATTGAAAAATATCGATTTATTTAATCCAGTGTTTCCCAACCTGGGTGATCTGTACATTTTCTCGCTTACCTTTCCTACATTATCCCACTTTTCAGCCCCCTTGAGGATATCCCATCAACTCTTCTGTTAATATACGGTTCCAACAAACTCCTATACTGGGGAGCCCTGTTGTTTGGGTACGTCTTACGATTCCCTTCTTCTTCGTCGATTCTGTTTATCTGATTGCATCAGTTTTCAGCTGGTCTTTGTTTTTCTATTCTCTCTTTGTAGCTCAACCTTATATAACATTCTTCGACTCTATGACCATTTGTTTTGCATTTTTTACACCTAATTTACTGGCATAACCTTCTTCTATGCCCTTCTTTCCAACAACCATATGCCGTTTATGTGATATGCCCAACATTCTATCTTTCGGTAATTTGGGCATTCAATTTTTGTATGACCCCTTATGTGGCATAACCAGCATTCGGGTTCTTTTCTTCGCTTTTTTTTCATCCACTTGAATTTTCTGTTTGTTGGGTAACTCTTGCGTAACTGTTCACAACAGTTATTTGTTCTCTCTGTTTCTCCACTTTATCCACTAGGAATAATGTTTCCTTTATTTCTTCTATACTTTTTATTTTCCGTAGGATCATTTCTTTCTCCACTTCCTTACAATCTTTAAACACTACTAACATTTTTGCAGTTAATTTCTCTTTCTTGAATTCTGCATTCTCGAACAACCTGTCCACCAGGTCCTCCACTTTTTTAAAATACACTTCAGTCTCATCACCTTGTCGTTTGTAATTCAACAGCTTTTGCATATTTTTGACTACATCTCTTTTGTAATCAAATGCCATTCGTAACCTTCCTTAAAATCCGTCTCCTTTCTGGACAATTTTTGCGTAACTTTCTAAAAGATTTTCATCGATCATAAACGCCGTTAAACGTTCTGTGTGATGCCCTTTGCATCATTGTATATTTCGCATCTTTTGATGAATTTTTCAAAATAATCACCTTGGCAGAATACTTTCGGTAACAATCTTTCTGTGATTGCGTTCGTGTTTACCGCTGCCACCATGTTAGGAGTTCGCCTTTCGTATTTTGGCAACTTAGTCTAGAATCAGTAAATAAATCCATAAATTTTATTTCAATCAAAAATTAATTATCTCTCTTTATTACTCTTATTTAAACAAAATAAAAAATTCATTTTTCCATTTTTAAATTTAATATTTTAAATTCAATTTAAAATATTTTTATAAAATTAAATTTTAAAATTTCATCAGATATCAGCTTTCCTTATAAACTTAATTTAGGAACAATAGTAAACGTAATGAGTTTGAAGAAGTACAAAAAATAAAATAATTTAGAGCTTATGAAGATTGCAAATATTTTAAAATGCGTAATTGATAATCAATTGGAAACGAAAGGAGCTCTTCCCAAAAACTGTTTTACTAGAAATGTTCCCACTGAAGAAGAATCGATTCAGTACGCAAATTTGAAATCACTCACCATGGTAATACAAACGCTGTAAATTGTGTAAAATGAGGGGGATTCGACGTCGTCACCTGAAAGACACACGAATCTTGGGTCACCTGAAGAAGAAGACCGAATCTCACACAATGAAATGATAAATTTGACGATGTTGCGTGTAAATACGCTTAGATTTTTGATTGGAGTTACATTTAATTTAAATAAAATTTGTTAAATTGTATACTTTGTCTAGTTCCACCTTTCTGAACAAAATAACTGGGTCTTTTTAGATACATTCGTTAAACTTATGATAGCGAAAGTGTCAACAAATGAAAATCGTACGCACGTCTTCTATTGACAGAGCATTAGCCGTACAGCCAATTCTGCTAGCCTTTAGCTGGTAAACATCCATCATAGTATTTAGCTGTGCTGGCTACAACAATTGGGGCAAAACTGAGTAAAATTTTAAAGATTCTGACTATTTTAAATATATTGCAATTATCTAACTATTTTCTAACAGAAATAACCCATACTATATCAAAAGGTGAGCAATGGTTTCTTGAGTAAGTTTTTCCATTTTCCAAACGCAGAAGATAATGACAAAGATATAAAAATCAAGCCCTAGATCATATTTTACTATATTTAAGGTCACAAAATCCAGTAGAAGTAAACTATAGACTGTATCTGTTGGCTTTCTATATAGTTCTGTTTCGAAACCCTTAACAGTTGTTCTACTAACAAATTTAAAAATGGAAAAGAATTAATTTCTTCTATCATTTGTGAACTTAATTCGGAAATGAAGTCCATTTATATAATTTTAAAAAGGAACACCAGAACTAGAAAATACTAAAAAGAAAATATCAACATACGTCTATATATCTTCTGCTTAACAAGAGAAATATCCTAAGCATTTCTCTCAAATTTTGAAATAAAAATTGATGTTAGAGTTCGAGTAAGTGTCTTTATAGCTACTTCAACTTGTTGATACCACTCATCATTAAAAAGAAACGAAACATTATGCAACTTCCACCAACGCCTAATTCGCAAACATATTATTGTTCCACAAATCACAAAGATCAATCGTCTCATTTATTGAAACATTTGTAAACAAACTAGTTATATCGAAAGACACCAAATAATCACAATCCATTGCTTTTGTTATGAAATCAAATGAATCTCGGCCTACTCATATTCCTTAACAATAAATCAATAGCCTTAGTTATTTTATGTGCTCAACCTAACACAAGAAAAACTAAGCACATTAAAACACTTTTTAATGAGTTATAGATAAATCATATGATTTTACAGGTTGAGACACAACCACAAATAATTTTTGAAGCATTCTACTAACAAATCTTTAAATGGAATAATTAATTTCTTCTTTCACCGTAACAAGTTCTTGCATCTTTACCGATTAACGATTTTAGTACTCCTCAACCTTTTATTTTATCGGGATTTTGCTATACTATATTTGTCTAACAGAAACATGCATATGTAAATCTAAGCATGTCAAGCTATGCCAAAGGCGGTAAAACACCGCAAAGCCAACACTAATTCAACGGGAAATTATCATCATAACTTACAGATGATAAGGGAGTCAACAACAATCATGATGAACTAGACTATGTTGGTAAAATATAATTATATTTTTTTACTTGAAAAACGAGTTTTAATCAGGGGATTTTCAATAATATTCTGCGTAAACTGTCATTTACAGCAAATAATTTGATGTTAACTATTTTTTGTCCTATTTAACTGCTTTTTGTTAGCGGTTTAGATATATTGTTGCAACATTTCAAATTTTTCACCAGAATACATCAAAATTTAGTGCAGTCATAAAATGTAGTCATAAATACTTATAAGTAATTTGCGCATCGATATGATAATGATATAGCATTAGTTGATCACAGTAGCAGCGGCTGCTCAAAATGATTGCTCAAACAGCGGTTGAACAGATAATAATAGGCTTGGTGTTATCATGGCTAGGAATAATTGGTTCGGGCAGCAGCCAATAAGAGATTTTCCGATAATGAAATTACTCTATTAGATGCTCGCTGTATGATAACAGATGAGCACATCGGGTTGGTGGAGAGGGGCTATTCAAGCTGTGATCATTTCCAAAAGTGCGCAAAATAACACAACGGGTAAATCAATGATAAATGAGATAAATTTTGAACAAATGACAAAGCCCGAATTCGCTAGCTCGTAGCACTATTTCATGCAACGCAGCATGGCTAGAATGGTGCGTCTTCCTCGGCCTGTTGTGGCGATCAAATACAAGGCGCAAATGATCGTCAGAATCCAGGAAATTATGAGCCAAAAATTGCTGGCTGCCTCCAATTGACTGGGAATTGGCCCGGAGAAATCATCTTTGGTGAGACTGGAGCTCAACATAGGCAACTGACCTGAAATATAAATTATCCAATCAACGGACAGTAAATTAACAAATGCGGTTTAGGGTAGTAACAGCACAAATTTTCATACCCGTGTTCACATAGATGAACTCCACCAACGCATCCAGGTCGCTATCGGAACCGTTGAATTCACGGACAGATTTGCTGCCGAAATACATCTTGATTCGAGGTATGTAGCTCGTGTGAAGATTCCATTTGAATCTGCAAAATTGATTAACAGGCAGCTTCACATTGATCCAACTTACTCTTGAAAGTCATTTATTGCCAGAGCAATAAACTCCAATTGCGGAAAAATGCGTCCAAGCGCATTGAATACTGGCGCCGCTGCCATGCTGAATCTGCACCATTTTGCATATATGAATATAAATGTGCATTTTTTTGGTTCGGACTTTTTTATAGTTTCATTGCTATTGTTAGCTGCTTCGCTAATTCCATATTTAGAATTCTCTTTTTCAACAGGTCGATCCATTTGCAGGACAATTGGAATTTTCACGGCACCACTTTTATAATTCCAATAATTGATACGATTTAAAAGACAAGGATAAATGCGTTTATATTCTATTTTAACTTTTAAATTAGCAAATACAAATTATTAAAACACCTTCATTCATTTCAATTCCTGAAAAATTTTTTAAAGTTTTCCCATTACTCGTTGAATTTATATCTGATAAATTACTAGAAGTAGCTAAAGGCCCAACTGGTTTTGAACGAAAGAAATACAAGGACCATATTTGCAAAAGCTCTTTAAAGAAAAACCTAGGTTCAATAGTTATGACTGTATCATTTTCAAATGATTTTATACAACAAAAATAACAAAAAAAAACTAATAGAAATAAAAAATTAATGTTCATGGAATAATAAATTAAAAAATTAAATTCAAATGAAGTGAACAATATTGTAAAAAATGATGTTTAATTTTCGCCAATTGAACATCAATATTTAAACATATATTAAAGTATAATAATTAAAACATATATGAATTAAAATAAATTATAATAATTTATTTTGAGAAAAATATTAAATGAAATAGTAAAACGATTTTAATGACATAGGTTACTAGATTATATGACACATTAACTAATAAAATCGAGAAGTTTTAAATATATGAGAAATAAAATTAGTTGGTAGATTGATGATGTTAAATTTGAACTGCTAGTTCTTACCAATGTTGGGCCAGAACATAAACGGCCTTGAAGAATGTTTTAATGGATCAGTAACACACATGCAAACATAACAGGCAAATTTAAATAAACCTATTAAACACCAATTAAACCCTATAAATTATGAGAAAAAAGGGAATTAAAAAATAAATTAATAAACATAAAAATAAATTAAAATAATAACAAAACGCACCAAGATCCGCACGATACCAACACAAATATAACAAGAAAACACAACAAATTCGACAAAATTGAAAAAATTAATAAAAGTTCATTAAAATGAAATTTAAATCGAAAAATTTGAATTAGTAATAATTCAATAAAAATCTTAAATAAAAAATTATAAAATAAATCAAAAAATAATAAAATTAAAGAATAGAATTTACTAGAAAATAACAAGGTCGAATTTTGTTTTACTGCATCAAATTTCACATGCGAGAAAAATAGGTATAAATACTGATCCATTTTCACATTTTACTTAACCATTTTAACCATTTTTAAAACCGTTTTGAAAACTACTTTCAAACTATTTGAAATCGTTTAATTATTGATTAAAAATCTATTTTGGAAGACAAATTTTTAGGTGAGAAATATTTATGTTGGAACCCTCTTTTCACGTCACGTCCATTGCATCTCGGTAGAGCTCTGCTTGGCGTCGACGTGGGGAGAGAGGCATTTATGTTTTATTTTATGATATGATATTTTATGCAATGTTATGGAATGGCTATGAAGGGTAATTATGTTATTTTTGTTTATAATTAATAAATATTATTGATGTACATAAATTATTTTATATATATTTTAATAAACTAAATTAAACTGTCGAAATTTTTCCGGCCCACAGCCAATACATAACGCAAGAAAGTAAAATCTACATAGTACAGATGCATGTAAGTGCGTGGAAAATCGCCAATGATATGTACCCGTGAAGACTCAGCGTGCGCAACGCAGCGGTCGTAACGTCAATATTTATCCCTATAGCTGAAGCGAGAAATAAGGAAGGAGTCTCTGGCTACTTCCTCGTTTCTCAATTCTGTAAAATCGACCTAAATTTATATTACACACGGCTTAAAATTATCACACCGAGTAGTCCAGTGGGCACTCAGTAAATATAATGTAAACACAATACGCGCTTAAGGCCTATTAAAGGGGAATGATACGGGGATTAAATTAACTGAAATCGTTGTTATAGCTATTTTGGATTAATATTTTGAAATAGATAAAATTTATTGGAAATCATTGGATTCGATTAAATTGCGATTATTGATAAAGATTAAAGTAACCATTGATTGTAAAAGTAAAGTGTTTTATGGCTTAAAATTAAAGTAAATATTGGGTAAAGATAACTTCAGAATTTAAATGATCGTAAATTGTTGATTAAAATTAGGGTAATGGCAAATGATTTCATCAATTAAACTATTATAATTCGCTTCGACAAAATTAATCTAACCCTTGGTAGGGACGAGTGACGTATTGAAACCACCGATAAAAATGAAAGCAATTACGAATCGAATTCATTGACTTCAAGTAATGAAATGTATCAATTAAAAGAAAAATGATTCTCGAATAAAAGTGTGGAATCCCTTAATTAAATAGTTGATTAAAATTAATGCAACGACACGTAATTTACTGATAATTCGTTGTAATAAAATTGAAGAAGGGATTAAGTAAAAGCAAGTGATTAAATTAAATTATGGGTTAGAAATAAAATGAATATGGAATAGAAGTAAATATGCCGTTGATTAAATTAAATCTATTCATTGGTAACAATTAAAATGATTTTCGGGTAAACAGAAATATCTCATTGATTAAACTTATTTAGATAATTATTGAGTAAAACCAATGTAACCTAGTTTTAGTAGAGTAAAGTATTGATTAACAATAATTCGTTGACTAAAGTAATTCATAGGTTAAAGTGAGGAATGCATAACTGTAAGATAGTCTCTTTGGTAAAAATCAAGCGATTTTTCAATGTAAATTAAAGTAAAACCGGATTCATGGATTTAAAATTATTGGATTAGTATTAAAATAATTTCACGGACTAAAGTAATAGTTGATCCAACTAGCCGTAGGAAAACTATTAGGAATTTGAATAATAGATGTCAATATATATTACCGATAATACTAACCCTTGGTTAGAACTAGGATAATTTCTAGAATCGAAAAAAGGTTTTCCTTGAATTATTATAAATTCAAGAATTATAGCAAATTGATCAACGATAAAATGAACGAATTATTAATTAAACTAAATTAATTTAATTGTAAAAACCAAAATTTAAGATGAGAGAAAATTTGTATTACTATCACATAAAGTGTTACCGATTTTGTTACAGACAAACAGGGACAGACAAGAGTTCCGTCAACTACGAGAACATTTGACCAGATACAACAACAGTGGCCATATCCTACTACCTGGAGGATATTAGGCTTGGAGAAGGATCCCTGCGGTCTCTCGGGGCAGCAATATCCAGCTGCGGAGACCTACCTGAACGCACAGGACCTCCTCACCCAATGGGAACGGGTGCAGGAGCAGGTGGATTTACAGGTGGTTAAGGCGAGGATGTATCTTGCGAACGTGGTGGAAGACATCCTTGCCGGGCGGATTGCAGTCGCCTATCCACCTCGCCCAGTTCGAGATACCCGACGACCCTATACAGTGGAGGCTCTCAAACGAAGCCTGAAGAGATATTGTCCCGAAGAGTGAATTGATAGTGATAGATTTCGTGTAATAACTGATCTAAAATATTAGAAATTTGCGTGTTATTTCTTCCTATGGTTAAAATTATTCGTGACTTTGTTTAATGAGATAAATGATGAATCTAACTTGACCTATAATGAATTAAAATGATATCTTTAGTTGTAGTGATGTCTTCCTTACAAATCCTACAATCTGAACTGGACCATGCAAGACAGTCAAACGCGGAGTTACTCACCCAAATTATTCAATTGACCCGCGAAATACAACAGATTAGAGCAACCTATCCCTCCAGCAAATAATCGTCGACCGGGACGCAAGGAACGTGCCCGACGTCGCGCAACCCAACTTCAAGACGTCAAGTAGTAAATGGTACACATGTGGTTGAATCAAATAGAGTAGTTTTAGCCTTAGTCGAGTTGTTTCTTTAATATAATTGTATGCCAGCATTGTCGTAAACATTCTTCTCACGTCTTAGTTTTTCACAGTCAATTAAGAACCTGATCTAGAATTTCTACAAGGGACAGAGCTAAGCGAGCATAAGTCTTCTATCGACAGCTCGTGAACCCGAGGGTTGTCCGAGCAATTACAGTACTAGCGATAATACTCAATTTTTGCGGGCAATCCACCACTTGAACACATTACCAACGTTGCCTAGCAACGGGTGCCAAGTGGCGATCAGAATCATTTTGTATGGCGTTACCAGGGCAACCACCGGTCAGTTTAAACAAATAACGAAACCCTGTAACCCACCACCAACACAACCAGTCAGAAAAATTCAATAAAACCATTTGACACGCATTGCTACTCAATGTTGTTAAATTATCGAATGGTGGTGATCTGGCATCATAACATAAAGGTGAGCTAGTACCAGGAAAATATTATAGCTCTTGCACACCTCTGGGTTTATAGAAAGTCCGTGCACAATTTTTCTTCTCTATTTAACCCAATTTCCTTATCTCAACTGAATTCAATCTTTTTATTTCACTGCTGAACTAAAGAACAATTTTTTTTTGGTGGGTTTCTGTGTTTTGATATTTTCAAACTTTATGGTTGATACCCAGACAACCCCATACAAATATTCCTTTGCTTATCACTCGGCACCAGTTGCTAAACAACGTTGGAACTGTGTTCGAGTGGGTAGATCGTCCGCAAAAAGTGAGCGCTATTACTAATGCTATAATTGACCGAACGATCCATGGGTTCAACGAGCTGCCGATAGAAGGCCTGTGCTCGATTTCGATTTTTAGGTCCTATTATTCTCCTATCTCTTTCAAAGGTTAACCTATACTCTCATATCCTTTATCTTTATGTCTATTCCGATAATCCTTCTTATTGTCGTCCGTGTTGATGATTATTCTATGGCCAGAACACGCTTTGTTATGTTAAATATTCACACAGTATCTCTCTTACTCTTATCCCTATTATAACCACAATGTTCCCTATTACGTATTATTGCTAGCCTTATCATTGATACTTTTATATGTATTACCTTTATTAATTGTTACTACTTTTACCTTTATTATTATTTTTATAACTATATAATTACCATTACATTTATTATATTACTACTATTACCATTATTACTATAATTATTATTATCATTATTATTACTATTATTATTATCCTGATTATGATTATTATTATTATTATTATTATTAATATTAGTATTATTATTATTATTATTGTTATTATTATTATTATAATTATAATAATTACCATTATCCTTACTATTATCATTATTATTATCAAGTTTTTACTAGGGATCCTTAATTTATCCTCCGCTTTATAAAATATTTTTCTTGTATAAATATTTAGTTGTAATTCATCTGTATTTTTTCGGTTTTCGATAAAGTATTTATGTTAAATCGAAAAATTTGAGCAGCCCTTATTTTACGCGTTTCACTTTTACTTTACTATTTTCAATAAGTATTTTAATTACTTCGGAAAATTTGAGCAGCGATCCGCCCTTAATTTTTGATTCCTAGAGAATATAATACAAACAATTGAACAACATTCCACTTTTACTTTACTATTTTCTATAAGTATTTTGATTGATTCGGAAAATTTGAGCAGCGTTCCGCCATTATATTACGGTTTATGAGAATATTACACTAACAATCGAACAACAATTCGCTTTTGTTTGACTATTTTCTATAAGTATTTTAATCATTTCGGAAAATTTGAGCAGCGTTCCGCCCTTATTTTACCGTTTTTATGATAAATGTTTTAACTATTTCCAAAAATTTGCGCAGCGTTCTGCCCATATTTTCCGTTTCAATTCAACATAATTTATTAAATTCTTATATATTATTTTAAGACATTATTTTTCATGATTTGGGTCGTTCGGATTAATCTTTTTCCGATGGCTATTCATTTTAACTGTTGCAACGATTTCGCTATTTTCCCCGCTACCCATTCCCCTTTTTTGTCCTTAAGATCTATTTATGTTCATATTATATTTAATGAGTGCCCACTGGACTACTCGGTGTTAGATATTTTGAGCCGATTGTTGTTAAAAATTTATGTCAATTTTTCAGGAAACGGATGATGAAGGTGTAGCCAAAGGACTACTCATTTACCCTCCAATTTAATATTGATAATATTGACGTTCCAACTCCTGCGTTCCACACGCCGGAGCCTTCACGGGCACGAATCATTGGCGATATTCCACGCACTTACATGGTTCGGTAGATTATATGTGATTTTAATTACTTGCAGTTTGTTTTGGCTGTTGGCCACAAAATAAAAATAAAAATTAAATGTTACCGTCTAAATTCGATAAAAGCTCCAAGGCAAAATCATATATTCTTCATATAAATTCTACATTCATATCATAAAATTCCATAAATTTAATTCGCGTATATTCCATAAATTTAATTCCAATCTAAAATTTTAATCAATAATTATACACTAGCCGAGAGTGGTCGTGTTCAGACAAAACACTCACCCGTGTTAATTGCCTGAATGCATGGCACTCGACTAGTTACGCACATCAACTAATTTTCTAACTAAGTTACCACTAAAATTGAAAATTTTCTCTCCGAAAAATTAGACTGAAAATTTGTGAAAACGCATCAGTATTTATACCTACAATTTGGCCTTAACCTTGCGTGTTAATTTTATTGCGATTAAACAAAATTCGACCTTGAAATTATTTGTGTTATCTAAATTAAATTTTTATTTATTTCTTAATTTAAATTGGCAATTTATTTTTAACATTTTTAAATAAATTTATTCAGCAAAAAAAATTTATTTTTATTCATTAAATTCATTAATTTTTACTTTTATATAAATGGTCATTTTACGGTCAAATTTTCTTGTTATTATGTTATTTTTTATGTAAATTTCGTGCGGTTCTTGATGCATTATGTATTTATTTTATTTTACTTTTATGTTTTTTGATTTTATATTTATTTATATTCTCTCAGATTTTAAAATGTTTAATTGGTGTTGTATATTGTATTTTAAGTTATCTTGGTGCTGGGTTTTTGTGCTGTATTACTGATGCATTTAAACAATTCTCAAGGCTATTTGTGTGCTGGCCCAACACTTTATAGCGAACTTTTAAATTGAATTTTCTAAATAAACTCATTTACCTACTATTGGTGTTTTTTTGCCTACTCTTAATTATAGTAAACATAAGAAAGATGATAATAACCACTAATAACACCGTTAATAACTGCGAAAATCACTTTGATAAAGGTTGTGTTTGCTTTACTAATAATAACAATAATATGATGATAATGTTACCATTCCAATGATAAATAAAGTTAATCTGAAATTATAAATCTTGCTGATAAAATAAGAATAATCTTAGTTATAACTATTCGAATCATATTCATACAGATTAAATTGATGATAATCAAGCCATACTGTAATAATACTATCAATTGTGGCATCTTTTAAGAAAGAACACGTTAGCCTTGAAGTTTGTTTTAAATCATCTACACATATCACAAAAATCACAGTACCAAAATATTTAGAAAAAAGTACTCACACATCAAATAAACCTTAAATCCGGACGAAAACAGAAAACTAAAAGAAAAGAGAATTGGTGGGTTTCTGGGTGATGATATTTTGAGACTATATGGTTGTTACCCAGACAACCCCATACAAATATCTTTCGCTTACCACTCGGCACCCGTTGCTAAGCAACGTTGGAACTGTGTTCGAGTGGGCAGATCGTCCGCAAAAAGTGAGCGCTATTGCTAATGATATAATTGACCGAACGATCCATGGGTCCAACGAGCTGCCGATAAAAGGCCTTTGCTCGATTTCGATTTTTAGGTCCCATTATTCTCCGATCTCCTTCAAATGTTAACCTATACTTTCATATCATTTATATTTATGTCCATTCGCCTAGTCCTTCTCATCGTTGTCCGTGTTGATGATTCCTCTATGGCCTGTTGATCCTCTGCTATATTGAATATCCACACAGTATCTCTCTTACCCTTATCCCTATTATTACTATATGTTCCTTATTATTGTTACTAGTATTATAGTTGTTACTATTATATATATATATTAACTTCATTAATTGTTACCGCTATTACATTTATTATTATTCATATTACTACCATTACCACTATATTTATTATTATTATTATTATTATTATTATTATTATTATTATTATTATTTTTATTATTATTATTATTATTATTATTATTATTATTATTATTATCATTATTCTTACTATTATTATTTTTATCATTATCAAACATTTTGTGTAGGGATTCATCCTTATTCCTCAGCTAAAAAAAATATTTTTCTTATGTAAAAATTTAGCCGTAATATATAAAGTATTCTTGTTAATTCGAAAAATTTTAGCAGCGTTCCGCCCTTATTTTACGGTTTTATCCGGACATCCTCTCAATTATTGAGACGTATTCTACTTTTACTTTACTATTTTTGATGAGTATTTTATTTGCTACGGAAAATTTGAGCAGCGTACCTCCCTTAGTTTACAGTTTTATACTAATATTATACCAACAATTGAAAAACATTCCACTTTTACTTTACTATTTTCAATAAGTATTTTAATTACTTCGGAAAATTTGTGCAGCGTTCTGCCCATATTTTCCGTTTCAATTCAACATAATTTATTTAATTCTTATATATTATTTAAAATATTATTTTTCCTGATTTTGGTCGTTCGGATTAATCTTTTTCCGGTGGCTATTCATTTTAACTGTTGCAACGATTTCTCTATTTTCCCCGCTACCCTTTACCTCTCGTTGTCCTTATGATCTATTTATGTTCATATTACATTCAATGAGTTCCCACTGGGCTATTCAGTGTTAGAAATTTTGTTAAAAAAAAACAAAAATTTTTTGTCTATTTTTCAGGAAACGGATGATGAAGGAGCAGCCAAAAGACTACTCCCTTACCTTCCAATTTCCCCTATATACGGATAATATTGACGTTCCAGCTCCTGCGTTCTCACGCCGGAGCCTTCACAGGCACGAACTATTGGCGATTATACACGCACTTACACAGGTCGATGGTGTGTTTTATTTTACTGTCTTGCGATATGTTTTTACTGTGGGCCGGAAAAGAAATAATAAATAAATTTTACCATCTCCGCTGGCTAAAAGTTTCGATTCAAAAATGTTTTATTTGGCATGACATATCTCCCATAGTAATAAGGAGTTCATAAACACTGTTCATCGCTTCATTATATTCTCATAACTGGTCGGTAAATTCACAAAGAATCATTCACATATATGTCAATGTACAGCAACTGAAAGTTATCGTGTTCAGGCAAAACACTTACCAGTGTCAATTGCCTGAATGCATGGCTAACAGCTGCAATGCACACCAACCGATTTGGACTGAAAAATTTTTTTTTTGAAAAATAAGACTGAAAATTTGTCAAAACACATCAGTATATATACCTATAATTTGGCCTTAACCTTGCGTGTTAATTTTATTGCGATTAAACAAAATTCGACCTTGAAATTATTTGTGTTATCTAGATTAAATTTTTATTAATTTCTTAATTTAAATTGGTAATTTATTTTTAACATTTTTGATTAAATTTATTCAGCCAAAAATATTTTCTTTTTATTCATTTAATTCATTAATTTTCTATTTTATATAAATAGTCATTTTACGGTCAAATTTTCTTGTTATTGTTGGGCCAGCACGCAAATAGCCTTGAAAATTGTTTAAATGCATCAGTAATACAGCACAAAAACCCAGCACCAAGATAACTTAAAATACAATATACAACACCGATTAAACATTTTAAAATCTGAGAGAATATAAATAAATATAAAATCAAAAAACATAAAAGTAAAATAAAATAAATAAAAAATGCATCAAGAACCGCACAAAATCTACATAAAACATAACATAATAACAAGAAAAATTTGACCGTAAAATGACCATTTATAAAAAAGTAAAAATTAATGAATTAAATGAATAAAAATAAAATATTTTTGACTGAATAAATTTAATTAAAAATGTTAAAAATAAATTGGCAATTTAAATTAAGAAATTTATAAAAATTTAATTTAGATAACACAAATAATTTCAAGGTCGAATTTTGTTTAATCGCAATAAAATTAACACGCAAGGTTAAGGCCAAATTGTAGGTATATATACTGATGTGTTTTCACAAAAAATAATACAGTATTATTGGCAGTATTATTTCCAACTTGATTGAAATATCGATTTTCTGTATCACTTGGAGACTGGTTGGAGTAGTGTACGCTACAGCACTTGTTGATTGGAATTTTCAATATATGATGAATTATGCTACGAATTTTCAATATATGATGGATTATGCTATTACGAATTTTCAATATAGGATGAATTATGCTACGAATTTTCAATTTATGATGGATTATGCTATTACGAATTTTCAATATAGGATGAATTATGCTACGAATTTTCAATATATGATGGATTATGCTATTACGAATTTTCAATATAGGATGAATTATTCTACGAATTTTCAATATATAATGGATTATGCTATTTTGAATTTTCAATATAGGATGAATTATGAATTTCTATTATATGCTTACAAACTTCCGACAATTATTTCATGCATTCGAAGCTTTTACTTAATGGATCTGGTAACTTTCATTCACTCTTTTTTCGGCCCACAGCCAAAAGCAAACTGCAAGTAATAAAATTACACATAATATATCGAACTGTGTAAGTGCGTGTATAATCGCCAATAGTTCGTGCCCGTGAAGGCTACGGCGTGAGAACGCAGTAGCTAGAACGTCAATATTATCCGTATATAGGGAAAATTGGAAGGTAAAGGAGTAGTCCTTTGGTTGCTCCTTCATCATCCGTTTCCGGAAAAATTGGTATAAATTTTTAACAACTATCGGCTCAAAATATCTAACACCGAGTAGTCCAGTGGGCACTCATTAAATATAATATGAACATAAATAGATCATAAGGACAAAGAGAGGTAAAGGTTAGCGGGGAAAATAGCGAAATTGTTGCAACAGTTAAAATGAATAGCCATCGAAAAAAGAATAATCCGAACTACTAAAATCATGGAAAATAATGTTTTAAATGGTATGTAAGAATTAAACAAATTATATTGAATTGAGACCATAAAATAAGGGCGGAACGCTGCTCAAATTTTCCGAATCCATTAAAATACTTATCGAAAATAGTAAAATAAAAGTAAAATGTTGTTCAATTGTTAGTAGAATATCCTATAAAACTGAAAAATAAGGGCGGATCGCTGCTCAAATTTTCCGAATTGATTAAAATACTTATAGAAAATATTAAATTAAAAGTGAAATGTTGTTCGGTTGTTGGTGTGGTGCACTTATAAAGCTCTAAAATACGGATGGATTACGGCTAAATTTTTACATAAGAAAAATATTTTATAAAGCTGAGGAATAAGGAGGGATCCCTACTAAAAATTTGATAATAATAATGATATAATTGTAATAATCATATAATAATAATAATAATAATAATAATAATAATAATAATAATAATAATAATAATAATAATAATAATAATGATAATGGTAATAATAATAATAATAATAATAATAATAATAATAATAATAATAATAATAATAATAATAATAATAATAATAATAATAAATATGATGGTAATGGTAGTAATAAGAATAATAATAAATGTAATAACAGTAACAATTAATGAAGTTAATACATATAATAGTAACCATGACAATGCTAGTATCAATAATATAGAACATTGTAGGTATAATTGGGATAAGGGTAAGAGAGATACGGTGCGGATACTTACATAACAAAGGGTTCACAGGCCATAGCAAAATCATCAATACGGACAACTATATGAAGGACCAGGTGAATGGACATAAAGATAAATTATATGAGAGTATAGGTTAACATTTGAATGAGATAGGAGAATAATGGGACCTAAAAATCGAAATCGAGCACAGGCCTTCTATCGGCAGCTCGTTGGACCCATGGATCGTTCGGTCAATTATAGCATTAGCAATAGCGCTCACTTTTTGCGGACGATCTACCCACTCGAACACAGTTCCAACGTTGCTTAGCAACGGGTGCCGAGTGGTAAGCGAAATATATTTGTATGGGGTTGTCTGGGTTACAACCATATAGTTTCAAAATATCAACACCCACAAACCCACCATTATTATGTTATTTTTTATATAAATTTCGTGCGGTTCTTGAAGCATTTTGTATTTATTTTATTTTACTTTTATGTTTTTGATTTTATATTTATTTATATTCCCTCAGATTTTAAAATGTTTAGTTTTTGTTGTATATTGTATTTTAAGTTATCTTGGTGCTGGGTTTTTGTGCTGTATTACTGATGCATTTAAACAATTCTCAAGAATTTTACGGCCACTTTCAAAGGAATCCCACTAGAAGCGCGCATAAGAAGCATAAATATTGGATACCAGTCAAAAATGACGTTTAAAATGTATTCCAATGGGCGGTTTCTAGTAAAAAGTGAGCCATATTACCATGGCTGCTAATACTCTAAAAAGCCTTTGGGTTCACGAGCTACCGTAGAAGGCGTTCACACTCACTTTAATTACGGGTTCTTCTGTCACTAATTTAATTGAAATAATATTGATCATTATATTACTTTATTTTATTTTAAAGGTACTATTTATCGAATAATTTAAGTTATTGCAAAACGAACATCGATTAAAAACCTAGAACATTGGTCCAAATTTTTTTATCTGACCCAGTAAACAAACTGTCTTCAATTTGCGCATTCTTTCTCTCTCCGCTTTGTTGGGGTGACATTTTTTTTGATGATGATGATGATGATTATGATCTAATCATTTAATGGGAAGATTAAATTTTATGTGTAAACTTTACTTTTATCAGCGGTTTTAATGTATCTTATTGGGCTAGTCACTGACTTTTTCCTTATAATTAAAAAGAAACTTCTACACAAAATTTTATTTAATCCATAACAAATTGACGCGATGCCTTTCATTCCAAATTATCCATGTCTGAATTCTCTCCTGTAGTCGTGGTGTCGGAAGCCCGAGTCTCCCGTAGGTCGTTGTCGAGAGTACGCATGGTCTCCATTTCGATGTTGGATACCTATTCGTCGGTACCTACGAGATGTCGGCATTGATACGATTGAGATGGCGTCACGAGATGATCGTCTTCAATTTCGGCCTAATTCCTCCAGTCTGGCCAGTGTATACTCGTCCCTTTGTCGTGCTTCCCATGCTGGGCTCCCGTTTTATTACCCGACTTATTCGGTTTATTGGCCAACCGGGCTCTATTGCTGGCGTCACTGTGTAACCAGTGTCCCACAACGCTTGGCGACACCGGAAAACATATATTGTCTCTTTCAGCAAGACATTCGTGTTCCGTATCACCTGGTTTATGTCTAATACTTTTATTGGTGAATTCTCGTATGTCCATTTCTTTAAGCTGGCTGCCACTTCGTCTTTTTTTGCACCGATAGCTTCCCAAAGTGTTTGGATGGTTCTTTCCATTATTTCTCTTTCTTTAATATTGCGTTATTGGTGATGATCTTTACCGCACTGGCTTGTCATGATTTTAGTGCGTATTGGAGTACATTGTTTTCCACGTTATTTTCTCCTTTATGTGTTGATCCGATTTTTAGTAGTTCTTTTAGAATCATTGATGAGGCGTCAGCTGCTACTGCTAGCATTAATGAAGTCTCTCCAAAAGTATTGTAGATAAAGGGGTGTCTGAAGACTCACCGAGTGCAAATGAAAAAAATTAATATGATTTTTTAAATTACTATTTTCTTTAATTTTATTTTATAAGGAAGAGTTCATTAAGGACGTCCCCTAAGAAGGGGAGAGGGTTATCACAAAAAGGACACTAGGGAGGGGAATTCAACCGCCAATAGTCATTTAAATATTATACATGATATTAATTATTTTGTTAAAATTTTTCTTTTTATATACTAGTTAAGCGACAAGTTTCATGTCCCTTGCTTTTTCCCTTTAATCATTTTAATTATGTATGCATGACTTTTCTCTATTTTTTAACCAATATTGTGTACTACTGCATATAATGTTGAAATTAAATTTAGCCTATATGCTTATAAATTTCTTCTGAAAATAAAGGATACCTATTTTTGGAAGTGCTAATGAAAAAGGACAGAAAGGGATCAAAAATTGCTTATTTTTAGAGGACGTCCTTAATGGATGTTCCCTAATTTCATTTTTTGGAATTTTAAAAATTTATCGCTGGTTTGAGTAAAGATTATTTTTTTAACATTAACTGTTTAATCCTTATTTTGAATCAAGCTCTTTTTGTTTGACTTCATTGCTTTTAGCTTACTGATTCGATTAAACTTGGTTAATGTTGGTAACTAGCCTACAAAATATAATTACACTTGCTTCATGAACGAATATCAGTCATAAAATACTAGTTAGAATTGATGTCAAGAACATGCAGATAAAAATAAATCGAAAAATGTCAGCTGATTATTGTAGGATGTGTTACAATTTGCATTCGCTTTCCTGAAAATAGTACAAGGTTATCGTTTATCATTGTTTGCCTAACAGAACGCCAAATAAAATGACAGCCAATCAAATTAATTCATCCAATCACAAGTGACAAACAATCAAATCAATTCATGCAACACCGCATTCATACAATGTTGAAATGTACACAAACACAAAATAAATAATTTATTCCCGCCACTCAAAGGTAACGCTTAGCCACAAGCAATAGCAAAAAAAGGTTCCTAGCGGCCTCAGTGGACTGTCATGGCGATTAGACCATTTCAACAGGCCACGTCATTAGCTAGAAGAATAACAAAAAAAATCAATAATGGATATCAGTCTCGGCCATGCGAGGACACGGCGACTGATTAATTACCCTCATCCTCCTCCACTCGCCGCAGACCGCGACGGCCGAAACCGCGAACATGAGTCACCCATCAACGGATTGTAACCTACAGGAAGTCAATTAACAACCAACTCAATTTATAACTCAATCATCCTCACTCTCTCTCAATCTTTCTTTTTTCTTGTTGTGTGACTGTGATGGATCAATCCGGTCCTGTGGATCCTTCCCCTAGATATATCGGTTACTAAATTAAAGTTATCAATATTCATTTGACCACCTTCGTATTGGACTTGCAGCCTAAAACTTTATTGAATTTCTCCCATTCCTTTATTTGTTCTTCTTTCAATCGCTTTTCTTTCTGAATTTTAATCAATTACATTTTGATTTCTCAATCAGTCTTACACACCTCTTTCATCTTTTCCAGCTTGATTGATGCGTCTTCATTCATTTTCTGCTGCATTTTTTCACGGGCTCGTTCTAGCGCCTGATTTCGCACAAACACTTGATCTGAATAGATTTGTTCTGGAAGAAATTACTGTAAATACAGAGCACGAGCTGTTGATTGTCAAATGATAAATTTCCGCAATTTGATTGATTTTGTTTCTAGATGACTACTGTAGGTGGATCTAACCCGTACTCTTCCATAAATAGCAAATTTTAACAAAACTAATAAAGAAGAATTGATGTACTACAAGAGTTCATCTACGCCAAGTTAAATTCGGTGAAAAATTTTGATATATACTTGACAGATAGATGGAAAAATTTTAAATGTGCGAGAATAGCCAACATGTTAATTGCACGGATATACGGTAGTTGTTTATATTGTGTCATTCGATGTGATTTCTAATGGCCGACTATTTAGAGCTTATTTGTGTGCGGAACCTAATTCCATCCCGAAATGAACCCATCGGCATTGCAATCAGTCCCTAATATCTGACCAATCCATCACCAGGATGCACCGAATATCACAAATTTATCGCTCTTTATCAAATGTATTTAAATCCAGTTAACATCTTACAACAATTAGCATGTGCAAGTCATATCGTAAATCTCTCTTAATAGATTAATGGTAACCTCAGCTATAGTGAAGGAAAACGAATTAAATTAGTATTTATTTAGAAGACATAATGGAGTTGAAGAAGTGGCAGATAAGGAAACTATCAAATAATGATATTTAAAGTGGTTATTATGGTGTTGATAAAAAATGTTTTCATGTAATTACTAAGCAAAATGTCATTAAAAATAAGTATTGGTTATAAAAAATCCTTTTCTAACACTTGGTACAAATTCAAAACTATGTTTACGATTTTTTCTGATTTGCATTCTAATTTTATAACTTTTTCTTTTCCAAAAATTGAATATCGCCTTATATTCCGAAAAATACGATCAGTCGTACATAAAAGTCCCAATAAGCTTTAACTCAAATAATTCAATCAATCAAGGGAAATAGAGACCCGCATTTTCGAAATTTAATTTTGTAGATATCTCCAACTATGCACGACATTGAAAAATTGCACAAATTTCATTAACCATGCAATTCATGATTCATATTAATTGACTCATTGATTAAATCGTTTTGATTGGACGCGAATCTAAAACAAGCAGTGATAGTCTTTTATTGAGTCATAAAATACAATAAATTCGCATTAAACCATTCACATAGAGCACTTGCATAATTAAAAATTACTTAAATTGAGTTTATGCATTATTCTCATAAAAATATATTGAAAAAAATCAAAATTTCCAATGTAATGCAAATAACCGAGGTGAAAATTTAACAATTTCTTATGACTTGTTTCATAAATTTTTTCTCTTGTAATTGTTAAAGATTTAGCAACTTTAATAAATTTACCATAAACATTTCACAGTATTAATGGTTAAACCGCACAAATTCTCATATACATTATTTGATTATCAAAATATATAATTAGTTTAACAATTAAAAATATGTTTACTTTTATCTTCTTTAGTATTGGTAATCTGGGATGAATATCTTTGCCATAAATAATATCCGATCCCTATAAGAATCACTAAATACCAACCGTATTCTGACAATAAATCTAAAATCTAAATTAACTATTAAATATAATTTTGGAGATTTTATATTCTAAATAAATTAAAATAATTTTATAAAATATAAAAATAAAAATAGCTTCTTTCAATTAAGTAAAATTCTTAAATTTAAAAAAAATAATAAAATTAATTTGTCATTATTTAATTTAAACAATCAGAATTTCCTAGAAATTTAATTTTTGTAAACTTAATAATTCTTTTGAATAATTCTTTGAAACTTTTAATAAATAGTTACCAAAATGAATAATAAATTATGAAATTTGTTTACTAAAGTTTTATTATATAATTAAAAATAATTATAAAGCAATAATGAGAGATACAAAAGCTCCAATCTTACGGAAAAAATATAAAAATTAATATTAAATATTGTTTTGAAAAATATTGAATAGTATAAAATTATTTTTAAAATGTGTTGATTTTCTGATTTATATATGTGTAGGTTTCGTTGATTTAGTTGTGTAGTTTTGATTAGTTTTTCAAGATGTTAAAATTATTGAATAGTCAAGAAAAACTAAAAATTCTCAAACGCCTAAAATCTCTTGTTGATAAATTTCAGCAAAGTAACAACAATGAGATGTGGTGGCATTCGACAAGAATGGAGTACAGTCTGAAGAATGAATTGGTTCCTCAACAAGTCTATGTAGATCGATTTCCTGAATGCAATTTTATTCTTTCTAAGTACACAAATAAAGCATGCGGAAAAAATATAGAAGTTTATGTAGCCAATTTTGAAGACAAAAGCATTATAAGTGATGCCTGTGATGCAGCACTAGAAATGATTGCCTGTGAAAATATGTCATACGGTCAAATCCAATCAAGTCCATATTTTTTGTATCCTTCTTTGATGAAATCAGTAAAAAAGTATGAACTTTATCTTTTTGAAGATATTGGTGCCAATTGCATGACATTTCCTTACAAAAATATAGATAAATTGATAGAAAAGACCAAACCAATTGAAGGATTTTACTGCAAACCTTTAAGAGAATGTGACGCAGAATTAGTAAATCAACGTTTCAAATATGCCAATCATCCTGACACGTATAAATGGATTAGAAAGTCAATTCAGGACTTGCCAAGCATGGGATGTTACAATAGTAATGATCAATTAGTTGGACAATTTATAACTATGGAATCGGGAAATTTTGGGGGTTTATTTGTAATTGATGAATGCAAGGGACTGAAACTGGGCAAATGGATTGTTCAAGAAACTACAAAACTTTTACACAAATTAAATAAACCAATGATTTTGGAAACTGAGTTTAGCAATAAGGTTTCATACAACCTTTTCACCAATCTCGGGTTTGAAACAAGAGCTCATTCTTACTACATGTTGCTAAGTAAAAGTCCTGAAATTAAAGATGCAACGTGAGGTTAATATTTTAATCCGCAATCTAACTCATTTTAATAATAAATATTGTTATTAGAATTTATTTAGTTATTATATTTTTAATTTATAATAACGACACCTCCATTTTTTAGTAACAGTCCATGCATTCCATTAACATACTACTTGATTATGTTGATGAAAATAAATCATGAAAAGGCCGACGTTTTTGAATGCCAAAACTTGCTATAGAACTGCATTTGATTTCTTCATTCATTTTGGATTAGTAAATAGATAAGTACAAGTACAAATTAATATATTTGAAACTAATTTTCTGAGACTTAAATTTTGCTGCGGTGCTTAAATTTTCAAATTTAAATTTAAATATTTAAATCCATATTTTACATATACTCACATCCCTCCATTGTAAAATGACTTTTGCAAATTTAAAATAATTAAAATTTTAGCAAACAAACCTCAATACATATTTAAATAACGTTTTTAATTCTACAATGAATGACTTATTTTTCCATTTAATCATCGATGGATATATATAAGTAGTCCTTTTTCACTAGTTCTAAGGGAAATCCTTCACAATCATAATTTCAAAACCAGGCTGTGCCTTCCATTACATCACTTCGAGAAAAAAAATTCGATGGGCTTTCTTAGTTTTTGAAGTTCTATTGTGCATAAACGATGAATTTTATTAAATATGTAACATTATCAACAAAGGAAAAAACATCTGATAACAATGTAAAACTGAATTCTAAAACAAAGTTTTATAAAACGATAAATATATACATTATTCTTCATTATTTGGTTACTGTGAGATAATATTTCGAATTAAATAAATTTAAAATTAAAATTCAAAAATAAATTAATTAATAGTATTTTGTGTGGAATGTTGAAAATCTGCTGAGCGTATTTATATATCAGAAAATCTACTTAGAAAGATTTTGTTTTATCTAACGTTGTTGTTTTAAAAATATATTTTAGCTTTTGCGAATTATTTGAAACTGTTATTTAAAATTATGGACGTTTAAAATACCTGGAGTTCCACAAAAACTGGTAACTCTAATATGGCTACCACGTTATTGTTTAATGTTGTAGAGCAACCAAAAATATACGAATTGGGCTAAGATACCCAAAAATTCATCGTTGAAATTGGACGTTTCTTCGAAATTCTCAATATTGAAGAACGATTGCAGAACAATTTTGTCAGAGACTTCTTGTATGGAAAATCTATAGAGATTTATGATGAAATTAAATCTGACGATGGATACAAAGAAAAACTCTTGAAAGCATTTCTCAAACCATCAACACTAATTGAGGATCTGCAGAAAGCGTTGAATTATTCCAAATGGCAAGAGAACGTGAAAGAATATTGGAAAAAATTGGAGAAGATGACTAAAAATATATTAAAACACAAAATGCATAAACAAACCTTGATGAAATTTTTATTATTCTATACGCTGGATAAGAGATGAAATATGACTAAAAATATATTAAAACACAAAATGCATAAACAAACCTTGATTTAATTTTTATTATTCTATTCGCTGGATAAGAGACGAAATATGACTTGAAAATTCAAGATTCGAAATCTTTAGAAGCGATAAAAGCTAGAATGCAGAAACATGAGAAAATTAAAGAATTAGACGAAATTAGAAAATTCGTTGCAGTGATAAACGAAAAATCTTGTACTCCAATCTATGCTACCAAAAAATATGGGGCGAATCATCTACAAAACTTTCTGATTTTAATGCTATCCATCATATTCTGTAGTCTTTTAGTTTACATTGATTCTATTTCTCCATTGACAATTCACCTCTATTCTTTCACATTAATTTTCAATTTTTCGAAGTTTTACTTGTTAATTTCCTGAGGTGTTCTACTTTCTTCAGCAAACACATTGTTCCTGTCAAAGGAAAATTCTCTAATCAAATTACAAATAATAGTGCTTTATTTCAATGAGCTGACACATCATTTCTTTTGTTTATCTAATAATGCTGCAAAATTCAAGTTTCTGGTACATTCTAAGAAACACTCTGTAGACGATGTCAATATCGATTCACTAGGTAAAAGAACTTCATTAATATTTACCTTTAAAAATTTATTGTTTTGTGTTTAAAAGTTCATGGATTTATCCATTAAATTTCTGTACGATTCCAAGGACGGTTTATCCATATCACTTAAAATTTGTGTTGAAGAATCATAAGACGAGGTTAAAATATGATGAGTTGCATAGGTAGGTCTTGAGTAAAAAATATGTGCTGTGTATCGTCTGCAACATTTAATTTTTTGTGAATTTTATTAAATTTTAATTTAATTACAAATGTGTTATTAAAAATAACAAATATATGATCACCACCTTTTTTAATTTAAAAATGTACCAACTTTTGAATATCATCAACATTAAAATTCAATCGTGGAAATTGCTGCTTTGTTTTATGCTAGTTTCAGCACATTTTAAAGATTTCAACTCCAGCCGTTTAAATAAAGATTCTAGCTTCCAAGAAATGTCTTGAATTTAAATTAGCTCAATCGAATAAAATATTTTCCTATTATTGGACAGGTTCCTAAGGCAGAAAAATCTCAAAAACTAGCACAATTCAAGTTCCACTAAATGACGAATCGGTATTCGATCAACACGAATGTCATTACAGAGCTCATAAATCAGGCAAGATATTTATCGCATCATTCAACATTATCGCTCAATCCGAAACAATCACACCAGCCTCACATTCCTTCATAGTTACTCTTTATTCTCAAAAGTTCCGATTGAAAGAGTAATTATCAATATTGAATCAACTCAAATCTATTTTAAATATTATTTTTGTATTTCTATATGCTGCTTCCTAAAAATTCAAATTTATCTTTCAAAAATAATTAATATATCACAACAAAAAAGTGATTTATTACTTTAAATTTAAGGTAGATAATAATCTTTCAATATACATAAAATTTTCATAAACACAAAGAAAATTGGACCGAAAAACGTAAAATATTAAATTACGCGCATGACTAAACCGAGCGTTACAGAAAATATAAATAAATAGAAGGACCACAAATTTAAAGAATTTTTAAGTGTCTAAAATCTATTTTTCTATTTTTCTACGACTTCCGAAAAGTCATTCCTTGCACAATAAAAGATATTTTCTCGTATTTCAACGGTTTTTATAAAAAAAGTTTTTCCTCCAGTAAAAATTAATCTTATTATTTTTGAACATTTTTTAACTTAAAATTTCACCATAATTTTTAAACTTTTATATATATATTTAAAAATAGATTTTTTAATTTTCCCCCCTCAAACTTAATATATTTTTATTATTGAAATCTTTGTTTGTTTTGTATTTTTAAAGACTTACGAGTGCAATTTTTAATAATTTTTCTTTCCGATACAAATTTCTTTATTCTTTTCTTGTTTAAACTCAACATCGCTTATAAGTTAATTTTCTAATATTTAAAATATAATTACAGTAAGACCCCGCTTAACGTTCCATCAAAGTAGAGTGATATACGAAACAGAGTTTAGCAAGGTCTTATTGTATTACTTACATTCACGACAACAACTGGCTAAAACAATTAAAATACGCTTGGTTAACACCTCCGGGAAGAAGCAATGCAGATAAGTTACTTTGGATTTTGGAGAAGGCCAACGCCGTGTACAATTTTCTCAAATCCCACTATACCAATAAAACTGCGTTAAATTGAAACAGAGCTAAGTGAGTCTTACTGTATAAATAAATTACAATGTCAATTAAATAAAAAAGTTATTAAATTATAAATTAATAAAATAAAAATTCAATGTCATCCTATTCCTGCTGGTGGGTTTCTGGGTGTTGATATTTGAGACTATATGGTTGTTACCCAGACAACCCCATACAAATATTCTTTCGCTTACCACTCGGCACCCGTTGCTAAGCAACGTTGGAACTGTGTTCGAGTGGGTGGATTGTCTGCAAAAAGTGAGCGCTATTGCTAATGCTATAATTGACCGAACGATCCGTGGGTTCAACGAGCTGCCGATAGAAGGTCTGTACTCGATTTCGATTTTTAGGTCCTATTATTCTCCTATCTCTTTCAAAGGTTAACCTATACTCTCATATCATTCATTGTTATGTCCATTCCCATAATCCTTCTTATCGTCGTCCGTGTTGATGATTATTCTATGGCCTGTACACCCTTTGTTATGTTAAATATTCACACAGTATCTCTCTTACTCTTATCCCTATTATAACCAAAATGTTCCCTATTATTATCGCTAGCATTATCATTGTTAGTATTATATGTATTACCTTTATTAATTGTTACTACTATTACATTTGCTATTATTCTTATTACTATATAATTACCATTACATTTATTATATTACTACTGTTGGGCCAGCACACAAATAGCCTTGAAAATTGTTTAAATGCATCAGTAATACAGCACGAAAACCCAGCACCAAGATAACTTAAAATACAATATACAACATCAACTAAACACTTTAAAATCTGAGAGAATATAAATAAACATAAAATCAAAAAACATAAAAGTAAAATAAAATAAATACAAAATGTATCAAGAACCGCACAAAATCTACATAAAAAATAACATAATAACAAGAAAATTCGACCGTAAAATGACCATTTATATAAAAGTAAAAATTAATGAATTAAATGAATAAAAATAAAATATTTTTGACTGAATAAATTTAATTAAAAATGTTAAAAATAAATTACCAATTTAAATTAAGAAATTAATAAAAATTTAATTTAGATAACACAAATAATTTCAAGGTCGAATTTTGTTTAATCGCAATAAAATTAACACGCAAGGTTAAGGCCAAATTGTAGGTATAAATACTGATGTGTTTTCACAAATTTTCAGTCTTATTTTTCAGAGAAAAATTTTCTAGTATACTTCGAGTTAGTGTGCATAACTAGCTGAGAGCCGTGCAATCAGGCAATTAACACTGATAAGTGTTTTGACTGAACACGTTAACTCTCAGATAGTGCACGGGTATCGATTTATATGATGTTATGAATTAATGACAAGATGATTTTATGCCAATTTATTTGATTTATACTGCGAAGTATTATGAATTAATGAGAAGATGATTTTATGCCAATTTATCTGATTGATACTACGAAGTGTTATGAATTATTGACAAATTGATTTTATGCCAATTGATGATTGCTACTATGCGAACCTACGAAGGGTTGAATTTATATATGCCAAATAAATATTTTAAAGCCACAATTTTGTGCTCGAAACTTTTACTCAACTGATACGGTAATTTTCATTCAATTCTTTTTCGGCCCACAGCCAAAACATACAACAAGAAAGCAAAATTACACAAAACTAGCGAACTGTGTAAGTGCGTGTATAAGCGCCAATAGTTCGTGCCCGTGAAGGCTCCGACGTGAGAACGCAGGAGCTGGAATGTCATTATTATTCGTATTTAGGGGAAATTGGAAGGTAAAGGAGTAGTCCTTTGGCTGCTCCTTCATCATCCGTTTCCTGAAAAATTGGCATAAATTTTTTAACAACAATCGGCTCAAAATATCTAACACCGAGTAGTCCAGTGGGCACTCATTAAATATAATATGAACATAAATAGATCATAAGGATAAAGAAAGGTAAAGGGTAGCGGGGAAAATGGTGAAATCGTTGCAACAGTTAAAATGTATAGCCATCGGAAAAAGATTAATCCGAACGACTAAAATCATGAAAAATAATGTTTTTAAATGAGAATTAAATAAATTATGTTGAATTGAAACGGAAAATATGGGCAGAACGCTGCGCAAATTTTCCGAAATAATTAAAATACTTATCATAAAAAAATCTGAAAAATAAGGGCGGATCGCTGCTCAAATTTTTCGAATTAATTAAAATACTTGTCGAGAATAGTAAAATAAAAGTGAAATACGGTTCAACTGTTGGTACAAGAATATCATGAAACTGTAAAATAAGAGCAGAATGCTGCTCAAATTTTCCGAGTTGATTCAAATACTTAACAAAAATAGTAAAGTAAAAATGGAAACGCGTAAAATAAGGGCGGAACGCTGCCCAAATTTTTCGAATCCACTAAAATACTTATTAAAGTTAGCAAGTAAAAGTAGAATTCGGCTCAATAATTGATAGAATACCCGGATAAGACCATAATGTAAGGGCGGAACGCTGCTCAAATTTTTCGAAATGATTAAATACTTAAATAAAATAGTAAAGTGAAAGTTGAACATTGTTCCATTGTTGGTAGAATATCCTTATTAGACTGTGAAATAAGGGCGGTATGCTGCTAAAGTTTTTCGACTCAAGGAAAATACTTTGTCGGAAATTGTAGAATAAGGATGGATTAAGGGTAAATTTTTATATAAGAAGAGCATTTTATAAAGCTGAGGAATAAGGAAGGATCCCTACTAAAAACTGGATAATAATTATAATAATAATAATAATAATAATAATAATAATAATAATAATAATAATAATAATAATAATAATAATAATAATAATAATAATAATAATAATAATAATAATAATAATAATAATAATAATAATAATAATAATAATAATAATAATAATAATAATAATAATAATAATAATAATAATAATAATAATAATATAGATGGTAGTAATAATAATAATAGTAGTAATAATAATAAATGTAATGGTAATTATAGTAATAAGAATAATAATAAATGTAATAGTAGTAACAATTAATAATGGTAATTCATATAAAAGTATCAATGATAAGGCTAGCAATAATACGTAATAGGGAACATTGTAGTTATAATAGGGATAAAGGTGAAAGATATACTGTTGGAATATTTAACATAACAAAGGGGTTATAGGCCATAGAAAAATCATCAACATGGACAACGTTGAGAAGGACTAAGCAAATGGACATAAAGATAAATGATATGAAAGTATTGGTTAACATTTGAAGGAGTTAGGAGAATAATGGGACCTAAAATTGAAATCGAGCACAGGCCTTCTATCGGCAGCTCGTTGGACCCATGGATCGTTCGGTCAATTATAGCATTAGCAATAGCGCTCACTTTTTGCGGACGATCTACCCACTCAAACACAGTTCCAACGTTGCTTAGCAACGGATGCTGAGTGGTAAGCGAAAGAATATTTGTATGGGGTTGTCTGGGTAACAACCATATAGTTTCAAAATATCAACACCCAGAAACTCACCACTACTATTCTCATTATTACCATTATCATTATTATTATTATTATCACTATCTTTATAAGTACCATGATCATCATTATTACTATTGTTATCCTCATTATTATCATTGTTATTATCAAATTTATCATAGGGATTCATCCTTATTCTTCCGCTTTGTGGAGATATTTTACCTACATAGAATTGTAGCCGTTTTCGACAAAGTATTTTCCTTGGGTCGAAAAATTTTAGCAGCGTACCGCCCTTATTTTACAGTTTTATAAGGATATTATACTAACAATTGAACAACATTCCACTTTTACTTTACTATTTTCAATAAGTATTTTAATTAATTCGGAAAATTTGAGCAGCGTTCCGCCCTTATTTTTCAGTTTTGTAATAAATATTTTGCTCATTTTCGAAAATTTGCGCAGCGTTCCGCCCATATTTCCAGTCTCAACTTAAATAATTTTCTTAATTCTTACATATTATTTAAAACATTATTTTTCGTGATTTTGGTCGTTCGGATTAATCTTTTTCCGATGGCTATTCATTTTAACTGTTGCAACGATTTCGTTATGTTCCGCACTACCTTTTCCCTTTCTTTGTCCTTATGATCTATTTATGTTCATATTATAGTTAATGAGTGCCCACTGGACTACTCGGTGTTAGTGATTTTTAGCCGATTGTTGGTTAATATTTTATGTCGATTTTATAGAGAACGATTGATGAAGGAGCAGCTAAAAGACTGCCCCTTCACCTTCCAATTCCCCATATAGGGGTAGTATTGACGTTTAGGTCCTGCGTTATTCACGCCACTACCTTCACGGGCACAGGCTATTGGCGGTTAAACCGCACTTACACAGCCTGAATTGTTATGTCGATTTTGCTTTCTTGCGGTGATGTAGTGGCTGTGGGCCAGAAAAATTAATAAACAAATGTTACCAGATCAATTAGGTAGAAGCTTCGATGCAAGGAATTTATTTGGCATGACACATCCAACACAGTAATCGGAAAATTTATTTGAATAAACATTGTTCATCGTTTCCTCACAAGGTTTCTAATCGATTAGTCAATAAGTTCATAAAACATTTCTTCATATAATAAATGCATAACGCATTCACATATCTTCGTAATTCATTATTCATAGATAAACATTTTACTTTGCAGAGTCATCTTATCAATATCAATACATTCATAATCATCCATGCGTTTAAAGTTAGCTGCAACGCACACTAACCAAAATAACACCGTTGAAATTGAGTCGCAAAGTGAGACTGAAAATCAATACTGAAAATTAAGATTAATATCTGTCAAAACATATCAGTATATATACCTATAATTTGACCTTAACCTTGCGTGTTATTTTTATTATTATTGGTGTTATCTAAATTTAATTTTTATTAATTTCTTAATTTAAATTGGCAATTTATTTTTAACATTTTTAATTAAATATA
This sequence comes from Schmidtea mediterranea, assembly GCA_022537955.1. Classification (NCBI taxonomy): domain Eukaryota; kingdom Metazoa; phylum Platyhelminthes; order Tricladida; family Dugesiidae; genus Schmidtea; species Schmidtea mediterranea. The sequence goes on from CM039681.1 coordinate 74,803,849, forward strand.
TTCAGCCAAAAATATTTTATTTTTATTCATTAATTTTTACTTTTTTATAAATGGTCATTTTACGGTCAAATTTTCTTGTTATTATGTTATTTTTTATGTAGATTTCGTGCGGTTCTTGATGTATTTTGTATTTATTTTATTTTACTTTTATGTTTTTTGATTTTATATTTATTTATATTGTTGGGCCAGAACACAAACGGCCTTGAAAATCGTTTAAATACATCAGTAATACAGCACGAAAACCCAGCACCAAGATAACTTAAAATACAATATACAACATCAACTAAACACTTTAAAATCTGAGAGAATATAAATAAATATAAAATCAAAAAACATAAAAGTAAAATAAATACAAAATGCATCAAAAACCACACGAAATTTACATAAAAATAACACAATAACAAGAAAATTTGACCGTAAAATGAAAATTTATATAAAAGAAAAAATTAACAAATTAAATGAATGAAAATGAAATATTTTAGGCTGAATAAATTTAATTAAAAATGTTAAAAATAAATTACCAATTTAAATTAAGAAATTAATAAAAATTTAATTTAGATAACACAAATAATTTCAATGTCAAATTTGTTTAATCGCAATAAAAATAACACGCAAGGTTAAGGTCAAATTATAGGTATATATACTGATATGTTTTGACAGATCTTAATCTTACTTTTTGAGTATTGATTTTCAATCTCACTTTGAGATTTAACTTGAGTAATTTCATTTTGGTTAGTATGCTTGACGGTTAATTTGAATTGCATGGTTGACTTCACTATGAACGTATTGATTAAAAAAGAAATTTTACGCTGCAAATTGAAAATGTTATTTATGAATAATGAATTATGATGCTGTGAACTGACAATGCCAATTATGAACTTCCAACAATTATATGAATAAACGGTTTTATGCATTCGAGACTTTTGCCCGATTGGTACGGTAACTTCTATTATTTCTTTTTCGGCCCACAGCCAAAACATACAACAAGAAAGCAAAATTACACATAACTACCAAGCTGTGTAAGTGCGGTTTCTCCGCCTATAGCTTGTGCCCGTGAGGGTTCCGTCGTGCGCAACGAAGGGCTCGAACGTCAAATCATTGAAACTAAATAGCGAAAAGGAGTAGCTTGAGAGTGGGTTTTTTGGATCAACTTTCTTGCACTCAATTTCGATAAAATCGACATAAAATTTAAACAACAATCGGCTCAAAATCACTAACACCGAGTAGTCTAGTGGTCACTCATCAACTATAATATGAACATAAATAGATCATAAGGACAACGAGAGGTAAAGAGTAGCGGGGAAAATAGCGAAATCGTTACAACTGTTAAAATGAATGGCCATCGGAAAAAGATCAATCCAAACGACCAAAATTATGGAAAATAATGTTTTAAATAATATATAAGAATTAAATAAATTATGTTGAATTGAGACTGAAAATATGCGCAGAACGCTGCGCAAATTTTCCGAATTAGCTAAAATACTTATAGAAAATAGTAATTAAAAGTGAAATGTTGTTCGATTGTTAGTATAATATTCTCTTGAAACCACAAAATAAGGGCGAATCGCTGCTCAAATTTTCCGAATCAATAAAAATACTTTGTCTGAAATTTTAGAATAAGGATGGAGTAAGGCTAAATTTTTATATAAGTAAAATATTTTTATAAAGCTGAGGAATAAGGACGGATTCCTACAAAAATTAATGATAATAATAATGATCCTGGTACTTATAATAATAATAATAATAATAACAATAATAATAATAATAATAATAATAATAATAATCATAATAATATTAATAAATATAATAGTAAGGGTAATAATAAGAATAATAAGAATAGTAATAGCAGTAATAATGGATTAGAATAACACCTGTAATAGTAATAATAATATTAGTAGTAATAATAATAGATATAATGGTGTTGGGCCAGAACATTGACGGCCTTGAAAATGTTTAAATGAATCAGTAACACACATGCAAATATAACATGCAGATTTAAACTCAAACCTATTAAAACTCCCATTAACCCTACCAAAAATGCGAGAAAGAGAACAATTAAATATAAAATTATAAACACAAAAATAAATTAAAATAAGAACAAAGTGCAACAAGATCCGCACGAAATAAACATAAACATAACACAAAAACCCAACAACTTGACCGAAATTTGACAATTTATCAAAAATGCGAAATTTCATGAAAATGAAATAAAAATCAAATAATTTGAATTAGAAATAATTCAATTAAAAATTCAAAAGAAAAAATTGTCAAATAAAATTTTAAAATAATAAAATTAAAGATTAGAATATACCATAAAATCACAAGGTCATATTTTGTTTAACTAAATCAAAAAGAACACGCAAGGTTAGGGTCGTACAATAGGTATAAATACCGATTCATTTTTACATAATTTTTAATCATCGTCTAATCAGTTTTACAAAACTTGAATCCAGTTTACCAGTGAATATCTCTAATTTGATGTGAGTGAGAGATTGTTCGATACTCTCTCCACGTCGTATCCTCGCAACCTCGAATGAGCTCTACTTAGATTTCGGCGTGGGGAAGAGGAAGTTATGATATGCTATGCATGAATTTTATGAACCATCATGACGTATTATAATGGCGAATATATATTGCTTCAAATGAATGAAATTTTTCCATCAATGCTTTACATTTTCAGGCCCACAGCCAAAACATACTGCAAGCTAATAAAATCCAACACATGATCGTAATCGTGTAAGTGCGTGTATTATCGCCAACGATTCGTGCCCGTGAAGGCTCCGGCGTGAGAACGCAGGAGCTGAAACGTCAATATCATATCGTATAGGGGAAAAGGGTGAGGGGGAAATAGTCTTTTGGCTGTTTCTTCGTCGCTCATTTCTCATAAACTCGACCTAAACTTATTTCTCACATACGGCTAAAATTCAAACATCGAGTAGTCCAGTGGGCACTCAATAACTATAATGTGAACACAATGCGCTTAGGATCAAAATGAAGGACGGTGACGGGAATTTTAAATAAATAAAATCGTTGCTATGCTCCAAATATAACGAGGTCTAATAAAAATATTAAAACATTGCTAATTAAACGCTATAATGTAGAGAATTTTTGTAAAAGAAAAATTGTTAATTAAAGATGACGTGTAAAATATAAAGAAATGTGTTCAAAGTACGGAATAACCCATTAATGCTATGACAAAAGATAAAATCGTTAAAACATGCTTGAACTAAAACGAGATAAAAGTTTCAAACTACCATTCAGCTAAGGTGCTAAGATAAAATATAAAAATTGAACAAAAATGAGATAAAGAGCTTTTCAAGCATGATCGAACTAAAATGCTATGCTAGGACGTAAAGATTTCTCGTTAAAAGTATCGAGGAACTTGTTGTCGAAATCAAAATACTATGACCAAAGATAAAGGAGTTTTGCTAAAATCAGTAAATGAAGGCATTGGAAAATAAGGAGTTTTATAAACATTAATAATAAATGTGAACGAAATATACGGACGTTAAATAAAACCAAAGACCGAAATATTAAGGCCAGAGAATAAGACTTCAAAAAACTAAGAGTGAATCAAACTTAGAGACGCTCGGATTAAAAACGAAATTAGGTCCCAAAACTTCTATCAATATTAAGCGCGTTTACCAACTGAATTAAGACATAGGAATATAAGCACCTTGCGAAAATATTAAAATCAAGGATTATTAGTGTGTATAATATAAAATGAGTCTAATACCCGAATCACCTGGAGCGAAAAATATTTCCCAACAAATTTTTATTGCCATTCCCCAGACGAAATAATTTATTAAAACATAAACCGTGTAAAAGAAAATAAAGTCAAAAATTACTTTACTAATTATATGACCAATGAAACAAGTAATAAATAACACAATAATCGCATTTCCGTGGTAAATCGAATCATGTCCAGTGTACGGTGAACCAAATTCCAACACATGATTTTCCATTTGTACGTGAAACACCTCGCGAATCAACATCACCTGGGTTTGAGATTGGATGTAGAAATGATCGGCAGGCTCCATTTAGCAGGGAGCTCGAATTAAACCATAGTAAGACCCTGTTGACTCGAATCACCTAACTACAACTCCCGCATGCACTCCATCACCACGTTAAGAAGGTATCCAGAAACCATTAGAATTGTCTAGACTCCAAAGTTGCAACTAGAAATAAGTGATATTATATATCCGCATATAATGAACAACTTACCACGGGAATAAATAACCATTGAAAGTGAAGGGCTACCATGACCAAATAATTAGCATAAATTAGAGCCAATAAGTCGAAAGAATCAGTAATAACAATATTGTGTTTATCCGATAGATAGTGGCCGAATATAAATAAAAATCCTGAATCCATAAAATCGATATGGAGCGTGACATTTTGCGGAATGTCACGATCGATAATTCAAAGCAATCTCCATGCACAGTATATCGACAATTAGGTGATAGCAGTGGAGGAAATGTGTGTCGTTCATCAATGACTTCGGCAAACACACACGCTCACATAAAAGTAGTGCGATGAAAGACGAATTCCATTTTCGCATCAACATTTCTTTCCATGTTCCGAATGTCTGAGAAAAACTCAAAGAGACAGCGAGAAAGCGAGGGTTCCAGTTACAGGAATCCCAATGAACCCCCCTTCTACAGGTAAATTTCTTATCTTCCGTCACTTAATTTAAAATCTTTTGAGACCTAGACATATGACCCATCTGTGCATCATTCCGGACATAGGCCGAACCAAGACCAGACGAGAACCTTTATATTGTTAAAATAAATTTATTTGGATCATACAGAAAGCCTATTTAATGAATATTTTTTTTCCTAAAACGTTTTTGTCAACAAAGAAAACAAGTCACAATGATACCGGTTAAATCCAGGTTTAAGTCACAAACCGCGACATAAACAGCGATGGCCCATAAGCATCCATTGGCAGTAGTCAGAGTCCGCCCTCCCGAATCATCAACGATACGGAATATATTTGAATTCCGAGTACGAGATCCACAATTTTGACCTAATAGATGAGTGCAAGCGACGACTCTAGTAATAAATATGCATTGAGCACTAGATGATGTGACGACGAACTAATTATTTCTAATTCGTGAGTTAGATTACCTGCACGTACAAATCATTATTAACTAAATAAATATTAGATACTATTAACTTAATAATAAATTTGATTTTTTAATGATAATTAACAAATATCATTATCATAAAAGTAGTTTGAATAATTACCAACGACTCGTAATATAAAAACAGATTTAATTATTTTCGGTTACCATAATGGAAGAATAAAAGCTTGTCTCATCAATAATCATCAGTTATTGTAATATAAAGGTAAATTTAATAATCATCAATATTATAACATAAAAGTGAACTTGAAGATTAGCAATCATTATAACGTAAAGGTAAATTTGAATGTATTAGTAGTTGTAAATTATTGTTGAAATAGAAATGAATTTGATTTGTTATCGGTTGCCCATTATTATAATAAAAGGTCTATGTCATTTTATCAATATTTCCTGACCATTAATAACATAAGTAGGTCTAAGTTTATCCATAACTACCCATTGTTGGTATCCTAAAAGTAGATTTAATTGTTGTTAATATAAAAAGGGTTTATAACTTTTTTCAATAGTTACTAATGATCCCCATCACGAAAATGAGTTCAATTTATTATAGTCCTCCCTTATTAGTAGCTTAAAGAAAATTCGATTTTTTTTGTTATTATCAAGTATGATCGTCAAAACTAGGATAGATTTAGAATTTTATCAATAGCTGCTGATGATTATTAACGCAAAGCAGCTATGAAGTTATTAAAAATTATTAATTATTATTAACATGAAGTTAAACTTAATGTATTAACCAAACCCAGAATATTAGAGCGAAAATAAATTCAGTCCTCGCCATAGGATATAGCTTATTGTTAAATTAAAAGCAGATTCGATTTTTGATAATCAACGATAAGTTTTGATGACCTAAAGGTAAATTTAATATTATTAAAGGAACAGTTGGAAACAATATTATCAATTTTAAACTCTCATTCCAACTTTTAATGAAATGCCGATTTTCTGACATGCGATACTAACAATGACGTGGGGGGGTGAAGGACTCTGAACGACTGCCAACGGATCAAAAATTTTGACGACCTCACGAATAACAGACCCACGAGTTGACCTTGACATATAACGACGCGAATAAGACGCATTCGATTATAAATTCCCGTAGGCAAACGATCAATTCCGACAGATAATGATATATAAATAATGTTGTACCTATTTTCAGAAGACTCGTGGACAGACGCATCCAGAGTCATAGCTCGTTTCCCCGCCCACTCGGTTGCCCGATGCAGGCAGGCGATGTGGGATACAGGCTTCTCCATATCCCCAGTCCGCGAAGCCCGGGGTGGCACACAAGGCGACTCCGATGAAGTGGACCTCCCATATGTCGCCATTAAAAGGGAACCAGGACGGAATCCGGCGAGAGAAATACGAGGACAGGCTGAGCGCTTGCTGGCTCGCCTCGAGCATCACCAAGCCGAAACCAACCGCCAGGTGGAACAAGCAAGGCAATATCTCCGGAGGGTGAACGAGGATATTGCGGCGGGCCGGATACCCAGTACTGACGGGTATGCCCCGCAATATAACGTCTCGTATGAATTAGACGATTCCAGACTCTAGAGACGAATGCCTGAAATGCGAGTGGCAGTTCCTCGACACATCTTGCCGAAAGAGATGAGAAACAAAGACGAGATTACCAAACTCCATCGCGAACACTCATACGCGAGAGAACAGTACCTCAAGAAAAGAAGATAGTACACTGAGAACATTTTTTTTGTGCATGAGATTTTATGAGATAATCCCAATAAATGTGTTCGTTTTCATGTTTCAGTTACTTATTAGAATTGTTATTTTTTATTTTATTTTGTTACGACTTTAACTGTTCTATTAACTAGAGTTTGACTTATAAAAATGGCCCAAGGACCCTTCTCGACAAACTACTACTTGTTTTGTTTTAAATAAATATTATGATACTCTGTCTTATTTCAGAAATGAACTTTCAACAATTCCCCATTCTACAAAGGGAGTTAGATAAAGCCCAGGCAGCCAACCGGGATTTACATCAACAGCTAATCCAGCTTACCCGAGAGATCCAGCAGATTAAGGGCACCTGGATCGAGCCGAAACGGGCAAAGGTGGTTTATCAAAGGAGGGAAGCAGCGCAAAAAGGATGGGCTGGCGAGCGACAGTTAACACAGAACCTGAAGACCCAAATTAAAGGGTTAGAAACAGCCCTGTCGGCGAGCCAAGGAGGGGCAGCGGTAACGTATCCGTTAGTCTTCGCCCCGGCGCAATTGGCTTACCGTGATACGATAGATCCAACTACATATAAAAACAAGCCCAACCGGCACCAGCCAAGAATAGCCGAACGCGCCAAACGTCGGCGACTCAAGGAAGCAATAGGATCGTGATTTATGACCTCGAATTTCTTTGTGGTTTTGTTCTTTTAATACATAACTTCATTGGTAGTTCGTAGTATTGACTAACCTAACTCAACCGACGGATTCGAAGTACAAATCTGGGAAATCGGAATAACAAAGAATTGAAGAGTTACTTAGGGACCCAAATAAAATCTAAATCGAGCACAGGCCTTCTATCGGCAGCTCGTTGGACCCACGGATCGTACGGTCAATTATAGCATTAGTAATAGCGCTCACTTTTTGCGGACGATCTACCCACTCGAACACAGTTCCAACGTTGCTTACCAACGGGTGCCGAGTGGTAATCGAAAGAAAATTTGTATGGGGTTGTCTGGGTAACAACCATATAGTTTCAAAATATCAACACCCAGAAACCCACCAATATTCTCTCAGATTTTAGAATGTTTAGTTGGTGTTGTATGTAGTATTTTAAGTTATCTTGGTGCTGGGTTTTCGTGATGTATTAATGATGCATTTAAACAATTCTCAAGGCTATTTGTGTTCTGGCCCAACACTGCTATGGGCATGTGTCTTACCCCATCGAGAAAAAAAATTGTCAGCGATATTGTAAAAGTCAGAATATATTATTTCATTGTTGATAATATTAACCCTTAAACATATTGTGTAGCAAATTTGCTACGTACCAGAATTTCACGTTTAGATCGCCTAAAATAAATAAGAACTAACCATTTCATAGTGTTACTTGTTAGCTACAAAGCTGTTTAACAAAACTGTTAATTTTACATTAGATTTTAAAATTATTTTTATAATAATATATTCAGTCAAAAGAACGTTATTTTATTTTATTCAAAATAAATAAAAAAATCAAGCAATTAAGAGTTAAATAAATTAAAGCGAAACATTTTTAATTGTTTAAATAATTGCAGATTTGTGATTCGCAATGAGTGAGGATAATTTGAAATGGGAAATAGCTAAATTAATTATTGGTGTTTTTAATGATGAGGATAAAAATATATTTATTAAATAATTAGAATATTTGGCGGCAAACAATTGTTGGAAAACAATTGAAACTTTTGTCGATGAATTCCAATTTTTTCAACAAAACTGCATGCTTAAAAACCAGATCCTACAAGCATTTGAAGGAGAGTCTTTGATGAACATTGTAGCAGATTACGTCAAACAAAGTACGAATTCTATAAAACTCAGTGATTCCTTTGATAATAATTATAATTTATATATTGTCCTTGGTATGACTGAAATGTCTTTATCTCATTTTTCCTATCATAGGTCTCTGATGGTATTCTAGAAGATATGTGGACGTATTTTATTTTCTTTACTATGTTGTTTTTATTATTATAAAACTTCAATAACTATATTGGATGGGAGAGGGGTTTAGATTAATGATGTGCGATCAAATCAGACCATATGGTAAGGCTCCTGGGACAATAAAATTTCATATAATCATATTATTACCACTAGTGACTATCATAGTTTTATGCTTTATGTCTTCAAAAAGACTCAAGGAATTTTCCTGAATGAGCATAAGGTTTATGAGAGTTTGTTGTTGATTATCTTTTAACCTTGCAATTAGTATTTTTTACATTTCTTCTATTAATATTCCTATTTTCTAGGTAATCATAATAGGTTGTATTGATACTGATTTATTTTACATGATCCATGTTTCAAGCTTTGTCGAGTACAATTGTCCTAATCATAGAATGACACCTACAATATCTGCAATATTTTCACCTTTTTATATTGCTTTGCAATTTTAATTTTGGTCTTCATATTATTGAAATGTCTTCTTTTATCACTAGAATCACATATAGTCATATTCGATATGACTAAGGGTTATGGATAATAAATTTTCCCTCTAAGCTGCACGCTAGCACCAAAATTACTTTAACTTTTTTATACACCTTCAGTTTTTTGAAAAATCTTTTGTGTCCGATGGTTTTGCCATGGAATGGCGACAGAATAAAATAAAACATTTTAAAGAAAGATGAATAATTATTTTGTTATGTGTCTACTTAAAAATATTATGCTAATAAAGTTATACATTTACACTATTGATTTGGGCAAAGTTTATTTATATTGAAAAACAAGAAATGTCGCCGTCAAAAACAAAACTAATTAAAATATTTAATTTTTAAAAGAAACCACCATATAAACACACGTTTTACGATATATTTCGACTGATTCACTATTGTTTCTTTAATTTTCTCCTGAGTTGTCACCGTGGACTTGATTCCACAGAGTTCAAAGATAGGCCTAATGTTATCTTTATAGATCTGGAATCCTTTTTTGTGAAACAAAGAGAAAGCTTTTAACATGTCTACTTCAGATTTTATTTCAATTTTAGTTAATTCAGCGTCATATTTATTTGCAAACAACACATCTACCATAAATCATTTTTCTAAAACGCTCGAAAAGTGCCTTTAAAATTAGTCTTTTTTTTCAATAAAAATTTAGAAGTTGTTATTTTGCTTCGTCAATAAATAAACATCTTTCGTACTTTTATAAGATGTTTTTGGGAATTGCTGGTTTGCTTTTATTATGTTCATTAAGTCGAATACAGTATAAGTGTATATTTTAAAAATTAAATAATAACTGTAAATATTAATTATGTAAAATATTATTAAAATAGTTTTTTCAAATTAACATATTAAATCTATAATATAAAAATTTAAAATAATAAATTTTGGTATGTTGATGTAAATGGAACGTATATAGAATTAAATCTATCCTTCTCGAAATATCAATATTTTACAGTTTAGAAAATCTCCTCAAAAATATTTTGTGTTTTATTAAAATTGGAAAAGATCAGTTTTTGAATTTTCGTGAAATTATTTTCGAAAGTGTTTTAATTATGGATGTAATAAATCCAAAAGGCACGCTATCTCTTATACGGAAAGTTATATATGTTTCCACTTGGTAAGTTGTGTCAAAATTTTAGACAATGTAATTATTAAACATTTATACAAAATTTCAGGAAATAAATGGCTGCGTCGTAAAAATAATATATGCAAGGCAAATTATTTTTAGTTGTAAAAAAATTATTTATAAAGATTTTCATGAAAAAAATTCTTCGCAATCTCAATGCTGATTAATGCAAATTTTCAATGTCATTTTTAATTGAAAAAGATTAATTTTATTATTTTTCAATTTGGAAAATTCATATTCAGAATTGACCAATGAAAACGACCGAATCAAGGGTAAATCCAAAAGAACAAACAAAACAGTAAGAGTTGCGTTTCATGAAATATTCCATGGGATATTTGAACGGATATTCTAGAGAAATTTACGGAAGCCGCGGAAAATATCTGCCTTAGGAAAACGCAGAAAAGTTTAAAAATTACGTATTTCTTGCAATCTAATTACTCATTTCCATAGAAATTTTGCAAAAGGCCTTCAACAAGAACATCAAAGGTAAAACAAATTTAATTTTTAATTAATTTTGGAAATTTTATTCTCAAAACGAAAACTGGATTTGTTATTGATTTCGTGTAGAATTTTTGCAATAATATTTTGTACCAGTCGTTAATATTTACCAGCACTAAATGTTATGACCCGGTTACCTCATTCGGATCTGGTGCTCCAAGATCCCATGAACACGGAATGCGCTTATTAATGGTATCTTAGCAATACCAATGTCAGTCAACATTTATTCATTCTAATTTAAATTGCCGATTTGCATTGGAAATGATGAAATGTTTTCCTTTAAGGCCATCAGGAATTCCTCGCAGTTATCCCAGGTGATGAGTCCTGGAAGCCGGTTGCCATCGATGGCCGATGAAACTATGCAGGTTTGTAATTATGCTTACTTCCCATTTTTGGAATTTTTCGCGCCGATTGAAATACATTTCTGGTGATTTAGTTTGTCTGCATTACCATGTCCACCAAATCACTTTATAACCCTGTTCACAATTCACGCAGCGGACTTGTTCTTTTCTGTGGATGTGGAAGCAAGATAACTTCAGAAATAATTACCCATATAATAAGTTTTTCTTCGTTCATTCTTATTTGACAACAAACAACATTATTATTATTATTATTTTTATTTTTTATTATTTGTCCTATTATTATTTTTATTAATTATAATTACTAATATTTGTTATTATTATTTATTTATTTATTATCAGTTATTATTAATTATTATAATTATTAATATTTGTTATTATTAATTATTATTATTTATTATTATTATTATTATTATTATTATTATTATTATTATTATTATTATTATTATTATTATATCAGAATTATTTATTATTATTATTATAACATTATATCAGAATTATTTATAAAAATATAATCTAAATAAATAGATTACCTAATCATGTAGTGTAAATTAAATGAAATATTTCGACCTAAAACAATTTCTGTTCACTTCAATAAGATATTTAACGAGTCACTGTGTTTTCTTTCCTAATTGAATTTTTCATTTCATATGCATCAAAAAATATAACAAATTAACAAAAATAAAAATTCTTCTTAAAAAATATTTATTGAATTATATATTTATTTATTTTTAATTATATTATTTTTTATTATTATTATGGTCATTATTTTCTAGACAACTGGTCAAATAATTGACTATGACGATGAACACAGTGTTGATGTTGAAAATCTGAGCAAAATCGAGATTCCAAAAGTATTAATATTATCATTATGGACGGTTCATCAGAAATAATTCCTTAATAATATTTATTGATTAATATTTAATTAATTATATTTAAATTAAATAAATCTATATATTAATAACGAAATCTCGTTAATATTTATTATATTCATGTATGCTTCAGTTTTAAAATATTTGACACTTAGATTCTTTAAAAGTGACTATTTGTTTTAATATTTTATTTGAAAGCAGATTTTGAAATTATAATACACTGTCTAATGTTATCTTTAATATATTAGTTTTATGTTCACGTTATTTTTTAATGTTTTTGCTTTGTTCTTAAACACCCTAGCAATGTTAAGGAAAGATGAATTGAAAACCTCTTATTTAAAGTTACCAAAACTTGATTGCCAGTCAACTTTTAACGAACATTGTACTGGTGTATTATGAATTTACAATCTTTACAATTTCACTGAAGGAACGGCTTTCTTTATAATACTGTATTATTACTGCACAATTCTTAAATGGTAATTTTCTTCTAGATGGCATTTTTTATTATATGAGATAGAAATGCTTTGCACTTATGCAGTTATCAACCCACCAAAAAAATTTGATGAGATTAAGTATAAACTAGGAGATTAAAAAGATTTATAGCTAATAAGTAACTTTTGAATATTATTTATTTTTATAAATTTTATTTTTTTAAAATTAATTATTTTGTTTTTACGTTTTAGTGTTAATATGGTCTTTTTATTAACGAAATATTTAATTCTATTAATTTTTTAGTAACTAAAAATGATATTCTACGCTTGTCTGCCTTGGCCACCTTAACACTAAAACAAAAATATAAAAATAAATAATATTCAAAAAAGTTACTTATTGGCTATAAATCTTTTTAGTCTCCTAGTTTATACTTGTTCCGTATTAATCTCATCAAATTTTTTGGTGGGGGGGGGGGGGAGGATAACTGCATAAGCTCCAAAGGTTTGGAGGGCGGACATTGGTTATACGGACCCTCTATTTTTTTCTCAAATGTCAATTAAGTTGAAATACTACTTTTATTACATGTGATAGCAATCAGATATATGCGTAAGGAACGGTTCCTAATTTGCCCTCACAGATGATGCCTTCATACCGAACCATTCTCTTTACACAATGGAAGAGAGGTTCCAAAATGGACCGAATTAGAAACTTCCACGCGAATGTTTTTACGCTTCTTGCATCTTGTACAGCGAAACACGTGACCATCTGGGCTGTTAGTGAATCGCTGGATGCTCATTTGATGACCACAGATATTCCAGTAGTTCATTGGGGTTGTCCGGTTGAAATCGACGAAGTAGTTAAACGCTAGGTAAATCCATCACACACTAAAACAATGAACAATTAAAAATGAAGAAGGGGGGTCCGTATAACCCATGTCCGCCGCTTAGAAAAATGGAAATAAGCATCGATTGTTTTTTATTTCCTTTTTGAAAATTTATTGTTAAATTAATGACAGCATTTAATGTTTCATGTTTTTCTCGCCATTATTAAATTGATAACAAAATTTGCGAAAAAGCATTACAAATAAAGTGTTTGGTCAATGTTAAAAGATTGTTTTGTTGATTATTGACGATTAAAATGTTTCAAATCGGTCACTTTATTTAATATTTAATTAACTATATTTAAATTAAATTAATCAATTAACTATATTATTAATGAAATCTCGTTAATATTTGTTAATTTTGAATTGAATTAAATGATAATTCTGTTTTTGAAAGTGATTCAAATCTTGAAGCTTCGCAAGTCCCTATTATAAACTATATAGTTTTAAAGATATGACCCTGTTGACATTGACTTACTTTTTGGACTTCAAAGTCAAATAAAAAAAAATAATATTTTATATAAATTCTAAAATTAATTAATTTAATTATTTGAATTGCTATTAAAATTTTATTATTATTGTGATTATTAAAAATAATTTTTTCTAAACTATCAAAATTGCTAATAATATAACCATAACCACTTATTTAGCATCACCCATTTCGTTGCACGAAGGAGTCTTGGCTTTTGGGAAATTAGTCATTTTGGTCGAATCCCTAATCTCATCTTCACCAACATGTTTCCACATTGCCACTTGAATAATCCTGACTTTTTTTGGGTTTTTTGATTGCAATGTCACAGCATTGAAATTTCCTCTTTCCATTGTTTTAATACAAAATACTGGGTCATATTTCATTTTTTATATGCATCAAATTTATAATACTATATAATTATTTCCTAATTCGGCAATGTTTCTCAATTGATAAGGGATTTCATCATAATTTTTCAATGTTTTTATTCCAGGCTGCAAAGATACAAGTAATATTAAATGGCAATCTAGGCATAGAAAAATAAAATAATTATGAAAATAATTAATATAAAGGTATTTGTTTTTTATCCGACCACCAAAATTTTTATATTTTATAATTTTAACTATAAAATGATTTGATTTAATTTGCAATGTATGGGTAAAATTTAATTCTCAAAATATGTTTAAGGTTAAGTTATGCATGTTTAGGCTGATACATTTTTACTAAATAAATTGATATAATTTATTGATAAATAACTCTCTTTAATTTAGTAATAGAAATTAGTTGAATATTTTATTTTTAAATATTTTCCTGGAAAAACTAATTTTCTTCATTATTTTATCTTTGAAAAATTTTTTTTTAAATAAATCAATTTTGTTAATTGAATATCAACTTGATTTGTTGAAATGATAATAAATTAATTGATTGAGCCTTTTATATATAAATAATATTACTCGAAACAAGATGAATATTAAAAATAATATTTTCTTTTAGATTAAATTTAGATATATATAATGTATGCTAAAATTCATGTTATTACTGTTATTTACCACTTTTGCACACTCAACGCATAATCCGTGTGGTTCATGCTCATTACCAGTCCAGGTAAAACCAAAATTTAAATATTCTTCATCGTACTTTCTTTTTTGAAAGTAAATTTATCGGAATCGGATACTTTTATTTAGTATGGATGTCTTTCAATGCTGCTTCTGTTTCACACAAAACAGACGTAGTCGTTTCACAACTAGAAGTAGCTTCAATGGCTTTAGCAGGAAGCTTATCAGTTTTTAGCCAAATATCCATTTTAAAACGGAATCGATTCCTAACTTAGCATAAATATTTTAGATAAAATTTATGAGCTTAAAAAAAGTTCAATAAATGATTTAAAATACTGAAAAATGTAATACGTAAAAATTTTATAAAACGTTAAAATTGTTAAAAAATAGTAAAATATAGGTTTAAACAAATAGTTTAAATATAAAAATTGATATAAAAAGATACATTAAAAAATTATGTATTTTTTTAAATACTAAAAAATGTAATTTACCCTTATTCTGCAATTTTTGCATATTTCAAAATCCAGTTTTGAACAAATTTTACAATCATGTGATATCTAATAAAAAAAGTATAAAAATGTGATTGCATACCTTCTTAATTAATTATAAGACGAAATAAAATGAAAGTTATTCAGTTTATTCACTCTTATGTACCATTATAAAGTCTAACTTATTGCAAAACAATTTTTAAGATTTTTACATATAAATTTATTTAAATATAAAACATCACTTAAAATTCTTAATTTTTTTATTCATAAAATTAACAAATAATTAAGTAAAATTTGATTTTTTTATTTAATAATATTAATTAACTTAAAATTTTAACACCTCTTACTATTAAAATTTTTAATAGTACCCTTTATATTGAAAATCTGCATTGTTAATAATGTGGGGTTCGTGGATTTCTGACCTTAAACCTCTTACATACGTTGATAATGTAACCAATGGTTCAGAGGCCGCCAAAGGTGAGCTTTACTTCAAAACTGCTAAGGCCTGGCCTTCGGTTGGGTTCAGCGAGCTGTCGCTCGAAGTCTTGGTCCCTAACTTTCGAATGATGCCTTCCTGACGTCTATCTTTGTTTAATGGAACTCCATCGCTTATTAAATCAAAATTGGAAAAACAATATTTAACGAAAAATTAGATGACACTGTTTATTTAATATTACAACAATGTTAATAATCAATTATGGTCCAAAATATTCGTCCGAATCACTCGTTTTGCCTCCAAACCTCCATTGGGTTGATTTGTTACTTGTAGACGCCGTCGTCGACGTTCCGATCTTCCAGGACTTGAACGGGGTCGATTGGTCTTGGTTGTCTGAATGAGTTCCTCTCGCTCGCGGTAAGCCGATTGAGGTGGGTCAAAAACTAGGGGATAAGTATTTTCATTGCCCTCCTGACTGGCAGTTAATGCTACATCTAGGCCACGAATTTGAGTGCGTAGAGCTTGAACTATCTGTCGTTCTTCTCGCCAGCCGCGTTGAGCTGCGTTCATCTTTTGGTATAACTTCTTCATACGTCCCGGCTCGATCCAGGTTGACTTGATGATTGACATTCCTTGCTTATTTGTAGTAACTGATTTTGGAGATCCACATTAACTTTCCGTAAATAGATGATTTCCTGACTGCTGACGTGGATTGAGCTCATATCTGAAAAAAATGATTGTATAAATTGATATAGTTATTTTTCATTTTTATTAGTTACTCCTCAATGTGAGAATATCGACATCGGAATTTAAAATGATTTAAGTAAACTATAGTATCTATTAATTCGTGAGTTTTACTTTTCTTTTGTCATTGTGATTTACATTCCTTATTAATGAAATTTTGAATTTCCATGATAAATTTGAATAATTGAAAAAATAATCGAAAATCAACTAAACTAAAATATTTTATTAATAACAAAATGTCTGTTGGATTTTTTGTGAATCATTTCTTAATAAGGTCTTCCCTATCTTCTATCTCGGAGAGATCTCATAAAGCGGTTCTGTCACCTCTCGCTGGGTAATGACACTGATACGAATGTTCATCTCTCCTATATAAGGAGAACTCTACACGCTGCTATGCTTCTCGAGTGGGGTTTCGGCCATGTTCGCGCTTGATAGCGAGACTGGGTACCTGGTATGCTCTCGGATTGGCCAACTGTCATCTCCTATTGTGGCCAGACTGTAACCGGCATTCCATAACGATTGCCGATATTGTGCTGCCATTTCGGAGGCTAATCGAATAGGCACCTTGTCTTAATTCTGTCAATAATCGGTTCCTCGTGTTTGATCGTTTACTAAAATAAAATTGACCGTCATCATTTTTGCCATGCAAATAGGCATATTTGGTTTACAAAAATTCTATATGGGAGTTACATTCCTTTTGTTTCATTGATTAAATTGTGCATTCCTCTAGGCCGGTGGCTTCGCGTCCTTGTTTGTCACTGTCCTACGGTACCCTCGGTTACTAGTTTCAATGTTGTGCATGAATATGTATGATTTTATAGAACTTTAATAGTAATTACAAAGTCCTACCTTTTACAGGGACCACTGTTGGATTCTTATGCCGTTTAATGGGAGATCGGAAAGTATTCATATTCATCGTCTGTTCTGCGTCCTTTGCCTGACCACCAGCGTTCGTCGTCGAAGCGGTCAATGTCGTTCGTTTAGTAAATCTCATATTCAAATAAAGGTAAATTGGCGATTCACATTATATTTATATTTGTCTGCTGAGTCAGCCAACAACAAAAATAAAATCATTCTATTACAGATCTCAACCAAAATCTATCACAGAAAATCTCTCTGACTTGCTCTTGATTAATATTCACTACCACGTTAATGAGAAAAATTATTTCTAGAATATCGACAAATCTATTGTGGCTGCCAGTAGATTGTCATCGAACAAAATTTGGCAGATCTTACCTATATGCATTTTAATACGCTTGATGCATTATTTATTTAATGCGGGGCCGTAACTGTCTATAAACAAGTGATGGAACTGGTTTTACGATATTACGCGGTATAGGTGCGTGTGTTCGTTCCAAGCTTGATTGTCTGGGTTGTTATGCGTCAGTAATAATGATAGTTGATAATTTTTGGAATATTAAATATGATTTATTTTCATTTGCAGAAAGGAACACGTTTTCAGGTAATTAGGGAGTATCATTTTTGGCCGAATGCTGCCCTTATTTCTCCTTTCTAGTCTTCCTCGTCTGTCCGATATTGAGCGTCACGATTTTCGTTCGGTTCCTTTGCATTTATGGGCCAAAATATTCGTCTGGATCTCTTGTTCTGCCTCCAAACCTTCATTGGGTTGATTTGTTACTTGTAGACGCCGTCGTTGACGTTCCGATTTTCCAGGACGTGATCGGGGTCGATTGGTCTTGGCTGTGCAGATTTCGTTCGGAAAAGAGGGACATTCGAGTCAATGGTTAACTGAAAATACATACTTAGGTCCAAATTATCCTCACTTTAAGAGCCATTCGTGTGCGATGATGAAGATGTATGTGAATCATTCTTCTACTTCTCTTATGGACAAACTTACCACAGTATAGAAAATCGTGGAAATTATGATTTACTCAGATTTCGGATTTGAAACAAATTTTCTTTAATTGAAAATCTTGAACTAATTCTCTTGTCTCATTTTAATTTCTAGTGTCATGTTAAATTTTATTATTGTGTTATGTTTAGTCATGGATTTTGTATTTAACCTATCTAGAAGTCGATAGGGCTTCTTGCTAGCTGGAAATTACAAGGTCAACCTCGTTACTAAATCAGATTATTTGGTGGAAACTCTCATGTAGTTCTGGTTCAATATTGATAATTTTTTTACGGAAACCTCATTAATTTGTAAATTACCCTTAATGAATTAAATTTGGTCGTTGACATGGGTTATTGTTGATAATGACTATCTTTAACAATTAAGTTTGATCGTTATTATAACTTTTATTTTATAAAGTTTGGTCGTTTCTATGATTTATAATAGTGGATTGCTTGTGGTTGAATCATTACTATAATTTACATTCCATATTAATATGGTCATTCATATTTAACGTTAGCCATCTTCGTCATAAGTGAAATTCGTTATGTGATTTGACCTCAGCGTTAGTTATTCATACCTATTTTAATTTTTATACTAGCGATTCCTATCGAATAAAATCACATTTAGTTATTAATTCGATTCATATTTTATTCTAATTCGCCTTAGTATTGATTAATTTTTTATTTAAATTTCGTTGGATCGATTTTGCACCCATCCCACTGGCTCATTTACCCAATTTTGATCCTAGGGTTGAATTATGTTCATATTAGGATTTTAGGAGTGCCCACTGAGCTACTCGATGTTGATGATTTGAGCCGATGTGTGCGAACATGAGTTTAGGTCGATTTTTCGGACGAGTGAAGCAGCCAAAAGCCTATCCCTCAATCTACCCGACGCTCCTATAAGCTTGAATAATTGACGTTTAGTATCCGTCGTTACTCACGACTAGACCTTCATGTGCACAGGTCATAGGCGGAGAAACCACTCTTACACATTCTGATAGTGTGTCTAATTTTATTTACTTGCGATTTGTGCTGGCTGTGGGCCGGAAAATTTCGACAAAAATAAAATGAAACCTGATTCGTTTGAAGCATATAATTGACATTTATGACATAATTAATACATTTTCATTCACACGCATCATACTTGCAGAGGACACGCTCAAGTAGGGACTTACTTGTAGTTTACTTGAGGACGTGTCGTGTAAGTCGATTTTTCAAAATTTCGTTGAAAGTTCTCGCTGACTAGTTCTTGCTGTAAAGATAATTTTCAAAGAAAAAGCGTTAGAAATATTTATAAATATTTTATTTTTAACCAGTTTTTTCATTAAAATGCTGGTTTTTATAAATTAATCTATTATCGATCAAATTCTCATGTTTCTATGTTAATTTCGTGCGGTTTTTGGTGCATTTGTGTATAATTTTATTTACTTTTCTGTTTATTCGATTTTATATTTAATTATATTCCTTCTCATATTTTAGAGTGTTTAGTTGGTGAATATAGGTTTGATTTTGAATATGCCTTGATATATTTGCATGTTATTTCTGATTCATTTAAACGAAATCTTGTCTTGGCCCAACAATAACATGAATTTTTAAAAAACTTTAATTGCTTATGGAACACAGATTGAAAAACACTGGTTTAATGTATTAAAAATAAAAAATTTTCCTAAAATCCTAGATCTCCATACGAAGAATAAGACCAAGCTTGTTGATATTAATTTATTAAAATAAAAAATTTTCGATATTTCATTTAATAAAACAATATGATGAATTTCTTAGTAATAATACTTTTATCTTTCAGTAATTTTGTTATATGCTTCAGTTTAAATTGATATTATTTGAATTTATTAAATATTTAGTCGAAAGCAGCAAAGATTAAAGAAAAAATTACACAATACCGTGTTGAAATTTTTCATAGGGAAAATTTAATTGATGAATTGTATCAAAATTTGATATCCATTTGAAAAATAAAGCTCATTTGAAGTATTTAGTTTTTGCTTATTAAACAATAAATGGAATTAATCAAAACCTAATAAATTATTAATTTAACGTTTTCAAATAGTTTCAGATTTTTGTTTATAAATAAACAGTAAAGCCGACAGTTTAAAATAAGTATGAGTTTATAAAAATTATAATAATAAATAAAGATATAAGAAAAAAATAATTTTATTCAACTTTTAATTAAAATAAAAGTATTTTATTATTTAACATTTATTCGTTATCAGACATATCAGTAAATAAGTTACAATTTGTTAATATTGGTTGTAAATAGATTTTGATTGGGCAACTATATATTTAACTATATTGGGCAACTATTACATCCTGAGATTGTTTTTAAATCATCATTAGGCAATAAAGAAATGCTAATGCATTTATATTTTAGAGCAACCCAAACAGACATGTTCGAAGGTTTAGATTATTCACTTCTTTCTTTTGATTACACTGACGAGAACTTTGAAAGGATTCTTTTCCCAGAAAGAATATTCTTTAAAACTTAAATAGACCTTAACGACAATTTTTCTAAATATCATCTAGTTACCTAGGTTATAAGAGAAGTTGCTGTCTCAAACTTCTCATTAATATCTCTCTGTAAAGAGCACCCATTCAAGGCAGATCCTTAACTCAAAAAAATAGCTTCCGAGAGATACAAGACGCTCTTTCCTTGGCTTTCTACATATCTTTATGAGAATTTAGACTCAAGTCTTTTGTAATCTCCTTATAGTCTACATTCCATTTTAACTTCGATCAACACAAATATAAGAACCATCAAAGTTACAAGGACGTTACGGAACTGTCAGACCGTTTATGCTTTATTTTCTGAGTCTGCCAGAAACTGCTACTGGTCTAAATATTTTTTAACTCACCTACTAACTTTGTGCCTAAATTGAAAATTCCTTGAGGGTATGTTGAGGGTATCCTTATATTAAAAAGTATGATCTGAAGATTATCAAGAGTGCCTTCAATCGATTCCACTAAATCTATGCATGAGCTGTTGGGATTGTTTTCTGGAGTGTTGATAGATGATGAGACTAAATTGGTTGTATATTGTTGGCGAACATGGTTTGTTTTAATTTATTTTTCTAGGGTTTTTGTGTGACTCCCACCTAAACGACATCAAGATTATTATTCTACCCCTCCTATGTACCCATGGTGATGGCCATGTTGGTACTGTACATAGGGGTTGAAAATTCATGAGCAGATGAGCTCCATTTCTAGAACTACTCACGATATTTTCACTTTCGCGTTCTTGACTGCCGATGGAAGGTCTTACGTCGTTCTCTTCCTATATCCTGGTCCTTACTCGTCTATTTCTATAATTCCTATATCTATTTGTCATCTTTAACCATTGGTTATTAAAGTATCTTTCAAAAATTTGAGCAGCGTTCCGCCCTTATTTTTTGGTAAATTTCCTGTTTCATTTATTTAATCACTGTATATTTATTTACTCCGTATTTTAAATTTGATTCACAGTTCCTTAGCTCCTGGTACACTTCCCATGATGTTAAGTGGTTACAACCCTCTGTGGTCACTTTAACACACATAACTCTCATCTGCCACATTACATCCTTCGACTATTTGAAAATGTTTTTTACTTTACGTTCCTACACTATCCTATCCCTTTCTACTCGATTTTACGATTAATTTTTTGACAAGATTTAAATTTTCTATACAATAGACAAAACCTTTTCCCCTCAACTTAAGTCGCACTTCCCATGATTTTAAGTGCTCACTCCGGCCGACATTTCCATCAGACGCTGTGTGTTTTACAACGACGCCCTACGAGTAGAGCCCTGCGTCTTTCGACCATAACTCGTCGTGGACAGCCGAGGGATTAAGAGTAGCGTGACCAGCAGTCACAACTAGTGGAAATAAACTCGTCAGCCGAACCGCCAGTCTGCCCTCCTAAAATTCTATTGCAATATTTATTATACGTAAGATTTTATGGGGACTTGTCAGTGGCACCAAAAGATGCCACGACCATCTAGAATAAAGTTAAAATAAACAAAACATTAACTTCGAAACATATATTTATGCAAGATAACAATACTTACAATCCACAATTTTGTCAGTCAAGCAACCAAATTTGAAAAATTGTCATAAGTCGACATAAATATTTTCTAAACATTTGTCTACAAATGTCTAAAAATGTCTAAAAAACATTTGTGTATAAAATTATAAAATTGACTGCTGTATATATATGGTTTTCATGCGTGGGTGCGACCAATCAAAGAATTTTGAGCCTTTTTCGGCTATTTTTCGGGGGTTTTATTGCTTTTATTTTATTTTAAATATTTTATTTTTCTCTATTTTTTGATATTATTTTATTTTTTATTATTTAACTCAGAGCTTCTTAAACTTTTGTAATTCACGACCCCATTTATGATTGCGAGTTTCTTGACGACCCCATACAAATATAAAAGAAAAATAAATTTATATTTTTTTTTAAATTCCTATAACATCTTCTAATTCTAATTCATAGTAAATGTTATTCAAGTTATTACAATACTCTTAATAGAAATGCAGGTACAAACAATCTTTCCGAACTAGACATTTTCTGTTAAATTGTATTTTTATCTCGCGACCCATGGTTTAAGAAGCCCTGATTTAACTATTCTCTTTGATTGTTTCTCTTTTTACCATTTGAAAATAAAATTTTTGGTCATTGCTTCCGCCTATGTATTTTCTAAACCTTCTTTTGCAAGGTTTTGGCGGTTTTATGTTTATTTCTGTATCTGTAGGCTTTTCAATTATTTTAATTAATATTTGTTTTATTTAATTTTGTTATGTTTTTATTTTGTTTTATTTAATATTTTTGATTTTATTTTTGATTTTTGCTTGTAATTTCACTTGTAATGCCAGTTCAGGATGAAGATATTTTCATTGGGTTCGAACTCAGTCACTATCTAGATTCTAGCAAATCAGAGAGCGGTGAGATTTTAACACCAGAAGAAATTGCTCCCTTACTAGAAGTGTTGAATTAAGGATTACAAGTAGAATCAGACTCAGAAAGTCTAAAATATGTGCCGCTAAAGAAAATGTCAAAAGAATGAATCTATCTATATAGAGCTTTTAACAAGCTGATATATAAACTCAGAGAAATCAATCCGGAAACTCTTAGAAAATTATCGCAGAACTACTACTTTGGATCGGATCCTCTTGTGAAACAAAATATTTACAGATCTTCTGGGTATTAAATTACCTGCAAAAAAGAAAAAGAGAATCCAGTCAATGAATAAGACATCTAAAGTAAGTTAACAATAGAGTTTTTATTTTAAAATAAAATTTGATTTTAGAAAACTTGTCAACAGAAGCTCAGTTAAATCAGAAGTCTCAAAATCGTGATGTGTTTTTGTAAATACTCTTTTTTATAATTTCCTTAATCATTCGAAATTTGTTGTAAATAAAATATATTTTTCTTATCATCTGTGATTATGCAAATTATTTGTAATACAATGTGAAAATATATTCAAAAATGGCGACAGTGATTTTGGATCAGTGAATAAGATATTTTGTTTTCTTGAAGTTTTTGGTTTTCTGAAGGACACATTCGTATTTCCCCGGCTGATTGGTACAGTTGCTGATAAGGTATTGAGTAATTGAGTTTTTATTTTAAATATCGTTTTAATAGTCATTTAAATAGTCAATAGGTACGTTATATTGATGATGAATAATGAAGAATCTCGCTTAAAGTGGAAAACTACCAATAATCATTTTCCATGACCATCCGGATATTACATATATTCTATGAGTCGATAATATTTGTGACATTATTACCTTTATTGTTGTGATTACAACATAGAATCCCATTAATCCTGCGAATGCTTGTCCTAAAAACATGAATTTCCTCCAGATCTTTTTCATCGTTTTATATGTTGCCTTTCTAAAGTGATCTGGTGTTAGAAGGTATTCATAATCGACTTTACCTTCCCCGTTAGGCAATATTATATCAATCATTTCTGAGATTACACGTTCCTTTTTCTGACTGAAATAACAAATTTCTTTGAGCTTCTTCGATATCCTCACTTGCATTGAAACCCATTTGTGCCATCTTATTTAAGGATGTAAAATTTACTAGGTATTCTAGGTTTGTTAATTCTAATATATCTGGAGTTCTCACTCCTCGGTAATCTGGTAATGCTATCCATGAATCCTGTGCTAAGCGATGGGTTCCATAAATCCATACTCACCGGTAATTCATTTGTACATTTTTCGTATTTCATAATTTTTACTGTAACTGCTTTGCATTTGTAGCTATATAGGGCCTCCCCGAAGATTCTGGCAAACACACAATTTTCTGATATTAGCATAGGTACTACTAAGTTTGGATTTGTAATGGCCATTGCCATCCTGTTTCTAAGTATTTCTTTATTCAATTTACAATCATTTAGAATCATTTCCAGATATATGTTCTCCATAATGTTTTGACTAAAATGGTACAAATAATCAATTTTATTGTTAAAATAGTGAGTGAGTTTAATATCATTTATGTGTATTTTAGTTTTTGCCTCATGCACCATCATTTTTGATACGTAAACACCTCTGTAATTTGTTGTATGAACCATTTGCCCACATTTATTGGTAGCCTCCTTTTTTATAAAACGCATAATATCTGTTGGTAATGTCGACACTAATATTGGTGTGGTTTTCCTCGTCCATACTGGAGTCAACCTGATTGTGCCATTCGATTTATAATTTATATTGAAATTATCGGGGCTTTCTCTAAACTGTTCTCCACTTAACTCTTTGAAAGTCATAGTTTTCAAATGCGCTAAATTACATATATTAGTTTTAACATCAAATACTAGAATGGATTCTCCGGTGTGGCAATTACTTTGTCTCATATTACAAAACGGATGCGTTTGAGTTTTCCTGTTTCATCATCAAAAACTCCTTCAAATTCTCTCAATTCAGTGAAATATTCTTCAATCACCACTGATTGTTTAATAATTTTTACATTCACTTTATATGGTTATCCTTCGCACGTTCCATTTTGTTGTATTACTGCCTTTACAACAACTGTTTCTTATTCTGTGATTTACTTTTGCCTTCAATTTAATTTCCGGATTAATTTTTAACTCCTCTGTTTGAAACGCAGCTAAGCAGTTTTCTGGCATTACCTCTACTGGTCGTGGAACAGCGTGCATTTTTATGATGTGTGGCTCCATTTACTACAGAAAAACACAAAAGTAGTTCGCTTCACAATACATTCTCTAACTTTGGCTCGCCGTAGATCAGATTCCTGATACACATAATATTTTATATCATTTTCTACTTTCAATTTCTTTGGGTATGCATGCGGACATTCTGTCATATCCACAACCGAATAAATTTTTCCCATTTCTATTTGGGAACAATCGTAAGCTGTTATACCTGTAGCTTGTGTAATTATTGTACATAAAATAAAGAGCGTAATTATTGCCCATGGAAATATATTCTTTTTTCTTACCCCCGGGCTATCCTTTCCATTTAACGGTTTGTATGGTAACTTTTTTCATCACTTTCATTTACTATAAGATCATTATTCAACTTCTTCCAACATCCATTCTTTTTAATCCACTTTAAAATATTCATTTGAGATTCGTGCTGCTATATCTATCAAATTTTCCAAATTATCCGTTTCTGCTATCGCATGACCACCAATTTCTAAAACCATATAAGTTAAACTTGTTAACTTTATCGATTCCATTTTTAGTCAAATTTTCAATTAATTTCTTATCACAAAATTTATTGTTTTCTCCAAATCTTTGCACAACATTTAGAAGTCTGTTTTTCATTTCAGTTACCATGTTTCCTAACTCATACTCTACATCCATCTTTATTTCAAACATCGGATATACTGCTTTAATCAAGCCAATTAATATTATTTTGTTTCATCAACTTCCTGTTCAATTCTCATTAAACTCTGCTTTATCTCGTATAAAGTTCTAGGTTTCCTAACAATTATTTCACTATTTCAGATATTTCTTGTTTTTCCAAATGTTCTAACTGTATTTTATTATTCGATTTATTTTCTTCATTATCACTGAAAATTTCATCTATTTTTTTTCGTTGTATTTTGTTTACGTTATCTTCCTCTATATCTGTATTTGAATTCTCCAAATTATTCACTGAATCTACTTTCTGTACCTTTATTGTTACTACACAATTTACTAAATACTATGCCCTTCAATCGGCATCTAGTTATCCGTTTTCATCTAATTCCTGTGGCTTAAATTCACAATCATATAAATATTCATCATCATCTAACTCTTCACCTTTGAACATCAATATAATAATTCCATCTTTTCCTATTCGGTTTGGAGCTCTTTTTCGTAACTTCTGAACCTTTGTACACCAATGTTCTTTTATATACTCTGTCTTTCCGCAATCTTCATAATCTATTGCTATAATAAATGGTTTTAATTCCATTCCAGTTTCTCTTAATTCTCTACTAAATCTTCGCATCAAACATTTCAATTAAACATTTATAGTAATATTACGAACGATTTTAATTACAAGTGGAAACTAACTTTAAGTTCACAAGATCCCAACTTTATTTACCACTGTCATCAGTTATCTCTTAGTTGTTGAAGTCCTCGGTACTCTCTTTCTTGTATTTCTAATTAATTAACTTGGTTTTTATTTCGAAACAAACCATCTCAACGAATGAACAAATTACAACACAAAATTTTATTGGATTACTACAAACAATTATCATATACAACCGATGGTAAATTCATGTAAAAAAAACATTCCACAGTGATGGTCATAATCATGATTTAATTGTTCTTTAATTGTTGGAGCCGTCGGCGCTTCTTCTCTGCTCGCCCTAGCCTTGTATGGGTCTTCGGCTTCCTTTGAGGTTTCCCTGGAAATATCCGATCCTAATAGGTAACTTGTGCCGGGGCGAATACCAAGGGGTAAGTGACAGCACTCCTCTCTTGGCTTGTCGCTACTGCTACTTCTAACCCTCTGATTTGAACCTTTTGAGCTTGATTCAGGGCCTTTTCTTCCTTCCACCCTCTTTGAGCCGCTGTGAGTCGTTGGTAAACTCGTTTTACTCGGGAGGGTTCGATCCACTTGGCCTTGGTTCACTGGAATTCGCGGCCGAGTTGCACGCATTGTTGGTGTTGGTCGATATTCTCCCGTCGCAACTTCTTTAGCTCCAGTCCAATTTCTTTTATGGCGTTCATGGCTGAATTTATGGATATGATTAATAAACTACATTAGTTGCACATTTATAAAACAAAATATACTTATGGAAAACTGGTTTACTTTTCATTAATGAGTTTAATTAATTATATATTAAGTTACTAATATTGATCTTAATTTATTACTCATTTGCATCTTTAGTCTACTAACCACTAACTTACTGTCCATATCTGGAAATTTTATAAAAGAAAATTTCAAACTACATCATTATTTAATTTAACTCTACAATGAGGTTGTTCAACCGAACACAATTATAATTAACAACTGAAACATTTATTTTAATTATTACAAATTTACATTCCAGCACGGATTCATCTCGCAATTTTTGTCCGTAAGCCTTATGCGTAGTTTCGTGTCTTTAGAGGACGTCGCTAATAGGCATGTTCCTCGCTCGTTTTATCGGTTAGTACTCCTAGAATGTCGGGTTAAAGAAGCTGTTTGGGTACAACTACATGTATCGGTGCGTTGAGCTCCAAGAGGGCCGGATCTTCTGGATCGAAGGCTACACTGTATTAGGATACATAGCCATAGGAGCTTGGGATGCGGCCACTGGAGATATCCGCATTAATCGTCGCTAACTGCTTGCATTGCAGGTTGGCTCTCCATCAGTATTTTCTTTCGAGGTGTTCGAATTGTTAAAGCATCACCTCGGCGTCATGGCGGATCTCCCGAGCCGATCTCGACCTGGCTACATTTTTATGGCAAGGCTGGGTAATTCCACGTCCTAGTCATAGTTATTCTGATTCCGGTGATGCCGTTTCTGTGTGCCGTGCGTAGATAGGGAGTATCCCCGATCCCACAGGGCTTGTCTGTAACGTCCGGCGGATTTGCTGGGGATCGTTAGAGTAGTACGTGAGTTGTCCGTCCAATTTCTGCAAGCTGAATTAGACGCTAATGATATATATGGTTAGATTATTATATCAATGGGTTTCATATTAATTAAATCCAATAACATTTTATAATTACTATTTAGCGAACAAATTTAATAATCGAATTACCACCTTGAGCATGGTCCTTCGGGTCGAATATTTGGTCAGTTCTCTCAACTCGGCTGGTTTCATGGTGAATAATATCTCGCTTCTTTATTGTTTTCATGTTCACGTTAGATATATATAGTAAATAATGCCATCAGCTGGGATATACGCCTATTTATATGGAGAGAAGAGGGCCGGGTGGCGAGCGTCTGCTACCACTCGGGATTCTGCCCCTGTGGTTTATTTCTACGACTAATATTTATATAATCATTTATTCACGAATTTTAGAAATTGACTTCAATAATTCAACTAAATTTGTCTCCAAGTCTGGCGCTCGTGAGTAATCTACTAGCTGTCACCTGATTACACTGCTGATTTATGTTTATAGCCGGTTTGTGATTTGCTTACGAAATAATTCCTAGCTAATCAGATATTCCACTGATTATCTCACTGGTGTTTGCACTAGTGAGGGGCTGTGCGCAGTCACATGTGTCAGGTAATAGATTATTATGTAATACATTATTAGATTGTATTAGATATCAAATTAGATATCAATATGGGATTGAAATTTAGCTTCAACTGATTCATCTCTGAATATTCCAAATTTTCAGTTCGATATCCGATGATTTTATTTTTCAACGACTTATTTGTCAAAAAATCTCTCCGTAACAACGTCTAAATTTTCCAGTGGGAATTCAAAATGATCATTGTATATATTTGTTTGAAGCTGTCCATGAAGTGACATCACGGAGGTCTTTCTTTTCTAACAACTCAATTGTATTCCCTCCGTCGCGCTTCCAAGGTTAGGGCAACGTACCAGATCATCATTAATAGCTGAATCGTGAGCACAACATTCCGTTGCATGGATATATTCACATGGAATTTTACTTTAGGTGGAATTTTTACTATTTCTATAATTAATTATTTATATTTAGAGGTAGTTAATTGTGGTTGTGAAGTTTGTCTCATTGCGAATATCTCAATCAACGGGTGGTATCTATGGGGTCTGATTCGGGATTTTTCTAAGGGTTTTCTCGCGTTGGATCCGACATATGGGGACTCGAGGTCAAGTAGCATGGTGATCTATGCTATTTAATAAACTTGCTAAATAGTTGTCTTGTTATTTATGATTGGGTTTTTTTATGCCTGATATAACGTATTAGTTGTTATTATTTTAGGATATTTATTCAGGGTCCTTTTTATGCATCTATTCTTTGTCATTGAATTATTCGGGTTGGGTTGATTCTTTCCCTGTATTTTTAATACATCTAGGTTCCGAGATTTTATAGGTGTTATTTTCCTATGCCTATCTAGTTCGACTAACGTTCTAACACGTCGTGGTACTAAGCTGTTATTTTCACAGTGGTTCTGATTTTTTATTTCTAGTTTACATGATTGGGTGGATATTCCTTGCAACTAGATGGTTCAGATGATTAACCCTGATTTTATTAACGTAGCTTTAGAGGTGGTGTTAAAATTTATACATTGGGCCCCACTATTGCCGGTACTTTGACTCAACTTAACTGTAACGTTATTAATTTATACTTTGTATACTAGAATTCGCTTTCACTATTTCATTAGGATTTGTTGCATTTAAATCGAATTTAAAAACTTAATTTTTATCAGTACCCGTGAGTACAGTCCTATGCGTGCTTAGAATTTTACCTTTGATTTTACTATTAATATAACCGTCATGACTGTTACATCGATTTCCGCAAACCCCTTTCCCTTTAACCAAAGGTTGACCCTAAAGTGTTTGCATGTTTACATTAGGTTTTAAGAGTGCCCACTGGACTACTTGGTGTGATGATTTTGGCCGATATGTTTCAAAATTTAGTCAAATTTTCGGGAGTGGGGTGAAAAGGAGTCAGCCAAAACACTGGTTGCCGATCTTCCCACTGACCCTATAAGCGAAAATAAATTGACGCTCAAGCCCTTCGTTACGGCGAAGTCTCTCACGGGCACGAGCTATTGGCGGGTGAACCGCACTTACACCACTCGATAGGGATGTATGATTTTAATTACTTGCAGTTGAGTGGCTGTGGGCCGGAAAAATTTCGACAGAAAAGCACAATTTATACTCTCAGACTCATATAATTGCTCATAAATTACATTACATCACTTCATTACATCTCTTTCCTCCTCATAAATTACATTGTATCACTTCATTACATCTCTTTCATAATAATCACTTATCCTCACTTCAGTAGTTTTTCGAGAAATGCTTGTCGATAATCCGTTTGGCTCTAAATACTTTGTGATCCAATGCTGTTTTTCCTGCTAAAAAACGTATTAGTTTTTTTAGAGAAAAAGTAATCCCTCACAAGTGATTAAATTCTGCAAAAATGAATTGGTATATATACCTGTTTTGTCACCCTAACCTTGCGTGTTATTTTTAATGCAATAAAACAAAATTTGACCTTGAGATTATTTGTATAATCTAGCTTTAATTTTTATTATTTTCTTGATTTAATTTGACAATTTCTTTCTTAAATTTTTAATTGAATTATTTCTACCTAAAATTATTTTATTTTAATTCAATTTTTTCATTTTTTTACTTTTACGTAAATTGTCAATTTTCGGTCAAATCTTTATGTTATTTTGCTATTTTTGTGTTGGTTTCGTGCGGGTTTTGTTATTATTTTAATTTATTTTTATGTTTTTGATTTTATATTTTAATTATATCTTTCTCTCATTTTAAGGTTTTTATTTGATGTTTTATGGGTCTGATTTTAAATCAGCATGTTATGTTTAGTGCTATTTCTAATTCATTTAAGCAAAACTCAGTGCTGGCCCAACAGAATTAACATTTAATTTAAAAAAATTATTTTTTATTAATTTAATTTTGTAATAAATAAAAATTATAATATTTATATAAATAAAATTTTAAATTAGTTAAAAGTTATTTGAATATATTTTTTAAATATTTATTTATTACAAAATTAAATTAATAAAAAATAATTTTTTAAAATTAAATGTTAATTAAATAATTAAATAAAATTGGCAACGATTTAATTAAAAGATAACGCCAATAAAAAACTTTTCGTACGATATATTTCGACAGCATAACTGTCATCTTCAGGTATTCAAAACCAACTAAAAATATTATGAATTAACATTTAATTTAAACAAATTAGTTTTTATTAATTTAATTTTGTAATAAATAAATATTTTAAAAATATATTCAAATAACTTTTAATTAATTTAAAATTTTATTTCTATAAATATTATAATTTTTATTTCTATTATAACTTTTAAAAAATAATGTAATTTAAAAATTCAGTTATTTTAATAATATTAAAAAAGAAGGTTTTTTTTTAAAAAACAATACATAAACATGATTTAACATACGTAAACTATTTAAAAACATTCAAAACATTCGTAGTCACAGCACTTTGCACATTAATCTTTGGATCCAATGACCTTTCAACAATGCTTCACATATCACGCGTTCCCAATAATTATTAAAACTTTTCAACAAAATTCTAAAATCAGACATTCCTATTTCACTTTTACAACGTCTATTGTGCTCACTAATATTGGTCAAACCCTTCAATCGACAATGCTCTAGAACTCGAGTACTCGAGTAAATGTTAATTCATAATATTTTTAGTTGGTTTAGTGTACCTGAAGATTACAGTTATACTGTCGAAATATATCGTACGAAAAGTTTCTTATTGGCGTCATCTTTTAATTAAATCGTTGTCAAATTTATTTAATTATTTATTTATTATTCATTTACAATTTTCATTTATTTACAACAACATGTATCAACTTTCTAGCAACGGTAAATTATTATTTTATTTTTTCAATTTTAATTCTTATTTTAGAAAAATTAATGTCTATATTGGTCACCAAAATAGATGAACTATTTCCAAATGTCCTGAGAGAAATGATTTGTTGCGCGCTAGAAATCATCCCATTTAGAATGTTGCTGGCAACAGAAATCGATCTGGAGTTGGTGCTTCAAGAATTTCTACAGGACGTCCACTAAGACCTTCCAAAGGTTAATAATTAAACAATTTGTGCATATGAATGCGATGCATGCATGAAGCGAAGAAGGAAATACGTTATTTGGGTATTAATATCCGAATTAAAGAAATATCATGATTCTACAATAGTAGATGGTGTTTGAATGTTTATTTTATGCAATAAATGTTTTCAATTTATTAGTTTTTATTATTTTATTGTTCAAATCGACTTTTTGTAAAAAATTTTATTTAAATTTTATGTAAACTACTAGTGATTTTTTTTATTAAATGCAAATAGCGAATTTAATACAAATTTTTTTATTGTAATTCAAACAAACAACTGATGTGAAATTTAAACACAGCAAATGCAACACAAATGCACGAGTTTGATTGGTCAACCTTTGTTATAAATACACAGCGCTCTTTAAAATTAGTCATAATTTCAAAATGACTAAGAAAATATGTGAAAACAAAATTGTTGAGAAACCAGTAAATCTTCAACAAGAGCAAGTTTTCCATAATTTCAAAATGTATTTCCTAGAAGATCCGATGGAAATTAAGTTATCGAATCCAGTTAAGTTATGCAAAACTCCTTATCCCCATCTCATGGCTACTTTGTCAACCGAAGATTTTGAGGTCTTAAAGAAGATCTTTATGAAAATAAATAACAAAATTCAAATGACTACTACAGTGTTCTTCAATGTTCGTCAAGCGCGATTTTATGATGCTTTTCAAGAAATAATGTTCAAAGAGAATGAGAACTGGTAGATTATAATAATTTATCGGTTTACAATTTTCAAAGTGTCAGATAGTAGGTAGTTATGAGCACTCTGCGCCCACACACCATTGCATAATAGTATATGGCGAGGGGGAGGGGTTTCTCGTGATTATTTTTTGTGTGTATTGATTACTTAATGATGTAATTTTTTGTGTGCAATTAATTTTTTTCTGTGTACAATTAATTTTTATTTTTGTGTGTATTTTTTCGAAAATTTTAAATGTATTTTTAAGATTAAATTTTAAGTGTATTTTAAAATTTATTTTTTAAGCATTACATATTTTTAATTAAAATATTTTATAATAAAATTTTAGTTTGATTTTTGAAATAATTTTTTTAATAAAATTTTTAACAAAATAATTATTAAATTTTTATGATAAAATATATAATGTTTTAAATGTTTTAAAATTATATTTAAATAAAAGAAGATATTGTTAACATAAAATAATAATAATAATAATAATAATAATAATAATAATAATAATAATAATAATAATAATAATAATAATAATAATAATAATAATAATAATAATAATAATAATAATAATAATAATAATAATAATATTAATTCATCCAATTTAAATCTTTATAAAAAAAACTATAAACACATAAAATAAACTCGTAAAAGATAAAAATCTCTATAAAAAAACTATAAACACATAAAATAAACTCGTAAAAGATCAAAATTTTTAAACTTTGTAATAAAAATAAATCAATAAATAAAAACAAATTTATACTGTAATGTTTATTTAATAAAAATCTTCATCTTCTTCATCGTCGTCAGTGAACTGCACATCGTCTATATCTATTAGTTCTTCCTCATAGTTAGGTTGCTGAATTTCATCTGTTGTAATTTCGTCACCTGATGCATTTTCTCCAATAATTTCTCCAATAATTTCATCAACAGCGACAATTTCTTCATCAATGTCAATTTCTCCAGATACATTTATATGCTCGTATGCTAAACTTTTATTTTTACACACCCAAACCCTTTTATCATCTCTATTTGTAAGTGCTACTTTACTATTTTTAAAACTATAAAGTTGATGATTTTTTGTTCCTATTCTAAATTGTGGTACCGAAAAGACTGAGTTTTTCTCATAACACTTTTTATAAGATTTATGAGTTAGATCGGTATCCTTTAACGATATACCCTTAGCTTTTAGACAAGAAGATTTACCTAACAAACTGTAACATTTTGGTCTAAGGAAAACCCATTCGTCATAATCTTCTCCCTTACTTTCGTCTTTAAATTTTCCAATGACCGAATCAAGTTTTTTAGA
This sequence comes from Schmidtea mediterranea, assembly GCA_022537955.1. Taxonomy (NCBI): domain Eukaryota; kingdom Metazoa; phylum Platyhelminthes; order Tricladida; family Dugesiidae; genus Schmidtea; species Schmidtea mediterranea. Next base: position 74,838,535 of record CM039681.1, read on the forward strand.
ATAAAGTGGATGAGTAGAAGGGTAATTAGATGTATCCAAAAGATTATCCTTAACCATTTCAGACAAAAGAACATCTAGTTTACAATTTTTAATCTCCAAGAAGAAAGAGTCTGTATTTCCAGCAACTATATTGATCTCACAATTAAATTGTTGTCGATATTTTTCCAAGTCCTTATACTGAAGCTCATACATTCTAAGTTTCGACAAGTCAAGCACTGATTGTCCTATATAGCTTGGTCGATCTAAACATATCGAATCAGGATTTAACAACGCAGCTATAAGATCATTGTCAATCTTTATTGATTTTTTAAAGGTAGGTTTCGAAGTATAAGTCACAAGTTTTTTATCTGTTGTGCAAAGAAGCAAATTCATTCTCTTTTTCAGATTTTCAACAGTTTTTCCATATAAACTGTTATTTAACAACTTATAATAAATTTTATCGAGTGTATTTGTACTTTTAGCTTGAAGTTCAGTGTTTATGTCGATGTACTTTTAAAAAATATTAGACTGTTTGTATCTTACTCCGCGATTAACATGTGTCACTTTAACACCGAGAGACATGTATAATTTTAATAATCGCCAATGAATTACATAGTTATATTTAGGATAATGAGTCAGCCACAATTTTTCAACCTTTGAACCCTCAGGTTTCATTTTCTCAGCTGCAATTGGAAAATCATCTAACTTAACATGAAGCTCAGAAGGAATCTCAAGATCAACTTCAAGAGTATACCCATATGACAAAGATTCAAAGTCAAACAATCAGATAATATTGTATCAAATCCATCAAATATCCAATTAAATTCACCACAAGGTAATGGTTGACTTAAAGCCCAACCATATAAATTATTAATATCAATATATAGTAAATCTGTGTTTTCGTCTGTTTTAACATAGTGTTTATTAACAAAAGTAAGACCACCTCTAATACCTCGCTCATAAAAGCTAAACATTTCATTTTCTGTAATTAATTCTATAGGTTCATCCAATGACATTAAAGCAGAAGACCACGACATTCCAGAAATTCCAAAATAATTTAAAGGTTCTAATCTATTGTGTGCTATCGATTTCGCTCGAAATTGTTGAAAATGTCTGCCAAAACAATCTAGTTTCAGGTAAACTTTCATATAATCAAGTAAAGTCCTACAATTAGTTTCATCCCAAATAAGCAGAGCTTTTTCATATTCAGCATCAGTGACACCTTTCCAAATCGGGGGTAATTCATATGTATCATGAAGAACATCTAAACTAGTTGCGAAATTACATGGAAAGATTCCCTTTTCCTCAACTATAGTCCCTGTAAAAACTGATCGAGTCAAAGGTAAAGTTGTCAAGGTTTTAACCGCTTTTGCTAAAGAATCATTTACAAATTGATAAGAATCAATAAATCTCACACTAATTTTTCCCAAGTGAGCAATTAAAGAAATAAATTTTTCAGATGTTAATATAATACATCCTAAAGACCAATTTTTAAATTTACTCAATCCATATTTTAATATATGATGCATATCATATCTCTTTGAGTTATGGAAAATAATTGATAAAACTTTGTTAATTTTTCTATTAATATTACAGTCATTGCAAGCAGCACCCAAGTATTCCCCAGTAAAATGATCATGATCTCTCACTGGATCCACAATATCTTTCAAACAAAGATAGCATTTTATACATGTATCAAATTGAAACTGTTGTAAGTTTGTTAAATCTTTAATTGTTTGATTTCTCATTTTATAATAATATGGTAATACAGTATATTTTGCTATTTTTTCAACTGTTTTTAAAAATTGTTCCACACAATCTTCACCTATAAATTCTTTGTATATTGTACTCCCATCAAAATTATTTCAAAAGTCCTGCCGAAATGGGTAAATGTATTTGATGGTGTACGTCATCCTTTGGCAAAATAGATTCGAAATCTGCATATATAACATATGGTGGGGTTACAGTTTTGGACCAATCAGTGAATTTAATAAACTTATTTTCCGGGAAAGTATATAAAGTTGTCCCTAACTGATTTCTGATACATAACATCTCATGCTTCTCCAATGCTTTCTTAATTCTAAATCCGTTCAAACATCTATGACACCATAATGATTGAATTCTTTCTATTGTTTTATCTTTACAATTCAATAACCTATTGAGGGATGTAATTCCAACATAATGATATTGTTCTCCTTTATTTAATAGTAATAAATTAATAACTGTTCCTTCAGTAATTTTGAACCTATGAATTATGTTTAAAAATGGATGTTTTAAAACAAAGTCATTGTGTTCGGGTTTAGCTGTTTCGTCATAACTAAATATATTAATTATTAATCCTTCGTTATTTGACTCAAATTTTCGAATACCATTTAATTTCATGGGCATATCATTTGGGTCATAATTTAATTCATTTAGATACTTAGTGTAACTATAACTATCTTTTTTATGTCCACTAACAATCTCATCTTTTTTTAGTATCGACAATATGTTATAGATAAAGCATAAATTATCACTATTTTTTACATTTATTATACAGTTTTTGTTAGCCAATTGTTTTGGTGTTTTTATATAACTTCTACCACTTAACCTACTGATATTACTTATTTTTGTTACTATAAAGTAAATTTCAGTTATTTTTCTAATAACCCAACTACCCCCTAACTCTGTTATTGAAGATATCTTTTCATTTATCTTTTGTATGCCATCGTCAAAGAATGATTGGGTAAGTGATCTTGAGCTGTCGCAAATATTATTTAATTTTATTTCTCCATCTTTCTCAAATTCAATTTCTATTCCAAATTGAATTTTTACATATCTAAGTTAATCTATTATCTCTCTTAACTTGTTAATTATCTCTATAGGAATAACAATTTCTTTAATGTTCAAGTTGGTCGTATCTATACTAATTATTTTATGTGTACCTAGTAAGTCACTTTGGATTATAGATAAATTTTCTCCTATTTGTATATTGTTATTTTGCCCCATGTGTACCTCTTCCATCTCTCCATCCCATGAATCCATCTATCCAATGTCTTCCATCTCTTCAACTGCTCTAACCCATGAATCCATCGATCCGTTATCTTTGTCCGCTTCGTCTGCTTCATTATCTTTGTCCGCTTCGTCCGCTTCAACAACTTCGTCTGCTTCCATTGTTTCATTCGCCAGTCTAATATCTTCATTTAGATATTCCAAAATATTATTAATAGAATCTGTTGTATGTTCATTAATGGGTTCAATTATAGGGGTAATTTGGATGCTGCTTAATTTAATTGCTCCGGGTCTTTTACATAATTTAATTTTTTTATCATGAAACTGTCGCAAATGACTTTTATGATGGTCATAAAAGTCTAAATAGGGAATGGGTTGGGAAGTTATGCATACGGGACATATAAAATAAATTGAATTATGGTATTTTTTACTATAATACTCTTTCACTTTTTTGTGACATTTTTTTATTATGCACAGTTAATTTTGCAATAATTGGGGTATAATTTACCTAGTAATAAAAAAAAATTAATTAAATTATTAAAATAAATATACAAGTATGCAACCAATAATAATCGTTTATTTACTATAAAAATATTTTTGATGAAAAAGTAAGAATGTCGAAAGTATATGAAATACTCCTAGAAGAAAACAGTACAGCTGTTATTGGGATGACATTTAAGCCTCCTGTTCAATACCTTCAATACAGTATGAACTATTTAAATTTCCCTATTACATATACATTCAAAGTAATGTTTATTTTAATTTAATTTGATTAATTATTTTTTAGGAATCGGTTAATTTAAAAGCTTATGATTACAATATTATGATTGGAAATATTGAAGAGGAAGATCGAAAAAATATTTCAGATATTCTCCATTTGTTGAATAACGAAGTGGTTTTTAATGAAAAATTTTCATTTATTAATTGTGAAAGTCAATTGAAGGATCAAGTACAAGATAATAAAAAATATAAAATTCGGATAATTATTAAAGGAGTCAAGATTAATAATTCTATTATCAAACCTAATTGGAAAATCCTTAATAGTAGTGGGATGTGTCACATCCAGCACATGTCACATCCAGCACAGTACCCCCCCCCGGCTGAGAGAAAATTTTTCTAAGTCCAAAAGACAAAGACCATGACTCATTCAAGGTCATTTAAACAAAGACCATGACTCATTCAAGGTCATTGGATGACTCATCATATTTTTTCAAGGTCATTTAAACAAAGACCATGACTCATTCAAGGTCATTGGATGACTCATCAAAAATTTTCAAGGTCATTTAAACAAAGACCATGACTCATTCAAGGTCATTGGATGACTCATCATATTTTTCAAGGTCATTTAAACAAAGACCATGACTCATTCAAGGTCATTGGATGACTCATCATATTTTTTCTAGGTCATTTAAACAAAGACCATGACTCATTCAAGGTCATTGGATGACTCATCATATTTTTCAAGGTCATTTAAACAAAGACCATGACTCATTCAAGGTCATTGGATGACCCATCATATTTTTTCAAGGTCATTTAAACAAAGACCATGACTCATTCAAGGTCATTGGATGACTCATCATATTTTTTCAAGGTCATTCAAAAGTAGGTCAAGGTCATTGGATGACTCATCGATTTTTCAAGGTCATTTAAACAAAGACCATGACTCATTCAAGGTCATTGGATGACTCATCATATTTTTTCAAGGTCATTTAAACAAAGACCATGACTCATTCAAGGTCATTGGATGACTCATCATATTTTATAATATATATTTTTAATTTAATTTATATTTATTTAATATACTTTAATTGTTTGTTTTAATCAAGTCAATTATTTTATTTTTAAATTATATTATTTTTATTAAATTGTTTGTTTTAATGAAGTGAATATTGTTTTAATCAAGTCAATAATATTATTTATTTTTATTTTATTTATTTTATATACTATAATTTTTGTTTTAATCAAGTCAATAATATTATTATTATATTGTCTGTTCTAATGAAGTGAATATTGTTTTAATCAAGTCAATAATATTATTTATTTATTTTTATTTTATTTTATTTATTTTATATACTATAATTTTTGTTTTAATCAAGTCAATAATATTATTTATTGATTTTTATTTTATTTATGTAATATACTTTAATTTTTTTTTTTTGTTTAAATTAAGTCAATATTTTATTATTTATTTACTATTTTTAAATTATATTATTATTATTATTGTTATTGTTATTATTATTATTATTATTATTATTATTATTATTATTATTATTATTATTACTATAATTAATATTTTTATTATTATTATTAATATTATTATTAATATTGTTATTATTATTGTTATTATTATTATTATTATTATTATTATTATTATTAATATTATTATTATTATTATTATTATTTTTATTATTATACTTATAAATTTGTAAATTTTATTCTATTTTATTATTAATTTTTATAAATATTATTATTATTATTATTATTGTCAAGGTTATTGGATGACTCATCATAATTTTTCAAGGTCATTGAAAAGTAGGTCAAGGTCATTCAAAATTTCTCGAGGTCACATTATTTTTAAACAATTTATAATTTTAATTTACTACTTATTTTTATAAGTAGTATATATTTTTTAAATTTATTTTATTATTATTATTTTTATTATTATTATTAATATTATTATTACTTTTTATTATTCTATTATTACTTATAAAAAAAAAAATTTTTTTTTTAATACTTATAAAAACTTTAATTATTATTAATATTAATATTTTTATTAATTTTAGTATTATTATTATTTTTAATATACTTATTACTTATAAAATTTATTAAAATTTTTATTATTATTAATACTTTGAAAACTTTTTATAATATTATTATTATTATTATTTTTATTATTATTATTATTATTTTTAATAATATTATTATTATTATTAATGTATAAAACTTCTATTATAAGGAAATAATTTTATTATTATTAATATTATTATTAATATTTTTATTATTATTATTAATATTATTATTAATATTGTTGTTATTATTATTATTATTATTATTATTATTATTATTATTATTATTATTATTATTATTATTGTCAAGGTTATTGGATGACTCATCATAATTTTTCAAGGTCATTTTAAAGTATGTCAAGGTCATTTAAAATTTCACAAGGTCTTAGTATTTTTAAACATTTTTATATAAATTTACTGCTTATTTTTATAAGTAATGTTTTAATGTTTTTTAATTTTAATTTTATTATTATTATAATTTTCTCAAAGTCATAATATTTTTAGTCATTTTTAAATATAAATTTACTACTTATTTTTTATAAGTAATGTTTTAATATTTATTATTATTATTATTTTCAAGGTTATTGGATGAGTCATAATATTATTTCATGGTCATTTAAAAGTAGGTCAATGTCATAGTATTTTTAAACATTTATAATTTTAATATACTACTTATTTTTTATAAGTTGTGTTTTAATGTTCTTTAATTTTTATTCTTTTAGTATTATTATTATTATTATTATTATTATTATTATTATTATTATTATCTTATAAGTAGTGTTTTAATGTTTTTTAATTTTAATTTTATTATTATTATTATTATTATTATTATTTTTATCAATATTTTTATTATTATTATTGTTATTTTTATTATTATTAATAATATTACAAGTTTTTATTATTATTATTTTCATTATTATTTTATATAAATTTTCAACAAAGTATATAAAATTAATATTGAATAGAAAAAGTTTGTTCAATTGTGGTTCATAGTATAGAGGGATAGAACAATTGTAAATGTTTGTAAAAAGTTAAAGAAAAATTCTATATTTTTAAGAAAATATGTGCAAATAAATATCAAAACTAATTATGGCTCAAATGTGTGTGTTAAACCATCGATATGTTACAGTGTTTATGGAAAAACTTTAATGAAAATATGTGTTATTTTTCAACAATTTATGAAATATTTATTTTATGGCTAATAATGTGTATGTGTTAAATCATAAAAATAGTTCAATATTTATGTAAAGTTTGAGATTGTTAAGAAAATGTATATAATTTATGATACACACGTGTTTTTGATTGAAATATGTGTGTTTGTTTTACCGATATAAGAAAAACTATGGACAATTTTTAAGAAAATACACGTAATTTATGATTATCATGGGATTAGAATTTGATTAAAGTTGTGAGAAAGTTGTTAAATTTGAGATAAAACTGATTAATTTGTAAATAATGTTATTACTTTGAAGAAATTTTAAAATAATACCTTCGGCAAATTGGTAAGAAAATAGTAGTTATTGAGTAATACTTATTAAAATTACCAAAGTTTTTGACAAGTCTTGATAGATCTTTAATAAAATTTGTTAGTACTTTGAATAAGAATTTTAAAAAAAAAAAAGTTTCAACACAGTAGCAAATCGTAAAGAAACTAGTACTTATCAGTTAATTAAATTAACTAGGTTGTAAAATAATTGAAAAAAAAAAAATTTTTAGATTTTTTTAAAATTTTAAGATTGTTAGGTAATTGTTCTAGGTACTTGTTGAATAAAAATTAATGTATTTTATCAACAGCTCATAGTTTTTAATCGTACAATTTCTCTTCATTCCTGGAAATAAACGTAAATATTTAAATTATTCAGAAAATTGTCAATAAAAAACATAAATAATAGGTAACCAAATATTTTTAAATACTAGTCAATTTTAGTTTTTAATTTAATTACAAATATAATAATAATAAAATAAATACTTGTATACAAATAGTTATATGAATCAATCAATTTCTTAGAACTGAAATCTTATCGATATATTCTGATTAACCTTAAATCAATGAAAAAAGTAACAATTTTCCTAAGTATTTTATAAATTCAACCAACTCAATCCTCTTTAAAAAAAAATACTATAAATTCGACTCTCAACCAATCATTCCTCTTCAAATGTCATTTTTCACTCCATTATACCAACTATATTCATAATTTTTATAAAAGCCTATCAAGTAGATAATATTAACCTTTTGAATACATATATTCATTCCAGTAAATTTCTTTAGAAATATTATAAATTACTTTCTTGACCAATCATTTTCCATCAAATAACAATATTTCCAGCCATATTCAATATTTTTCATAAAAACAAAATCATAAAAATACCAATTTAGATAATATTTACCCCTTAAAATAACAATATTTAACCAACCCAACCCCCTTAAAAATGACAACAAACTTGTTAATTGACTATTTCTCACTAAAGTAAATTCCACTCTAGACCAATCATTTCCCATCAAATAACACTTACTCTTACCCTACCAACTATATTCATTATTTTTTATAGAAATCACCCTTTAAATAACGATATTTAACCGACTCAGTACCTTAAAAATATCAACAAATCTGTTCTTAATCGATTATTTCCCCTTAAAATATTATAAATTTTGTTCTTAGCCAATTGTTTCTCACTAAAATAAAATAAAATTCTCTTTAAATGACATTAATCTAAGCTATATTCATTATTTTCATAAAAAATCACCGACTTATATCGATATTCAACCGAATAAATTTCTTGAAATCCCCTTAAAATAGAATTCATCTCGTGACCAATCCTTTCCCCTTAAAAGATCATAAATTCTCTTCTTAACAAATCATTTCTCTTTAAATGACAATATTTCCACTCTCTCAAAAGATTTACACGCATATTGATATCTATCTGAACAAATCCCCCTAAAAATATTATAAATTCCTCCTCTATATTCTCCATTTAGAAAATATTTACCTTTGAACACAGATATTCAACCAACTTAACCCCTTAAAAATATCAACAAACTTGTTCTTAATCGATTATTTCCTTAAAATATCATAAAATTTACTCTTAACCAATCATTTCCATTGAAATAACATTTCCCCCCAACTGCACCAATAATATACATATTTTTTAAAAACCTACAAGGTAAATTTCTTTAGAAATCTATGTTTAACCGACTCTACTCCTTAAAAATTCATCATTCGAATCATATTTACTATATGTATTCAACCAATCAAATTCCCTTAAAATTATCATAAAAATTTGAATTTTACCAATAAAAATAAATTTTCTTTAAAGTATTACAAAATTGTTATCATCATTTTCCATCGAAAATCACCACAATTTTGTTCTGGCAACAATTTCAAGCAATTAAAAAATTCATCAAAAATGACTAAAATCGAATAAAGTCTATGTTTCCCACATAAATTAAATTATTGTAAAATATATATCATATTGCTCATTAAAATTAATCAGTAAATCAAGTATAAATTCAATAAAAATTACCAGTCAACCATTAGAGATATATCAATGATTTTCATAACTATACTGATAACCACACTGAGCATCCCCTTAAAATTCTCTAAATTATACTACTTTTGTGATTGATATCCATGAAATCAATATTAGATTTGAAAATGAAAGTAATTATTGACCCCTTTATTTACACTGTAAAATCAATTAAAATTTTAGGTTTCACTAAAATATTTTTAAAAATTAACTGATTTAATCAACTATTTAAATAGAACATAAAATTATAATTAAAATATCATTTACTATTCAAAATCTATCAGTCAAATTGGATTCTAATTGGTAAATAATTATCTTAAATAGATGTTTCATAAACATTTTGATCCTAAATTTATTTATTTATTTATTTATTTTTATTTAAAATAATCCTAAAATCAAGTCTAATCTAATAAATTAGGAAGAAATTAATTGTTTCTAAAATTATAGATTTACCCTAATTTCTTCAATAATTTCATTAAAAACATAATCAAACCTTAAATCCATTAAAATTTAAAAGAAAACCATAAAATTCACAAAGATGATTAAAATTTACTAAAATAAATACCTCGTAAAACTAGATATTACTTAAATTATAATAAAATTTCCCTAAAAGCTCTAATTGATTTACATAGCCTAAAATTATTTTATTTTTGTCGAGTACAACCTAATCTATTGAAAGATGTAATTTATTTAGTTAAATTTTCATTGAAAATAACAAGTCAACAAATGAAATTTTAATTAGTAAAGATTATATTCTATAAAGAAAATTTTCAGTGAAGAAGTAATATTGGTGAGATAGTACATTAAGTGACTAAAATCGTTGAAATTACTGAAAACAGTGGGATAGCTAAAGATATCTACTAAATAGATGAAATATCAATTGATATCTTAATAACTTACAAGGGTAATATACTTTGAATGGAGAAAATATACATCGAAGAGAAAAATATTCGTTGACGAGGAAAAAACATTCATTGAATAAGGAAAACATTAATTGAAGAGAGAAAATATTCATTAAAGAGGAAAGCAATCATTAAAGTGAGAAAATATGAATTGAAGCTAACAAATATTCAGTGAATCGAGAATTGCTTATAATAAATTAGTCGGTAAAATTTCTCAATGATGAGATGAAATATCAATTAAATATTGTGAAATACTTGAAATAAATGGTCTGAATTATTCAATGATCAACAAATATACATAAAAGATGAAAATATTTACTGAAAATCAATTGTACTTTAAGAGTGTATTAATTACTATTATATTAAATTAAAACTTTTTAACAATTGAGTAGATTTCATCGGTTAATTATATTTAAATAGGGATATATATTTTTGATGGATACTTATGCGCGGAAGAATAGTTATTAAAAACAACTAACCCTAACCCTAACCAATTTAATAAAAATAATATAATTTATAAATAAATAATATTATTGACTTGATTAAAACAATATTCACTTCATTAAAACAAACAATTTAATAATAATAATATAATTTAAAAATAAAATAATTGACTTGATTAAAACAAACAATTAAATTTAATAATAATATAATTTAAAAATAAATAAATAATATTATTGACTTGATTAAAACAAATAATTAAAGTATATTAAATAAATATAAATTAAATTAAAAATATATATTATAAAATATGATGAGTCATCCAATGACCTTGAATGAGTCATGGTCTTTGTTTAAAATTAAAAATATTATAAAATATGATGAGTCATCCAATGACCTTGAATGAGTCATGGTCTTTGTTTAAAATTAAAAATATATATTATAAAATATGATGAGTCATCCAATGACCTTGAATGAGTCATGGTCTTTGTTTAAATGACCTTGAAAAATCGATGAGTCATCCAATGACCTTGACCTACTTTTGAATGACCTTGAAAAAATATGATGAGTCATCCAATGACCTTGAATGAGTCATGGTCTTTGTTTAAATGACCTTGAAAAAATATGATGAGTCATCCAATGACCTTGAATGAGTCATGGTCTTTGTTTAAATGACCTTGAAAAATATGATGAGTCATCCAATGACCTTGAATGAGTCATGGTCTTTGTTTAAATGACCTTGAAAAAATATGATGAGTCATCCAATGACCTTGAATGAGTCATGGTCTTTGTTTAAATGACCTTGAAAAAATATGATGGGTCATCCAATGACCTTGAATGAGTCATGGTCTTTGTTTAAATGACCTTGAAAAATATGATGAGTCATCCAATGACCTTGAATGAGTCATGGTCTTTGTTTAAATGACCTTGAAAAAATATGATGAGTCATCCAATGACCTTGAATGAGTCATGGTCTTTGTTTAAATGACCTTGAAAAATATGATGAGTCACCCAATGACCTTGAATGAGTCATGGTCTTTGTTTAAATGACCTTGAAAATTTTTGATGAGTCATCCAATGACCTTGAATGAGTCATGGTCTTTGTTTAAATGACCTTGAAAAAATATGATGAGTCATCCAATGACCTTGAATGAGTCATGGTCTTTGTTTAAATGACCTTGAATGAGTCATGGTCTTTGTCTTTTGGACTTAGAAAAATTTTCTCTCAGCCGGGGGGGGGGTACTGTGCTGGATGTGACATGTGCTGGATGTGACACATCCCACTACTCTTAATGTTGTTGAATAAATTTTTATCTTTTGTAAAGTTGAGTTTTGTTGATTTTTATAATTTGTAACTAATAGTAAACAGGTCATTTAAAAACCAAAAGTTTACCTCGAGTATCTATTATTTTAATAAAAAAAAATTTTGAGCATGGATAATTATTGGCAAATTATATGCAAAAACTTGTTGTCTTATATAATAAAATATAGTGGTCAGTCTTTATATATATATACATGAAAAAAAATCAAGGGGTCTGCCCTTATTTTCGATTAAAAAATATTAAAAGAGCGTAAGTCCTTCATTATAGCTAAAAAATACATGTTTTTAAATAATATATAAAAAAATCAAGGGGTCTGCCCTTATTTTCGATTAGTAATAAGGGGCGTCAGTCCTTCTTTTCATATAAAAATATATATATATATATATATATATATATATGTCTTAAATAAAAAAATATAAAATCAAAGGGTCTGCCCTTATTTTCGATTAATAATAATAATGGGGTGTCAGTCCTTCTTTTCATATAAAAATATATATATTTATGTGTCTTAAAAAAATATATAAAAATCAAGGGGTCTAGCCTTATTTTGATAAAAAAAAGTATATGTTATTATTATAAAAAAAAAACAAAAAAAACAAATAAAACATACATTTTCGTTGATTAATTTCATCACCCTCTTCATATTCCGAGATTGGTAAATTTCTTTCTAAATCTATAAATATAAGATAAATTCGTATTAAAATATAAATTAAAAATTACTTGATTCGCTATTTATGTATATTGTGTTTTTTTGATAATTTTCTGTATAGCTTTGATGATTTTTTTGACTATAACCTAGTAATAAATTAAAATAAATATAATAAAAATACAAATGTTACTTAAATTTGAATTTTCATAATTACATCCTCCAACATTTTGGACATGAATATGTTGTGGGTAATTGAAATAACCTAATAATAATAAATTAAAATTAATTTAATAAAAATTAAAATCTTACTGGAATTTTGATTTCCACCATAGTTTTGTGGATTACTTTGTTGAATATAATCTAAAATAATGTTAAAAATGATTTAATAAAAATACAAATCATACTTGAATTTAGATTTTCTCCATACGTTTGAAGGTAAAATTGCTGGTTCATTATATCTAAAGAAATATTAAATAAATTTATTAAAAATTAAAATCTTACTTGGTTCATTCCAAACCATATATTGATCTCCTCCATTGATTTGTGGATAGAATTGTTGGTTCATTATGTCTATAGGAACATTAATTCTAATTAGTAAAAATTAAAATCTTACTGGAATTTTGATTTCCACCATAGTTTTGTGGATTACTTTGTTGAATATAATCTAAAATAATGTTAAAAATGATTTAATAAAAATACAAATCATACTTGAATTTAGATTTTCTTCATACGTTTGAAGGTAAAATTGCTGGTTCATTATATCTAAAGAAATATTAAATAAATTTATTAAAAATTAAAATCTTACGTGAATTTTGATAATTATTTCCTTCTTTTACAATTTGAGGATAATTTTGTTGATAAAATTCAACATCAGTTTGTGGATAAAATCCATTATGTTGTGGAAATAATAAATTATCTAAAATATAAGGTAATTCGTATTAAAATATAAATTAAAAATTACGTGATTCATATTTGTTATTATTGTTATTAAAGTTGTTTATTTTCTAAAATTGAATAATAATAATTAAAAATTTAAAAGAAAATTAAACTTACAAATTAAACTGTTTTGTAAATTATGACAAATTATAAAAAATGTCTTTTGATATATTCAAATGTGTGTATTTATTTTTGACCAATCAAAATCATGCATCTGCACTTGTATTAATCAACACACATTGCCAATTTACACAAAATCATATTAGGAAATAAACACAATGATACAAAAATTTATTTAGTGAACATTGATTTTAACCAAGATAAGCAATGTTGGCCACAAGTTTTGGCCAACGGATTCTGAAAACGAATTCGATTGTATTCAATTTGCATCAACATTGATTCTAGTTTTGATATCAATAAAAGGGGATAATAGAATCCCATTGGATCAAATACATGTATTTTATCCGGTTTCACGTAAATAGCAAGCCAATGTTCTCCACTGAGATAAGCTGATTGAGTATTTACAATCAAAGCTTTGTTGATATTGATGTATGTAATTTTGAAAAAACACCAATAAAATTTTTCCCAATTAGTTTTTTAGCAATAGTTTGTATCTGAATAGAACTAAAATTAATTAAATTACTTACTTCATTTTTAACCATAACTAATAATACTTTGGTTTATAGTATGTTCAACAATGTCTGTCAAACAAGTACTGTGTGGCTTGATGTGATTTGAATTTCTTTTTCAAATACTCCGTATACAAGTACTGATACAGATTCGGTTAATGGATTTTCAAATTTTATATCCAATCGTAAATTTCTACTTTGAGATAACTGACTTTGATTAAAATCAAAATCAGGTGCCAATACAAATGTAAAAAATGGATATTTATTTTTAAAGTCTGACAAGGTAATACCACAATTCATATTTTTATTAAGATAACCCATATTCCTAACAATACTTTGCATATAACTAGAACTATAAATATCATTGGCAAAATCTTGACTATATTTTTCACGATAATCATTTCCTTTACTTAATGTTAAAGACTTGACATTAAAGTGTTCAAATATTGAAAATGTTTCCAAATACGATCCTCCATATCTTTTATTCCTTGGAAAGCAACAAGAATAAAATTTGGTAGTCGTCTATCACCAAATATTTGCTCCTTATAAAATGAAGATGATCCCATTGGCAATGAAAATTGAACAACTTCCTTACTTTTCATTGGATAAATTGCATTTCTATTAGCAAGCCCAATTTGATGACCAGCTAAAACTTACGGTTCAACACGAACTCTTCTAACCATCAACTTTGCATCTAATAATATTATTTGTGGAATTATTTTTGTACATGTTAAACTTCTTTCAGTATTGGATCTTGTTAATTTAATTTGAACACTAACACCAGGTAATAAATATTTTGGTTGATCAAAGAAATCTAATTGAAGTGGGGAACAAACACTGATTGGTTTTGATTTTGAAATCCAAATTTTTCTTTTTGTGTCATTTTCATCGTAACCCATTCCACCTAAACAAGTATGTTTTGTATCGTGATTGTAATTAATAATAGTTTCAATCAATGCCTTGTGTGCGAATACATCATTACTTCCTTCAATTTTAGTAGAATTAAAAATTACTTCAACATCTTTAAAAAGAGTTTGGAAAAAGAAATTGTTTGCATTTGATTTTAAAGCAGGTAAGAATTGTGCATTATTATTTATTACGTCATTAGCAGTTTTCATACCAAAATTTCCAATACGTTTAAGAATAGGTAGTGCGAATCGCCCAATTGTTTTTAACCAACCAGATCCATACTGTTTACCTTCAAAATAAGGTAAATCCCCACCATTTTGATGAGTGCTATAAAAGTTTACAATGTCTGGATTACTCATTTATTTTACGGAAATGTAATGTCAAGTAAGTTTTGTCTTGTTTACCAAATATATATTTGCCACTGTCATCACGAATATTGATTTCTATATTGTTTATATACGAGGATGATACTGGTAAATACATTGGATTTTTCTCAATGAATTGAACAAGGTCGTCTTTTTTATGTTTTTCTATCCAAACACATTTAAGAAGGGGAACACTTAATTCATCCACAAGAATTGGTTCAATAATATTTGTATAAATCATCATTTGTATATTTCTTTGCATTATAGTTGGTAAACTAGATCCAACAATGATCTTTTCATTATAAGATTCATCAATTAATCCCAAACAATGAGCCAACAGTTTACTAAATTTAACATTTCTAACATCTTCTTCCAATTCAATTTTAACAAGTTGATCTTGTTTAATTTCACAAGACTTGAAAGGATGGGGATAAGATGTCATTAACTGATCAGTGACTTGTGAAAGTTCAGTAATGAATAAATTTTCTTTAAATGTCTCAGTATACTCTACATCATAATAATAAGTTATAGTTAATCGTATAGTTTCAAATTTTGATTTCTTATTTGGTATACGTATCTGATTCAATTCATCATTAAAATCTACTTCTTTTTTATTAAATCCCAAGCAATTAGCTTTTTCAATACTATCAAATGTTACTTTGAATGGAAAATATTTACAATTAATGTTCAAAATTTTATTGTCAATATATATCAGATAAAATGTAGAGTTGTGACTAATTGTACAGTTTCCTTCAATATAATAAAAATATTCATAACTATTATGTAATGTACTCTTGGTATATTTGATACAAGAGTTGTTATAAAATGGAAAATTATTGTACACAAAAGTGAATTCAGTTAAAGCAACTTCCCATTCCCCGTCCAAGTAAGTCTGATTTGGAAATTCTACATTAAACTTTCCAGCTTCATTATTTGGAAATGTAAGTGGACAACTATTACTGGGTAAATTCACGTAAAAATCTCTTTTATTCATTTACTTTTCTAAAATGTAACGATAAATGTGTTTTGGTATCTTTGCTAAATTTTATTAATTTCCCACTATCATCTCGAATATTTATTTCAATGATGTTTATAGTTGAATACGATACTAGAAGGTACATTGGATTCTTCATTTCTAATTGTACAATTTCTAATTGATCATATTTTTTAATCCAAATTGATTTTAATAGTGGAACTCTAACATCACCAACATTTATTGGTTCGATAATATTTGAATAAATGAACATTTGTTGATGATGATGTAAGAATTTTGGAATTTTTGTGCCTAGTATAGTGCCTGTAAAGTTTGAATATTTTAATCCCAAAGATTTAGCTAAATTTGTGTCAAAAGATATATTTGTAATGTCATCTGCAAGTGTTATTTTGACCAATTCATTATCTTGAATTATCAGTTCTTAAAAAGGAGAAGGATTAAATGACAACAAATGACCTTGTAATTCTGATAAAGTGTTTATGAATAAATTATCTTCAAAATATTTTTCAAATTTCGATTTTTCTTCGTAACTTATAATAATCCCAAATTGTTCCATAACACCATCATCAGTAAATTTTGGTAATTTTATTCGACAATGATCCTCTTCACAAATGATTGATGTAGATTTTAGTCCAAAACTAAACGCATGTTGAATATCATGGAATGTTACTTTAAATGGAACATGTGGACAGACAATAACCAAATTCTCATATTTTTCAATAAATATGTCAACATCTGGAGTATATATTGGATTTATTAATTCATAAGTATGATTTTGATTATTTATTTTCAAATACTTTATTTCACTACCACTCTTTACAGATTCATAACGTATACAAGAATTACTATAATACGGAAAAGGATTATACACAAAAGTGAAATCAATCAATGCAACTTCCAATTCACCATCCAAGTAGACAGAATTTACTTGTACATTAAAATTACTACTTCGTTATTAGGATAAATAAGTGGACAACTATTACTAGGTAAAATCATATAAAACTGGTTTTCTTTCATAATATTTATTTAATCAATTGAGATGAAGATATCCAAGTTGGAGTTTCGTATCCATGCCACTTAACGTAGTATTGTTTATAATTACCAACATTTTTGGTTTTTAAAATCTTTTGAATTCTAAATATTGTTGGGATTGGAATGACTTGGAGTTCTTGTTCGTAGAATTTTCCACTAATTTCTTTATTTTCATGATCTGGTATTAAATACATTGCTGGATTCTGTTTTGTATCTATTTTCTTTATTACATATACTTCATCGCTCCAATTGTTGTCAAAATTCTTGGTGAACGGAGAAGTACTGATTTTACTAATTCTTACATGATCACCAACCTTGTATTTTGGCTTATCGATTTTTTCTTTCTTTAATGTTTGGTTTCTGTTGGTGTCTGTAATGTCAACAGGTCTGAGACCATTTAATCCTTTATGTGGTGAATGATTGTAACTAAAAAATAATTTTCGGTAAAACATGTATCCAAGTTTTATTACCTTGATGCACAAAGTATTTTTTCAATCTTTCTCTCAAAGTTCGATTAAATCTTTCCACATAACAAGCTTTGAATTGCGAGAATATAGAGTAATGATTGGCTTTGATAACTTCTTTTACTTTGCTATTATAAGTAGTTAGATATGTCACCGCTAGACCATGTCACCGCTGGACCACATACCCCCTCCCCCCCCACCCCCTGGGAAAAAATTTTTCGCGCTAAGTCCAAAAGTACAAGTTTTTTAAAAGTACAAAAAATTTTTAAACAAAGACAATGACTCATTCAAGGTCATTGAAACAAAGACTATGACTCATCCAAAAATTTTAAACAAAGACCATGACTCACTCAAGGTCATAGGATGACTCATAATATATTTTCAAGGTCATTGGATGACTCATCATATATTTTCAAGGTCATTGGATAACTCATCAAAATTTTTAAACAAAGACAATGACTCATTCAAGGTCATTGGATGACTCATCGTATATTTTCAAGGTCATTGAAACAAAGACCATGACTCATACAATTTTTTTTCAAAATTTTTTCTATGTTTAAAAGTACACGATTTCCTATGTCACCGCTAGACCAAAAAAGATAGAATATTTTTCGAAATTTTTTCAAAAATTTTTCTATGTTGAAAAGTACAAATTTTTTCAAGGTCATTTAAAAGTAGGTCAAGGTCATTCAAATATTTATTTTTTTTCAAAATTTTTTCTATGTTGAAAAGTACATATATTTTCAAGGTCATTCAAAAATTTTTTCAAAAATTTTTCTATGTTTAAAAGTACACGATTTCCTATGTCACCGCTAGACCAAAAAAGATAGAATATTTTTCGAAATTTTTTCAAAATTTTTTCTATGTTTAAAAGTACACGATTTCCTATGTCACCGCTAGATCAAAAAAGACAGAATATTTTTCGAAATTTTTTCAAAAATTTTTCTATGTTTAAAAGTACACGATTTCCTATGTCACCGCTAGACCAAAAAAGATAGAATATTTTTCGAAATTTTTTCAAAAATTTTTCCATGTTGAAAAGTACAAATTTTTTTTTTTTTTTCAAGGTCATTCAAAAATTTTTCTATGTTGAAAAGTACAAATATTTTTTCAAGGTCACGGATTTTTTAATCATTTTTTAATTATAATATATCTACTTACTTTTATAAGTAGTATATATTTTGTAAATTTAATTTTATTATTATTTTATAAAATATTATTATTTTATAAAATATTATTATTTTTATTATTATGTTTATAAATATTATTATTATATATTGAAAACCGAGACATATACAACAAATTTATTATAAAGAGACAATTCTACTATAGTAGTATTGTCTAAGAGCTTTATTCAAAGCCCATTCCACATACTTCCGATATCGGGCGGCCCAGCAATGACATCCATCACCACAAGGGTATTCGGGTTCCATATCTTTTGACAAATTGTTTTGTTCGATATCCCATAGGAACTCATCTATTACAGTAAATATCCATATTGATGTATGATTGAATATCAAGTCTGGAATTATTGATGCCGGCTTACCCATGATTCCATGTATTTCTGGATAATAGAATTGCAGACGTTCTTTAATAACTTTAAAATAATCATCTAAAAGCAAGTAATAATAATAATATTAATAATAAATTACCGTAATGTTTAATTTCATTCATAGCTTGAACTGCGCTCGGTACAACCATTTTAATGATAAAAAATGAAATAACAATTACTTTTATACTAATTTAGACACACACACACACATCTTTAGCTATAAACAATAAATATTAATTTATAATGTTTTGAAAATGATAAAAGAAATTTTAATAATATTATTAGTTTTTAATATGGCCAACTCAATTGTTGTAACCGTTCAAGGTAAAAATTCAACAAGATGTGTATGTCCTGATACCGCTGTATTGATGGATATTTTGTATATGATAGATAGGCCTAGATATTTGAAAACTCCAGTCAAAAGATTATCTGAAAGAATGAGTAATTTAGAATTCCGATTTGAACATACATATGAGACTTTAAAAAGAGCTAAAAACGAATTATATGATGATATTATATATTTAAATAAGACCATTGGTACTATCAAAAATGAATTAAGAAAATCAGTATTAGAATTGAAAGAAAATCGTAAACTTAATGAAAAAATGATGAATCAAGTTCAATATAGTATAAAATTTTATTCTAATAAAACAACTGATCAGTTCAATCGTATAATGAAATTACAACAACACCCAGTTAACAGTGGCGGCAACAGCTTGAAAGAAGTTAACAGTGCCAACAAATCATCATTGCCATTTCCATTATATATTTTTACATATTTTCTTAGTATTACATGATTCTGATTGGTCGAATATAGTATAAATAAGCTTACACTTTCATGTATTTTTATAAAATGCCAGAAACTAAATTTTTTATAACTTTGTTGAATGAGCTGGTCTCTAATAATAGAGAAGAAGATGAAATCATTAAAAACATGAAATTTATGGTAAACCGTACCGAGAAAATCGTTGAAGACATGCCATTTGATTATGAAAAAATTCTCAATTTGCCACCATTGGAGAGAAAGAAGGCATTCCAATCAATATTTAGTTACATGTTTGATGAAAATAATAAATGGATGCGAATAGTAGTAGGATTAATGTACATGAAACACATGATATTAAAATCTGGATCCGACTATGAAAATTATTTCCAATGGTCTATAGAGGTATATTACTTTATATTGTTATTAATTTATTATTATTTAGGTGATAGAAACAAAAATTGATCCGTGGGTAGAATCAAACGGTGGATGGACAGCTATTATTCAAGTTGCCGCAGAAGCCAAACGCTCTGATATTTATATCGAGAATTGCAAATTTTTATTAAAACTATTCACTGGAGTATCTGTTTTATATTTATGTAACAAGGTTTATCGTAGATTTTAATAAATATTTCTTTGTTATTATTATTAATAAAAAACTATATTTTAAAGATTTATTGATTATTACATGTACATTGTTCATCACCACAAGATTCTATCATAATATTTTCTATAACATGATCAATACAATTCTTAAATTCGGTAGGCACATCTTTTTCGGTAGCTTCTTCAACATCATTAATATTTTCTTCAGTATCCTCAATAATTTCTTCAGAATCATTAATAATTTCAGTATCTCCATCATCAATAATTTCAGTATCTCCATCATTAACAATTTCATCACTCTGACATTCAGATTCGCAATCCGATTCTTTACTCAATGCTTCAACTAGAGTCAACATATCTCTAATTTTTACACCGGTTATTTCTTCAAGTTTATCAAACAAAAAGTTTATTAAATATTCTAAACGAAAATTAATTAATTATTTTATATTTTATATTTTACCTTTTTCAGACATCATTTTAACAGTATTTTAAAACTACTTATAATTTTGTTTATAGAATAACAAAGAAACATTAATACATTTATTAAACACTAAACACTAAAATAACTGTGAAAGTCTAGCAGTAACAATTTTCCAGATTGGAGAAAGCACATCATTTTGATCAGCTTTATATCCTTGGATTGTTATTGTTATATACCAGTTTTCCTGTTCTTTGAAACCTATTTCTGTAAATGCATCATAATATTTGGTATATTGACTCGTGAAGAAAGCATTTTCATTGCATTTTAAATTGGAATTGATCTTTTTGAACGTATTATCAATATCCTTAATATCTAACATTGATAGAGTGCCAGCGAGAGATTGAAATTGAGTCTTATTGAGTTTGACCGGATTTGCCAATTGCATATTAATAGGCTCCTTTAAAAAATACATTTTATAATTGTGGAACATCTGAACTGGTTGGACGCTTATTTTCTTGGTCATATTTGATTTATGATTTTTATAAGGTGGTGACGCACTTTTATACCCTTGACAGATACTGATTAACCAATCAGAATCATGCATGTTAAGTGCATGATAATTGCATGTTAAGTGCGTGACTGTATGTAAATTAACCCGTTGAGTTTTATGATTTTACACATATCATCTATATAAAATGTATTATTATTAATATTATTATTACTATTATTATTATTATTACCAAAACTAACAAAAATAAAACTATTACTATTATTACCAACACTAACAAAAATAAAACTATTATTATCAACATTAAAACAAAACAAAAAATAAAATTCAAAACATTTATTTTCGAAAAAGTTGGTATTTCGAAGAATTTCTAACTGATTTTGCCAGGCACCATTCCACATAGCGCTGGTATCGAAAATCGCAGCAGCTACACCCCAGAATGCAGGGGTATTCGGGTTCCATCTCCTTTGGTCTTCTGTCAAGCTTAATATCCCATAGAGCTTGATCAATTATGTTAAAAATCCATATGTTGGTGGTTGTATAGACCAAATCTGGAATTACTGATTCAGGCTGGTCTTTGACTATTGCTCTGAGTTGAGGATAGAAGAAGAATAACCTTTCCAGTAATACGGCCTGATATTTATCTGGAAATAAAGATATTAATATTAATAAATAATAAATAATAAATTTACCATAATTTTCGATCTCTTTTTTGCTTAATTTTGTGCTCGTCATCATAATATTTTCCATTTTAAAAATGAAATAAAATGAATAAGCAATTTGTTTTAATCAATCATTAGCCAATCAGATATCGACCAATCCGGTGATTTCATTTTGTATGTCACAAACAATATTTTTGTACTCTAGATTTCGCACCCCTAATATGACTATTTTGCCACTAGCAAACACGTTAACACACATTGGGTTGTATTTTAAAAGCCTCAGTGCAGGAAATAATTCTGGTTCGAACATACAAAGACATTTTGTTGACATGCTGTATAGATTGATAGATTGTCCCATATCCATGGTAACTGTAATTGACTGTATTTTAAGATCCTTTATTCTATATTGTAATTTATTGACATCTAAAGGTTTCTTACATCCCATGATTCTGCATTTGCCTGATTATTTATTATAGGGTATTTTCCACTCCTATCTACAATTTGCTGGGGTTTACCATTTGGAAACGTCATTTTTGATACATCGAAAGTTCCTTTATAATTTATATTTGATAACATAATTAAACAATAATGAAATATTAAGCTATATATATGAGTTTTTAGGAAGAGTTCATTAAATCATATAATATAAACAAAAACCTATAATTATACAAATTAATAATGGACTTAAGAAATGATGCTGTATATCAAATCGTCGGCCCAAGTGGTAGTGGTAAAACTATGTTTGTATGTAAATTACTGAAATCTAATTTATTTCAAACCAAATTCAACAAGATTTATTGGCATAAGGGTGCAGATGAAGAACATGGATTAACTCAAGATAATTTCTGTAAATTGAAAAACATGAAAATAGTAAAGGGTTTCGATAAAAACTGGTCAAGTCGTTTAAGGAAAGGTGATGTCATCATTATTGATGATTTGTATCAGGAAGCTAATAAAGAAAAGGATTTTAATAATTTCTTCACAAAAATCAGTAGACATGTTGGTGTTACTGTGATCTTTATTACTCAAAATCTATTTCATCAAGGTGGTGCACATCGAACAAGGAATTTAAATGTTCAATATTTAGTTATTTTCAAGAATCCTAGAGATGCAACAGTTATTGATTTTCTTGCTCGACAAGCATACCCTAATAATCGTAATTTTCTCATCAGTGCATTTCAAGATGCTACAAAATCACCATATGAATATATATTTCTTGATTTCACACAACAATGCAATGATGATTTACGGGTAAAAACCAATATTTTCAATAAAGAAGGTGCCATGGTATATAAACAAAGTAGAAAACTTTAACATGTAAAAATGTTTATGAAATCCAGGCTTAAAAATATCCGAAAACTTAGACAAAGTATTAAAAAGACTATAAAGAAACGTGTTCCACCAAAAACTAGTTATACACCATCTAAAAAGCTAATAACCGAGAATTACCCTGCAATGAATCTTATTTCGAAAAACATTATTAAAAAGAGTAAGAAAAAAGTTAAAATTGTTAAAAATCATAGGAGTTTCCCATATTTTAATGCATTGTTAAAGGCTTCGAGTATGAAAAGAATGTCTATTTTACAATCATTTCCAACTTTTGTTGTCGATGATTTACTCAAAATTCTATTAAAAGTAGTCAGAGGTAAAATTAAAATCAGTAATTCTAAAAAACTAGTATTGAATAAACATCGTAAGCCTTTGTTATCGCTAGTAAATAATAAAAATCGTAAGCAAATGAGAAAAATCATATATAAACAACAAGGTGGTTTTATCGGAGCAATGTTACCATTAGCATTATCATTATTATCACAATAAACGATGGGGCAATCATTACCTAATGTTAAATTAAAATTTAAATCATCTTGTTGTAATGGAGAAGATTTGGACGAACCCAGAAGACGAGGCAGGTTTCGGTGGAGTGGCAAAGTTAAAGAAAAGAGTCCCAAATTCGAAAAAGGAAACGCAAAAGTGGTTGTCAGATCAGCTTGCGTACAGTTTAAACAAACCGATGCGGAAAAGATTTCCAACGAGAGCTTATAAGACATTCGGTATTAATGATTTATGGCAAATGGATTTGATGGAGATGATACCGTATTCGAAAATTAACAAGGGTTATAAATATATTTTAACGTGTATCGATGTTTTCAGTCGTTTTGCCCGCGGTCTACCAACAAAGACAAAATCTGCAGAGGAAATATCTAAAGCAATTAACTCAATGTTTAAAAATGGACATCCAGACAATTTGCAAACCGATTTAGGTATTATTATTATTATTATTATTATTATTATTATTATTATTATTATTATTATTATTATTATTATTATTATTATAGGCAAGGAGTTTTACAATAGTAAAGTTAAGCAAATCCTGGATCGGCTCAAAATAAATCATTATTCTGTACATTCTCAATACAAAGCCGCACATGTTGAAAGATTTAACCGGACATTGAGGGATAGATTGAAGAAATATTTCGTGCATCAAGGTAATAAAATATGGATAAATGTATTACCGAAAATACTTGTTAGTTATAATAATTCATCACATCGAGGTCTGAATGGTTTGAGACCCGTAGATATCAGCTCAAAAACACGAGTGCAGTCAGTAGTTACTATTACAAAACCGAAATATAAAGTTGGTGATCACGTTAGAATTAGTAAAATATCTGCTTCACCTTTCATCAAAAATTTCGATAGTAATTGGAGTGATGAGGTATTTCAAATTACTAAAATTAATACTAAACAGAGTCCTGTAATGTATGTTATTAAAGATAGTGATAACAATGTAATACAAGGGAAATTCTATGAACAGGAATTACAAGTTATTTCCAAACCTACAGTGTTCAGAATTCAGAAAATATTGAAAACTAAAATGGTGGGTAAGGATAAACAATACTATGTCAAATGGCATGGATATCAAAAACCCTCGTGGATATCATCAAAAGACCTAGTAAAATGAGTTTCTATACAATTTTACCGAGTAATAGTTGCCCACTAATCCATCCGGAAAATCAAGCGAGTAAATTTATGGTTGATCTTCAAAATCCTATGTATTTACATGGAAATTGGGAAGTTGCTTTGCAAGACTTTACATTTGTGTACAATACATTCCCATTTTATAGTCATTGTAAAATCGGTTACAAGAAACGTGTTCCCAAAACCTGTAGTGGTATTTTCACAATCAATAATATTGAACGATATTGTCATATCCCGAATCAGATTTTAGATGAAAATAGTGGCATGTTTTTCAAAGATGGATTAAATGTTAGTTGCGATTTTAGCCCATTTACAATAAAGTTTGAAAGTATTGAGGATGCCAAGCGAATGGGTAGTGATAAGCTTAACATCGTTGTTCCTGGTACTGAATACCAAATACGTTTCAAAACATTTATCGATGTCGGTCCTGTGAATGAAAACATCAAAATATCCGTATCATATATTAATGAGGTGGAAGATACATTTACATTTACTAATGAATTATATATTGAAACCCTTGAAGAATTACATAAATATATTTCATTCAATTGTTTACACATATTTAAAACTATTGAATTTCTTAAAGATGGAATATGTAAATTCAGTCTGAATAATAATATTTGTGAAGTTACATTTGATAAGAATTTGGCTAATACATTGGGATTAGATAAGCAAACATATAGGGCAAGTGCTTTTGGTGTACGCAAACCAAAAATAATAAAACTTCATAGACAAATGTTCATATATACTAACATCATCGATCCTATAATTGTTGGTGATTCTTTGGTTCCTCTTTTGAAATCTGTTTGGGTTGATAAACATGACCAGGATGAAGTTGTCAATATAAATATCGATAATCCCATGTACTTACCGGTATCAACATCATGTATAAACAATATAGAAATAAATATTCGTGATGATAGTGGTAAATTTATTGAATTTAGTAAAGATACAAAAACTCATTTGACATTACATTTTCGTAAATTAGATGGCCAATAACGATATTATTAGTATTTATAGTGGTAGCCAAAGTGGTGGCGAATTACCATATTTTATTGGTAAACAGTATGGATCAGGTTGGTTGAGAACAATTGGTAGATTTGCACTTCCTATTCTTAAACGCCTTGGTCGTTTTGGTATGAAAACTGCTAAAGATGTGATAATGAATGAGCAGAAAATATTGCCATCTCTGAAATCAAATGCATTATCAGAGTTAGGGAAAGTTGCAGGTATGTTTGATAAACAGGAAGCACCGGCTCAAAAACGTAAAAGACATCATAAACATATAAACAAACGAATGAAAGGCCATGGAACTATATTTCAAAAATGATTTGTGGTAAATCTGAATTGTGCTTATTTGATAGACCATCTCCCCAGGCAATAATTGAAATGGGGGCCTTTGAAGATGTATTCCCGATGAATTCTATTATGGATAGTAGAACTGATATTGAATTTTATATTAATGGTTCCCAAACTGAATATCTAGATTTGAACGATACATTGTTAACTGTTCAGGTCAAAGTTGTAGATAAAGATAGAAAACCGTTGGGTGAACCTAGTGATGTTATACCAAACAATTTCTTGTTTCATACGCTTTTTAAAGATGCAGTTCTCGGATTTAATAATATCAAGATTGAGGGTGGTAACAGTACATATATTCACAAAGCTCTAATAGAAACTATTATAAATTACAATAGCGATACTAAAAATACATGTTTAACTCCTATGGGTTATGGTAGTGATGACGATAGGAAAAAGTGGATTAAAGGCTCGAAATTATTTACCATGTGCTCATCATTACAACTCGATTTTATGGATCAACCGAAATATTTACTCCCAGGTGTTAATGTACACATTAGATTGAAAAGATCTGATTCGGCATTATCACTAACAAGTGCCACCACAGCTCCAATTCTTCAATTAGTTGATGCAAAATTATTGGTGAGAAGAGTTCGGGTTGAGCCCTCTGTATTAGCCGGTCATCAATTGGGGCTTAATTCTAAGCATGCAATATATCCATTGAAAACAAAGGAAATTGTTCAATTTGCAATTGCTAAAGGTTCAGCTTCTTTCTATAAGGAACAAATATTTGGAGATAGAAGAATGCTCAACTTTATATTGGTAACATTTCAAAGTGAATCTCAATATAATGGATCATACTTAACATCGTGCTCAATTTTCAAAAACTTTGGAGTAACATCGCTAACTTTATCGAAAAATAGTGATTATAGAGAAACATATACTCAAGATTTCGAAAATGATAATTATTGTGCTACATATATGCAGAGTATAGTTAGAAATATGGGTTATTTGGATAAAAACCTTAATTGTGGAATAACTCTTGAAGATTTTAAAAGCAAATATCCATTCTTTACATTTGTTTTGGCACCCGATTTTGATTTAAATCAGAGTCAATTACCTCAAAATGGAAATTTACGATTAGATATAAAGTTTGCTAAAGCTACAACTGAACCGGTACATGTTGTAATATATGGAGTATTTGAAAATGAGGTTAAAATAACTGCAAACAGAACAGTGTTGGTTTGAACAGAGTTCAAACATTATTAGTTTGAAAATGTTGGTGTAAATGTATAGATAATTTATAATAATTTGTCATGGAGTAAGTTTTTCATGTATTATTAATATTATTGATGTAGTTCTGTTCAGGTCTATCGAATTGGAAAACAAATACTAGGACATGAATTTTTAGGGGTATTTCCTCTTGATAAAATTCCATATTTACGTAATAATCAAGCCATAATCGTCAATACTCAATCATCTCATCTCGGTGGAGAACATTGGTTAGCAATATATATGAAACCTAGCAAGATATTTGTATTTGATCCTATGGGTTTCTATTATCCGGCTTTAATGGTTTCGAAACTTCAAACAATGGGTAAACCTATTGTCTATAATAAAACTATGTATCAAAAACCATGGACATTAACATGTGGTCAACATTGTTTAGCTTGGTTATTATCCAAGCGATTTGAGGATTAATAAATGTATTAATGTTTATTGTTATGTTTTAACTATTAATATTTTTTATTTTTTATTATTATTATTTTTATAGATATTTTATTATTATTATTATTATTATTTTTATTATTATTTATTATTATTTTTATTATTATTATTATTATTATTATTATTAATTAATTAATGGTCACAAAGACAGTGCGTGATAAGTGCGTGATCACAAAGACAGTGCATTATAAGTGCATGATCATCACATGATAATTGCATGCATACACAAAATTGAATAAAGAAAACACATGCAAACTCAATGTATGTATGTGATTTACAAAGAAAACACATACAAACAAAAGTATGTATGTGAATTACAAAGAACGCATGCAGTCACAGTGTAGACTGTATGTGTTTTACAAAGAAAACACACATACACACTATAGGCTGCATGCATAAAAATCTCTCACCTATATGTGTGTATTGCTTAAATGTGATTGGCTAAATCCTGAAAATTTGATTCCCTTTATAAACATTGACAATATCCAAAGTTGTCACAATTAATTCAAAAATTTCAAATTAACAAAATATTCAAAATGGAGAAAACAAGTATTCTTAAACAATTATTAGCGGAGGGAAACGGTAAATTTTTTATTTTATTATTTCCTTTATTTATTTATTATTAAGGTACATTTAATTGGTATGATGTTACCGAAAAAGATAACGAAGTTATTATAATCGATGATAGTGGTAAATTTATTTATTAAATTATTAATTTATTATTATTATTGTTTTAGAAGTTATTGTAACACCGACGGAAATCATTGTTATCAGTGATAGCGAAGATGAAATCGATCATGGTAAATTTTTATTTTATTTTTATTATTTTTAAAACCATTTTAGTAGATTTGGATGGAGATGAAAATGCTGATGCCCCCGTTTCTGGGGAAGATATGAATACCCACAATTATGCCCCCGTTTCTGGGGAAGATATGAATACCCACAATTATGCCCCCGTTTCTGGGGAAGATATGGATGCATCCGTTTCTGGGGAAGACAGCTCTACAGATGATGATACTGATAAATGTGAGTTTTTTATTTATTTTTATTTATTTTTAATATAATGTTAATAATTGATAAAAAACTTTTATTGTAAACTTTTATTAAAAACTTTTATTGAAAAATTATATTGAATACTTTTATTGAAAAATATATTGAATACTTTATTGTAAAGTTTTATTGTAAACTTTTATTAAAAACTTTTATTGAAAAATTATATTGAATACTTTTATTGAAAAATATATTGAATACTTTATTGTAAACTTTTATTAAAAACTTTTATTGAAAAATATATTGAATACTTTATTGAAAACTTTTATTGAAAACATATATTTAAATTTATTATTGACAAATTTATTGAAAATTATATTGAAAACATATATTGAATACTTTTATTGAAAATTTTATTGAAAACATATATTTAAATTTATTATTGAAAATTATATTGAAAACATATATTGAATACTTTTATTGAAAATTATATTGAAAATTATATTGAATACTTTATTGAAAACTTTTATTGAAAATTTTATTGAAAAATTATATTGAATACTTTTATTGAAAATTTTATTGAAAATTATATTGAATACTTTATTGAATACTTTTATTGAAAAATTATTGAATACTTTATTGAAAAATATATTGAATACTTTATTGAATACTTTATTGAATACTTTTATTGAAAAATTATTGAATACTTTATTGAAAAATATATTGAATACTTTTATTGAAAACATATATTTAAATTTATTATTTTTTAACAGGCAAATTATATTGAATACTTTATTGAAAACATATATTTAAATTTATTATTTTTTAACAGGCAAATTATATCCAAAGTACTGCATCTCTTCAGCGTGTCATTCTTTAGAATGCCATGCTGAAATGAAGCGATATTATGGATAAAAATTTTATGGCATCAAGTTTTTTATATGCCCTAAATGCGAGACTGCCCAGGATGTAAAATATTTAGTTTTTTATAAGGATCACTCTTCCCACTTAAATCAATTCACTTTAAATAAAAAGGCTCTTTTACGGAAAATAATGAAAAGAAAAAATAATAACAGAAAAAATAATAAAAATAGTAAAAATAATGACAATAATGACAATAATGACAATAATAATAATATGTCGAGACGTAATAACAACAATAATACGTCGAAACACAATAAAAATAATAATAATAATAATAACAACAATAATACGTCGAAACACAAAAATAATAATAATAATAATAATAATATGTCGAGACGTAATAACAACAATAATACATCGAAACATAATAATAATAGTAATAATAACAATAATAATACGTCGAAACATAATAAACGACCTGCTGCAAATATCCAGTGTTTTCCCTCTAAACTTAAAAGGGTTGAAATCATCATTAGCGATGATGAAGAAATTATCATTAGTGATGATGAAGAAATCATCATTAACGATAATCAAATAGGAGGTTCGATCAATATCGATAATGAACCCGAAATAAGGTCAGATTTAAATGGGACTCATAAAAGTATTAGATTTGATGTAGAACGTCAGAATCTAATACAAATCTCATTAACAAATAAAATAGTTAATAGATTAAAATATGAAATTAACCAAATGGGGTCGGTTAAAATACAATTCACCATTCTTATACAATTTGAAAAAGATGGTGAAATAAAAGACAACTTCTTTAGTAATAAGGCAGAACTTTTCTCGGATAATTTTCTGCTTGATGGTATTACTAAATTAAATAATAAAATAGAAAGATTCACATATTTAGGGAGCGGATGGCGGGTTGTTAAAATCAAAGAAATTGATTTTATATTAACAAAGTATTTCCCTATAAATAGACTAGCTGGCCATAGTTATATCCCAACACCGAAATCTTTATCTGGCAAAAAAGCTATAGTTAACGTTCAAAACACTGACCATCACTGTTTTATATATAGTATATTAGCCCTTTTAAAACGAAGTGTAGTTCGCACCCATAGAAACAGTTTCTTCTTATGAGAATTATTTGGACGAATTAAATTTTGACCCCATTGACGATTGTTCTATGAGACTCTGTAATATTCCCAAGTTCGAAAGAAAGAAGAAGGACTTAAATCTGGCTATAAATGTTTTGACTTTTAACGAAAAACCGTCTAAAACTCTAGATGATATAAACTATATCCCCCATCATCCGCATTTAGATATAATTCACCGGTCCAAGGTTACTGACGGTACACCTATTTATTTACTTCTTTTGGAGGACGGTGATAATTATCACTATACAGCTGTTTTTGATTTAAATAAATTAATGAACTGCCATGCAACTACATCTTGCAATGTGCAAATCTCTGTTCATTGGTGTCCCCATTGTCTTAACGGCTTTAGATTAAAACCTGCATTTGACGCCCACGTTGCCTTGTGCAGTAAAAATCAAACAGGCACTACCCTTTATACTTTGCCTAAAAATAAATATTTAAAATTTACAAATTTCGCAAAATCCATTACCCCGCCATTCGTAATTTATGCGGATTTTGAGTCAATTTTACCACTGGATATAAGGCATCATCAAATACATATGCCGATAGCAGCAGGTCTATTATTAATTAACAACTACACAAACACAAAACAATATTTTAATTTTATTGGCGATGATTGCGTTTTGGCGTTTTTAAAAAAGATTGATGAAATCGCTCTTTCGATTGTCTTGCCATATTATGAGGTTCATTGTCAAAAACCTATAGGACCACTATCTTTCAAGGAGAACCGAGAGTTCAAGGATTGTCGCACATGTTATCTGTGTAAAAAGTTTATTAGGGATAAAGTTAAGGATCATTGTCATTTCTCAGGTAAGTATTTAGGGCTGCTTGTATGAAGTGTAATGTTTCTCGACGAATCCAGAAACAATTACCTGTGGTTTTTCATAATTTGAGGGGATATGATCTCCATCATATTTTAAAGTATGGTCTAAATAATTTTTCTTCTTGGGAATTACATATTATTCCGACCACTACCGAAAAATTTATCTCCCTCATTGCATACATTAATAAATTGCCTGTTCGTTTTATAGACAGCATGCAATTTATTAATTCATCTTTAGCAAAAGCGGTTAAGACACTTACTGATTTGCCTTTAACTGATTCTGTTTTTGATGGTGCAATTGTTAGAGCCAAGGCTATTTTCCCTTATGACTTTGCGAAATCTCTTGAGGTTCTTGAATCGACGACTGAATTGCCTCCTATTTGGGGTTCTGTATCTGTTGATGAATATGCTACAGCCCAACAAATTTGGACACAGCAAAATTGCGAGACAATGCTAGATTACATGCTAACCTACTTAAAATTAGACGTATTCCTTCTTGCAGATTATTTTCAGCAATTTCGCGCAAAAGCAATTGCTTATAATACTCTAGAACCTCTTAATTTTTATGGAATTCCTGGTATGTCATGGGCGTCAGCTCTCATGACATTACAGGAACCCATAGAACTTTTGCAGGACATGGAAATGTTTAATTTCTATGAGGGAGGAATACGGGGTGGGTTAACATTTGTTAACAAACATTATGTCGCAAGTTCTGAGGATACAGAACTCTTGTATATAGATATAAATAATTTGTATGGTTGGGCACTTAGCCAATATCTTCCGTATGCTGATTTTGTTTGGGTGTATGATGGTTTGGATGATGTATTGAATGAGTGTATGAATGTTGCGGATATTGAAATCCTTCCATATGGATATACTATGGAAGTTGATATTGATATCCCTGATTATTTACATAATTTTTTGAATGATTTTCCGATTGGGCCGGAAAAGATGTGCTTAAGTTCTAAAGTTGAGAAGTTGATGCTCACGCATTGGCCAAAAAAGAACCATGTTCTTCATTGGCGACTTCTCAGGCTTTATCTTTCTCTCGGTGTGAAGGCTGTTAAAGTTCATCGCGCAATTAAATTCAAGCAAGCACCTATATTTCATGCATACATAGACAAAAACACAAAATTAAGAGCTCAAAGTACTAGCGAGCTATATAGGGACTTGTTTAAACTTTATAATAATAGTTTGTACGGAAAGTCAGTCGAAAACCTTAAAAAACGGATGAATTTGAGGCTATGCAATTCTGATGAAAAGATGATTGTATATGCCTCAAAACCGACTTTCAGAAAATCTATCATAATTGATGATAATCTGATTGCTACTCATCTGAATAAGGATTCGATATGTTTAGACAGGCCTAGTTATATCGGACAAACAGTTCTAGACCTGTCTAAACTTAGAATGTACGAATTACAATACAAAGAGCTAGCGAAATATCGCGATGAATTTAATTGTGAAATAAATATTGTTGCCGGCGACACGGATTTGTTTTTCCTTGAGGTTAAGAACTGTAGGCTAGACACTCTTTTGCCGGCAATGATAAGAGACAGCCTTCTAGATACATCGAATTACGACCCAGCACATCCCTTATACTCGAGGAAATTAGATTCCGTTATCGGAAAATTTAAAGATGAAAGCAAAGGTCTCGGGTATAAGGAGTGGGTTTTCTTAAGACCCAAGTGCTATAGTCTTTTAGGTACAAAAGATTCGATGAGAGCTAAGGGGGTGAAGTTGCTGGGGACAGAGATTGATCACCAGTCATATTTAGACTGTTTTGAAAATGACACTATATTTACGGTGCCTCAAACTAGGATAGGGACGCGGAACCACCAATTATTCACGTTTAAAAATAATAAAATTGCGCTTACCAATAACGACGATAAGCGTAATTGGGTGGGGAAAAATACCAGTCTCGCATTTGGGCACTATTTAGGATTTGATGTCATTGATCAAGTATCTCCAAGCTATCAAGGAACTCACAGTCCAAGCTATGTCAGCTCCTGCTCATATTTCAGTAGAGACATCGATGATATACTTTTATCTGATTAATTTTTTCAAATAAAATGTATTTTACGTTTTATTAGTTATTAATTTAACAATTTGTGTTAATAACAATTTATTTAGAGTTTTTATGAAAATTGGGTCTAGAAAAACATGATGTTAATTTATTTAGAGTTTTTATTTATTTTATAATTAATAATTTTTATTTTATGAAAAAATCGAGAGAGAAAAAAGGATCGAGAAAACTTGATTTATTGATAATAATATTAACAATTTGGTCTTTGTTTGGTGATAATAATATGTTTTATTTGTTTGTTTTTATTGTTAATAATAATTTTATTAGTATTAATTTAGTAATAATGTGTTTTGTTAGTGTTGGTAATAATAGTTTTATTTTGATGTTAGTTTTATTTTGGTAATAATTTGTTTTATTTGGTTTTATTATAATAATAATAATAATAATAATAATAATAATATTAATAATAATGTGTTTTATTTGTTTTTTATTAATAAGAGTAATAATAATAATATTAATAATAATGTGTTTTATTTGTTTTTTATTAATAAGAGTAATAATAGTAATAAAAATAATAATGTGTTTTATTTGTATATAGTTTTTATTAATTATAGTAACAATATTAATAATAATAATAATAATAGTAATAATAATAAAAATAATAATAATAATAATCTTTTAAAAAATAATAATAAAAATAGTAATAATAATAATAATAATAATAAATAATAATAGTAATAATAATAAAAATAATAATTAAAAAATATATATATATACTACTTATAAAAGTAAGTAGTACAATAATAAAAATAATCATTGTAATAATAGTAATAATAATAATAAAAATAATAATAATAAAAATATATATATATATATATATACTACTTATAAAAGTAAGTAGTACAATAATAATAATAATAATAATAATAATAATATTAATAATAATAAAAATAATAATAAAAATAATAATATACTACTTATAAAAGTAAGTAGTACAATAATAAAAATAATAATATTTTTAAAAATAACAATATTTATAAAAAATAATAATAAAATTAAATTTACAAAATATATACTACTTATAAAAGTAAGTAGATATATTATAATTAAAAAATGATTAAAAAATCCATGACCTTGAAAAAATATTTGTACTTTTCAACGTAGAAAAATTTTTGAAAAAATTTCGAAAAATATTCTATCTTTTTTGGTCTAGCGGTGACATAGGAAATCGTGTACTTTGTCTTTGTTTAAAAATTTTGATGAGTCATCCATTGACCTTGAAAATATATGATGAGTCATCCAATGACCTTGAAAATATATTATGAGTCATCCCATGACCTTGAATGAGTCATGGTCTTTGTTTAAAATTTTTTGGATGAGTCATGGTCTTTGTTTCAATGACCTTGAATGAGTCATTGTCTTTGTTTAAAAATTTTTTGTACTTTTAAAAAATTTGTACTTTTGGACTTAGCGCGAAAAAATTTTTCCCGGGGGGGGTGGGGGGGAGGGGGTATGTGGTCCAGCGGTGACATGGTCTAGCGGTGACATATCTAACTACTATTATAAAATTCTTTACCTAAAATAAATTAAAATAAATAATTAATTAAATTTATTACCCAAATCAGTCTGTAGATTGTGAGGTTGTCCATCTTTAAAGAATTTTTTAATTGCAATGGCCATTTCATTAGCTGATTTAGTTTTTGTTGGAATAGCACGGGCATATCTACTGAAAACATCAATACAAGTTAAAATATATTTGTACCCTTTGTTGATTCTCGAATAAGGTATCATTTCCATCAAATCCATTTGCCACAAATCATTGATTCCTCTTGTTTTGTATGGTCTGATTGGGAATCTTTTCAACATTGGTTTATTTAAACTATATGCTAGATGGTCCGATAACCATTTTTGAGTCTCTTTTTTAGAATTAATCACTCTTTTTGTTAATTTTTCTACACCACCAAAACTATCTGGATCTTTTGGATTTGTCCAGATTGTTTTGAGTGGATTTTTGGTTAATTGATCCTTCATTATTACAACAAGATGTTAAAATATGGACAACTTTATCTGGTTTAGAGTATTGTAAACCCATTAAGATCTTAGGGATGAAATTGCACTAATTGCAGATAAAACTATAGGAATTAATGTACCCAAGAACCCACCCTTTTGTTTATACATTATTCTTTTCATTAAACGTCTATTTTTAGTGTTTACCAATGATAAAAGGGATCTCTTATGTCTTTGTAATACCACTCTTTTAGCTTTACTAATATTAACATTACCTCGAACTATATTTACAATAACTTCAAGCAAATCGTCATTAACAAATGAAGGGAAAGCTTGTAAGATTGCTATTCTTTTATTATTTTGAGCCTTTACCAATGCATTGAAATATGGTAGACTATGTTCAAATTTCATGTTTACTAATTATAATTAATTATTATTGTTTATAATTTGATCCACTTCTTTTTTAAAATCTTCTTCTTTTTTAGATTCTTCTTTACTTTTGATTTGGTTTTACGAATAACTTTTTTGGGTTGAATTTCGTTTTTGACAAGTACGTTTTTAAATGACATGATTGATAATCATTTATTTGTTTTCAATTTTGTTTATAAATCGTAACCCCTTTTTCATTAAAAATATCTGTTCGGATACGTAAATTGTCACTACATTGTTGTGTAAAGTCAAAGAATAAATATCCGTGGGGAACGCTTGTAGCATCTTGGAATGATTCAATTAAAAGTTTTCTATTGTTTGGATAAGCTTGCCTGGCTAAGAAATCGATAATCGTTTGATCGCGAGGATTTTTGAAAATAACTAGGTATTAAACATTTAAATTACGAGTTCGATGACTTCCTCCTTGATGAAATAAATTTTGACTTATGAAAATAACAGTAACTCCGCAATGTCTACTGATTTTTGTGAACAAGTTATTGAAATCTTTTTCCTTATTTACTTCTTGATACAAATCATCTATAATTATTACATCGCCTCGACGTAACCTAGACGACCAGTTTTTATCAAATCCCTTAACTATTGTCATTTTCTTCGTCTGCGCCCCTATGCCAATATATTTTATTGAAATTTGATTTGAACATGTTTGACTGCAATAAATTACATACAAATAAAGTTTTTCCGCTCCCACTAGGTCCTACAATTTGATATACTGCATCATTTCTTAATTCCATTTAATTTAATTTAATTTAATTTAATTTGTTTATAATTTGAAATACTGATTCATTTATTTTGATATCGGAAAATGATTAGTAATATAAATTATAGAGGAAGATGTGAAGTAACTGGAATGAAGTTTCCGACCGGAAAACCTCAACATGTAGTGGATAGAAGTGGAAAATATCCAATCTTATTCTTCAAGAGCGGAAAATGAAGGGTAATGGGTTGTAAAAGACCATTACAGGAAGGAGATCTCAAATATCAGATTCTAGATTTACAAATTCAATCATTATCTTTGAATATTGACATGTGTTGTCGAATCAACTTGTGTGATTTGTCTACAACAACAGAAAACATTTACAAACCGGAACTGTTTCCTGCATTGAGACTTGTCAAGTATAATCCACTTTGTGTGAATGTATTTGCAAGAGGAAAAGTTGTTGTCATGGGGATAAAAACACTGGAATACAACAGTCTAGTACAAGAAATATTTAATTTTATAAAATCAAAAATTAATAATCTTAATAACGACGAAAAAATACTAGATTATTTATTAAGCACTGATTGTGTTTAAATAGATTTAATTCTGACGATTGTAAAAATTAAAAATGATCGACGAGCAAGAAGCATACGTATTCGAAACAATTCTGATGAAGATGGAAGAATTGTTTCCGAATATGAAAAACAAACTTTCCTATTGTGCTTCTGAATACTTGGCTACATGGATCTATCAAATGACAGGAATCAACATCGAAGAAATTGTACGGATGCACTACGAATCAGTTCAAGGATCTGGTTTGAAATGTTTAGATGACTGCATTGTTTGTGCAGATCCCTCAATGTTGACTTGTCCATTTAGATGCAGATGCTGCAGGGAATACAAAAAGAAGGAAGTTGTACATATTTTGTTGGCTGAGCTAAGAAGAGTTTACTATAAGCAGATTTGTGATGATGTAAATAAATTTTGATCTTTTACGAGTTTATTTTATGTGTTTATTGTTTTTTATAAAGATTTTAATTGGTTGAATTAATATTATTATTATTATTATTATTATTATTATTATTATTATTATTATTATTATTATTATTATTATTATTATTTTATGTTGACAATATCATTTTTTATTCAATTATAATAGTTTTATGTATAAAATTTTCAATCATTTAAAACATATATTTTAAAATTTAATAAAAAATTTAATAATTATTTTGTTAAAAATTTTATTAAAAATTAATTCAAAAATCAAACTAAAATTTTCATAAAAATTATTGTAATTAAAAATATTACTTAAAAAATGAATTTCAAAACTTGAAAATAAATTTTAACTTAAAAATACACATTATCTTCTTAAAATACACTTAAAATTTAATCTTAAAAATACATTTTAAATTTTCGAAAAAAAATACACATTATCATTTAATTATCGAAAAAAAATACACAACCTAAAAATTTTCGAAAAAATACACACAAAAAAAAATTAATTGCACACGAAAAATTACATCATTAAGTAATCAATACACACAGAAAATAATCACGAGAAATCCTCCTCCCTACTCCTATATTATTATGCAATGGTGTGTAGGCGCAGGGTGCTCATAACTACCTACTTCAGATGCTATTAAACATATACAAGGGATAGAAAAAAGTTTTCGAAAAAAAGTATGAGTCATAAAAAAATATACCTGGAAGGTATCTGTTTTGATTTTGTTTTAATTTTCGTAAAAAGTATGAGTCATGAAAAAAAAATATCCCTGGGGGTTATGTCTTTGTTTTGACTTTGAAAAATATATATGACTCATGCTTTTACCTTGCCATGACCTCTTTGAACCGCGATGAGTTCAAACTACACGATGAGTCATCGTTTTCCATCAGCCAATCAGAATGCTCTGTGCTGGATGGCTCACATCTACCTACTTAAATGTAAGAGTTCTAGCCATGCGTTAAAATTATTATAAGAATTATTTTTATATTTACCATTTTAATCAAAATAAGGTTTGAAAACTGTTTGTTAAAGTTTCATCAACTTTGATGATGTTTATGTAGCTGTAGGTTGGAAGCTAATTTATCAATATCAGGATCCAGGTTTGTTGTGGCAAGTATCATCAACCCACTCAAATTTGAATCAGTTAGGCGAGCTCAATTTTTGTTCTTTATGAGTTACATTGCTGAAAATGATTGCTCACATCTGTACATCCATCCAAAAAGGCATATATAACGTTGGGTAAAAGACCGCAAATGCTCGAATTCATTTTTTGGCAGCAAACGCCGGAATAATATCACATCATTTGCAGATGGCACGCCAGGAAGCTCAGAAAATCTGCCTTTCAGAACCGAGTTACTTTTCAAATCAATAATTTCAAGTTGCAAATTTTCTTCAAACATATTGATCTTCTCATCAGGAAAAACAAAAGGATTTGTGAAAGTGCAAAGTTGTTTATTTCTACAGAAAACTGGGAAAATCGGGACTCGAAAGCACCATGAAGTACAACAACCTTGATTTTGTATTTTACAGCATCAAATTCGTTCTCTGCTTCTCTCACCTCAAAGTCTGGAAATTGTCAAACAACCTCATTACAAAGATTTGTTGAAAAATTGTTGTTTCCCTGTAGTTTCAAATTTAAAAAATTGAGATGATCGTTCATCTATTCGTTGCTAGCAAGGCCAAAATTTCTATGATATGATTTTTTAAAGCCCAGAATCGTGAAAGGACTTTTCCTTTTGATAACCATCTTACCTTGCAATGCAACAACAGTTCACCAAACTCTTCTTCTAAGTCTGTAAGGAATTGTATAAATACCCGCCTGTTCAAAGCTCGTGCTCTTTTTTTTATAACATTTGATAACTAAATCCATCAGATGATTCATATTCAACTTTTTCCCATACAATGTATCCTGATGAATCATACAATGATACATTAACAGAGGACGTTCAAGAAATTTGGTCAAAATTGGCAGGCAACCAACATGTTTGCTCACCAGTGCTGGTTCACTGTCAGTACAAATGCTATCCAATTTTGTCCAGTTCAAATTGTGTTTTTCCACACAAGTTTTCAGAAATTAAAATAAATCTGTTCCTTTAGCGGTGCCTCAAAACTAAGCAATTTTTCGATTACACCAAATGATTCACTAACAGCTCGGATGAAAAGAGATACTGTGTAGAATCACAAAGAGAAAACTTTACAGTTAGTGGCATGAAAAAAAACCTGCTCATTGATGTTATCTGAGACTTATTCAATGCGCTGGTTATAGCATTATTTGACAATAGAATTTTTTTTTAATTTAAATTATATATATTTTTGTCGCCATGTATTCTGACAACAATTTCAATTGCTGGCTTAATAACTTCTTCTGTAATGATTGCAGGAACCATTTTCATTAAATTTTACTGAGATTGAGACTTTTAAAGAATATAAAATTCAAAAATTTATTATTCATTAATATGTTCTTAATATATTCAATTAAGATATTTAAATAATCTTGTGTTTAAATAATAGATTATTTAGCTCTTTTATGAAATAAATCTTAATGAAATCTAATTCGCTAAAAAATGAGTTGAATATAACTGACTATTACCCGAAAATAAAAACATCAACGCAGTTTCAAAAACAATGAAATCATTAATGGAATGTATGCCAAAATCATCTCAATATATGCTTACACTAAACATTTGACGTTATGATGGAAAAGGATCAAAAGAAGCAGAACAATGGCGGTTGAGAAAATGACAGCGATTGATAAGCCCATTTTATGTGTTATTAGTAGCAGAAGTTAATTCGTTTATAGATTCGCGAAACGTCAGAGAATCAGAAACAACGAATGCCAAAGCCAAAATGTGGTTTTTAAATACATTCACAATTTCGAAATCAATGACTGACAAAAACGGAGAATTGGCAGATTTGGAGCAAGAAGATGATGAAAGATTTGCAGCATTTGAAATTCGAGTAAGAAAATGTTTTACTGAAGTTCTGAATTCAGGGCAAAAAGAAGAATACGTTGTTCAGGATCTCAAATAAAAAGAACTATGCTTTCTTAAGCATACAGTTAATGGTAATGATATTCAAATAAACCGAAAGATAGTTGAAGAAATTGAGAAAGCAGAAGTACCAAAATGTTCAAAGCAGTTAAGATCATTTCTCGGATTAACGAACTACTATAGAAGATTCATCAAAGACTGCCAGAATCGCAGAACCATTAAGTGCAGCAACATCTGGGTGTGACAAAGATATAATTTGGATTAAAGAATGTGATTAAATTCTCCAAGTACTGAAGGATAGGTTGTGTGATACACCTATTCTCGATTATTCAAGAGAAGGTAAAACATTTATTTTATACACAGACGTTAGCTTTGTAAGTATTGGATCGATTTTACGCCAAGTTAAAGAAGATTAAGAGGAATGTGTTATAGCTTATGGTTCGAGACATATTACAGCACATGAAAAAGGCTACTGTGTAACTAGAAAGAAATTTTCACTGTACATGAATGTGTTATGCATTTAAGAGAATACCTTTGCGGAAAAAAGTTTATAATTCATACCGATCACAAAGCATTGGTGTTCATGGACACTACAAAAACGCCAATCAGTCCACAATTTCAAACATGGCTAGCTAATCTGGCTGAATATCATTTTGAACTGAAATACAAGCAAGGGGAAGAACACTCGAATACAGATGGACTATAAAGATTGAATGGTATGATTTGTACCCAGTGTCAAACAAAATGAAGAGGCCAAACAATGAAAATCAAAGATCAGATATATATACACTATTCAAATAACAGAGTCTATGGAAAAAGTATTGGAACAGCAGCAGAAGGATATCAAATTTCAAAAGCTACGAGACATGGTTGGAAAATGGAAATGTATAAAGGAATAAAAACTATTTTCCATTCAACGTAAAAAAACATGAATTGATAGAGGATTATTAACAGTAAAAAGGAACAAAAATGGCTTAAGTTTAGTTACAGAAACCTCTGCCGGTTTATTAACAACAATCTTACACCAAGAATTATGCCATATTAAAGTTAAAAAATTATTTCATTATATTGTTGGGTTATTATTATTAAAAGTCGGTTTCATCTAACTACTCGTGTCCTTTTCGAATCAAATAAGCAAACCCAACACAGAATAATTTTATTTGCGTTTTATCACAGTTACAACTCAATCCGATTTATTTCACTGGTTTGTAATCACAATTTCACTGATTTATTTGCACCCTTCAACCACCGTATAAATTTGATTATCTTAAGGTAGGTTATCCAATGGATAATCACCCTTTCTGATAGATAACTTTTGACTTTACTTGGGTTTAGATTCTTTTACTGACCTGACTACACTACTCGTTTGCTTCGACCACTGACCATTTCGTGTTTTTCCCTTTTCCTTTTATACTCCTGCTCAGACTGTTTTCAGACAATTGTCAACAACATTTGCTACATTAAAAATAAATACTTCCCACAGATCACCTTAGCCGACATTTGTCAACAACGTTTGCTCCATTACTAAATTACAAATTAGGAAATAATTACCTCTCCATAGATCAGTGGCGCCCATTTAATATTGTTTAGGCCAATTTACCCTTATATGTTATTCCGTCTACACTCCCGGTTTTCCTCATCTCTCGGGTTTTCACCATCTCTCGG
Organism: Schmidtea mediterranea; assembly: GCA_022537955.1. Lineage (NCBI taxonomy): Eukaryota > Metazoa > Platyhelminthes > Tricladida > Dugesiidae > Schmidtea > Schmidtea mediterranea. Next base: position 74,881,649 of record CM039681.1, read on the forward strand.
ATTTTTCTCATCTCTTGGGTTTCCCATTGCCTTGGACTTCCCATTAATTCGGGCTTCCCATTAGTAATTAATTTTTTTAAATTAATTTCTTTTTTTTGTCTTATATTATTTTCTAGGGACCCCTCACTAAATTTTTATTATTATTTCTGGACTCACTCTCAATTTGGCGTTCAACATACCATTTTCCCCCGATAAATACTACTTTCGAATTTTTGTAAATTTTTTTAATTAATGTTGCACTTTTATGATTTTGGTGTTTTATTGATTTTACCGTGCGTTTTCGTAATCCCCAAAGTAGTGGGATACCGGCCCTCTAGCTCAGAGGCCATCTAACTCACATACCCCCCCGTCAAAGTTTTTTTCTAAGTTTAAAAGTACAAATTTTTTAGAACAAAGACAGTGACTCACCCAAGGTCATTTAAACAAAGACCATGACTCATTCAAGGGCATTGGATGACTCGTCGTATTTTCAAGGTCATTTAAACAAAGACCATGACTCATTCAAGGTCATTGGATGACTCATCAAATTTTTCAAGGTCATTGAAACAAAGACCATGACTCATCAAAAAAATTCAAGGTCATTCAAAAGTATGTCAAGGTCATTGGATGACTCATCAAAAATTTTCAAGGTCATATTATTTTTAAACATTTTAAATTTTAATTTACTACTTATAAAAATAAGTAGTATATATTTTGTAAATTATTTTATTATTATTATTATTATTTTTATTATAATTATTTTTATTATTATTAATATTATTATTACTTTTTATTATTCTATTAATACTTATAAAAACTTTAATTATTATTATTATTATTTTTATTATTATTATTATTAATATTATTATTAATACTTTTAAAAACTTTTATTAATATTATTATTATTAATACTTATAAAAACTTTAATTATTATTATTATTAATATACTTATTACTTATAAAAATTTTATTATTATTATTATTACTTTTAAAAACTTTTATTAATATTAATACTTATAAATACTTATAAAAACTTTTATTATTAATATTATTATTAATAAAATTAATAATAATAATAATAATAATAATATTAATATAATAAACAAATATATAAAAACAACTACATAAAAACAAAAACAACTACATAAAAACAAAGAATTAATTATAAATACATTAAAATATATATGTAGTGTTTTTACATTTAAAACATCTTTAAAGTAATATTTCGCGTTTCGTCACGCTGCGGCTTTTGCTTGAAATAATAATAATATTATAAAAATGTAAATTATAAAAATTAAAATTTTAAAAAATTATATCTAAATTTCATAATAAAAATGAAAACTATTACAAGTTTTCTAAATAAATAAGTTTCCAAATTAACAAAAACAGTTTTTAAAAACATTTATTATTCTGATAACAACACGTCATCAATATCAATGTTATCTTCGTTAAAACCATCGAAAAGCTGTCCATTATCGCTGATTTCGGTAGAGTCATCAAAACTGGGGCTCGAACCATCGAAAAGCTGTCCATTATCGCTGATTTCGGTAGAGTCATCAAAACTGGGGCTCGAACCATCGAAAAGCTGTCCATTATCGCTGATTTCGGTAGAGTCATCAAAACTGGGGCTCGAAACACCGAAAAGCGGCTCATCCAAGAAATTAACTTGGTCACTATCTATTGCATCAACCCCAAAATAATGCCCAAATGCGATACTGGTATTTTTCCCCACCCATAATCGCTTATCATCGTTATTACTCAAAGCGATTTTACTGTTTTTAAATGTGTACAGCTGATGGTTCCGCGTCCCTATCCTACTTTGAGGTACTGTGAAAACTACGTTTTTATTGTAGCAATCCAAATAAGACTGATGTTTGATGTCAGTACCCAACAACTTCACCCCCTTAGCCTTCATTGTATCAGATTTGCCTAATAAACTATAGCACTTGGGTCTTAAGAAAACCCACTCCTTATACCCGAGACTTTTACTTTCATCTTTAAATTTTCCCATCACGGAATCTAATTTCCTCGAGTATAAGGGATGTGCCGGGTCGTAATTCGATGTATCTAAAAGGCTGTCTCTTATAATTGCCGGCAAAAGAATGTCAAGCTTACAGTGCTTAACCTCAAGAAAAAACGAATCAGTGTCGCCGGCAACGATATTAATATCACAGTTAAATTCTGATCTATATTTTGCCAATTCATTATATTGTAATTGGTACATCCGCAGCTTAGATAGGTCTAGTACTGATTGGCCAATGTAGCTAGGCCTGTCTAAACATATAGAATCTTTGTCCAGATGAGCAGCAATCAAATCATCTACTATTTTAATGGACTTTTTGAAAGTCGGTTTTGAAGCATATACAATCATCTTTTCAGCTGAATTGATAGCCTCAAATTCATCCGTTTTTTCAAATTCTCAACGGATTTACCATATAAACTGTTATTAAATAATTTATACAAATCTCTATGAAGCTCGCACTTTGAGTTTGAGCGTAAATCTGTATTTCTTTGTATATATTCTTTAAACATAGGTGCTTGTTTAAATTTAATTGCCCTATAAATACACTCAACTTCTGCACCCAATTCTATATACAGCTTGAAAAGTCTCCAGTGAAGAACATGGTTCTTCTTACTGTAATGCGTGAGCATTAACTTCTCAACTTTTGAATTGGGCGGGCACATTTTTTCCGGGGCAAGCGGAAAGTCATTCAAATACTGATGCACACGCTCAGGGATATTGATGTCAACTTCCATTGTATAACCATACGGAAGGAATTCAATATTCGCATTCACACATTCACTCAGCACATCATTCAGATTATCATGCACCCAAACAAAATCACCATACGGAAGGTTTTGGCTAAGTGCCCAACCATATAAATTATTAATGTCGATATACAAGAGTTCTGTATCTTCAGAACTTGCAACATGATATTTGTTAACAAATGTTAACCCACCCCGTATTCCACCCTCATAGAAATTAAACATTTCCATGTCCTGCAGAAGTTCTATGGGTTCCTTTAATGTCATGAGAGCGGACGCCCATGACATTCCAGGAATTCCATAAAAATTCAGAGGTTCTAAACCATTGTAAGCAATAGCCTTTGCGCGAAATTGCTGAAAATATTCTGCAAGGAGGAATACGTCTAATTTTAGGTAAGTTAACATATAGTCTAACATTGTAGTGCAATTTTGCTGTGTCCAAATTAGTTGGGCGGTAGCATATTCATCATCAGATACAGAATCCCATTTTGGAGGTAGTTCATAAGTCGATTCAAGGACCTCTAGTGATACTGCAAAATCATAAGGAAAGATACCCTTTGCCTTAACTATAAGACCATCAAAAGCAGAACAAGTTAGAGGTAGATCAGTAAGAGTTTTCACAGCCTTGGCTAAAGAGCAATTTACAAATTGCATACTATCTATAAATCTAACAGCCAATTTCTTAATATTTACAATCAAAGATATAAATTTCTCAGTTGTTGTAGGAATAATATTTAATTTCCAAGATGGAAATTCATTCAGTCCATACTTTAAAATATGATGAAGGTCATACCCTCTCAAATTATGAAAGACAATAGGTAACTGTTTGATTATTTTCCTATTTATATTACAGTTACGACAGGCAGCACCAAGATACTGACCTGTAAAAGGATCATGGTCCTTAACCTTATTTCTAATAAGTTTTTTACAAAGGTAGCAAGTTCTACATGCGATGAACTGCTGTTCCTCATTAGAAGTAAGATTATTCATAGGTTTTTTACCATGATTTTCATAATACGGTAGGACAATTGTGACAGCAATTTCCTCTACTTTCTTTAAAAATTCCAATACACATTCCAAGCCTATAAAACTGAAATATTGTGTAGTATTTGTTAAATTATTTATTAATAATAAGCGTGCTGATATCGGCATGTGTATTTGATGATGTTTTACATCTTTAGGTAAAACAGCCTCAAAATCCGCATAAATTACGAATTGTGGGGTAATCATTTTAGAATAATTTTTAAATATTAAGTTTTAATTTTCAGGGAGCGTGTATAGGGTTGTTCCTAGTTGATTTTTAGCGCACAAATCAACATGTGCCTTAAAGGTTTTATCATAATAAAAACCGTTTAAACAATGGGGACACAATTTTACTCGAATTCTGGTGTTACATTCACTACTAGAATGGCAATTCAGCAGTCTATTTAAATTAAAAATGGCGGTATAATGATAATTATCACCGTCTTTTAATAATAAAAGATTAATCAGGTTACCACCGATAACCTTTTGTTCGATGAATTAAGACAAGGTGAGGATGATGAGGTACATAATCAATGTCATTCAATTGTTTAGAAGGGGTGTTATTATATTCAAAGACATTTATAGCCAAATTTAAATCGCTATTGTTTCTCTCAAATTTGGGTATGTTACAGAGTCTCATTGGACAATCTGTAATTGAATCGTAATTCAATTCATCCATAAAAGTAGCGTAAGAAGAAACACGCTCCCTATTCTTTAAAACTATATCACGCTTTAAAATCGATAAAACACTATATATAAAACACGAATGATCTGTGTTTTTAACGTTTACGATAGCCTTTTTACCTACTATGTCCAGCTAATCGACTTACAGGATAATACGCGGTTAAAATAAAATCGATTTCGTGAATCTTAACTACACGCCACCCACTTCCTAAATATGTGAATTTTTCGATTTTTTCATTTAACCGACTCACACCATCAGCAAGAAAACTATCGGAAAAGACACACGCGCTATTCGAAAAGAAATTATCTTTTATTTCACCATCTTTTTCAAATTGAATGAGAGCTGTAAACTGGACTTTTACAGATCCCATTTTCTTTATTTCATTTTGTAATTTATTTACAAGTTTATCCGTTAATGCGATTTGAACAAGGTTTTGATTTTCTAAATCAAATCGAATATTTTTACGGGAACCCTTTAAGTCAACCTCTATTTCAGGTTCATCGTTTATTTCAATATTTACCGAACCCCCTATTTGATTATATTCAGTTTCGTCATCACTAATGATGATTTCTATTTTTTTAATTTTAGCAGCGATACACGACACGATTTTATCAGCAGGTCTTTTTGATTTTTTATTATTTTTAGTAACATTTGTATTATTGTTTATGTTTTTAGTAATCTTAGTATTATTTTTGTTTTTTGTGATATTATTATTATTATTATTATTATTATTATTATTATTATTATTATTATTATTATTATTAACATTTTTCGCATTAATCATTTGAAATAATGCCTTTTTATTAATTTTAAATTGATTTAAATGGCTAGAGTGTTTCTTATAAAACTCTAGATATTCAATGTCTTGGGCGGTATCGCATTTAGGGCAAATAAAAAAGTCGATGCCATAGAATCTATGACCATAGTAACTTTCCATAGTCGTATGGCATTTCGAGTTATGACCAATTCCAGATTGGCAATAGTTTTTATACAATCGACCTGATAAATATTATTATCAAATGTTTATTATTATTTAAATCATATATGAATCAAATAATAATATATAAATGATGATAATCATGTAAATATTTTAATAAATTAATATTCGTATTATAAATCATATATTTCTATTATAAAAATAAATCACATATTACAAATCAAATATTTCTATTCATATTTCAAATCAGATATTTCTATTCTTATAAATTAATAATATTTAAAGTATTATATTATAATACTTTATATATTATTAACTTATACTCATTAAAAATATTCTTATAAATTAAGGATAAATTAAAAAATAATTAAGGATAAATTAAAAAAATAATAAAAATCTTACATTTTTTATACGAAATCTCATCTCCCACAGAAACGTCAGCATCCATAGAAATCTTGTCATCTTCCCCAGAAACGGGGGCATTATCAATAAATGTTTCGTCCAAATCTACTGACGCTGCTGAATGAATATTTTGATCGATATCCTCAGAAACATTAATAATTTCTGAAAAACATTAATAATAATAATTAAATAAATAAATTTACCAATATCGGAATCATCGCTATCTTCTATTAAAATAATTTCCTCATTTGAAACATTTTCTAAAATTATATTAAAATAAATAATAATAAATTTAAAAATTACCAGGATCAAATTCGATAACTCCATCGATCTGATTTTGAAGTTCGGTTATATTAAACCAATCTAGAAAAATAGAATAATAAAAAAAAATAAATTAAAAAATAATATTTTACCATTTTCATTGGCCAACAATTGTCGTAAAATTCTTGAATTGTTATTCTCCATTTTGAATAGATTTTTGAAATCGCGCGAGTGAATATTTGAAAATTGATAAATTTTTGAATTAATTGTAACAACTTTGGAAATTGTCAATGTTTATAAAAAGAATAATATTTTCAGGATTTAGCCAATCACATTTAAGCAATACACACATATAGGTGAGAGATTTTTAGACATGTTTTCTTTGTAAAACACATGCAGTCTACACTGTGACTGCATGCGTTCTTTGTAAAATCGCATACATACTTTTGTTTGTATGTGTTTTCTTTGTAAATCACATACATACTTTTGTTTGCATGTGTTTTCTTTATTCAGTCTTCAGTGTGTATGCATGCACTTATCATGTGATGATCACGCCCTTATCATGCACTGTCTTTGTGATCACGCACTTATCATGCATAGTCTTTGTGATAATGCATTAGCTTATCTTTAATTAATTAAACACATAATAATAATATTTATAATATTAATATTAAAAATAATATTAATAAAAATAATAATAATAATAATAATTATAATAATTAAATAATTAAATAAATTTGGCAACGATTTAATTAAAAGATAACGCCAATAAAAAACCTTTCGTACGATATATTTCGATAGCATAGCTATCATCTTCAGGTACTCAAAACCAACTAAAAATATTATGAATCAACATTTAATTTAAACAAATTATTTTTTATTAATTTAATTTTTTAATAAATAAATATTTTTAAAAATATATTTTAAATTAATTTAAAATTTAAAAATTTTTTTTTTATACTTTTATTCTAATTTTTAAAAATTAATGTAATTTAAAATTTTCAATTATTTTAATAATATTAAAAAAACAAACATGATTTAACATACGTAAACTATTTAAAAACATTCAAAACATTCGTAGTCACAGCACTCTGCACATTAATTTTTGGATCCAATGACCTTATCAGCAATGCTTCACATATCACTCGTTCCCAATAACTATTAAAACTTCTCAACAAAATTCTAAAATCAGACATTCCTATATCACTTTTACAGCCTCTATTGTGTTCACTAATATTGGTCAAACCCTTCAATCGACAATGCTCTAGAACTCGAGTACAGAGATGACGGGAAGTTTCTCCAATGTATGTGGCATTACACCCATTACATGTAAATTGATAAACGAGATCAGAACACAATCCAACCGGAGTTTTTGATTCATTAATAAACATATTGCGTAGCTTACACGAATTAGAGACGATCTTATACTCTAAATTTCATATCAGTTTACCCAACTTCCTCTTATAATTTGTAAAGCCTTCAGAGTACGGCAATACTAACACACAAATTAATTTAAAATATATTTTTAAAAATATTTATTTATTAAAAAATTAAATTAATAAAAAATAATTTGTTTAAACCTAATGTTAATTCATAATATTTTTAGTTGGTTTTGAGTACCTGAAGATGATAGCTATGCTATCGAAATATATCGTACGAAAGGTTTTTTATTGGCGTTATCTTTTAATTATAATAATAATAATAAAAAATATATTAATAATAATAATAAAATTTTTAATTATAATAAAAATAATATTTATAATAAAAATAATAATAATAATAAAAATAATAATAATAAATAAAAATATTAATAGTTAAAACATAAAATAAAACATAACAATAAAACATTAATACATTTATTAATCATCAAATCTCTTGGATAATAACCAAGCTAAACAATGTTGACCACATGTTAAGGTCCATGGTTTTTGATACATAGTTTTATTATACACAATAGGTTTACCCATTGTTTGAAGTTTCGAAACCATTAAAGCCGGATAATAGAAACCCATAGGATCAAATACAAATATCTTGCTAGGTTTCATATATATTGCTAACCAATGTTCTCCACCGAGATGAGACGATTGAGTATTGACGATTATGGCTTGATTATTATGTAAATATGGAATTTTATCAAGAGGAAATACCCCTAAAAATTCATGTCCTAGTATTTGTTTTCCAATTCGATAGACCTGAACAGAACTACATCAATAATATTGCTATTACATAAAAACTTACTCCATGACAAATTATTATAAATTATCTATACATTTATACCAACATTTTCAAACCAACATTTTCAAACCAATAATGTTCATTCAAACCAATAATGTTTGAACTCTGTTCAAACCAATACTGTTCTCTTTGCAGTTATTTGAATCTCATTTTCAAATACGCCATATATTACAACATGTACCGGTTCAGTTGTAGCTTTAGCAAACTTTATATCTAATCGTAAATTCCCATTTTGAGGTAATTGACTCTAATTTAAATCAAAATCGGGCGCCAAAACAAATGTGAAGAATGGATATTTGCTTTTAAAATCTTCAAGAGTTATACCACAATTAAGGTTTTTATCCAAATAACCCATATTTCTCACTATACTCTGCATATATGTAGCACAATAATTATCATTATCGAAATCTTGAGTATATGTTTCTCTATAATCACTAGTTTTCGATAAAGTTAGCGATGTTTCACCAAAGTGTTTGTAAATTGAGCTCGATGTTAAGTATGATCCATTATATTGAGATTCACTTTGAAATGTTACCAATATAAAGTTGAGCATTCTTCTATCTCCAAATATTGTTCCTTATAGAAAGAAGCTGAACCTTTAGCAATTGCAAATTGAACAATTTCCTTTGTTTTCAATGGATATATTGCATGCTTAGAATTAAGCCCCAGTTGATGACCTGCTAATACAGAAGGCTCAACACGGACTCTTCTCACCAATAATTTTGCATCAACTAATTGAAGTATGGGTGCTGTGGTGGCACTTGTTAGTGATAATGCCTAATCAGATCTTTTCAATCTAATGTGTACATTAACACCTGGGAGTAAATATTTCGGTTGATCCATAAAATTAAGTTGTAATGATGAGCACATTGTAAATAATTTTTATCCTTTAATACACTTTTTCCTATCGTCATCACTAACATAACCCATAGGAGTTAAACATGTATTTTTAGTATCGCTATTGTAATTTATAATAGTTTCTATTAGAGCTTTGTGAATATATGTACTGTTACCACCCTCAATCTTGATATTATTAAATCCGAGAACTCCATCTTTTAAAAGCGTATGAAACAAGAAATTGTTTGGTATTACATCACTAGGTTCACCCAACGGTTTTCTATCTTTATCTACAACTTTGATCTGAACAGTTAACAATGTATCGTTCAAATCTAGATATTTAGTTTGAAAACCGTTAATAAAAAATTCAATATCGGTTCTACTATCCATAATAGAATTCATCGGGAATACATCTTCAAAGGCCCACATTTCAATTACTGCTTTGGGAGATGGTCTATCAAATAAACACAATTCAGATTTACCACAAATCATTTTTGAAATATAGTTCCATGTCCTTTCATTCGTTTGTTTATATGTTTATGATGTCTTTTACGTTTTTGAGCCGGTGCTGGCGCTTCGGGTTTTTGAAACATACCTGCAACACTAGGTAGAACTTTCCTTAACTCGGATAATGCATTTGATTTCAGCGATGCTAATATTTTCTGCTCATTCATTATCACATCTTTAGCAGTTTTCATACCAAAACTACCAATGCGTTTAAGAATAGGAAGTGCAAATCTACCAATTGTTCTCAACCATCCTGATCCATACTGTTTACCAATAAAATATGGTAATTCGCCACCACTTTGGCTACCACTATAAATACTAATAATATCGTTATTGGCCATCTAATTTACGAAAATGTAATGTCAAATGAGTTTTTGTATCTTTACTAAATTCAATAAATTTACCGCTATCATCACGAATATTTATTTCTATATTGTTTATACATGATGTTGATACCGGTAAGTACATGGGATTATCGATATTTATATTGACAACTTCATCCTGGTCATGTTTATCAACCCAAACAGATTTCAAAAGAGGAACCAAAGAATCACCAACAATTATAGGATCGATGATGTTAGTATATATGAACATTTGCCTATAAAGTTTTTTTATTTTTGGTTTGCGTACACCAAAAGCACTTGCCCTATATGTTTGCTTATCTAATCCCAATGTATTAGCCAAATTCTTATCAAATGTAACTTCACAAATGTTATTATTCAGACTGAATTTGCATATTCCATCTTTAAGAAATTCAATAGTTTTAAATATATGTAAACAATTTAATGAAATATATTTATGTAATTCTTCAAGTGTTTCAATATATAATTCATTAGTAAATGTAAATGTGTCTTCCACCTCATTAATATATGATACAGATATTTTGATGTTTTTGATCGTTACACTTTTCTCATCAAATGTTTTGAATCGTATAAGGTATTCAGTTCCAGGAACAACAATGTTAAGCTTATCACAACCCATTTGCTTGTCATCCTCAATACTTTTAAACTTTATTGTAAATGGGCTAAAATCACAACTAACATTCAATCCATCTTTGAAAAACATGCCACTATTTTCATCTAAAATCTGATTCGGGATATGACAATATCGTTCAAAATTATTGATTGAGAAGATACCACTACAGGTTTTGGGAACACGCTTCTTGAATCCGATTTTACAATGACTATAAAATTGGAATGTATTGTACACAAATGTAAAGTTTTGCAAAGCAACTTCCCAATTTCCATGTAAATAAATGGGATTTTGAAGATCAACCATAAATTTACTTGCTTGATTTTCCGGATGGATTAGTGGGCAACTATTACTCAGTAAAATTGTATAAAAACTCATTTTACTAGGTCTTTTGATGATATCCATGAGGGTTTTTGATATCCATGCCATTTGACATAGTATTGTTTATCCTTACTCACCATTTTAGTTTTCAATATTTTCTGAATTCTGAACACTGTAGGTTTGGAAATAACTTGTTATTCCTGTTCATAGAATTTCCCTTGTATTAAATTGTTATCACTATCTTTAATAACATACATTACAGGACTCTGTTTAGTATTAATTTTAGTAATTTGAAATACCTCATCACTCCAATTACTATCGAAATTTTTGATGAAAGGTGAAGCAGATATTTTACTAATTCTAACGTGATCACCAACTTTATATTTTGGTTTTGAAATAGCAACTGTTTTAGACCGTACTGATTTAGCCAATGTTTTCGAGCTGATATCTACGGGTCTCAAACCATTCAGACCTCGATGTGATGAATTATTATAACTAACAAGTATTTTCGGTAATACATTTATCCATATTTTATTACCTTGATGCACGAAATATTTCTTCAATCTATCCCTCAATGTCCGGTTAAATCTTTCAACATGTGCGGCTTTGTATTGAGAATGTACAGAATAATGATTTATTTTGAGCCGATCCAGGATTTGCTTAACTTTACTATTGTAAAACTCCTTGCCTATAATAATAATAATAATAATAATAATAATAATAATAATAATAATAATAATAATAATAATAATAATAATAATAATACCTAAATCGGTTTGCAAATTGTCTGGATGTCCATTTTTAAACATTGAGTTAATTGCTTTAGATATTTCCTCTGCAGATTTTGTCTTTGTTGGTAGACCGCGGGCAAAACGACTGAAAACATCGATACACGTTAAAATATATTTATAACCCTTGTTAATTTTCGAATACGGTATCATCTCCATCAAATCCATTTGCCATAAATCATTAATACCGAATGTCTTATAAGCTCTCGTTGGAAATCTTTTCCGCATCGGTTTGTTTAAACTGTACGCAAGCTGATCTGACAACCACTTTTGCGTTTCCTTTTTCGAATTTGGGACTCTTTTCTTTAACTTTGCCACTCCACCGAAACCTGCCTCGTCTTCTGGGTTCGTCCAAATCTTCTCCATTACAACAAGATGATTTAAATTTTAATTTAACATTAGGTAATGATTGCCCCATCGTTTATTGTGATAATAATGATAATGCTAATGGTAACATTGCTCCGATAAAACCACCTTGTTGTTTATATATGATTTTTCTCATTTGCTTACGATTTTTATTATTTACTAGCGATAACAAAGGCTTACGATGTTTATTCAATACTAGTTTTTTAGAATTACTGATTTTAATTTTACCTCTGACTACTTTTAATAGAATTTTGAGTAAATCATCGACAACAAAAGTTGGAAATGATTGTAAAATAGACATTCTTTTCATACTCGAAGCCTTTAACAATGCATTAAAATATGGGAAACTCCTATGATTTTTAACAATTTTAACTTTTTTCTTACTCTTTTTAATAATGTTTTTCGAAATAAGATTCATTGCAGGGTAATTCTCGGTTATTAGCTTTTTAGATGGTGTATAACTAGTTTTTGGTGGAACACGTTTCTTTATAGTCTTTTTAATACTTTGTCTAAGTTTTCGGATATTTTTAAGCCTGGATTTCATAAACATTTTTACATGTTAAAGTTTTCTACTTTGTTTATATACCATGGCACCTTCTTTATTGAAAATATTGGTTTTTACCCGTAAATCATCATTGCATTGTTGTGTGAAATCAAGAAATATATATTCATATGGTGATTTTGTAGCATCTTGAAATGCACTGATGAGAAAATTACGATTATTAGGGTATGCTTGTCGAGCAAGAAAATCAATAACTGTTGCATCTCTAGGATTCTTGAAAATAACTAAATATTGAACATTTAAATTCCTTGTTCGATGTGCACCACCTTGATGAAATAGATTTTGAGTAATAAAGATCACAGTAACACCAACATGTCTACTGATTTTTGTGAATAAATTATTAAAATCCTTTTCTTTATTAGCTTCCTGATACAAATCATCAATAATGATGACATCACCTTTCCTTAAACGACTTGACCAGTTTTTATCAAATCCCTTTACTATTTTCATGTTTTTCAATTTACAGAAATTATTTTGAGTTAATCCATGTTCTTCATCTGCACCCTTATGCCAATAAATCTTGTTGAATTTTGTTTGAAATAAATTAGATTTCAGTAATTTACACACAAACATAGTTTTACCACTACCACTTGGGCCGACGATTTGATAAACAGCATCATTTCTTAATTCCATTATTAATTTGTATAATTATAGGTTTTTGTTTATATTATATGATATAATGAACTCTTTCTAAAAATCATATATATAGCTTAATATTTCTTTATTGTTTAATTATGTTATCAAATATAAATTATAAAGGAACTTTTGATGTATCAAAAATGATATTTCCAAATGGTAAACCCCAGCAAATTGTAGATAGCAGTGGAAAATATCCTATAATATTTTTCAAATCCGGCAAATGCAGAATCATGGGATGTAAGAAACCTTTAGATGTCGATAAATTACAATGTAGAATAAAGGATATTAAAATACAGTCAATTACAGTTACCATGGATATAGGACAATCTATCAATTTATACAACATGTCAACAAAATGTCTTTGTATGTTCGAGCCAGAATTATTTCCTGCACTGAGGCTTTTAAAATACAACCCAATGTGTGTTAACGTGTTTGCTAGTGGCAAAATAGTCATATTAAGGGTGCGAAATCTAGAATACAAAAATATTGTTTGTGACATACAAAATGAAATCACCGGATTGGTCGATATCTGATTGGCTAATGATTGATTAAAACAACTTGCTTATTCATTTGATTTCATTTTTAAAATATTATACCATTATGTATGCTACGCCAAAGAAAAATATCGCTGAATACGGTAAATTTATCATTTTTATTTCATTTTTTATATTTTATTTAGAAAAATATGCCCCAATGATAATCGATCGTATTATTTATTATTATCCTCAAATAAAGGAGATTTTGAAGAATTAAGAGCCGTCAATGCATCAACAGCTAATATTCAATGAAACAAGAATCGAGATTTCCGATCTGATTAAGCAAGCTCTTTGGGATAACAAAATCAACCGCACGATCAAGGAAATGGAAACGGAATACCCCTGTATTCTGGGTTGCAGCTGCTGTGATTTCCGGTACCAGCGCTATGTGGAATGGAATATTACAAATTCAATAAGAAATTTGCAAAAAATGAGACTTTTAAGAAAATAAATGTTTTGTATTTTATTTTTGTTTGTTTTGTTTTGATAGTTTTATTTTAGTGTTGGTAATAATAATAAATGTTTTTGTATTTTATTTTTGTTTTGGTAGTTTTATTTTGGTGGTGGTAACAATAATAATAATAATAATAGTAATAATAATAAAATAAATAATAAATAAAAAATTAATAATAATAATAATAATAATAATATTGATAATAATGATAATAATAAAACACGTGATATTAATAATACATTTTATATATATGTAAACTCAATGGGTTAATTTACATACAGTTTTCCAGTCACGCGCTTATCTTGCACTTATCATGCACTTATCATGCATTGTCTTTGTGATCATGCATGAATCTGATTGGTTAATCATTATCTGTCAAGGGTATAAAAGTGCGTCACCACCTTAAAAAGATCATAAATCAAACATGACCAAGAAAATAAGTGTCCAACCAGTTCAGATGTTCCACAATTATAAAATGTATTTTTTAAAGGAGCCTACCAATATGCAATTGACAAATCCAGTCAAACTCAATAAAACTCAATTTCAATCTCTTGCTGGGACTCTCTCAATGTTAGATATCAAGGATATTGATAATACGTTCAAAAAGATCAATTCCAATTTAAAATGCAATGAAAATGCTTTCTTCACCCGTCAATATACCAGATATTATGATGCATTTACAGAAATAGGTTTCAAAGAACAGGAAAACTGGTATATAACAATAACAATCCAAGGGTATAAAGCTGATCAAAATGATGTGCTTTCTCCAATCTGGAAAATTGTTACTGCTAGACTTTCAAAATTATTTTAGTGTTTAGTGTTTAATAAATGTATTAATGTTTTCTTTGTTATTCTATAAACAAAATTATAAGTAGTTTTAAAATAGTTTTAAAATGATGTCAGAAAAATTTAAAATATAAAAAATATAAAATAATTAATTAATTTCGTTTAGAATATTTAATAAATTTTTTGTTTGATAAACTCGAAGAAATAACCGGTGTAAAAATTAGAGATATGTTGACTCTAGTTGAAGCATTGAGTAAAGAATTGGGTTCAGAATGTCAGAGTGATTCTGAATGTCAGAGTGATGATACTGAAATTGTTAATGATGGAGAAATTAATACTGGAATTATTACTGATTCTGAAGAAATTATTGATGATAATGTTAATGTTGAAGAAGCTACTACCGAAATTATTAAAGATGAGCCTACCGAATTTAAGAATTGTATTGATCATGTTATAGAAAATATTATGATAGAATCTTGTGGTGATGAAGAATGTACATGTAATAATCAATAAATCTTTAAAAATGTAGTTTTTTATTAATAATAATAATAACAAAGAAATATTTATTAAAATCTACGATAAACTTTGTTACATAAATTTAAAACAGATGCTCCAGTGAATAGTTTTAATAAAAATTTGCAATTTTCGATATAAATATCAGAGCGTTTGGCTTCTGCGACAACTTGAATAATCGCTGTCCATCCACCGTTTGTTTCTACCCACGGATCAATTTTTGTTTCTATCACCTAAATAATGATAAATTAATAACAATATAAAGTAATATACCTCTATAGACCATTGGAAATAATTTTCATAGTCGGATCCAGATTTTAATATCATGTGTTTCATATACATTAATCCTACTATTATTCGCATCCATTTATTATTTTCATCGAACATGTAACTAAATAATGATTGGAATGCCTTCTTTCTCTCCAATGGTGGCAAATTGAGAATTTTTTCATAATCGAATGGGATGTCTTCAACGATTTTCTCGGTACGGTTTACCATAAATTTCATGTTTTTAATGATTTCATCTTCTTCACTATTATTAGAGACCAGCTCATTCAATAAAGTTATAAAAAATTTAGTTTCTGGCATTTTATAAAAATATTTGAAAGTGTAAGCTTATTTATACTATATTCGACCAATCAGAATCATGCAATACTAAGAAAATATGTAAAAATATATAATGGAAATGGCAATGATGATTTGTTGGCACTGTTAACTTCTTTCAAGTTGTTGCCACCACTGTTAACCGGTTGCAATTTCATTATACGATTGAACTGATCAGTTGTTTTATTAGAATAAAATTTTATACTATATTGAACTTGATTCATCATTTTTTCATTAAGTTTACGATTTTCTTTCAATTCTAATATTGATTTTCTTAATTCATTTTTGATAAAACCAATGGTCTTATTTAAATATATAATATCATCATATAATTCGTTTTTAGCTCTTTTTAAAGTCTCATATGTATGTTCAAATCGGAATTCTAAATTACTCATTCTTTCAGATAATCTTTTGACTGGAGTTTTCAAATATCTAGGCCTATCTATCATATACAAAATATCCATCAATACTGCTGTATCAGGACATACACATCTTGTTGAATTTTTACCTTGAACGGTTACAACAATTGAGTTGACCATATTAAAAACTAATAATATTATTAAAATTTCTTTTATCATTTTCAAATCTATATAAATTAATATTTATTGTTTATAGCTAAAGATTTGTGTGTGTGTGTCTAAATTAGTATAAAAGTAATTGTTATTTCAATTTTTATCATTAAAATGGTTGTACCGAGCGCAGTTCAAGCTATGAATGAAATTAAACATTATGGTAATTATTTATTACTATTATTATTATTATTACTTGTTTTTAGATAATTATTTTAAAGTTATTAAAGAACGTCTGGAATTCTATTATCCAGAAATATATGGAATCATGGATAAACCACCATCAATAATTCCAGACTTGATATTCAATCATACATCAATATGGATATTTACTGTAATCATTGAGTTCCTATGGGATATCGAACAAAACAATTTGTCAAAAGATATGGAACCCGAATACCCCTGTGGTGATGGATGTCATTGCTGCGCTGCCAGATATCGGAAGTATGTGGAATGGGCTTTGAATAAAGCTCTTCGACAATACTACTATAGTAGAATTATCTCTTTATAATAAATTTGTTGCATATGTTTTGGTTTTCATTATATAGTAATAATAATAATAATAATAATAATAATAATAATAATAATAATAATATTAATAATAATAAAAATAATAATAATAATAATAATAATAATAAAATAATTTACAAAATATATAATAATTATTTTTATAAGTAGTAAATTAAAATTTCAAATGTTTAAAAATAATATGGTCTTGAGAAATTTTGAATGACCTTGACCTACTTTTGAATGACCTTGAAAAATTTTGATGAGTCATTCAATGACCTTGAATGAGTCATGGTCTTTGTTAGAATTACCTTGAAAATGTTGATGACTCATCCAACGACCTTGACTTACTTTTGAATGACCTTGAAAATTTTGATGAGTCATCCAATGACCTTGAATAAGTCATGGTATTTGTTTAAATGACCTTGAATGAGTCATTGTCTTTGTTCTTAAAAATTTGTACTTTTAAACTTAGAGAAAAAAAATTTTTGCCGGGCGGGGGGTATGTGAGCTAGATGGCCTCTGAGCTAGAGGGCCGGTGTCCCACTACTCCCCAATAATATAGAAAAATATTTTACTGGCCGAAGATACAGGAGACAATTCAGCTTTGTCTACGATGTTGTGATATCTGTTCTAAGAGGAAGATTGATCAGATAAAATATATATCCCTGGATATGGGTCCGAATTCCTAGAACAGATTTGAATGAATATAGTCTATATGGAGATGAATACTATAAAAAAAAATATGTTAGTAATGGTCTATCGTTTAAGTAAACTGATTTCTTTGATATCAATCACGAAGCAAGACGCAGTAGCAATTTTCAATGCGACACATAAAAGTTGGATCTATGGTTTCGGAAAACCAAAGAGCCTATTGTCAGACAAAGACCGGAATTTTGAAGGAAATTTTTTTTAAGGAAAGAATGCAAGAATTTGGTATTAGTGGGTATTTGGGTGTTGAGATTTTGAAACTATATTGTTGTTACCCCATACAAATATTTTCGCTTACCACTCGGCACCCGTTGCTAAGCAACGTTGGAACTGTGTTCGAGCGGGCGGATCGTCCACAAAAAGTTAGCGCTATTACTAGTGCTATAATTGACCGAACGAACCATGGATCCAACGAGCTGCCGATAGAAGGCCTGTGCTCGATTTCGATTTTTTGGTCCCATTCTTCTCTTATTTCTTTCAAATGTTAATCTATACCGCTATATTATTCATTTTCATCCATTCCCATTGTCCTTCTTATCGTTGTTCGTATTATCGATTTTTACCATGGCCTGTACATCCTTTGTTATGTTAAATATTCTCAGAGTACCTCTCTTACACATTTCTTTATTATAACTACTATGTTCCTTATTGTCGTTACTAGTATTAGCATCGTTACTATTGTATGTATTGTTCTTATCAATTTTTACTGCTATTAATATTACTATTATTCTTATTACTACCATTACCATTATTATTATTATTATTATTATTATTATTATTGTTATTATTATTATTATTATTATTATTATTATTATTATTATTATTATTATTATTATTATTATTATTATTATTATTATTATTATTATTACTATTGTTATTATTATTATAATTACCATTATCCTTACTATTATCATTATTTTTATTAAATTTTTAGTAGTGATCCGCCCTTATTTCTCAGTTTTATCAGAATATTATACAAACAATTGAGCCGCACTCCACTTTTACTTTACAATTTTTGATAAAGTATTTTAATTAATTCCAAAAATTTGAGCAGCGTTCCGCCTATATTTTCCATCTCAACTCAAAATAATTTTTTTAGTTCTTACATATTATTTAAATTATTCCTTTTCATGATTTTGGTTGTTCGGATTAATCTTTTTCCGATGGCTATTCATTTTAACTGTTGCAACGATTTCGCAATTTTCCCCACTACCCTTTCCCTTTCTTTGTCCTTATGATCTATTTGTGTTCACATTGTATTTAATGAGTGCCCACTCGACTACTCGGTGTTAGTGATTTTGAGCCGATATGTCTAAATGAATTTTGGTTGAATTTTCGGATGAAGGAAGAAAGTAGAACAGCCAAAAGACTACCCCCCAAATCTCTCTAACGACTCTATAGAAAAGTATTGATGATTGAGCGAAGCGTTAATTTACACTTGTTGGGCAAAAACTGTTTAAGCCCATATTTATTTGACCATAACGATAATGCCTGTGTGTTTTTGAGCGGGAAACCTAAATTTAAAAAGAAAAATGAAAAATTTAAAGAAAAATAAAATAATTAAAAATTAAAGAAAAATTTTATACAAAAAAATATAAAAATTTGATGATAAATTGAAATGAATTAAAAAATTATATTTTAAGAATATTTTGGAAAATTCTTTGTTTTACAGTATCAAAACACACACAGACAACCAATCGTGATATATAAGGCAATGCTGGTCGAGCAAATATCACTCTCTTTTACTCTCTTTTACTTAATTATATGTTTATTTACCATTTTAATTACGTTTTGAAATCAAGATTTTTGGACGAATTGATTTTGAGTCAAAATTTTAAAGAAAACAAAAGTAAATATATTTTTTTATTTTATGTTTATAATGTTGTTATTTTGATTTATTATTATTGGAAAGTTTTTTTTACTACGAGTATGACAGTCACTATAGGGTTTTTGTTATTTATTCAGGAAATATTTTTTATTAAAATAAATTTTGATCTAAACTATTTTATCATTTTTTTTATTATCGAGCCTCCATCACGAGGATTAAACTTTAAAAATTGCACAAAAAAATTTTATTCCTTTTTACTTACATACCATAAACTACAAGAACACAAGCTATTAAAATTAAATTTGTTACCCCTCGAATGTATGTATTTGTTTCAGAAGTTGGATCTTGAGATTCTGTAATGAAAAAATAAAATCATTTGAATTAAATTCACAAACAAACCTCGTAGGAAAAGTCCGTGGTGGCGAATGCTGTCCCTGTGGATCCTACTTCTCGGGAAGTCCTAAATTACCTAAAAAATTAAATTAAAAGTAGCTAAAATTTCGATACTTACTTTTATTATAAAAATTGAAATTACTATAATAAGTTGCCATGTCAATAAATGGCAAGCGAAAGAGATTTGAAATTGGGTTATCCTTAAATTGATAATAAAAGATATAGTACATATTGAAATATCTCCAAGATTTTTGATTGTTAAGGGTTATGATGAAAACCTGTAATATAAAATAAGAAATTATCATGGTATGAATCAAAATTTTATCCTTCACTATATAGTTAATAAAATTTAATTAATCTTATTTTAGAGACTAATAAATCAACATTTTATGGATTATAGTATATTTCTTTTAGGAAGAATAGGGATAAATTTATAAATTCTTCGAAACCATGGTTATTAATATTATTATTATTATCATTGTACCTATAATTATTATAAGAATTATTATTATTATTAATATTATTATTATGAATACAATTATTATTGGTGGGTTACAGGGTTTCAAATCTTGCTTATCTTCCTGGTGACCCTAGTAACGCCATACAAAATGATACTGACCCACTTGGCACCCGTTGCTAAGCAACGTTGGAAATGTGTTCAAGTGGTGGATTGCCCGCAAAAATTGAGTACCATCGGCTAGTACTATAGTTGCTCGGACAACCCTCGGGTTCACGAGCTGTTGATAGAAGACTTATGCTCGCTTTGCTCTGTCCCTCATAATTGTTCACGACTAATGCTTAATTGACTGTGGAAAACTAAGACGTAATAGGGTTACTTGTGACCGTTCTGGTATGCAATTTCAAAAGAGAACGACTCAACTAAGGCTAAAACTACTCTATTTAAATCAATCACATGTGGAATATCTACTGTTTGACGTTTTGAAGTTGGGTCGCTCGACGTCGGGCACGCTCCTTACGTCCCGGTCGACGATTGTTGGTGGCGATGGGTTGTTCTCCTGACTTGGTAGCGGTCGGCGGCATTTGAGTTGGGGCGAAAATGAGCGGGTAGGTTACCGCTTCACCTTCTCGACATACTGCTAGTGCGACTTCGAGTCCCCGAACCTGCGTACGCAGACTCCGATTGAGCTGGCGTTCCTCGGCCCAGCCTTTTTGAGCTGCGGTAAGTCGTTGATACAAGATCTTCGTTCGTTTAGGGTCTAAACAAGTCGCTTTGACCTGCTGTATCTCTCGAGTCAATTGCAGGACCTGACTAAGTAATTCTGCATTCGTCTGCCTCGCGCGATCTAGTTCCGTCTGCAGGATCCGTAGAGAGGACATTACTAAAAATAGATGGGTTGTTACACGTCAATTTACTATTGTCCTAGATGTTTAAAATTTTCAAACAAATCGAGAGTTCATTTTCAGTTAAATAAGAAAAAAAAATACACGCAGTTCTAATTATAATTATTATCTAATCACTATAACGATTTGTCCGTCAGTTCATTCATCCGGGCAGTACCGTTCTAGGCTCTTCTTGAGAGCTTCTACCGTGTAGGGTCGCCTAGTGTCTCGAACCGGACGAGGTGGATGGGCGACGGCGATCCGCCCGGCAAGGATGTCATCCAGCACGTTTGCAAGGTACATCCTTGCCTTGACTACTTGCAAGTCCACCTGCTCCTGCACCCGCTCCCACTGGGTGAGGAGGTCCTGCGCATTAGCAAAGATTTCAGCGGCTGGGTATTGTTGTCTCACTGGTTCGAGAGGGTCACTACTCGGATCTCGTGCTTTCCGAGGGATAGAATAAGGCCACTGTGACCGGGGTCCTTCTATTGCGTTGGTGGCTCGTAATATCATTCTCGAGCGCTTTTTCCCCGTCGATTGAGCGGTGGTCTGATTGATGGACATGTTCTGCAACAATTGGGAATTAAATTATGAAAATAATAGTGTGGGGAATAGGGTCTTCGCTGTATTAGTTAAAGAGTGTTTATATAGGCCCAAGATTTGGTGTATTTAGCGGCTAACATTGGGGTTCTTCTAGACTCGGTTCGTTTGTGGGGCTTTTAAGGGAAAAAAAATATTTGTATGTGTTGATAACTTGATTTAACGTTTGGGAATGTCGCCATCCGCTCTGGGAGCCGTGAAGGGTGAGTATGGTGAAGATCAGTCCCTCAATTTTATTTATGCGGGGCTCCAGTTCGTCATTCAAATTGGTATTTACATTGGTCACTTCTATGATAGTAAAAATATTTATCGTTGTGTTTATGTTAACGACCGGCGGGTGCTCATTAGCTAGTTAATTCTAGACGTGATTGGTGGGTTATGTTAATTAATTCGTCTAATGCGTCTATTCCATTAATTCGATCGTCTCGGAATTTTAAATGTCACATTCCAAAATCGGTTTAATTATGGACATATTTGCCATTCGTCGTAGCGTTTGAGGATCTCGTCGCAATACTAGGCTACCCATATCTTTGGAATTTATTAACTTCCTCGAATGGAGGTTTTTCTCCTAATTGGGTCAGGACATTTTACAATATTATCGAACTTTGGTGAGTGTTTCAGTGTACTGTTATTAATAAAACATTTCTTAAAGTCGACTTTTCATGAGGTGAAAATGGATTTTAACTATTTTTAATTGTTTAGATCTTATGACGGTTTAGTTTACAAGTCATGTTACATCTGATTAACCTGGATTTTTTATCTGGTTTAACGTTTCTATTAAGTTGTCGAGTTAGAGATTATTGTCCATTCGAATTTGCCACATCTATGTCGTCTCCTTTGCTAAAGTAATCGGTTTCAACTAACGTGGTACCTCTCTTGTTGGGAGATCATTTTAGCCTCATCGGAACGCAGCATGAAAAGTGGATGGAGGAAACTATTAATATTATTTCTAATACAATCACTTGGGTCGAGACTTACCCTTATCTAATAACTATTTACTCATTACTGGTCATCTATTTTGCTATTATATTTCCTGAATTAGCGTCTTGCTACTCGGTTTATTAAATCTCAGTTAAATCGTAATTTAGTTCAAACCCAACTTTGTTCATTTGATTTATGTTAACTCGGAAAATCTCTGTCTAATTCACGGCTTATTAGTCGTTATAAATTTCAATTAATTTATCTAGAACCTGATTCTAATTTATTGGTAAATTTTTAAGCTTTGCTTAATTACAACATAGCTCTAACTTGTCGAAGCTATCTAAATAAAGTTTCATTTTATTGTTGATCATAAATTTTCCAGATTTATTTTTCGAACAGAGGTTTCTTATTTGCTGTTAATCATAAACTTCATTTATCTCGCTGTACTATTAGAGTTTAATTTACTATTGATCGTAACCTTTGTTTACCTCACAGTCATGATCTCGATTTGTGGTTAATCATATACTTTAGTAATTTTAATTTGTAGGTACGATTTTAATTCCCCATGACTTGTCAACTGTATCAGATCTACTTCACAAATAAGATTTTATTTTCGTATTAATCCTAATCTTTACTTGCTTTATCAATAAGATCTTATTTTCTATTAATCGGAAACTTTATTAAAGTTACATTACAAACAAGGTTTTATTCTTTATTAAACTTTACTAATTTTCCGTTACAAACAAGATTTTCCTTTTATCTCTCCTAAACTATATTAAATCACTTTACAAATAAGATTTTGTTTCCTATTGATCATAACTTTATTAAATTTATTTTTTGACGTTGATACGAAAGTGGTTATATCAGCAATTTCAATTTACGTTGTCCCCGTACCCTTTTCCTTTAATAGACCTTAAGGCATAGTATGTTCATATTATATTTATTGAGTGCCCACTGGACTACTCGGTGTGGTGATTTTAAGCCGTTTGTAAGATAATTTTTGGTCGATTTTACAGAATTGAGAAACGAGGAAGTAGCCAGAGACTCCTTCCTTATTTCTCGCTTCAGCTATAGGGATAAATACTTACGTTCCGACCGCTGCGTTGCGCACGCTGAGTCTTCACGGGTGCATATCATTGGCGATTTTCCACGCTCTTACATGCATTTGCACTATGTTGATTTTACTAACTTGCGTGATGTGTCTGCTGTGGGCCGGAAAAATTTCGACATTTGAAAATTTTAATTTTATAAAACATATAAATGAGGTTATACATAGTAATAAAATTTATTAAAACAAACAAATTTACCCATCTGACCATTCCATAAAATATTACATCATAAAATATAGCATAAAACAGCATAAATACCTCTCTTCCCACATCAGCGCCGAGCAGAGCTCCATTGAGATGCAAGGTCGTGATGTGGAAAGAGGGTTCCAACATAAATGATTCTCACCTAAAAATTCTGTTTGAAAAAGATTCGAAGTAGGTAAAATAGTTCAAATAATTGAAAAATAGTTGAAAATTTTCAAAATAGTTTTTAAAGTTTTAACACTGTTCAAAATGGTTAAGTTAAATGTGAAAATGGATCAGTATTTATACCTCATTGTGTGACGTGTGAAATTTGATGCAGTAAAACAAAATTCGACCTTGTTCTTTTCTAGCAAATTCTATTTTTTAGTTTTTATATTTCTTGATTTATTTTTATAATTTTTTATTTAAAATTTTTATTGAATTATTGCTAATTCAATTTTTCGATTTAAATTCCACTTTAATGAACTTTAATTGATTTTTCTAATTTCGTCGAATTTGTCGTGTTTTCTTGTTGTATTTGTGTAGGTATCGTGCGGATCTTGGTGCATTTTGTTATTATTTTATTTTTATTTTTATGTTTATTATTTTATTTTTAATTCTCCTATTTCTCAGACTTTATCGGGTTTACTTGGTGTTTTTCAGGTCTATTTTAAATTGCATGTTGTATCTGCGTGTGTATTTCTGATCCATTTAAACATTTTCCAAGGCCGTTTACGTTCTGGCCCAACATTATTATTCCTATTATAACTTTAGAATTATTATTATAAATCTTAATGGTAAATTTTATAGTCCCTATTAAAATAAATTGTATTGTTATTATTATACTATTATTATTATTATTATTATTATTATTATTATTATTATTATTATTATTATTATTATTATTATTATTATTAATTTGAGAGCTGAGGTAGAAGCTCTGAAGATTAAACTCTCACGGAAAGATGAGGCTTTGAGACAAGCCGAACAGAAAGTTCAAGAACAGGACAAGGAAATTAGAGGTCTTAAGTTGAAAGACGAGATTCGAACTGGACTCGTCCAAAGTGGTACTAAACTATCTGCGAGGAAGAGGCAATAGTCATCCGCAATGTCGTGGGAAAAGATATTGGAATGAAGATTCTCACTCCGGGAACCTCACTCCATCCAGAGGAAATGCCGAAAAGAAACCGAAAGAGAAATCGGCCTGGTAAGAAAGAGCGTGAAAGGTTGTTCAAGCTACACAAGGCTCGCATGGTGGGAAGTAGTTAACCTTTAGGCTGCATTAACATTTTTGATTACCCATCAGTGCCCAGCACACTCAAACTTGAAGCAAGCATATATATCTAGAGGAGAATTGATGCAAAATGCAAACCATAAATCAGATAAATTTGTGAATAATATGAGAGCTATGAACACGACAAAGAGAGGCGCTCGTGTTTTTAAGGTGGGGGAAGAGGTAATAGTGTGCCAGGAACCGCATAACAGACACAAAAATGATATGCAGTAAGAAGGCCCATACAAAATCGTTATGTTTTTATCTTCGCATCAAGTCAAACTTCATTCCCAAGACGGAACGAAAGAAAGAAGAATCAAGTGGTTGAAGAAATATTAAATTGTCTTGTGTTTAAATAATTGATTATTTAGCTCTTTTATGAAATAAAATCTTGATGGAATTTAATTAGTTAAAAAATGAGTTGAATGAAACTTACTCTTTATTAATTTTTAAATATATTAAATTACAAGTAGAAATAGTTAAGTATTCATTTTACAACTACTTTGTTAATTGATTTTTTCAAACCTTAGTTAGTTGATTCCAATTTGTTTAAATTATCTTCAATATTTATGTTTTTAATTAGTACACAAATTAGAATATCGATATTAAGCAACTATGGAGTTAGTTGATTTCTGTTTTAATTTATAAATAAATTATTTTGTTGTAAATTATTATGTTGTGTAGTGAGAAGCCAGTAGCTACGGCACGTGCATCTGTGATGTTATTCGATGCTGTCACAAACAGTTGGGTTGCAAGTGGATCTACTCAAGGAATTTCAAAAGTTCAGTTATTTCGACATCAGTTAAATAATACTTATCGAGTAGTTGGATGGAAATTAAACGACAAAGAGGTAGTAGAATATTGAAAATAGTATTAAAATGAATAAAGTAACCAATGCAAAGGTAGTACTAAATTGTGCAATTTTCCGAGGTTTGAAATATAACCAAGCCAGACCAACGTTCCATCAGTGGCGCGATACAAAGCACCAGGTTTATGGATTAAACTTCACAAATAAAGAGGAAGCTGAACAATTTGCTGCTGCGATTTTAGAAGCTTTAGAAAATTTAAATCAAATTTATCGCCAATCTCAGCAAGTTATAGCTCAACAACAAGTCGAAATTCAACAAGGAAGTTATGTGCCAGATTATGTTAGTTACTTATTTTTTAAAAAATTTCTAAACTCAATGATTTTGATTTATTTGTCTTTAGAATTTAAATTACTTTGAATATTAATTAATGAACTGTTTATTACCAAAAAGTAGTTGTATTTTGTTTATTGGTAATTTTGATATAAATACGATAAACCAGAACTTAATGATATTAACGACATGAGGATTGTACTGATAATTTAAACGATTAGTCAATATTATGCCACATAATGTTGTTAGTCGAATAACTGCGTCGGTTTTATGCTAATTAAAACCATGTCTAAACCGTGGATATGAGTTTGTCTCACGTTCACATTAACTGTGAAGAGTGCATCTAAAAGAAAGTGGCAAGATTCAAATATATTCAATTTGAAAGCAAATATGAGATTTCCAATTATATATAAATTTATATGCTATTGACACATAATTTTTCTTGAAAAGTGAAATATTCAAATATCTCTAAACTGACAGCTGTCTGCATTCAAATTTATTATTTTGTCTATTTCAAATAATTATTAAAATACAAATTTTGTAAAACACGCCAAAACTTCAGCAAATATAAAATTATATAAAACTGATTAAATTTTTAAACAAACAAATGTTTGTTTCTATACTAGACAATCATCATTTTATTTACTTATTACTATATGAAATTGTAACCGAGTTTTGCGCATTTATCCATGTTCCGAGTTATCTACTAGTTTTTTGAGAATAAATTTAAAGTGTGAAGTGCTAACAATTGGAATTATTTTGGCAGGGATTCGCTGAGCCCATTTTTCTCTACTTAAGCATCACAAATAATTACAATAGGTTAATCAGCATGTCTCATTGATTTTGAAT
Source organism: Schmidtea mediterranea (assembly GCA_022537955.1). Lineage (NCBI taxonomy): Eukaryota > Metazoa > Platyhelminthes > Tricladida > Dugesiidae > Schmidtea > Schmidtea mediterranea. The sequence goes on from CM039681.1 coordinate 74,909,243, forward strand.
GAATTATATGGGATTAGTGTGAAATTATCTACAAGTTATTGATTGCATTGCAAATTTCGATTTAATTCATTCATTACAATCACTGTATCCTTAAAGTATGGATTTTAGTATTTCTAAATTAGGATATTAATTATTCGTGTTTTGAAATACCAGCCGGTCAAATTCTTTGGAACTGTTTATATATCGCTTGTATATTAGTAGGACTCTATGAAATGTATGCGGTTAGTTGAAAATCGGTTTATGATGTATATATTGATTATGCTAAAATTCATGCAATAATTACATATTTTGTACATTCAATGTTGTATTGTCGATACAGCAGAAAGATTCACCTTATATTATTAATTATGCACACTATTCCATTACTATAACCATATATTGTGACAAAGGAGAAAATAAAACAGGTCAATTTCTGTTTATGTTCAATAGTCCCACAACTTTACGAGCTTCATATAGTTTCACGTTGTTATCACGCATCTATTTACGTGATAATTTTGTTTTATGCGTTTATCAAATGTCCTTAATCATTGCTAATAATCACTGATTTATCATTTTTATTTGTCAAACTTCATGAATCGTTCCATGCAGAATTTTTAATGGGTATTTCATATTTTTTGGATGTGGTTTTGGAATTCATTATATTAATTGACCTGGAGATATTTATTTGGCACCGTGATTGGGGAATTGTTTTTTATATTTATCCTAGTTATTATAATGAATTCATTCTAATTTTCAATAAGTTAACATTTTCATTATAATAGCAACAGCAGCAGCCGATGCCACAACAAATACCTACACAATCTCAGCCTCCTCAGCCACCACAACTGCCCAATAACAATTATCAAACACAGATTAGTGGCAATATGTCAATGCCAGAGTATGCGTTACCTCAGAAACAGATGCAACAAATGAATATAGGTTCACTGAACAATATCGGTGATAATTATGCTTATGGAGCGTCAACCAACTCTAATTGTAATACAACAATACCAACATCAGCCAACGAATACCGAGGGTAAGAAATTTTTATCTTTAACTATAAGATTTGATAACTTATCTCCATATCAATAAAAACATTGTAAGTGTCTTCTTTTTGTAGAATTTTTGCACAATTTTTTAATGTGTTCAATGCTTCATCTTGCAGTGAGAGAAAGGTTGTAATCTTTCACATCTTTGAATAATTATCCAATTACAATGAATAGACCACATTGCTTTCATGAAATGGTGATATTGCAACAATAAGCTGTTCGAATAGATTAGCCAACAACTGGCATAATTGAGAAATACGCTGAAAAGAGCGTATTTCTAAGTTATACAGCCATTAACCTTGGTAAAATTTCAGGGTATTTATAAAAAATGATCATTTGGTGGTAAATGACATCATTTATCTCGTGTATATATATATATATATATTATAACATTGCTTTACCGCTTGAAATAATCTATATACGTTCCAAAGTTTTTCTCACTCTGTATTATTTAAGCACAGCAGATAGTCAATTAACGAAATCTAATCAATTCTCGATCCTTCAACACAATGGCAATCTCATCTATTGTATAAAAACGATTTTAACCGTTGGTTGGCTTTTTTGAAAAATTTTATTAATAAAAACGAAAGTCATTTAATTAGAATGCCTTATATTAAAAACTTAGTATCAAAGAGCTACACAAATCCTAACATCGCACTTCCTTCATTTAGTTTTTACCTTATTTCACCATGAACCCATCAACCTGGTCTCGAGATATTTGAATTCAACATTATCATTTTCACTCCGGATAATATAAAAAAATTGATTATTGTAGTGCTTGACTGCAGAAACATTTTTCAAATTTAATCGTCCATTTTAAAATCTGGTTATGATAAAAGTTATTATATCCAGTTTCAAATGCATTGAAATCATTTAATTTGATTAATATTTGCCAACAAATAAGTCAATTAATATATCTATATTTTCAGGACACAGATGGAAGAAATGCCTAAAATTGTTCCAAATTCAATTATTGCTGCTGCTCCAGCTGCACCACCACCCCCTCCGCCCCCGCCACCTCCTTCCGCAGGTTTGTGCGAATCAATTAATCTCAACGCAAATTATGTATAAATTGTATTGCAGCCCCTCCACCGCCACCCGGACCTCCACCATTATCTACAATAACAATGGTCAAACCTCAACAGCAACTCAATGACAGCGATGATGAAAGTAATCAAAGTGGTCTTGCATCTCAATTGCGCCAAGCAAAATTGAAATCGAGAGTAGCGATAGGCGAGGTTGAAGTGCCATCTAACCAAACCAAAAATGTTACAAGTACTGCAACACTAGGTAGGGGTAGTGGTGATAGCATGATGTCAGAGATGCAGCGCGTCCTTGCCGCCCGCAAGAAAGCAAAAGAAGTAGTGGTTAAGCCTGTTAATACTGCTCCTGAGGTATATCAATATTTTATATTAATTATTTGATTTAAAATTTTAATTGCGATGTTTAATCACAAGAAAAGCCTTTTTAAAATTTATTAAAATTTGATTCAGTGATAAAGCGTATATTTCTCCGTTACTAGTCGTGGTCACTGGTGGCACACTACCATCGTAAATATTAACAAATAATTTGTACAAGCACTTTCGGGTTACACTAGTTTCCAATAAATTGCGCAGTTTCAATTTTACTTGACTGTTTCATTTATCTGAGCGCGCATTATTATATATTGCAGAAATGAGATGCCAAGAAGATATAATATAAATTTTTAGTATTAGTATAAATTACTGATATAAATGGTTGTTAACTATATCGGAAATCCTGACAGTATGCTAAGAATTTTTCCAATTCAAGGTGAAAATAGCTTAACAAATTTTATTCAATGGATTTATCATTCGTGCGACATTTGGCACAATTCACATAGATTAGTGATATGATATTACCATATGATACATTATCGATCGCTTATTTCTTTATGTTAAGCCATTAGTTTTATTTTATAATCATTAATTCCGATTGCAAAATGCTGCACCTGAATAAACAACCACAGTATATTGATTAATGATATTTGTCAGTGCAACGATAGTGGTGGTAGCGGTGACAACTCAAACAAGAACAACCCTCAATGGCGTCAAAACCACCATAGATCACAGAGTGATTGTGATCAGGCAAATGGAACTAATAATCAATCCAAACCGGTTACTGATACGGTTAAGTCCACTTCATTGCAATGTGCAACTCTAGGGTAAGAATTATAAATTGTAGTAGACTAATTAAAATATTCTGTTAACTAATTCAGACGCAAAGGATCCTTGCAACCAGACCCACAGCAACCAGTAGCAAGCATTACTCGCCAGGATCTCGACAATTTCAAACGCGAAATCCTACAAGAAGTCAGAACGATGATTCAACAGTTCAAATCTGATATTATCGACGGTATAATTCGATAGAATTATTTTGTTTATTAATCATGATTAATAATAATAATTTAATTATTGCGGTGATTGGATGATTGTTGTGATATAATTATGCCATTATTATTTCTGCAACCCTCGCTCATTTGTGCTGTCCAATACATCAAGTTGTCTCTTTTTTTATTAATTTCCAAAATTTTTGTGTGTTCCTTGTTTTTCTGCTTGTGTTTTTTTCTCAAAATATTAAAATATCAACTTTATATATCATTCAATTGACCAAGTTTCATTGTTCCGACATTTTGTTTGGCGCAAATCATTCAATTGGAAAGATAACATTAGCTGAGTTCGTATTTGAGTGAACAATACCAGTTATTTTTAATTAGTACAAATTTTCAGAGATTATTTATTCTTTTATATATAATTATTAGCACGTCAAGTCAAAAAACTTTCGTTTTCTAACATTTTAAAAGTGTATTATTTTCAATAATTAGTCATAATTCCAATCGAATGAAATGATGGGTATTTAGGTCTTTAGTTTTTTATTGATTAATTTTTAATAATTTATGTGCAACCATTCGCCTGTAAATTATTCCAGTGCTACTAACTTTAGAAGGCATTTTCGGCTGAGACTATGAAATTACTCTTTAACTGACTTGTTAATGTTCATAAAATGTGTTCTTTCTATAGTTGGAAGAGATCAAAATAATATCCTTACTTAAATCAACATTTAAGTGTAAGGATTGGTTTTTATTTTGCTTTGTATTTATTTTGTCTTTTGATATTGATAGTTTGTTTACTAATATTTCGTTCGGAGAATCGACTTATTTTTGTTACGCATTATGTAATACAAATGATTCTAAACATTATGTACAAGTCGAATTTGAATTTAAGTAACTTGAAAAAAAAACAAATTGATTATTTAGCTGGTCTTTTTCATCAAATTTGGAAAATAGAATTTGGCGCTTGTTTAGAATTGCCCCGTATTTTTTAAATAAATTTTATTTTAAATAATAAACTTTTAATACAAGCTTTTATTATTATTTAAGCTTTTAGCATGCTTTGCGTCGATTTAACAAACCTCTATCTTGCAAAAATCTAATGGCACCTTCCTTGGTTCGAACAATGTCATAAAGTGACAATAAGTTCAAATTAATCATTGATTTTTTGTTAGGTTGATAATCCATCTTTAAAAGTATTAAATGCCCTATAATAAAATTTATTTAAAAAATGCGGGGCAATTCTAAACAAGCGCCTAGAATTTATCTTTATTAATTTTCAGTACTAATTGTTCAATAATATGGTCATTATATTTCAATTTTTTTCAGTCATCGTAACCACTATTTTTTTGAATTATATTAATGATTTGTACAACAACCTTAAATTCACATGTGAAAAGAAAAAAATTCGATTTGTTTTGAATCAGTTTATGTAACTAAGACACAAGCACAATGAAATAAAAATATATAGTAAATGAACAGATTGACTTTGATATTTCTGATAGTTCTTTTAAATTTCAATGCAATTGTAACATGGTAGAAGAATTTTTTTTATTATTTTTACTCGTGATTTGGAAAATTCTGAAAAATATGAGAGAATTAAGAACATTTGTAAACATAATAAATTTTAAAAAATAAAAATTCCAAATTTTATCAAAAAACTAGTAAGTGTTCTGAAGTAATATATTATAAAAAATTTATAACTTGATCTTTTATCATATTATTTAAACAATAATGTTAGATAAATCCAAATTATCGAAAAAGCGTGAAAGCATCTTCGTAGAATGAGTTTCTCTATTAACAAATTTGAAACCCTGTTTACTGACATTAAAAATTAAAATTATTTTATTGATGTTTCTAAAATTTATTGAAGTCTGATATTGAGGTTTTCATTGTAGAGTTTTAAATTTTCAAATGATTGTTTACGATCATTTAAACTGTTGCTATCTGTATTTACTGTCAACTACATAAGCGGCGTTTTTATAATAAAATATTTTCTTTACTACAATTTCATCAAACAAAAACGTATATTTATGATAGATTTCACATTAATGTTTCAAAGTTGATATCATTTTATCACAATTTGTCCTTTACGCTGGTTCTGAAACCCTTATATTTTTAGGCAAATGAGAATACATATGTTAATATTTTGTGTGTCTACATGGGGGATTTCCAATACAATTTGTATGCATGATTAATTAGTTTTAGAAATCAAAAGTATTCATCACCTGTTAACCCTGAACCTTTGTGATCGAGTGGCATCTATGGTTTGTCGTATTACACGAGTGTCGCCATAGCGGCAGCGTGAAAATAAAGTGCCATTTTTCTACATTTGTTATATTTAGTCCTTTCTGTTTTCAATACTTAACTAAAGATCTTATTTGAGCAAAATAATAATAACTTATGTAACATGATCGAGAAAAGACAAATGAGTCATTCTACCTTAAAATTTGAGATCATACGAGCATGTACACAAACAATGGTGTCGTGTATATTGTTCGGTTATATTGTTTCTGCACGGCTAATTTCGCTAAGAAACATCGAAACACATTTTTATACACAGAAACATATGAATATTTTTACGCGCACTACGTTTATCATACGGATTTTTGTTGTTTGGTAACAATATATAGTTTTTTACAGCTCGTTTTTATTTTATATTCATTTAAGCAGTTATTTCAAAAATGCTTCCGAGTTGCCAGTACTTGCAAACAAAAAACTTAAATTCACAAGATTAAAATCAAAATTTTTGAAATTCTCAATGTCAAATGTCTTAATGTGACTTTTACCAAATGCTTTTTGTTTTCGAAAAACTGTTTATTAAATCCATTATCTATGAGGTGACGAAATTTGCATAGGATAAACATAGACGTTTCCATATTCAACTTAATGAACAGATCAAAAACAACACCCGCAATTACCACGAACATGCCGAAAAGTAAACAAGAAAAGCACACACATAAAATAAAATACATTTCTGCAATAAGGGTTTTATAATTCTTTACTAAAATTATCTTTCAAAATCCCTCATTAAAGGTACAAACTTTTTATCAAAGTTCAGTTTGCGAAGAAAAACTTGCTTTTTGATTAAATTTTAATATATAACAATGACATTTATTAAAAACTATTTGACTATGAATTAGTAAAGATATCCATGTTTTTTGATATTCACGAGTTTTCGACGCAGCCTTTTTCAAGTGATTACGAATTATATAGGAAGTAAGTAGAATCCATTGTCAGGTGAGTTCTCTTGGTATCCTTTTTGCTTCTCTAACATTTATTATAAATTTAGTTTCAGCGAAAAGAAATATTATTCGTTTAATATTTCCACTCATTATTACATCTGAATATTTAAATTTCTTTACGAGTAGTTGATGTTGTCCTCATAATTCTCTCGCACTGACATTATACTAATTTAATGCAATTTCATTACGCTGCATTTCGTACTTCAAGTTTTTTACTATTATCTGTTTCAATGTAAAAGATAAAACAAAATTTTCGGTGTCCATGTTCTCACCTGTTAATTATATTTTAGAATAATTTTTTAAATGAAATTTGATTCTTTCACCAGAACTATTTCGACTATTATTTAATCTAATATTAACCTGTATCTTTCCACACTATCGAATGGGTGATCTATAATCGATATCTATATCATTATTACTAAATCTGTGGATTTTTCGGAATTATCAAAGAAAAAGAAACCTGGGGCTAAAATTATTAGCTTAGGGACTAACTGGTATCAAAAATACTTTATTATATATATTTCAATTTTCTTGTGAAAACATGCAAAGTACAAATATTCATGAAAAATGTTTACATTTTATAAAATTTATAATTAACAAATCTTCTGTATTTCAATTTACAACCTATCCTATAAATAAGAGGTGCAAATGAGAAATTTCTCTCTACTTTGATTGAAGTTGCTCTAATAGTTAATTGTCAATGAACTCCTTTAAGCCCGTGGACAATATTTAAGTCTTTTGAAATATAGCTCTCATCTCTTCAAACGATGAAATTTTCTCAATTTTTTGGGTCTTTGAAATCCAAGGCTTTTTCATTAATAATTAAATCATTCACCACTTTATTTTATTTTTGAAGAAATTAAAATTAAACCCTTGTTCCATTTGCTTGATGTTAATATTGCCGCGCTGAATAAAGAGATCATTATCAATGGTAATTTGAAATTGTATAAAAAAGAGATAGTTGGAAAATCTTGTCCTTCTACTCATGAATTTTTCCATTAATTTGTCAGTTTCCTAAACAGGTCAGAAAATGAAAAAGTAATTTTTTAACAAAATTTTTTTAAAATAAAATAGTCCTGAATATTTTTAAAATTTTGAATCACGGGATTGGGAGTATCCTGAGTATTGAAAAATTGTCCCAATATTAAGAATGTTATCTGGGAGTGATCTAGGAATCTCTCAACAGAAACTGTCGAGGTAATTAGTAATCCTCTTTCTGTGAAAATTGAATTATATTCAAATGTGTGCAGCTATCGATGAATGTTTAGCAACCTAATGAAATAAAAGTCTAAATTGATAATATTGGAATCTGGTAATAATGTTAGCTCTTATCTAATTGGTTGACACATCTTTTCATATATATTAGAGGTGGGCAAACTCCGGCCCGCTACGACAATTTTATCTAGCCCGTGAGACATTCGAAAAAATTATTTAAATTCATATCCATGAGTTCTGGAAAACTAAAGTTTTTCAAAATCATAAACTATTTTTCCATTTTCGAATCATTCAACCTCGAATTTTTTATTATAAAATATAATAAGTATACCAAACCATGCATTGATGCCCGGCCCGCAAACTCTTACAAATTTCTTGGATTGGTCTGCTATCAGAAAAGTTTGCCTACCCCCGATATATATTATATTTATTCACACTTCCGCTTTTTTATTGACATGATATTTTCGTGCAATTTATATATTTTCACATCGATAATTGATTATATTTTATTTTTAGAATTTCTTTTTATGAAATGTGCTGGCTAAATGTAAATGTGTATTTTATATTGCAGTTATTCGCACCAGCAAGGCATGACCGAATCTCAATAAAGCATTGAAATGCGTGGCCAGTCTCTGATTGCACAACTTTCTTTGTCACATATGTTATAACGGTGATTATTGACTTACTCAGTGGTTTTTGCTATGATTGATTGCTATTATTATGTTATTACTCGCTATTTCATGTCGACTCGCATTTGGCGATTTTTCTAGTTATTATTTCCAATTATCTTTCATTTTCTATAGTGCGCGCGCTCTAATTTACATTGGAGATCACTGTATTTGTTATGTTTATGATGCTTATATTGTATTGACATTCGATTGGCAGACAGCGCGATGATTATGATAATGTAATCATGTTTGTCAATAATTATATATATACATATATATTGATATATTCTAGCATTATTTCTCATTACTGCTAGGCCTAGTCTGTGTATCGTGTTGTAAATATATATATTTCTACGCTGAACTAATTTTTTCTCGCATTATCTTCCGTGCAAAGATTTTCCATAGACATTTCCAATGTCTACGTCTATTTGTTTGCACATGACAACCAAGCAAGACTATTAATTGATGATCGCTGTTTTTTTTGGTAGTTGCTATTGATTTACAGTTATTTTTTTGACGGAGGTGGTGACGTGGGCGCAATGACAATGGGGATTTGGTGCGTAAATCTATTAATTTGGATCGTATTTTGTTTCTCCTCGGCAACAATAACTCAATAGATCTGAAAGACTGTTTGATAAATTTGCTGTAATAATCAAATAAAATTACTGAATAATTATTCGTCTTTGCTAAAAAGTTATAATTATTATTTATTATTGTTAGTTTATGAATTATTTTTGCTCTTTGGCCATTTTAGTTAATGACTAAATTTTATGTGTTCGAGTGGTAACAATGACAGCTGCTTGCGTTTATGACCGAGAATTTTATTATTGTACATTTTGGTAGTTTTTCCATTACTTTTGATATCGCTCATTCACTGGTTTTTTCGTTATTTTTGGCAATGTGAGTTCACTTTTTGTTATTTTTTATTCAGTAAATGTATTGTTTTGTAAGGTATTGGGTGGTATCTGTGATGAAATTTGTGACGGGTCAGGTGGCAAATAAGATTCACTAGAATATTTGTTTTCCCAAAGCACCAGTTTTCAAATTTTGAAAATTAAATTTCGTTTTAATTATTCGTTTGAATTCCCTTTACATAATTTTCAAATTCTGGGGCTTTGTATAATGGTCATCTGAAATTCAGTTTGAAACTCGGTTTATTATTATGCCAATATGAGAATATTCTATCTAAATTGATTTTGAAACTAGAAATTTTAATTTTTTGATTGGAAAATATTTCAAATATTTAATTGTATTGCTCATGGAATTTCTGTGACATTACTTTATACGCATGTGCTGAATATCTCTAATTATGCCATTACATGATTCTGACATGATTGGTGTTCTATGCCTAGATTAGTAAATACAATTATTTGATCTTAATTAGCTTCAATTTGTAAAGCATATTTATAATTTTATGATGATTTGATGAACAAAATAGTGAGACGTCAATGAACATTGTAATTGCTGTTTACTGGAAATGAATGATACAGAATGAATTAGGTGAAACTATTGAAACATTTTCAATTTAGCTTTTGCAAAGGATGGAATAAAATTCAAGTATTTAATGCATAATATAAATGAAATTTAGGTTATTTTGCTATTGAGCAAATCTGGCAAGTATTTTAATTTTAATCAAATATAGTACAAATTTTTGAGGTCATGGTGAGTTAGGTAAGGAACGGAGTAACAGAAATTCAATATTGCAGTTGGTACATTGTTAATATCATTCATAATTTTTTCTATGTTGACTGTCTAGAAAGCCCAAACCAAAAATAAAAAGAAAACTTATAACAAATGTTTGCATGATAAGTCTATCAGTAAATAAAAAAAATCAGTATTTACATGAAACAAAACTGACAGAAAACGCTTGCTGAAGTTAACAGTCAATTAATAAAATGAAATTCTTGGCAGACATTCGTGATATTTTTGATCACTTTGAACCAGCTTAAGTCTCATATAAATATGATTTATTTAATCAAATGATTATTAATTTAATGAGAATATTATGTAAGGCGTTCATAATGGTAGTTGAATCAATTTTAGATTTCCTTTTTTGTTGGTATATTTATGCTCCTTGATGTGCGTGATTGATTGTTTATGTTATTATTGATTGCTTATGTTATTTTCACAGATTTCCTTTTTTCCGTGGTTTGTGGATGAATTGAATGATTTTTACCACGATTCTAAATTTCAATAAGGCCGTTACGATCCTTCTATAAATTGATTCAATTTTTTTATTTAACTTTTTATTGAAATAGGATATAAATGGAATTGATCGTGTCCATTCTGGTAGCTAGCAGCGTGTTGGCAGGATCAAGTAATAAAGTCTAAAATATATAACATTTATCACAATTATATGCAGGTGCTAAATTCGAATTTGCAACCCTACAATCATACTATTTACCATTAGAGAAAATTTATCTTCATCCTGGAAGTAATTTAATACCTTCATCAAATGCCAAATTCAAATGGAAGCAAATAATGTTCGTACATGTTAAGGATACATGAATAATATTTTTAATTCTATAAGTAGAGTATTTTCCTAGTGAATGTTTTTCGGTAATGTACTTTGACAGCGTTATTTTACATATTTAAAATTTGTATTACAATACTCTGATTATGTTTTAATTTCCTATTTCTGTATTTGTGTTGGTTTTCTAACTGCAATCTTGCTCATTTTACTTCTATTTCAAATGGCAATAGATTGGCATGGGAGTAATTGAGCATATGGATAAAACATGGATCTAATCCTGCTACTATTGAAAAGTAAGATATTATATTTGAAAGTTTGGTTTGCAGAAGAGGATCATTATCATAACTGTTATTCATTAACATACTAAATAAATTGCAACCGAAATTTCGCTTTCGTTTAACACCATCTGCAGGTTAATTATGCAAATGGGTAGTTAAACGGCGTTTTCCACAATTCTAATAAATGAGTAAATAAGCATATCAAAATCAATGACTTTGTACATTCATAAAATGTGCTTAGCATTCAATTTAAAATAGGATTTATAATTTATCCCAACAAAAAATTTCACTTTAAATAGGTGACAATTCAAATTTCCATAAAGGATAAAATTATAACTTCTCAGTTAAAACTTATAAGTTTGACACAAAAAGAGGTATTGGGAAGGTGTATAAATATGACAAAACATTATGCATCAGTATGATACTCATTTCTCGTTGGCATTAAATCAAGCACAATCCAAAAGCTATTTATCAACGTCTATTTAACTAGGAAGTTACATTCATTGACAAATGAAATAAAAATTACAAGATAATTGTTGCTTCCTCAAATAGTTAATATTCTTATGCTGACTAGTCCATTTACACATTAATCTATAGTTATTTTTTAGGGGTCCACACAATCTCTCCGTTCTAAGTGATACAAATCCAGTGGCTGTCATCACTAATCTGAAAATGGGCTTTTACGTGTTCCTTGTGAAAATTGATCAATTCAATAACTCTAGTCTTAGATCAAGAATTATTCAAATCAATATTTATGACAGTAATAATAATAATAATAGCAATGATAATGATAATAATAATAATAATAATAAAATAATTAATTAAATAAGTTTGGCAAAAATTTTATTAAAAGAAAGCGCCATTATCCGTTGTACGATATATTTAGACAGTTTAACTGTCATCTTCAGGAACAAAACGCACTAAAATACTATGGATTAATATATATATTTTAAACAAATTATTTTTAATTAAATATTTGAATAAATATTTAAATACTTAAAACACTACATTTTAAAATTTTTATACAATAATAAAAAAATTTTATCTCTATTATAATAAAATTTTTAAAATAATAATAAAATATTTTATAAATTAAATCATTTTACTTGACATAATACAAATAGTATTAAAATTTAAAAATTTGTAAACAATAAAAAATTCAATTTAACTTTAATCTTTGAATCAAATGAACTTATCAACAATGCTTCACTTATAACACGTTCCCAATAATTATTAAAACTTTTCAATAAAATATTAAAATCAGCCTCTATTATGCTCACTAATATTGCTCAAACCCATCAATCGACAATGCTCTAGAACTCGAGTACAGAGATGACGGGAAGTTTCTCCAATGTATGTGGAATTACACTCCTTAAATGTAAATTGATAAACGAGATCAGAACACAATCTAACTGGAGTTTTTGATTTATTAAAGGACTTAAAAAAATGAAATTCATACTAATTATGTAAATTTCAAAGATGTTTCTGTAAATTTCTAGAATCAACAAATATTAAGAATTACAATTCTTAGATGAGTTGAAGTGGAATTGTTTGAAACCTTCTGCAAAGCATTTAATCCCCGTGAACTTTGGATTTAAGCTGATAAAAATCATACTTAAATAAAACTACAAATCTTAGTTTAATAGCCATTGAATAATGTTTAAGAGTTCATCAAATTTCGCAGAGAACATTTGCATATTGAAGAGTGTAATTGTGCTGAATTATTCTGAAATTAATAGTAATAACAATAGATTCATATTATTAATAGGTTCCAATATAAAACCAAAAGCCAATGCTGGCGGAAATGTAGTAGTCATTCTGCCGAGAACTAGTGTTCAGTTATCTGGAGTAAATTCATTCGATGACAGAAAAGTTTTAAGATATCAATGGATTGCAGGTAAAACGATAATTTTTTACAATATTTTTTTAATTTCCTCATTAATTCCAAGGGTTAGTAGGGTCAGGTTGGTCACAATCATCTGCCACAACTGTTTGAGTCAATACTAGATAAATTTATTGCAAATTTTTGTATAAAAAGTTCACAAAATTTTTAAATTTTATAACATTTTGGTCTTTGAATTTATTCTAATAATTTTTGTTTAAAATTGATCACTAATGTTTCTAGGTAGTATTTAAGCTGTGGTTTTGTTTTATTACATAATTGCTGGTTTCTTTGTTTGTCCCAAGATTTTAGTAAGAAGAACTTATTGAATGATATCATTTTATACTATAATCCATTCTAAGGCTATTGTGTAAATGAATTTGCAGGCTTTTTTGTTAAGACGAGGTATTTATAAGATCATCCAAAGATATGAAGCAGACGGAACCACTGAAAGAAGGTCCAAAAGTTGCAGAAAATTTGTGAAGATAGTCAAATCTCGTTGAAAGAGACTGGTGACCTCCACTAGAAAACTTGAAAAAAGATTTTTGAAGTTTTGCATTGAGAAAGTGAAGACAGAGTTTGTATTGAATGATAAAAGATAATTCACACTCACTGATTCAAAAAATCAAGGATGCTTAATTTCTTCAGATTAAAGATACAATGTCTCAGATAAGATACACCGTGAACACGTTGGGTCGAAAGTATTGATGTGGGCTGCAATGTCAAGGGGTATATTGTCCTCATTGTAAGTCTGAAAATCAAATCAGCACCTCATAAATGTCTTGATAAGCATTACTCCAAGAGAAATTTCATCTTCTGGCTAGATCTTGCCTCCTATAATTATTCCAATGTTACTTTAGAATTTCTTTGAACCAAAGAAATACCTTTGTTAAAAAGCATTGAACTCTACATGTGAACTTCAGATCCGTTTTAATGAGCGTTTATCGATTAATATCAAAATAAAAGTGTATTAAAATGAGTGGAAGGCCAAAAATTAAGCTTGACTAGATCGGAACAGGAAGAAGAAGCCAAAATAGTTCTCATCAATATACTTTCATAATTTATTTCTTCACTCCAAACAAAAAATCCTACAGTATCCTGAAAGTAGCTTAGCACAATTATCTAATCATGAATGCACTGACTCATGAAACGCGGTAAAATAAAAATGTTATACAGTTTTGAAGTTTTGTGAAATATTGATTCCTATAGGAATAATAAAACAGAAAATTATTTTCAATTCAATAAAGTATGGCCTTTTTGTGGATTTATTTAAATGGTTTCCTCTAAATTGGGACTGCATGAGTTTACAGTTACTCCTGTAGCTTTATAAGATCGGGTATTTATAAGACAGAAAGATCAATTTCAGCTTTATATGTTTTGAAGAAAGAAACTTCAGGACTAAAGACGTTTTTTTCCCAAGATTCATGAAGATTAGACACCTTAAAGGTGCTCCAGAAGTATTGATATCCAAAGCTTGTGACAATGGACCTGAGTTAATTGAATTCATTTGATTAAGAACATTTAGAGAGAGGTAAAAAAAGTGTCTACTGTGAATATCAGATGTTTACCTTTTAAAGGTTTATATGGTCACAAGGTAACATGATTGTGTTACTGGATAATAGCTATTTGCAGTTGGATTTTAAAACTAAGTCTCTGACTGCAAAGTTGATCTGTTATTTAATAAGGTTTACAAGTTTTTACTAAACATGTAATTCACTACAAAACAGGAAGTGAATTGGTATGTGCTATGAGCCAATTTTCAAGGTTTGTTTTGTCTGAAAATCGTATTGTGAAATGTTTGGATTTTTTTTCATTTCTTTAGGCTTAAATCAAGAGAATTTTGTTTTGTAAGATGTTTATTTGTGAAAATATTGGTTTACTTCTTGATTAGGAATTGGATATCATTTTCTAGAGAGCAGATATTGTAGTCAAGATTATTAGGAAGAATTGAGAACTTGGAATATTTAATATTGCTGGGTAAAAAATGATTGTATTTCCCCCTATGTTAGGATACCTAATGTGAGATTTTGAGTTTAGTATGAAATCAACTTGAAACTTTCAAGAGAAGCGTTGTAATAATATAAGCTTCGTGGAAATCTTTCTGGTTCGTAGGATTATCTCGTGTTCTGGTAAAAGGGAATTAAAATTGTTCGAGAAACAAAAATTTGCTTTGGGTTTCTAACTTCATGTTTATGAAGTTTAAGATTTTAAGAAAATTTTGATCTAGTCATCAAGGGGTCAAAAAGAAATCTGATCCGTTGTTTGATTTTTGTTGTTATATGTCGATATACACTGCTGTCCATTCTCTTTCGTGTTTTTATGTTTTTGATTTTAATTGTAATTTATTTTAAATGAATAAATTTATTTTGCATAGCCTTTCTGTGTGGGCATAATACAAATAATTTAAACATATTATTATGTTTTATCTTTAAAATTTAGATGTTCACAATCCAGCTGGACTGGAAATCCTTGGAAATTCCGTCAATGAACCAAATCTCATTCTTTGTAATCTCTCACCGGGTATTTATAAATTTAAATTACTTGTTGAAGACCTTGAAGGACTTCAAGATGAAGATAAAATGACTCTGACCGTTAAGGAAGGTTTGAATCGGTGATTTCTAATTTTTCTAATTGTAATAATTTAGATAGAAATGCAAAGAATATGATAGAAATGCTTCTTTCAACAAATCTGCAAAATTTTTCTCATAAAAGTTTGGTTCGAATTTGCTTGCTATAAAGAACAAATTAAAATATTTTCCAGAAAAATTTTCAGAGTCAAGTTTACCTAATTGTCAGCAAATCTATTCCAAATATCAACTTGCAGATCAAAATTGTCCGATTGAAAAGGGATCCTTTGACAGGTCTGTAAGTATTTCCCGATGATTTGGCATCATTGATGCATGTTTTATTGGCAGTGCCCTTATTGTGTTCTATGGTATCCACCATGACAGGACTCAGACTCGACGGAAACTCATATTCTCTGCTTCTTCATTGATCAAGCTGCTACGCCCCGTCATTCTAGACGATATTAATATATTCATGTTTCCAGTTGTTCAAATAAATAGTATAAGTAAGATAATAAATCTATTACTTGTTTTAGAGGGGGGTCACAACATGCGTTCGTAGAAAAAAACCATTGATATTTGTAAATATCGTTTGCACATGATTTTTAATGACATTATTGTAGTGCCCGAAACATTTAATTTTTATCTAATTTTACTAAATTTTAATTATTTAAAAATAAATTACAAATGCGTTATTAAAAATAACAAATATTTTGTTTAAATATTTTCACTTTTAACAAAAAAACGTCACCTTTATTATTTTCAAAATTTATCAAAACTCTTTAATATCATCATCCATTCCTCGGTCATCTTTCACATTAAAATTCAATGAAATTGTAGCTTTGTTGCATGCTATTTTTTCTAAATTCATTCCAGTCTAAAACATAACAGACTCATTTGAAGCCGAATCTGTTCAAATTGGTATAGATATTATATTTTTATGTTCTATAAAAATCATGGAAAATGCAAATATCAGATCGTATTTCAAATCCTCAAATAAATATATTCACATAGCTCACCTATCTGACTTTTTCTCCAAAGCTCCGGATTAATGAGAAATTCTAACTACGATGCCAAGTTGATCATGAAGTCTACTTGTATTTACTATGAATATATTTTAAATGTTGGCGAATAGGGTGGATTTTTATTTATGTTTTCTAGGGTTTTTGTGCATTTACCCCCTAAACGCCAGCAAGATTATTATTTCATCCCTCCTATGTACCCATGGTGATTTTCATGTTGGTACTGTACATAGGGGTTGAAAATTCATGAGCAGGTGAGCTCCATTACTAGAACTACTCCTCATGATATTTTCACTTTCGGGTTCTGGACTGCCGATGAAAGGTCTTACGTCTTTCTCTTTCTATATCCTGGTCCTTACTCGTCTATTCCTACAATTTCCATACTTATTCATCATCTTTACCCATTATTTATAAAAATATCCTTCAAAAATTTGGGCAGCGTTCCTCCCTTATTTTTCAGTAAATTTCCTATTTCACTTGTTTAATCCCGGTATCGACTACATTTACTCTTTATCTTTACCTATATTAAGATTTGATTGACAATTCCTTAATTCCCGGTACGTTTCCCATGAATTTAAGTAATTACAACCCTCTGCGATCACTTCAATAAACACTACTCTCTTCTGTCAGATTATATCATTCAACTATTGGAAAAATACTTTCAAATTTACATTCCTACACTATCCTATCCTTTCCTACTCGATTTTCCAATTAATTTCCTGACGATGTTTTAAATTTTCCCTACAAAACTTTATTCCCCTTAACTAAAATCGCACTTCCCGAATTTTATTCCGACTCGCTCCGGCCACTTTTCAGCAGCCGCCTCGAGTTATAGAACGGCGCCCTGCGTAGCGGTCCTGTGCATATTGCCAGACTCGACTGCGGACTGCCGAGGCGTCCACGAGGCATGACCCACGAGCTCAACTAGATGTTTTCACCCACCAGCCGGCCCGAGATCCGTCCCATGAACTGCTATTGAAATACTTATTATAAATGAGATTTTAGGGGGACTTGTCAGTGGCATCAAAAGATTCCACGACCATCCAGAATAAAATCAAAACTTTAACTCCGAAATATATATTTACACAAAAAATAACAGTACTTACAATCCACAGTCATGCAACCAGATTTGAAAAATTGGCAAAAATTGGCATACAAAAATTGGTCTAAGAATGATTCACTGCTAGTCTAAAAATGTCTAAAAATTTTTCTAGTAGTCACCTGACTGAAAAAATGTCTGAAAATTATGAAAATGACTGCCGTATATATAGTATTTTTGTGCCTGTGTGCGACCAATGGGCGATTTTTCGCCATTTTTAGGGTTTTTTAATTATTTTATTAATTTCAAAATATTTTTGTAATTTTTTATATATTTTTCTTTATTTTTTGATATATTAATATTTTATTGTTGGATTTTATTTTTATTATTATTTTCTTACAATATTATTTTTTAACCCCAATATTTTGTTTTCTGGTCGCCTCTTCTGCCTGTGTTTTTTCTAAACCTTATTTTGCAAGGTTTTGGCAGTTTATTTTATTTTTCGGATGTTTCTTTATGCAGCTGTAGGCGTTTTACGAATTTTAATTAATTATTTGTTTTTATTTTGTTATATTTTTAATTTTTTTAAATTAATATGTTTTATTTTATTTTTGGTCTCTTCTTGCGGTGCGTGTTTATGTTACGGCAGCCATATTGACAATTTCCAAACGACATTAATTATTTTGTTTTAATTTTTACAATTTTAACCTTTTTGCTTAAATTGGTTTTGTAATTTTTGTTTTAAATTTGGCTCTGAGCCCAACATAAATATTATTGGCATGTTCTACATTTATTTTCACCGAAATTCTTTGTTCTATATATTGAAAAAAATTGCATTTTTTTAAATTTCTTGTTGGTTGACACTGCTGTTAAACCCATGAATAAATTTACTACAGGATCTAGTATAAATACTTGCCATAAAACGGTTATATTGCGGCCTAGAAAAATAACATTTTAATATTTATGCCCATATAATTATAATAATAGAAGTCCTTCATAAAATTTATCAAATTTAGTTACCATTAACATGACGATAAGGCAAAATTTCAAATCAATAAACTATATTTATTGACCGCTTTTAAAGAAATGCTTAGCCAGATCGGACAAATTATACATAATTAGGAAGAAAAACTTGATTTTAAGACAACAAATGGAATAAAAAGATGTTGTCGATTAAAATGGAAAATAATAGTCATATTTTAAACTTTCCATATGTCGATTGTATTTTATGTGTAACTAAGATATTGAAGATAGAAAAATTTGTAGGCGCTTAACTGGATATAAAAATAAATATTAAAGAATGGCTTTTTATCATGCAGATAAAGAGTAATTCATGAAGATATAATAAACTAGTGGTTTATATCAATAATGCACATTTAGGTCCTCTATTAAATTACAACAGGTTCTCCAAAAGGACTCCAAAGTAATTGCTAAAACAATAATTATTAATCCTTGGCATGTTAACAGAAGAAAACGTAAAAGTGCAATTATTAGAAAATAGACAAAATTTTTGTATCAACTGAGTCTAAAAATAATGATAAAGTCATGCACAGTTATCTCGTGTAACGACTGGGAGAATTTCACCATCTGGCGGGCATCATGTGCCATGAATGATTAACGCTTTTATTCCAGCCCGGAATGAGGAAACCAAAATTTGTCAGGATTTTCTTTGATGAAAATTCAATTAAAAATATAATTCCATTATGTATATATTACATTTTTTGGTCCTGTTACGTGTCACTCGTAAAGGCAAGGATAACCTAGCATTCATCCAATGCGAATTGAATTTTGTTGAAAACTTTCAATTATCTTTAATTTCACGAGTTCAGTGACCGCTGAAACTTCTGTTTTTATATTCTTCCTATTTTCTCTCTTGTCATCCTTTCTTCTTCGTTGGCTGAAATGTTAAATCTGTTTTGAAATTCTTTTGCAAGTTAGCGAAACCATTTCGATAGAGCTGAATAATAAATAATGGCAGTTTTAAAGATAAATTTCTTCTCAGAAAATATGATTTTTACCAAACGGTCACTGAGGAATCGGGCTGGCGAAAAACGTGTTATTTGAATGCATCCATTGCAAATAAAGTTCAAAATATGAGTCAAAGAATAAATTTCAATAAATCTAAATTGAAAATTTGATCATAAAATAAAAACGTGCCGGAAAATTATATTGAAATTATTTGTGGAATTTATGTGCTCCAAATTCCTAGATTGTTCGAGATCTTGTTTTGAGCACGGCTATTGTGACTTCGACACCAGAAAATGTATCTGTGACCCTTTTTGGATGAACAATTTGTGGAATATATTGCTTGACAAAGACTCGATGGCAAGCTGCGGTAAATACCATTATACTCTTATAATAATAATAATAATAATAATAATAATGAAGCTAAAACCATTAAAGTAATTTTTATTTATATTTTCATTATCTTTATAATTATATCATTGTTTAAAATGTCACAAAACATTGGCATTGGATTAATAAATAAAATAAAGTACCAATCCAACATATATATTATACTACACTGTATTTCGACAGACTCACTGTCATCGTCAGTTAGACATGAACTTGAAACTATATAGAATAAATTAATTTTATTTAAATAAATTTCTTCTTTTATATTTAAAAAATATTTTATTAAAAATTAAAAATTTGGCTTTTATAAATCTAAAGTTTTAAAAATTAAGCGAATTGATTGATATTTAGTAAACGCAAGTTTGTGATGCAAGACGAAAATGAATGTAAGAGTTTTGTTTAAAAATTTTAAATATTTTGTTGAGAATTTATTACAATTTTGTTAAAGCGTCGGTTTTAAAAAATTAATAAAAATTAAACTTTTAAAATTTGAGATTTATAAAAGCAGAATCTATAATGTTTAATAAGATATTTTTTAAATATAAAAGAAATTTGTTTATATAAAAGTAATTTATTTTATATAGTTTCAAGTTCATATTTACCTGACGATTACAGTGAGTCTGCCGAAATATATTTTAATATAATATGTATGTTGGATTGGAACTTTATTATTATTATTAATTATCTCAATTCCAGTGTTGGATTTGATTTTCCCATTCCTTATTCTCTTGATTCCACTCAAGAAATTCTTTTAATATTTCATCATTACTTTGTAAAAAGAGAGATAATTGTCTTAAATATAATTTAAATATTCTTTCCCTTTGTTCATTACTACCATCATCTACAAAAGGAGACTTTTCATAAATAGGATATGTTCACAATATTAAGTATCCTTTGATTAAATGAGTCCTAACTTGAGCAATATCCACTTCAAAACATTGTCTAATTTCTTTTTTGTCAGTTAAATATCCTAACATAAATTGGCAGTATTCAAACCATATATCGACCCTTCTATAATCCTCAATTGCACGAATGAATAGAGCACGTATGACATCTATGCCTGAATTAATAGACCTATCATCATTGATCCAATCAATCCACATTTCAGGAGACAGTGGATAATAAATATGCATAGTTTCTCTTGATTCTCTTGCTTCAATCATCTTTTCTGAATGTTTTAGTGCATCAATTAACTTCCAATGAGAATCATAATCAAGAGGATTTTTAAAACATTTTCTCTATACATATCAATTTTCATAATTTCAGCTGAAAAATCTTCTGATTCCGAATCACTACTAGATAAATCATCATCGATCATATGAAACATTTTTAAAATATGTTTTCTTTATAAGACAAATTTGTTTTATTTTTAGCAATTTAATTTATTAAAATAATTCCAACTACAAAACCACAAAAGCCTTGACCACAATTCAAACCCATTTTTAAATTTACAATTCCGCCAAAAAACTAAACAACACTAACTCAAATAAAAAACATACAAAAAAAGTATATTTTACATAAAAAAATAAACCCAATTCAAGATTTAATATTATTATTATTATTATTATTATTATTATTATTATTATTATTATTATTATTATTATTATTATTATTATTATTATTATTATTATTATTATTATTATTATTATTATTATTATTATTATTATTATTATTATTATTATTATTATTATTATTATTATTATTATTATTATTATTATTATTATTATTATTATTATTATTATTAATTATCTCAATTCCAGATTGCAACATTTTCTACGTGATTTCAGTCGGAAGCATTATTATAATAACTTTATTTCTTCTGTGTCGGTACATTTTACATATCAAAATTCTGTGCTATAGCTTCAGACCTATATCCATAACTGAATAAAGTGTCCACTTGATTAGATTTGTATAAACACATATTTTTAGCATGCATCAAATTGACGGATCGAAAACATGCGAAAGTATCAAAATTCATAATTAAAAAATCATATAACAAAATATACATGGGTTTGGGCCAGAAGCAGAATCTTATGTCTTTTGGAAATGGATATTTGGTGTTGATATTTGTCATTTCTAATATATTTTAATTTTAATTTTGATTTCTCCTTCGCATTTTTCACAGTAGTATGGGTGTACTTATTGTTCTTGATATTGGAAATACTTATGACTATCACAGCCCATTCTGGAATCTGTTGGGTTTTAATAAATTAAATAATAATATTCGGTGTCACTGACTCCAAGTTTTCTATAAAAATTAATTAAACAAACACTAGCCAACGTATATTTGTATTCAAAACTTTATTAAACAATCTACAAATCACAAAACTTCAAAAACCGCAATGAAACTGTCTATTTTCATTATCCGGTAGGTCTCGCTGTGACCAATTTGGTTCTGTACTTTCTAAACAATAATCACTTCGTTTCTTAATGCTTGATTTAACTTGATTAATCTTCTCTCGATTTGTTCTATTGACTCTAACTTCTAACTTTAATAATATTCTCTTTAATCCTACTCTCTAATTCTTATTCCTTATCTAAGGCAAAATGCCGATTGCTTCTGAGGTGGAGTTCATTTATATAGTTGAAATAATCGCCTTAATTAATGGAGTTTCAACTAAATTGTCTCATTTGACAACCTTTGCCTCGCGGCCTTTTCATATTTTCTCTGCATAACGAAATAAATTATTGTACCACCATGTGTCTCCCTTGTAATAATCTTTTTTCCATTTCCCATTATTCATGGTGTCATGATAATGGTTTTCCAAAATCCACATTGTTTACTTTTCTTTATGTTTGCTAAACTCGGGTTTTCCTTTATTAATAAATTAATTAACGATTTTCTGTTTTAAACGTTTTCTAACTTTATGACACTTTCCAAACACATTTTGCTAAACTCGTTCTTGACATGATCTTCCCCATTATCTCTTGTGCATTTGATCCGGTTTTGCAATTTTAATTCGATAATTTATTGATTTCATATGGTTTTGAATTTTCAACCTTCCTTTTTACTTATATGGAAATTATAACCACTTAAAATAATTTTAAATTTAACAATCTCAACAAATCCATTTAGTATTTAAACAAGAATAAGATATATCCTATCATTAACTTCCTTTAGAGTAGGAACGAGGAATTTTAAAAATATCAAGATTACTAATTATATTGTTATAATCTCACAATTTTAAACATAATGACACGGAAACTATTTTTATTTATACTTTTACTTACCGCCATGAAACTTGAACTATCCACTGAAGAAAGGAGTTCTTAAAAGAATTTTTAATAATTAGTTGTGATATTGAGTTGATAAATCTTCGTCCATCTGTCCTTTCGGAAAATTGCTCAAGGTAAATAGGAACTGCTATTATCTCTGTCACACCATCTATTGTTAAATCTATCATCGCTGTGATCAAGTTGCACATTGCCAACGACATCACTTCCATCTGGACCAGTAACATTTCTTGCTTCAAGACCATTAACATCTTTGACTATACTGAAGAGCCTTTCTTTACTACCAACTAATGAAGTTGCGGTTGTTTTGCAGCAATAGATTTAAAATGAACAAAGATTTCCATATCATTGCGTAAATATTCAGCACTAATGAATCCGTATCCATTTTTTGAGCGAAACCATTTAACGTGTTCAATAATTTCATCCATCAATATCGATTCCAAAAACAAAGTCTTCAAAATAATCAAAAAATATATTCCAATGACAAATCACAAAAAGTTCCAGAAAAATTCCAATTGTAATTCAAAAAATACTATTCAACGAAGCCTTCAAATCAACGCAAAAATTTCAAAGATTTCGAAGAAAACAAAATTTCTACCACTCAAATAATTAAATCGATAAAATCAAAGCTCTCCTGCCTCGCGTCTGTGTGCTCTCTCAATTATATTCACAAAAAACAACTTTCGCGAACACAGACACGACAAACCAAGTTTAACATTTAGTTCTTTCGGATAGTTTTTGAAATATGCTCTTTGGTAATAAAAGTGTTCGTTAACTTAAGTTTTTCAATGTCTTTGAAAAAAAATACTTATGGGAGCCGTTTAAGAAATTCATAGTCTGTTAGTAGATTTAGACAGAGTATTGTCGCCTTTCGTTATGAGTTTAATTTTTAGAGATTTTCTTTTTCTATTCTTCACTTTGAGGTTATATTCTCTTGATTTCTTAAGGCTGGTGATAGATTTGTAATCAACTTTTTCGTAAACGCCTCCTACAATCCGTGTCCCAATGTCAACTAGCATGTTGATAATGCACACAGGGGTTGAAAATCAAATAATGGTGAGTTCCAATACTAGAATTACTCCTCATTGCATTTTAACTTACGGGTTCATGACTACCAAAAATTTTGAAAGTTTTTTATTATCCTATATTCCTAATTAGAATAACTGCTCCTTAACGGCGCTTATTCATCTGGTTGTCTTGATTAGATGTTAATGGATGTGTCTTTTCAAAATTTTGAGCAAGGATCTGCCTTTATTTCTCACTTTAATTATAATTATTTTAAATAACTTCGTAATTCGGTTAAGATTCATGGATCTTATTTATTAACCTCATCGGAACATTACTCAAATGTATTATCATTTCTGTAGTTATTCGCAAACATACTCTTCTACTTCATATATTTTAACCTATTAAATCCCAACTGAGTCCCCTACTGTCACCGAAACGCTAACTAAGGCATTACGAGCTGATTGACAGTTGACATCTGCATAAATAACAATAGACAGCTATAATTATATGATACCATTTCTGGAGTATTAAACATTCTAGCAAACTATTTACTTTATAAAATTGTTATGATTTTTATTTTTGTTTTTAATGTGACAAAGACCACGATAAAACCTAAGCTGAATCGATTCAAATCTAGAATTTTCTATTGCTAACAAACAAAATTCGTAAGTGCATCTCGACAAAAATAAGGATCCATGACGATAACACCATAAATAACAAGAAACACCAGAACCAAAGAAAGTGACTACATGAAAATCAAATCAAGAAGTAAAATCACAGACAAATTAATGTTACTAACATGACTTTCCTGAATCAAAATACCAACGGTATAATCCACAAAAAGCATACGGCAATCCGCATCTTTTGAACGGGAAATGATGAAGTGATAATACTACTTCTTGTATTATACATAATTTTTCTAATATTTTGCTTTATAAAGTTATAAATTGTTATGATTTTTATTTTGTTTTAGTGTGGTAAAAACCATGATAAAAAACTAAGTTACAAATCGCTAATCAATTTTATAATTATTAATTAATTGCTGATTTGTCTATTAATGAATTAGTTCTGATGTAATTCTCTCATTAATAAAGTAAACTTAAAACGGTGAACCGGAGTCCGGACGATTCAAGTGTAACTCAAATGGGTAAGTTGACTATCCAATTCCGCCCCGAAGCTTATTCAGCCACAGTTCAGAACCGTCTAATGTTCCGACCGCCACTCAATAATTTTGGGATTTCTGATGATGTTGAATAGCACTGACTAGAGTATATGAGCATTAAAGAATTATTAATAGAAAGAGAAAAAACAAAAATATATAGCTTAAATCTTTCATAAAATTTCATACATTTGAATGATTTTTTTCACAAAATTTTCACCAAGGAAAATGAATATTTAAACAAACTCTTCAAGAACTCATTTAAATATCTAAAAATTAAAAGAATATTTTTTCAAAATTTAAGGATGTCTGTTTGAAGTAATAATTTAAAACAGAAAAAAAGAACTCAAGAAAAAATGCAACAACATTCAGTTTCTGAAAGTATTGAAGTTCCGATAATAAACAGTACATCGGTCCTTGGAAATTACTGATACTATATAAATTGTTGCCTTTCCGTGCTCAAACTTTCTTGGTGACTTTTGTTTTCATACTTTAATTTTAGTTGGTTCGCCCAAAAAGTACGTGCAATAAGTAGGAAAGCAATTGAATAGAAACACCAGACTTTTACACAATTAACATATAACATACATAGAAATCATTTCAACATAAGAGCCATTTACATTTATACACTTTTTCCAGCGCTGGATCAGTTCAGAGAATGTATTTTTGAAGAAATCCGAGGACTAATCACACAAGAAACTATCCACTTTTCCCCTCAGATCTTCAGCATTTGCAAACTGTTTGACAGGCAAATGTTTCTTGATATACTTGAGGTAAAAATTACTGGGGGCATGGTTTAGAATGTATGTAGGATGGTGCAAAACGTCAAATCTACTTTCCTCCAGAACTCACACGGATGCTGCACTATTGTGGATAGGTGCGTTGTTCTGGAGAAACCACATGGGAATGTCATGTTCTTTTCGTCAAGCATGTCGGCATTTACACACAAGATCATAGTAGTATGCAGTGTTGAGACTGCTGTTTTTACAGCAAAATCGATAAGGATAACACCACGAGCATCCCGAAAAATTCTCAGCATCAAGCATTTTCTGTGGAAAGTTTCAGATTTCATCTTCTTGGAACTTGGTTCTGCTGGAAATACTTTTGCGTGATGACATTACGTAGGAACGCCTCACCATGCTGTCTGAAAAGAAGAAGGTTTGCCTGAGACCAGTCCAGTAGCTTCTCACACATCTCTGATAAAAGAAAGCGGACAACAAATCTGGACGCCAGCTTTCTCACTCCCAATTCACACAGAATTGTTTGTATGGTTCCTTTGCTCACATTCACGGCATCAACCAGTGCCCGCGTTGTGATTCGACGGTCTTTACGCAGTAAAGATTCACACTTTTCTTTAATTTTGTCAGAAATTTCATATGGGCGTCCAGTCCTTTGGTCATCAACAATTGACTGTCTTCCATGTCTAAACAGTGCAATCCACTTGTAAGTTGCTCTGCGTGATGGAGAGTCCTCGCCATATGTCTCCTCCAATTGGGAAAAAATTTGGTCATTGGCAACATGACGTAATACCATAAACTTTATAACGCTGCGATATTCCGCTGCATTTATCATAACTTGCACCAAATTTCAAAATCTCGCAAATGTCAATATAAACTGTAATGATAATTTAAAACAAACTACACAAATTAAACCTATAATAATATAGCTACAATAAAAATTTAATTGCATGACAAAATAATATTTCCTTTCTACATATTGCACGGACTTATTTGGGCGCACCACGTAGAAGCTATTTAATCGTTCATTAGCTGAAAATCAATTTTAAATTTCGTTGGAAAGATTCATTTTATATATGAGGATGCCTAGTTTCTGTTTGATAGTTAGGGACAATTCATTCGTTCACCTTCTTTATAACTATGCTCGGACCTTCTTGACTTTTATTCTGTATTCCTCATTTTGTTAATATTTTACCTACCACTTCAAAATTTCTCATTATTTTCGCGTCCATTTTTTCCATTTTATTTTTTTATCTGCTACGTTATTGCAGTACCATTTGGATCTATTAATCTTTCTGTCAAATAAAACTTTGATTGGATTCACTCTAATCGTATTTTGTCTTATTTCACTTAGTGTATATTTTATTCCCGGTTACATTGCTGGTAAACTCTTTCGACTTCCATCTTTTAACCAAGCATTAATATATTCTACTATTATACGAAATACCTTTTCAATTACTATATTCGTATTTTATGATATAAAATTGAGAATGCTAGTTCAATTCCGGTCTGAACAATTTCTCAATTTATAATTAAATGAATGTTTTAGAGACAATTTCAAAAATAGTCAAAATTCCGAAAGCATTTACAACTCATAGTCCAACCAGATAGCAACAAACAACCACAAACAAACATTCGAACTAAACATATCCAACAAAACAAAAGGATCAAATACACAACAATCAAATAAACACCCTATTTTGAAAACTTTCAACAAGATAGACCCTCATTAAATACAAGATGGAAGACATCTTTCACATATTGGGCACACGAAAGAACCATCAGTCAACCGAAAAACACTCCTATACGATTGATCCATATAATCAAATGAGCAGTTTCATAATAAGTCACTTCCAAAATCCTTACTTTTTTTCTCTTTTAAACACTGTCGCAAATTTGTATATACCTATAAATATATACATAAACATAAGATTAATTTGTTTAAAAGAGTGGTTCCGCACTTTATTCGTGGGGCTATAAATAAAAAATAAAAAATATTAATTACAAACTCTATCTTACTTTGATTAATTAAAATATCTATTTTTAAGAATCTATATACTTTTATGATGTTCTATCATCTATCTACTCTTTATGTTTTGGTCTTTCTTTTTTTAATAAATTTAGTTTATCAGCATTCTAACTAGCCTCAAGCTCAGTAATATCATGGTTTACTTTATTTGTTTGAGTTCTTGAAGCATCATCTACAAGTCCTTTCGTATCCGCAAATGTAACACAGTATAGAAAATATATTTTCTTAGTCGCTATCCTTTATTTCAATATTTTCATTTTGAAAAATCCTACTTAGATGTAAAGGGCTGCTACTTTCATCTGTGTCAGAGCCTAATCCGAAAAATAAGCAGAGTTAGATTGAAAAGTGAATATGAATCAGACATTGAAATCAGACTGAAGTTAAAATCGCTTGCTACCTTGGCATTTGTTCCAATTAATGATGTAAGGCAAGTTTTTGACCTACTTGCAGCTTTATTTCCAGACGAGGAAAAGTAAAATGAAGTGCTCACCTACTTCTTCTCCACATAAATTGAGGAAGCAGCAGGAAGAGATCCACAGTTTCATAAAAGAGTGAAAATGAATGTGCCGCCGAACAATCACCGAAAACAACAAATTGCAGCGAAAAATTCCACAATGAATCGAATTCCATTTTTCACTGTAGTCATTCAAGCATCTGGTTTCTATTTGATGGAATTGAGATTGAGTTGGCGTGCCACAAGCTCACACTGCTAAAAGCACAATTAGGACAACAAGAAGTAAAAAAAGAAAGTATGAACTTCTCCATGAGCAAGTAGCCACTGTAGCCCACAGGTATGAAGTTGAGGAAGACAAGTTGAAATTCTTAAGACCAAATTTACAGAAAGATGTATAAGTAATCAAACTAATATTTAAATGATGCCTCTTTCATTATTAAATAATAAGATAATTAAAATATGATTAATATATAAAATGTGTCGTTTTGTCTGTGTTGTTTTGTCACTGTGTTGTTTTGTAATTGTGTCGTTTTATCATATAACCGGCAAAATAATACCAAATCAAAATTTGCTTTATTACATTCAAAATTTGAATAAAACACATAAATCGGAATATAATAATAAAACAAATTTTCCAAGAAACTTCTGGAGCCAAAACAATTCTTTACAAAATCGATCCAAACAATAATTCTCCAAAAGTTAAAATCCAACCAATTAAGAATCCACCATGCTCGAATAACACGCACACAGACGCAAATGCAAGAGAGATAAGAATGCGCAAATAGACAAGTAGAATTCAGAAAAATGCTCACACAAACGTGAATAAAGTGTATGAAACAAACGCGCGCACATACGCAACAAAATGCCAAAAGTTTTGATTTCAGGTTTGACCAATACTTTTGTTGAAAATTGTGAATTAATTTCAAAATTTTTAAAACTTTTTTCTTATATTTGAGGCATATATTTTATTAAAACGTTCGTTCTATTGAAATTAATTTATTATGTCACGAAAAGGAAATATGAGAGCTTATTACCTAAAAATCAGGAAGAAGTCCTTAGTGGCATTTAATTCAAATCAAAAAGATAAAATACAATGAATGATATTTTCAAGAAAAATTCTCGATGAAATGACTCAAAAATCCGAAATCATTTTTTTTTCAAATGACGATTGAGGTAGACAAGACCCATTCAAAAATCCCAGCCGTTGTCTAAAATGCACTAATGGACTTCTGAAAAATCTTGGATTTTTATCAAGTACATGTATATAGTTTCAAAGTGCAAAAAATGTGCGTGCAGTACGTTTTCATGCCAAGCATGTTGTCATGGGGAGACCTGGCACACGAGCTGGTTGTCTAGTTTCAAATCAAAATAATTATATAAATTAAAAAATAAATTGCGACAGATAAAAATTTTTATTCCGCTTCAGAAACATTTAAAAATTAATATTTACATGGATAATTTTTTGCAATATCAATGGTAAAATTTCCCTTTTCAATGAAAGATCTGATTTTACATCCTTTCCAGACGCGGAGGGGGGAGGGGAGTTGGAAGTCTTTTTGAAATATGTCTATTATCGGTTTTTTTGAAATTTCAGTCAATGGATAATTTGTATTGTTTTACATTTGTTTTCTTTGAGTGACATTTCTATAATGAACACGCACTCGGACATAGAAATAATTCAGCGAAAATTCATTTAAATTCATTTAAATTCATTAAAAAATTTTGATGATAATAACTAAAAAAAGTAATAATAATAATATTAATAATAATAATAATAATAATAATAATAATAATAATAATAATAATAATAATAATAATAATAATAATAATAATAATAATAATAATAATAATAATAATAATAATAAAAATAATAATAATAAGAATAAGAATAATAAAAATAATAATAATAAAAATAATTTGAGTGAAAGAAAATATTAGAGAAGAAGAGGAGAAAGCGAAAGTCTAGTTAAGTTTTGGTTATACGTGATCAGGGCCGTTTATAGGTCGAAATATTTCATATTTTATGAATAAACATTGCGGAAAATGACTAACATTGTTATTTGTTTAAATTTTAATTATCATTGTCATTAATTTTTAAACTTTAAACTTTAACTTCATTCACAAAAATAAACCGTCTAAAGCCAGGCAAAATTCCGAATAACCAAAATTTCACAAAATTAAAAAAATTCTAAACTTGCAGTAATTTATTCAAATTTTTATATTGGCAAATTAAATTTTATTATTTAAATTCAAATATATATTTAAAACATATCTGAGTAGAAAGATTAAATCAGAGAAGAAGAAATGGAAAGACTTGTTAAATTTTGTTTAAGGGTGATCAGGATTTATTTTAAGTAGAAATATTTTATTTTTCATTTTATTAAAAAACTCGAAGAAATTGGCTTACATAGTTATATTTATTTATTTACTTCTTCTTCTTCTTCTTCTTCTTTTTCTTATTATTATTATTATTATTATTATTATTATTATTATTATTATTATTATTATTATTATTATCATTATTATTATTATTATTATTATTATTATTATTATTATTATTATTATTATTATTATTATTATTATTATTATTATTGTTATTATTATTATTATTATTATTATTATTATTATTGTTATTATTATGACAATAAAATTAAAATATTTTGAAATTAACGAAATTGCATAAGTGTAAAACAACAAAATTATTGCAAAATGTTACTGGAAACAAAAATAGCACAAAAATAGTCAAAAATGGAAAGTTCCTAATTTGCTACGAGCTTCAGATAAAAGTGAAAAAATTACCGCACAGTTTGCTTCAAGGAATTGAAATATCTCGCAAAGTGTAGATTCTAGATACCGACGGTGGATTATCAGACAACCAACTAACTTTTCACGACATGTCTGGTTTATCGGTAAACAAGTCTTATCGGGGCGAAAAGAAGTGTTTCCCAGTCTTATCTATTATATGAAAGCTAATATCATTAATTATTAAATCAGTCTATCGACGATTTCGTATAAATTATCATTGAGATTCTGAAACAGGCCGATTTCAAAATTAAATGAGCACCTACAAAATGGTCCCGGAGCAAGTTATAATTTTCTTTATTCTCTCTTCACTCTCTGTTATGGGGTCTTGGTTGCCGAAATTTGTTGACCAACAGCTGAACAATCAAGTCAACGAGGCCGTGTCTAGCGTCATGTTACCGTTGCAAGCAAGTAATTTGATTTAATTTCCCATTAATCTTCATTTTCATGATTTTTAGTACCATGCTCTTCAGGAGACTTCGTTACGAACTGCTTTATGATTGAAAGATTTCCTCAACCTCGTCTTCATGAATGGCAGTTTCTGGAATTTCAAGTCAGTGCTCATAGTTCTACCGTTATGCGCACATTCAAGCTGATTGTGTTTGATGAGAAACCGGATTCGGAAAGAAAAAATGTGATATTTGAATCTGCGTCTGTCGAGCCTGATCCAATCCTCATGGACATCATAATTGATATTACAACTGCTAAATTAAGCTTTCTTCGGTATTATAAGAGATTTTACTTTCAATTAATTTGCACCGACTGCATTGATCAATCCATACGAATTGCGAATGATAATGCCATTGCATTTATTATTATAAAACAAACCCGAATCATTCAGAGGCGATTAAGGAGATCAGTTGAGGATAGGAACAAATGTTTATCCGATTCCAATACTGCACATTGCTGTATTCAAACAGTTTTTACCGAAAAACATGTTGCGTTTGAAAACGGAAGTCACATAATTGCGCCTCATACAATTCCCATAACGTATTGTCGAGGCCAGTGTTACTGTGAGTTAATAATAATAATATTATTACTATTGTAGTTATTATTCATTTATCACAGCAAACACGTATGAAGGTAACAACAATTACGTTCTGATACGCTATTTGAATTCCTTAGCAGACAGAGCGAAGATCAAAATGTATAAGCAGCTTCCTTGTTGTTCTGCTAGAAAATTCAGAGACTTAATGATCCTCTATAGAACTCCAGATGGCAATAACAGAATGGAGGCTTCAAGTAACCTTCTTGTCGACTTATGCAAGTGCCAATAATTAAACCAAACTTCTAATTCCAATTATTTGTCAATGTGATATTTCCAGAATATTTCATTCATTTATTTTTATTGACAATCTCACCAATCATTTTTATCATTTTGAACCGGGCGTCTTCATTTGTCATGACCAATTCTGTTTGATTCGGTTTTAGAAATATATTCGATTGGCTCTTGGCCTCAGATGCTTTTGGACTTCATTCATTATTTGGGTCCGTTTCCACAGACCCTTTATAATCTGTCAAGAGTGACTAATAGATAAATTGATACCTCGAAATAATTATGAATAACAATTCATTTATATCCGCTACTCTAAGGAACACTTTAATATGTCTTTTGTTTCATGAATCCAGTTTATTGAACCCTTCATTCCTTACCATACTTAAATTATCTTCTTTCCATTTATTCAACCCTCATTTTTATCTACATTAAGTTTCTAAAAAAATAATAATATCATAAATAATAATAATATGAATAATGATAATATAAAAAATAATATAAATATAAAAAATCATATTCACCGGATTTGTTGAATATTCGCCGGATTAGTATATGTGCGCGCGTTTATTGTTTTTAATAACTATTCTTCCGCGCATAAGTATCCATCAAAAAATATATATCCATATTTAAATATAATTAACCGACGAAATCTACTCAATTGTTAATAATTTTTTAATTGAATATAATAGTAATTCATCCACTCTTAAAGTACAATTGATTTTCAGTGAATATTTTCATCTTTTAAGTATATTTGTTGATCAGTGAATAATTCAGATTCCATTTATTTCAAGTATTTACCAATATTTAATTGATATTTCATCTCATCATTGAGAAATATAATTCAATTTAATTACAACCTTCAATAGATTAGGTTGTAATGGGCAAAAATAAAATAATTTTAGAATATCTAAATCAATTAGAGCTTTTAGGGACATTTTATGATAATTTTTAGTAATGAAATATCAAGTTTTATATGATATTTAGCATTTACTATTAAATTTTGAATCATTTCTATTTTGTGAATTTTATGGTTTTCTGTTGAATTTTAATGGATTTTAGGAATTATTATGTTTTTGTAGAAATTATTGAAGAAATGAGGGTAAATCTATAATTTTAGAAGCACTTAATTTCTTGATAATTTAATAGATTTAACTTGATTTCAGGATTATTTTAAATTAAAGTTTATTTTAAGAACAAAATGTTTATGAAACATCTATTTAAGATAATTATTTACCAATTAGAATCCAGTTTGACTGATAGATTTTGAATAGTAAATGATATTTTAATTATAAATTTATTATCTATTTAAAAAAAGTGGAAATTGTATTGCATTTATTCGTTGAAAGCATCTAAAGCTTTTCAGAAGTTTATTGGGTATTGATTAATGTATTTTACAGTAAATTACAATCATCTTCTGGAATATTTGAAGACACAGAGACAAGATTTAATTAAAATTTATTGTTAATTATACACGGTTTTATATTACCCATTACTTATGTTGTTATTGAAGATTTTCTGAATAATTTAAATATTTATGATTATTTCTAGGAATGAAGAGAAATTGTACAATTAAATACTGTGAGCAGTAGATAACATATATTAATTTTCATTCAACAAGTACCTAGAGCATTTACCTAACAATCTTATAAAATTTTAAAAATGATCTAACAAATTTTTTCAATTATTTTACAACTTAGTTAATTTAATTAATTTTTTAATTGATAAGTACTTGTCAAAAATTATAAAACTTTGGTCATTTTAATAAGTATTACTCAATAACTACTATTTTCTTACCAATTTGGTTAAGGTCTTATTTTAAATTTTTTCAAAGTACTAACATTATTTACAAATTAATCAGTTTTATTTAACATCTTAAAATATTTCTCACAACTTTAATCAAATTCTATTCACATGCTAATCATAATTTAAGGATAAGTTTTATTTTTACAAAAAAGTATTTTACAATAATTAACATACATATTTGAATTTTTAGTAGATTTTATCGGTATCTATCAGTACACAGGTACCTGTTCCATGTAGTTTTTTAAGCTTTGTTAGAAATTCAACTTATTTAGTAGTTGGTCGATAATCATTTAATTTTTAGTAATGTGGTAGATGATAATTATTTTATCTATTAACTTTATTCAATGATGTTTAGAAAATTAAAAACCTAACAATTTTCGATAAATATATGAAAATTTATTTCAAGTACTGTGAAAGTAATATATGTTTTGTGAAATTAATTTAAGAATATTTTTCTAATCAAATTTCCTTTTATTATCAATTAGACTAACCACCACTTATACTTAATAATTAATTTATCATTCAGTAAACAAAGAGAGTTGGAATGAAAAGAATAGAAAATGTGTAAAAATAAGTTTATGTAATTTTTTGAGCTGTTAGCAATTAATTTATTTAGGGGCATGTGAAAATTAAATGAAAAGGTTGACATTCATCTTTAAAAATAAGTTTTAATAAATGTTCATTGCTGGATCTAATTGAAAATATTACAAAAATATAGAAAATTCAAAGTTTTTAAACAAAACTATTAAATTTTACAAAATAATTACAATAAATCACATACAAGACTGTAAACAAAGCAATAAATTTTTATTCAGAGAAAATACAACAATTGATTGGGCTTCAAAAAATTTGATTAATAGTTTCTTGAAAGCAACCAAACAATTTGGAGACATCAAGGATCGAATAAGAGTGAAGAAGTTAATAAAATTTGTAATTGAAATTGTATTTCTTTTGATTGTTCAAATTTTTATGTGCTTTTATTTAAAGATTTCTTAGTCAGTAAACAATTTTTGATATTGATTTGTTCAGTAACTAGTTATTGATAACATATTGTGAGAGTGTGTATAGTGAATAACCAAGTATTTTAAGGGGAAATGATTGAGAGAAAAGTTTATTTTATTTTTAAGTGGGTTAAGTTGGTTGAATATCGGTGTTCAAAGGGTAAATATTATTTAAATAGAGAATTTTAATGAATAAAATACTCAATTATTCAATGTCTAGTATGTATATAGAGAGTTGTACAGTACTCAGTCATTTGTATACAGTACCTAGTGCTTGTTGTTAAGTTATTAATCAATGGATTGTTCAGTGTGTATGGCTTATCAGTGTTCAGAAGTTGATACCAAGTAAGTTAAATTTTTCTTTGATTGTTGAAGAATTTATTATTTTTATTATTATTATTATTATTTTGAAAATTTCATATTAATTTATTTTTTCACATCTTACTTTGGAAAATTGTTATCGTTATTAACATGTATAAAAAACTCATTGTAAAAATTATACTAAAAATGTCATTGTAAAGTGATATATAATATTTCATTGTAAGATTACATTAAACATTTTATCAATTAAAAACATGTATAAAAATTTCATTGTAAAATTATACTAAAAATTTCATCTTTAAAAATCATATATATAAATTGATCGATATAATTATACTAAAAATTCTATTTAAAAATCATGTATAAAAAATTTCATTGTAAAATTATGTTAAAAATTTTATCATTTAAAAATATGTATAAAAATTGATAGATAAAACTATATTAAAAATTTTATCATGTAATTTTGTCTACTCTAACTTTAAAATTTCTTACCTTATGTAACTTACGTTTTGACCCTCTATTTACTTTTAAAAAATTCTTACTTTATGTAATTTGCCAACTATAACTGCTTTTAAAATTTTCAGCTTTAAATAATACCCTTATGTAACTTAACTGTTGACCCTCGATTTAATTTTAAAAAATTCTTACCTAACTTACCATACTTTACTCTAGGCACCTTAATTTACTTAAATTTATTCTAATATACTTTAATATACTCTAATGCACTTTAATTTACCTCAGACCCTTTAATTTACCTTAATTTACCTTAATTTACTTTAATATACTCTAATGTACTTTAATTTACTTTAGATATTTTAACTTATTTTTATCTAGAGCTTAAATTTGTCTATGAAAATTGTGTGAACAAATATTTCAAGTGTTTTTTTTAACAAGCCTATAAAATACCCCTGACAATTTTTTATCGGTAGGCGATTCAAGCCATTTTTATTTTATGCCTATAATTACCTATAGAAAATATTGAGACCAAATATTGCATTGTTTTTTATTATGAGTTAAAAATATCCATGACTATAGTGTGATCATCTTAGGCGATTTGAGCCAATTTTTATTTTTTGCTGTTTTATCAAGAAAAATTACTTGGGCTTTTTAATTAAAAAAATATTTTTATACCTATTCTGTGACCCAAACCTTGTGTGTTATTTTTAGTGTGATAAGACAAAATTTGACCTTGGATTTATTTGTAATATCTAAATCTAATTTTATTGTTTTTCTTGGATTCAATAGATAATTTATTCTTATTATTTTTTAATTGAATATTTCTAACTAGAAATATTTTATTTTTAACCAGTTTTATTCGTTAAAATGCTGGTTTTCTAAATTAGTCTATTTTCGGTCAAATTTTCATGTTATTATGCTATTTCTATGTAAATTTCATGCGGCTCTTGATGCATTTGTGTATATATTTTAATTTACTTTTATGTTTTTCGATTTTATATTTTTAATTATATTTTCTCTCATATTTTAGAGTGCTTAGTTGATGTTGATAGGTTTGATTTTAAATCTGCATCGCTGTGTCTGCATGTTATTTTCGATTCATTTAAACAAAATTTAGTCTTGGTCAACAATCGCAATCCCTTTGATTATTATTATTATCATCATTATTAAATTATTTACCACAATATAAACATTTTTCAGAATTAATATATTCTTGTTTTTTTTTGATGTTTTTATTGGATATTTTATTTTTTATAAAATTTATTCTCTAGTTCATTTATAGTTTCAGAGAATTTTTTTTACAGAGTTACTCCATAATATTCAATGTAATCTGATTTTATTAATTCAGGATAATTACTTTTTATATATATTCCAAAACAAAAACTCAAATGTTCTATACTACCATTTGAATTTTTATTACAACATTCAAAGTCTGTATAACAAAATAATGGAACTTTATATTTATAATGATATTCTTTAAAATATTTATGATTATCATGATGGAAATGCTTCTTTATGTTCTACACATATTTTTTGATTTTTAAACAATGCATCATCAGAACTAAATGAACAGAAACCATTGAGACATGGAAATATTTCACGAGATTTACTATTTTTTAGAAATACTGATACATTTTTATACAAAACATAATGATTCTTGTATAATAATAAATTACAACCTTTTGGATCTAAATGTGATCTAAAAATTATATGAAGTTTTTTTTCATTATTTATTCTAAAACATTAATTTAAATATTAGGGTTTTGTATTTGAAATTTTTTTGTTTCTTCCAAGGTTATAGGAAACGTTACACATTGTAAATTTAATACTTTTTCAAATTCAAAATATTTACTTACTTGGATGTTCTATTGTTGAAAAAGGTTGAAGATATGCCAAGATTGACCAAACAAAACATTTATTATCTTTATTTTGAATATTAAGTGTAACATTAGATTTAAATGGTAGGGTAATAAATGTTCCTCCAACAGGAGTTCTATATTGAGAAATATTCAATGATAATTGTTGAATTGAGTTAAAAAACCAACCACTCCCTGCAATGTTCTCCTTCATGAATTCTTGTTCCTAAGTATGAAATTTGTTTTTTAATTTCTTTTGATATTACATCTTTATCAACAACTATAGATGTTGGCGCGGTGTATGATCTATACCATTTTCCATTTTGTTGAATAGGATTTGTATAGATGACATGTACTCCAATTTAAAATTTGAATGGAATTTTAAAATGATTAAATTAAAGTTCTAAAATTTCATCTAACTCGGTAGTATTCAAAATTCTCGATTTTTGATGTCGTACAAATTTAACAGCAGTTAGAGTTTTGAAGCTTTCAACTTGTATTATTCCCGGATATTTATATTTAAATTCTCTCAATTCTATAGGTTTTTCTTCTTTTGGTGGTTGATATTTTATACCAAGTTTCATATTTGCATCGTGCATTTTTGCTGTAATATGGTAATTAAAGTATGATTTCTTGTAACATCGATTACAAAATTCACAAAATATTTCGTATTTTCGGCTTTGGCAGATCATTTATTTTATTTTTTATTTGGTAATGTTTAGATTTATAATTT
This sequence comes from Schmidtea mediterranea, assembly GCA_022537955.1. NCBI lineage: Eukaryota > Metazoa > Platyhelminthes > Tricladida > Dugesiidae > Schmidtea > Schmidtea mediterranea. Next base: position 74,948,228 of record CM039681.1, read on the forward strand.
TTAATTTTCAATATAAAAAATGAAAGAGATTCAAGAAATAAAATTCTTTAATTTCTGATAATTTTATTAACACTAGATTTACGGACCGAGCCAATTTGACTCATTAAAAATTTGATCACTATATATATAAAAAACTTTAATATTACTTTTTAAAAACATACGTTGGTTTTTAGTTAAGTAATGAAATATTTGTAAACGTTCATTCCTCTTCCCCACAGACCCCTTCATTTCGCATTATCGAATGTGGTATACCTATTTTCACGGTTGTGAGCCAATTTGACTCATAGAATGGTTTAACAGTTAATCGCATAAATTATGATTAATTTTGATGATGATATCTTTAACAATTTATTTTGTTTATTAATTTGAATTTTATATTCCTCCAAATATTATTATTACAAAAGAAAATGTTAAAGAAACTCTAGAATTTAAAGGATTTGTAAATATAATTCCAACTGGAACAAATCCATCAAGAGTAAATCCAAATTCTTTACATTCAATAAATAAAATTAATAATCATTTTATAATTTTAGGAAGCAACAGAAAGTGGAACAACTACTTCTGTAAAAAATTATATCAAGAAAAATTATCCAATTATTAATGTTCATGTATTTAAAGGTCAATAATCTTCAAAAACTCTAATTATTTTGGATGACATGGAAAATTTAATAAATCAAAAAACTATTTCAGAAATATTTACAAAAGGAAAGCATCTTTTTATTCAGATAATATTCTTAGGTCACAAAGCAAAAGATGTTGATAATAAAATCAGAGCAAAAAAAAAAAAAAAAAAATTATATTTATAAAAATTATATTTATAACAACAATGAATAATCCTGGATTCTTTAAAGATTTGAATGATTCGTATGAAATTAAATTACCATTATCAAATATGCATCAATTGAATATGGTATTATAGGAATAAATTTAATAAAACAATCATTTATAGTACATGATTCAAATCTAAATATATTTTTGATTCTAATATAAATAATATGCATGCATTTATTCCTAATGATTTTAATTTAAAAAAATATTTGAATGTCACATCATTTTCAAAATCTGAAATTCCAAAAATAATTTTATTCCTTGAAAAAGAAAGTGGAGATATAATAAATATTATAAATGGAACATTTACATGTTATTTAACATTTTATTTCATTACTGTTTACCAGATCTTGTTGATGATGTTAGAAAAAATATTGATCTATTTAAAATAACTTATAAAAACATATTTTGATAGAACTTCTTTTTGAAAGAACTTTGTTTTAGAAAATTCAAGAACAAGAAATGGAAATTAATTGTTCAACTTGTGGAATTTTTATAGGTCACAAAACAAATCTTCTTCGACAAGTACACAATCAAGAATCTAAAGAATCTAAAGAACCTCAAGAATATAAAAAATCCAAAAAATCTAAAGAAACTAAAATTTGTAATCAATGTAAAATAATAAAAGTTTTTATAGATTTTTATTCTTCAAAATATACTTGTAAAGAATGTTTATTATCAACGTCACGGTTTTCGATTGGTTTTTATCTAAAATAATACCCATGCCGTTTTGGGTCCTGATGAATTCAGTTTCTGATTTAGCCTTCTCTGCTTCCGCATCTGCTCTTTTAGATTCATTGGCGTCTTTGGCCGTACTTGAAATTTCAGCAGCAGTTCCTTCCTGCAACTGAAATTACGCCTCCGAAAATCAAAGTTAATAAAGCCGCTAGTGGAAGAATTCCTCCTTGTTTGGATTCTAGAATTTTTATTTACTTTATTTTTTCTTTTGAAACATAGACTCTTTTACATATGAATTTAATAGATTTAGGTTTATTGGAATCAACAATATATTTTATTTTCGATTGGAAATCTTCACCCTCATCACCTGTTTCACCTAAAACCATTTTTATTACTATAAAATGGTTATTGAGTTTAAATTTGAAAATAAAAAGAAGTTTATGGGTGGTGGGACAGATGATAATAGCGAGTATGAAGATGGCAAGTATGATAATAGCGAGTATTAAGGAGAGGGATTGATTGATGCTTTGTTGGTTAAAAACCAGAAAGAGATAGGACTAATTTTCTTAGAGCTATAAATACGAAACCCGAAGAAATACCTAAAAACTAAGTAGTAGAATGTGAGCCCGTCAGATACAAACACATAGACTTACGTAATATTATACAACATCTGAAATCTAGCAAAGCGGTTACTACATTGAGATTGGCCTTTGTCCACTACTACCAGATGGCTGCACGATTATGTCACGGGCTCACTGGTCAGTCACGACCCGGAGACTCACTTATTATGACATACACACCCGATTACCTAATATCTTCCGTGAATACTTATTGTGTCACGCAGTTGTGGACCAACACACCTTGATTACCTAATGCTCTAGAACCTTCCACACACTTACCTTCTAAAACCTTCCACACACCTACCTTCTAGAACCTACCATTTTGGAACCGTCCACACACAAATAAGTAGTAGACTTAACAAAATCACTCACTATACTGTTCATTTTATTATTATACTGCTTACTTCATATAAACGTAGGAGTTTCATTGATCTCATTGATTTATATTACTTGCATGTGATATATTAAAAAATTATAATTACATGAAATTTTCAATTGTTAATTATAATATTAAATTAAAAAGTCATAAAATAATCATTAAATAGAATAAATTAACATCAAACTCATCTTAAAATAAATATTCAACTTTAAATTTTTTAGCTTACTGCCTATTTTACCAGTAGTATATTACATAATAATTTTATCAAAATTTTCATAAAACTTTAACAATTTGTATGAAAATTTAAGTTTACAACAATTAAAGTATATTGATATTTTATTTGATTATAAATAAGTCACTCAACACAGGATTTACAAAATTTAATATTTTATAAAAATAATTCACTCACTTTAAAATTTCAACTTAACTAAATGTAAAAAACTAAATTATAGAAGATATACTTTACCTGTTTCTTTAAAATTTGAAATTTATAGCAAATAAAGTATACTGATTTATATTCTATTAAAAATTTAGTTTTTGAAAATAAAAAATAATTCGCCCACGCTAAGATTTGAACTCCTGACTCAACAAATTATTAGCTACAACACTGCTGTAACTATAAGAATTTAATGATCTTGAAAATAATTCATTCAAAATATGATTATTTACTTACATGTAAATACTTGACCAATTTCTATAAATTTATAGCAAATATACTGATTCTTTTAAAAATTCAATATTTTGATAATAATTCACCAAGTTAGGATTTGAAAAAACTAATTTACAAATTCATTCAAGTTAGGAACTCCGACACTAAATTATTAGCGATACCCTCAACGAAATTCATTGTAACAACTATTTTAGATTTAATTCAAGTCAATTGCATAATAGTTCATCAAAACTCATACTTTTTAGAAGAATACTAGAAAATCAAATAATTTTTTCTCAGCCGTTACTGGATTTAATCTCTCAATGATCAAACAGATATAATATATTGACACTTTCGGCGAAATCAATGGATGTAGAACAATCGTTGGATTTACTCTCAACGAAATCAATCAGAAATAATCAATTGCCACATTCGGAGAAGTCAACGAATCCAGGACAATCGTTGGATGTATGTAATAAGGAAGAAATCTCAAACAAAATATTGCCACCTTAGGCGAAGATAATAGAACTTGAGTAGCATATTATGCGAATGAATAATAAGTTTGATATTGTTTTGAGTAAATTAAGTAATTCTGATTTTAATGATAATTTAAATTCTAATAATTGTAATTTAAATATACTAAATAAAATTAATTTTGATAATAATGCTGACTTAGAAATCTCAACTAATAAAGATTTGGATAACTTTTCTATATGTAACTTAGATAATTTAAATATTAAACACTCTTTTGTTACTGATTCCAATATAAAATCTTTAGGGGAAAATATTACCGAAGATCCTTCTTTAGGTAATGTTAAATTAAAAGTCAACCGTAATAATAATAAATGTACCAATATAGATTTAAATTTAAATAAACATATGTTAACATATGTTATTTAAATGTTAAACCTTCATCATTTATATCTTTAAGGATCTTGACTAAAAATGAAAAACGTGTTTTTCAAAAAATTAATAAAATATGTTTATTTAAAACAAAAGTATTTGTGTTTCGATAGACTTGAGGGTTAAAGTTAAAAATCCAGATGTTGTTGATAAAAATTTAAAATATAAAAATTTTCTAATTTCACAAAATGCTAAAGAAAATTTAAATAAAAATTCTGATTTTGTTTGTACTTCAAATATAATGAAAAGGTTTTTATTTGCCCTCTCAAGTAAACTAGGAGAAACTGCTGAAATTAAAAATATACAAATAAATAATATACTTAAATCACTAGTCAAACAGCAACAGTTGCAAAATTTTCTTGTCAAATCTGAAATCAAATTTCAGAATGGTGACTTCATGATGTTAGATCTATTTTCTGAAACAGATGTTTGCGATAGTGCTGAAACTTTGGATTACTTTGAATTGTCTAGCTCTGAATTGCATAAGCTATTTCTTTCTTATCCTGAGCTTAAGGAAGTATGTTTTGTTGAGAGCTTTTCAGGAGATACAAATAAAATAGTTAATTTAATTAATAAGTTAAAATTAAATAAAAATTTCCCAAATAAAATCTCATTTTTGAATGGCAAATTTATGAATATCAATTGCAATGTCTCAGATTCTACTTCTTCATTAAAGAATGTTACAGACATTATGTTCAATTTAGGAAAATTAGACTTGTCTGCCATTGCAAAAGATGATACTGATTTTAAAACTATTTTATCTGAGCCGATTTTGAGTACTAAGATTATTAATGTTGTTTTTTGATTTAATTATTTAAACTTGAAAAATAAACTAAAATACTTAAATGTACAAATCTATGGTCATTACGTAAAAAATTATGCCCGTAACTGTTTGATTATCCACTCTATTATAGAAGTAAACGACTGTGAGATAATTGATGATTTTGAAACTTTGGCCTCAAAACTTGTTTCTGAAATTCCACTCTCTTCGTATTTCTTCAATAGTTGTAAGAAAAGACTAATTAAATACCAGCAATGAAAATTATCTGGAGAAATAGATAAAATACATAATATCATTTCACCAGAAATAATTACGAAAATAAACTAGTTTCTAGAGATGGTTGAATGTTCATTTTTAAAAACGTTTCTCAACTTGCAATTTTGGATAATATTAGTAAGAAAATAAACGACTTTAAATCACTAAATGAAACAAATTACATACATGAAACTAGAATCATAGATTGATTTACTTTATAATAAGAGATAAAAAAATATGTTTATTAAAAAATAAATTTAAATTTAGAATAAATGTACGGTGTAGAAAGATTTGCACTTCACAAATGAGTGAATATATCCATAAAATAATTAACTCATTAGTAGGTAGTTAGTAGCTTTCTGCGCCCACACACCATTGCATAATAAGTAAGTTAAATTATTTTAAATTCAAATTTTGGCGCATTTTTTTAAATTCAAATTTTGGCGAATTTTTTGAAATAAAATTGTTTGAAATATTTTTTTGAATAAATTGTTTTTTCATCCACAAAATTTTTTCAATCACACTATAGTCAAGGGGTATTTTTTGACTCTCGATAAAAAAACCGTAGATAAATATTGGCTTGAATCGCCTAACGATAAAAAAGCATAAAATTAAAATTGGCTCAAATCGCCTAAGATGGTAACACTATAGTTATGGATATTTTTAACTCATAATAAAAACAATGCAATATTTGGTCTCAATATTTTCTATAGGTAAATATAGGCATAAAATGAAAGTGGCTTGAATCGCCTACCGATAAAAAATTGTCAGGGGTATTTTATAGGCTTGTTAAAAAAACACTTGAAATATTTGTTCACACAATTTTCATAGGCAAATTTAGGCTCTAGATAAAAATAAGTTAAAATACCTAAAGTAAATTAAAGTAAATTAAAGTACCTTAGAGTATATTAAAGTAAATTAAGGTAAATTAAAGTACATTAGAATACATTTAAGTATATTAGAGTAAGTTAAGGTTCCTCAAGTAAATTAAGATACATTAGAGTACATTAAGGTAAATTAAAGTAAATTAAAGGGTCGAAAGTCAATTTAAGTACATTAGGGTACATTTAAGTAAATTAAGGTGCCTAGAGTAAAGTATGGTAAGTTAGGTAAGAATTTTTTAAAATTAAATAGAGTGTCAACAGTTAAGTTACATAAGGGTAATTTTTAAAGCTGAAAATATTAAAAGCAGTTAGAGTAGACAAATTACATAAGGTAAGAATTTTTTAAAAGTAAATAGAGGGTCAAGTTACATAATTTGATAGATTTTGAATATTAAATGATATCTAATTATAATTTTATGATCTATTTTAAAAAGTTGAAAAGTTGAAAATATGTAAAGCTTTTCAGAGGTTTATTGGGCAGTGATTAATGTATTTTACAGGAAATGACAATCAACTTTTGGAATACCCGAGACAAGTTTAATTAAAATTTATTGTTAATTAAACCAAACTTTTATCAATACAGTTGATTTTTAAAAATATTTTAGTGAAACTTAGAAAGAATAAAATAGCTTTGAGATTAGGGGTCAATTATTTACTTTTATTTTCAATTTTATTGATTTCATGGATATCAATCACAAAAGTAGTATAATTTAGAGATTTTTAAGGGGATGCTCAGTGTGGTTATCAGTATACTTATGAAAATCATTGAATTATCTCTATAGGTTGACTGGTTATTTTTATTGAATTTATACTTGATTTACTGATTAATTTTAATTATTTGAGCAATATGATATATTTTATGATTTTACAATAATGTAGTGAAATTTAATTTATGTGGGAAACATAGACTTTATTCGATTTTAGTCAGTTTTGATGAATTTTTTATTTGCTTGAATTTGTTGCCAGAATGAAATTGTGATGAGTTTTGATGAAAAATGTTGGGTATCGATATCAATATTATAATACTTTAAAGAAAAATTATTTTCTATTGGTAAAATTCAGATTTTTATGATAGTTTTAAGGGAATTTAATTAGTTGAATACATATGGTAAATATGATCCAAATGATAGATTTTTTAAGGAGTTAAATATATAATTCTAAAGGAATAAATATTATCTATTTTGTAGGTTTTTACGAAAAATATGTATATTATTGATGCAGTGGGGGAAATGTCATTTGTAGGGGAATGATTGGTTAAAAGCAAATTTTATGATATTTTTAAAGGAATTTATTTGGATTGATATCGATATAAGTGGGTGAAAAGATGGTAGAAATAATGTTATTTAATGAGAAATAATTGGCTGAGAGTAAATTTTATTTTAAGGGGAAATGATTGGTCAAGAGGGGAATTTATGATATTTTAAGGGGAAATAATCGATTAAGAACGTTTGTTGATATTTTTTAAGGGGATTGAGTTGGTTGAATATATGTGTTCAAAGGGTAAATATTTTCTAAATGGAGAATATAGAGGAGGAATTTATAATATTTTTAGGGGGATTTTTTCGGATATATATCAATATGTATGTAAATATGAGAGAGTGGAAATATTGTCATTTAAAGAGAAATGATTGGTCAAGAGATGCATTCATGATCATTTAAGTTAATTTCAAGAAATATTTTCGGCTGAATATTGATATGTCTGTGATTTTTATGAAAAATAATGAATATAGCTAAGAGAATTTAAATATTGTCATTTAAAGAAAAATAATTGGTTGAGAGTAAATTTTAATTTATTTTAGGGCAAAACAATTGGCTAAGAAGAGAATTTATGATTTTTTAAGGGGAAATAATCGATTCAGAACAGATTTGTTGATATTTTTAAGGGGCTGAGTCGGTTAAATATCGTTATTTAAAGGGTGATTTGTAAAAAAATAATGAATATAGTTGGTAGAGTAGGGGAAAGTGTTATTTGATGGGAAATGATTGGTCAAGAGTGGAATTTATTTTAGCGAAAAATAGTCGATTAAGAACAAGTTTGTTGTCATTTTTAAGGGGGTTGAGTTGGTTAAATATTGTTATTTAAAGGGTAAATATTATCTAAATGGGTATTTTTATGATTTTTATGAAAAGTATTGAATATGGCTGGAAATATTGTTATTTGATGGAAAATGATTGGTCAAGAGAGGAATTTATAATATTTTTAAAGGAATTTACTGGGAAGAATATTGGTTTTCAAAAGGTAAATATTATCTACTTGATAGGTTTTTATGAAAATTATAAATATAGTTGGTATAATAGAGTGAAAAATGACATTTGAAGAGAAATGATTGGTTGAGAGGCGAATTTATAGTATTTTTAAGGGGATTGAGTTGGTTGAATTTATAAAATACTTAGGAAAATTGTTACTTTTTTCATTGATTTAAGGTTAATCAGAATATATCGATAAGATTTCAGTTCTAAGAAATTTATTGATTCATGTAACTATTTGTATACAAGTAAGTATTTATTTGATTTTATTATTATATTTGTAATTAAATTAAAATTAAAATTGACTAGTATTTAAAAAATTTTTGTTACCTATTATTTATGTTTTTATTGACAATTTTCTGAATAATTTAAATATTTACGATTATTTCCAGGAATGAAGAGAAATTGTACGATTAAATAATGTGAGCAGTCGATAACATACACTAATTTTCATTCAACAAGTACCTAGAACCATTACCTAACAATAGTATAAAATTTTAAAAAATGACCTAATAAATTTTTTCAATTATTTTACAACTTAGTTAATTTAATTAATTTTTTAATTGATAAGTACTATTTTCTTTAAAAAATTTTAGTTAAAAATTAACAAATTTAATCAAATTTTTTTAAAATTTACATCTTTCCCACTACTTTAATCAAATTCTATTCACCAGCTAACCACAATTTAATAAAAAATAATTTCTACAAAAACTAATAGACAATCACATACATTTGTCTTATAAATATGGGTTTTCAGTAAGTGATATCAGTACACAAGAACCTATATATATTGAAGCATGGTATCATAAATTTAACATATTTGGTAGTAGTTGATAATTATTTGATTTTAGTAATGCGGTAGATATTAATTTTTTTTATATCATTAGCATCTTTGAGTTAATAATTTTAAAAGTCGAATCATTTTCATTAAATATAAAAAAAATTATTCCAAGTACAATGAAAGTAATATATTGTTTGAGAAATTAATTTAAGAATATTTTTCTAATCAAGTTTCTTTTCACTAGCAATTAGATTAACCACTACTTGTACTTACTAATTAATTTATCATTCAGTAAACAATAAGAGTTGGAGTAAAAAGATTAGAAAATCTATAAAAATAAATTTAAGTAATTTTTTGATGCGTTAGCAATTAATAGATTTATTTTAGACTTATAGGCATGTGAAAATTTAATGAAAAGGTTGACATTCATCTTTGAAAATAATTTTTAATAATTGTTCATTGTTGGATGCAATTAAAAATATTACAAAAACAGTAGAAAAATTTCAAAAATTTTTAACTAAGTTTTACAAAATAATTTCAATAAATCACAAACAAGACTGTAAATAAAGTAATAAATTTTTATTCAGAGAAAATACAATACTTGATTGGGCTTCAATGATTAATAGTTTCTTGATAGTAACCAGATAACTAAGCAACCAAGCAATTTGGAGACACCAAGGATCGATTAAAGAGTGAAGAAGTTAATAAAATTTGTAATTGAAATTGTATTTCTTTGATTATTCAATTTTTTTATTTAAAGATTTCTTGGTCAGTAAACAACTTTTGATATTGATTTTTTCATTAACTAGTTATTGATAACATATTGTGAGTGTGTGAATAACCAAGTATTTTAAGGGGAAATGATTGAGAGAAAAGTTTATTTTATTTTTAAGTGGGTTAATTTTGTGGAATATCGGTGTTCAAAGGGTAAATATTATTTAAACAGGGAATTTTAATGAATAAGTAAATTATTCAATGTCTATTATGTATATAGTGAGTTGTACAGTACTCAGTCATCTGTATCCAGTACCTAGTGATTGTTGTTCAGTTATTAATGGATTTTTCTGTGTGTATGGGTTATCAGTGTTCAGAAGTTGATACCAAGTAAGTTAACTTTTTATGTTTTCTGAATTTATTATTATTATTATTATTATTTAATTATTATTATTTTTTATTAAGGATGAGTTTTATTAAAAATGACTACTAACTACCTTAGGCATTACTATGTAATACTGAAACTCTAAAATTTCATTTAATAAAATTCTTTGAAAAATGATTTTCAAAAATTTCTTTGAAAATTTGATCGTTATCAACATGTATAAAAAAGTCATTGTAAAAATTATACTAAAAAATTTGATTGTAAGATTACATTAAAAATGTTTTCAATTAAAAACATGTATAAAAATTTCATTGTAAAATTATCCTAAAAATTTCATCTTTAAAAATTATATATAAAAAAATTTATCGATCATATTATAGTAAAAATTCTATTTAAAAATCATGTATAAAAAATTTCATTGTAAAATTATGTTAAAAATTTTATCATTTAAAAATATGTATAAAAATTGATAGATAAAACTATATTAAAAATTTTTTTAAAAAAATTTTACCGTGCAATATTGTCGACTCTTTAACTTTAAAAATTCTTACCTTATGTAATTTGCCTACTCTAACTGCTTTTAATATTTTCAGCTTTAAAAATTACCCTTATGTAACTTAACTGTTGACACTCTATTTAATTTTAAAAAATTCTTACCTAACTTACCATACTTTACTCTAGGCACCTTAATTTACTTAAATTTATTCTAACGTACTTTAAATTACTCTGATGTACCTTAATTTACTTTATGAACCTTAATTTACTTAAATGTACCCTAATGTACTTAAATTGACTTTCGACCCTTTAATTTACTTTAATTTACCTTAATGTACTCTAATGTATCTTAATTTACTTGAGGAACCTTAACTTACTCTAATATACTTAAATGTATTCTAATGTACTTTAATTTACCTTAATTTACTTTAATATACTCTAAGGTACTTTAATTTACTTTAATTTACTTTAGGTATTTTAACTTATTTTTATCTAGAGCCTAAATTTGCCTATGAAAATTGTGTGAACAAATATTTCAAGTGTTTTTTTAACAAGCCTATAAAATACCCCTGACAATTTTTTATCGGTAGGCGATTCAAGCCACTTTCATTTTATGCCTATATTTACCTATAGAAAATATTGAGACCAAATATTGCATTGTTTTTATTATGAGTTAAAAATATCCATAACTATAGTGTTACCATCTTAGGCGATTTGAGCCAATTTTAATTTTATGCTTTTTTATCGTTAGGCGATTCAAGCCAATATTTATCTACGGTTTTTTTATCGTTAGGCGATTCAAGCCAATATTTATCTACGGTTTTTTTATCGAGAGTCAAAAAATACCCCTTGACTATAGTGTGATTGAAAAAATTTTGTGGATGAAAAAACAATTTATTCAAAAAAATATTTCAAACAATTTTATTTCAAAAAATTCGCCAAAATTTGAATTTAAAAAAATATGCCAAAAATTTGAATTTAAAAAAATGCGCCCAAATTTGAATTTAAAATAAATCTGCCAAAATTTGAATTTAAAATAAATCTGCCAAAATTTCAAAAAAAAAATTGCGCCAAAAATTCGAAAAAATTTATCAAAAAAATGTGCACACACAAAAGTTAATTATCATGAATTCATGATTATGTAATCAAGACACACCGTGATTAATTGCATAGTTACGTAATTTAATCTCTTAAACCCCCCCCCCCCCTTTTTTTATTATGCAATGGTGTGTGGGCGCAGAAAGCTACTAACTATCTACTACCATTGCAACTACACTTAATCACAATTAAAACAGTTAGCTCTGAAAGTACAATAGAACCAGAGTCTGCAACCCTCTTTTCCAAAAATCAAGAACCATTTGAAAACACTGATCTCGAAACAAATTTCAATAATTCTAAGGATGATCACTGCAATTATATTGAAGTTAAAGATGTTGAGTCGCCAAATTTTCCTGTTGATATTGACGTAACTATAATAATAGAAAAGAACCTAAAGGTATTCAAACCAGAAATGCGATATCGAAAATGGGTGGCTTAAAAACTAAATGAAGTTATGTGCCTGCATCAGTCTTAGAATTTGCCACAATCTCTGCAGAGACTGATGCAGAATGCACTAAATTAAAAAATACTTAACTTCGTGATCCAAAAGTGTGGTTTACCGACGATGACATTGATCAATACCTTGAGCGGCATATCAGTAATCCTAAATTTGCACATTTACAGTGCTTTATTATTAGTATTCTATCTTCAGACATTAAGGAAAATATTATCTCAATTCCAGAGGCAGTATTTACAGCTGAGGTTATTCTTTGTCCGCTAAATATAAACAATGCCCATTGGATTTTATTTTTGTACAGAAAATCGTAGCTTGAGAGTAGTGTGGTTTTAAGATTTCTCAGCACAAAGGCTACCCGACTACTCCAGAACCCCACTAACGGAGAAAAAAAAATCTCACTTTGTGAATTGCAAAATTAGTAAGTAGCCTTTGTGCTGGGAAATCTTAAAACCACACTACTTGCATTTTTACTTTAAATTTTCAAGTGACTACTGAAGGTGGAGGTCTCTAACTGCAAAAATTTCAAACTGCAAAATTTAAATTTGTAATTTTGTAAACTGTGCCGAAAATGTTTACATACACACTACTTGAAGAAAAAATTTATAAATTTTATAAATTGAAAAATTAATACATTTCAAAATTTATATTTTTAAAAATATGGTAATTTGAGAAAAATATCTTTGTAATTCTTGTAATGAATATCTTTCAAAAGCACACAAAGCCTAACATGAAAGAACTAAAATTCACCAAAAAATGTCTCACACTTCACACTTCACACCTTCACACCTTTACAATTCTGGGGGAGATTTACAAACTGTAAGTTCTAAACTTCCAGCATTTCCATGGGCAAAATATCCAGGAGAACATCATCTTCCAAAATATAATTATTTGGGTTGACGGGGCTCAAGTGTGTTTTAAAAAATAACATGCTAGTGTTTGCTAAATTCATTGTAAAGTAATTAAACTAAAAAATGGATTTAAAGATTTGTAATAAATGTAATATTGAAAAATCAAATGAATCTTTTAAAATTATTAAGGGAAAAGGAAATTCCTATTTTCGTGGTATGTGTAAAAAATGCGAAAGCATATATGATAAGATAAGAGAACAAAAATATAAAGAGAAACGTTTATTAGGAATAAGGAATTTGAAAACTACTTTACCAATAAAAGTATGTACAAAGTGTAATATTGAAGAAACTATAAATGAATTTAGAAGTAGATTAAAGAGGGATTATTATGTTTATAATTCAGAGTGTAAATAGTATGAACGAAAATATGCACAAAATAATAAGGAAAAGATTAATGAGTGTGCTAAAAAACGATATAATGAAAATCCAAAACTTAAATTAACTCATCATTTATATGGAGGTATTAGAAGAGCATTAAAACAAAGCAAAGAAAGTAACACATTAATGAAGTATTTAGAATGCTCAATAAATGATTTTATCAATGGATTGAATTTCAATTTTATGATGGAATGACTTGGGAAAATCAAGGTTCTTATTGGCATATAGATCCCACAGTACCAATTTCTAGTTTTAATTTTGAATATAAAGAACAAATAAAAAGATGTTTTAATTGGATAAATTTAAGATGCTTAAGAGCAAAGAAGAATTTATCAAAACACAATAAAGTACTTTTAACAAAATATTTATTTCAAGAAATTAAATCTCATTATTTTATGAATTTAGTAAATGCAACACCTTCAAATTGCAAGAAACTCCTAAAGTCTTTTTCTACCACTTCATTAGAGAAATTTATTAACTTCATTAACTCGGGATATGACCTATCCTAATGGTAAAAACGAAAAAGAACAGATGGACAATCCGCAGCACGTCTCTCATGTTCGTTATGATTAGAATATGGAGATTGTTCAGAGACTAAACGTTGGTGGGGATGAAAAGTCTAATCATCTTTAATGATTCCTTAAGATATAGCCCGAATCTCTTGGAAACTTGAGAGATGTTTCGCCAGGAACTCGTTTAGATATAAGACTTGATGAAAATGATAATCCTAAACCTGGAGAAGAACCAGTTAACAGAGTTGATGCATCGGCTTTAAAACATGACATAGCGTATCGTCAAGAAGATATTCGTTCTCGTCAAAAAGTAGATATTGATTTGATTCAAGATTTAAATGATATTCAAAATCCAACATTCTCTGAAAGGTTTTCAAGAGTAATTGGAAAAATAGCAATGAAAACAAAGATCGCATTGGGAGGAGCGCAAGCGACTGTCTTTGAAGCAACACCAGCAAACTCAGACAATCAAAATCCTACTCTAGCGAATGAACTACATCACCGAGAGGCTCTTGCAACAGAGTTGCATAAAGAATATAGAAAACCAACAAAATATTTAAAAATAAAAGTTTTCAATAAAGATGATATTTGGTCAGCAGATTTAATTGAAACTGTAAATCCTAAAAATAATAAAAATTATAGATATATTCTAACAATTATTGATTTGTATACTCGATATGCTTGGGTTTTATCATTAAAAAATAAAACAGCAAATTCAATTAAAGAAGGATTAGAGTTTTTATTTGAAGAAATCCCAGATGGAATTCCTAAAAAATTATATGTTGATAATGGTAAAGAGTTTTATAATAAAATATTTGAAGAATTCAGACAAGAAAATAATATTGAAATTTATTCAACTTTTAATTCACCTGATGATAGATCAAATTATGGTTCACATAATCTTATAATTTAAAGATTTAATAGAAAATTGAAAAATTGGATGTAAAAAAAATTTACAGAACAAGGAAATAGAATTTGGATAGATGTATTACCAGAATTAATAATTAAATATAATAATAAAATTCATAGTAGGAGTTTCAGTAGGAGTTTTACCAACAGAAGCAAGTGAGAATCCTGATCTAATCAAAGAAATTACCCATGAAAATAATAATGCTAATGAAGATTTACAAGAAAAACAAAAATTTAATATTGGTGATCGAGTTCGAATTTTCAAATGGAAAAATAAATTTGAAAAAGGTTCAACACATAAATGGTCTAAAGAAATTTTTATCATTTCAGAAATAAATGCTGGCACAAAACCAATAACTTATGGAATTAAAGACTTGACTAGTGAAGAAATTCTAGGTAAATTTTATCAAAATGAACTCCAAAAAACCATTTTTTAATAATTTCTATTTAAAAATGGTTGATGAAATTATTGATACACAGACTGTTGATAATTTAGAAAAAAAATAAGAAAAATAATATAAACAAACAAACCTGCATCTGTTGAATATAATGGTGAAAAAATATACATTGGGAAAAAGAAAATTGCAGAAATTAAAAAGATTGAAAGCGAACATAGTGGTGGAATTTTACCTTTGGCTGCTTTATTATCTTTAATATTTGGAGGAATTTCAGCAGCAGCTGGAGCAGCTGGATAAATAACAACTGCTGTTAAAAATTATAAAAAATCAAAGAAATTAGATGCAGAGATTGAGAAGATTAAATCGGAAATAACAAAACCAACAACAGATACAAAAACAGCAAGTGGAATTTATTTAGATCCATATCAAGGTAATGGAATTTGTGATTTTATAAAATCTATTAATAAAAAGAGTCCTTCTAAAAATAAAAAATTTAAAAAAGTTTTGAAAAAATTAAATAAAGGAAATATTCAAATAGAGGTTGATGGTGATGGAATTTTTCTTTCTCCTTATAAAAAATAAATAATTTTTCATTACTAAAAATTTTACTATTAAAAATGTCTTCTTCAAGTGGAACTTCTTTTACACCAACTTGGAATAAAAATATTATGAAATTCAATCACAATCCTATTTCATCAAATTCTTTTAGAATGTTGATAATTGGAAGTTCTGGTTCTGGGAAAACAGTCTTGTTGTTGAAAATATTTCTAACTTCTAATTTTATAGACTAAGATAATTTAATAATTTTTTCTAAAACAATCGATCAACCTGAAATGCAAATAATTTTTCATGGGTTAAATTCTGGTTTAACAAAACAAGATATTGTGGGATTATTTCAAAATCAAGATAAAATTTCTGATGATACATCCATTAGAGATTTATGTGAAGAATTATGCGAAGAAACAAAATGTGGGGAATTAACAACTGGGGAATTAAAAACTATTAATAAAATAAATGATACAATAAGTAATAAATATCATGAAATAATTCCATGTGAAAAATTAAATCAAGCGAAGAAGAATTTAAAAATTTTTGATGATTGAGTCAACATGAAAAATCAAGAAATTATGGAATCTTATTTTACTCCAGGTAGACATAATAATTTCAATATAATTTATTTAGCTCAAAATTATTATGATTTACCATCAAGAAGTATTCGCAGTAATTCTAGTTTTTTCATATTTTTTAAATTAGGAAAAATAAATAAAGATAGTATTTTTAATTATTTGTTTAGTGATACTTTAGACAAGGAAGAATTTAATAGTTTTGAAAATCATTTATCTATAAAATATAATTATATTGCATTGTATAAAGAAAAAATCAAGTATATGAAAAAATAATTTGTTAATTTCTGAATTATTTAATTATTGAATCTCAAGATTACTGAATTTTCTTGAATAAAAATGGTTAGAAATGTAAATGATTTTATTCTTGATAAATATATTCAAGATTGTAAATTATTAAATATTCAGCAAAATATTTGGAATGATAATTTAATATCTAAAAGACTTTATGATCAAAATTTTAATTTTATGGCTACAAAAATTGAAAAACCAATAATTGATGTTATTAAAGAAACAAAAAATGAATTAATTTTAAATCAAAATAAACCTACAGAAGTAAACATTTTCCAAGAACCTCAAAAAGATTTTCTATGGGATGGAGACCTCTGGTCGACTTCGTATAAAGATCCTAAATTGATTCCTTTTCAAGATAGAAGACTAATTCAGTATATAGAAACTAAAGATCAATCAACACAGATTAATCAAGAAATCATAAAACAAATTCATCCAATAAAATTAGAATTGAATGTAAATCATGATGTCATAAAAGGTAACAAAACAATCACACTTCTTTTTACAGATATATACCTTCATGGAAAAATGGAACCATATTATCTATTGGTGGTAAAAGATAATAACAAAAGATAATAATTCTATTTCATCAAATAATTATTATAAAAAAATAAAATCATTTGTTCAAAAACCACCAACATATGATGAACAAGTTGAAAAAGTTTAAAAAGTTAAAGAATTTGGTGATGAAGGCCTCCGGCCGACTTCGTTTGGAGAAAAATTAACTTAAGAAAAACTAATCAAATCGAAACTACCCCAGGAATCAACAGAAACAGCAGGAGAAGGAATTAAAGGAGAAAACACCAAATATTATTTTTTATCCGATAATCCTTGTGAATTATTTTATGAACTAAGAAAATATTTAGCTTCTAGAAAAGCAGGTTATAATAATTGTGAAAATCACATAAATGCAATTTTGTCAAGATTATTATCCTAGAAATTGATTGATAAAAAGCAATATTTTAAATTTTCAAATTCTAAATTCTAAATTCTAAAATTCCTAAATTTTTTGAATTCTTAAATTTTACATAATAAAATAGAATGTCAATTTTCAATTTAGATAAAAATATTAAATTTTCTCATCTAGTAAAAAAGAAAGATTATTTAGAAGTTTTACCATCAACTTCATCTGCAGAAGCATTAAATTTACCTGGAAATTTATTATTTCAAATTCAACAATCATCAAATCCACTTGATATTTGCAATTCATGCATATATTATAAATATGAAATTACAGGTGTTGATCCAACTGATGATATAACTCTTGAACATAATTGGTTTTTAAATTTATTTAATCAATTGTCAATATCTTTATGATCAACAGAAGTTGAAAATAAAAGATATCCTGGTGAAATGAGTTCATTATTACAATTTTTTATGACTGATTCTAATTTTAAAAGTCAAGATTGTTAGCTAAGTGGATGGATTCCAGATACTGGTACTGGTGATGAAAATAATAAAAGATATAAAATTAGAAAAAGTTTTTATTCAACTAAAACATTTGATGGAATATATCCTTTAAAAAATATATTTGGATTCTTTCAACAATATAATAGAATAATTTATTTAATACCATTTGAATTGAAAATGGAAAGGAATGAAGATTATAAAAAATGTTTTTATGGAAAAGCTTTAAAACCAGAATCTAAACCACAAATAAAATTTGAAAGAATGATGTTGATAACTTGTAACCCACATTTGGAAACTCAAATTCTTGAAAGATTAAACATGATTTCAAAATCAATCAATGTAAATTTTCTTCAAAGAACACCAGGTTGTGTAGGTATTTTAGGAGGAAGTACATTTTCATGGAAACCAACAATGTTGAATACTCGACCGAGATTTATTTTGATTGGAGTTAAAGATTCAACAATTAATTATACAACTAATAATTCAAAGTTTATTCAATCAAGCGGTAATGATAAACAATTAAAATCTTTAAGTGTTCAATTAAATTCAAGTTATTATCCTGGAAAACCAAAAGCATTTGATAAAGCAAAAAATTATCAATCAATGCTATATAAAAGTTATATTTTAATGTGTCATGAATTTTTAGTTGAACCACAATTAAAGTTTTCAGATTTTAAAATTTTATATTCTGTATTTTGTGTTGATGTTAGTGAACAGGATGATAAACTAGCAATTAATGGAGTAACTGTAACAACAGAAATGGAAAAAGATGATGGTTTTAAAGGAAAATGTTTTTGTTGTGTTTTGGTTGAAAAAGAATTAAATATTGAAATAGTTAGTGGAAAGATGATAAATATAATATAAATATAAATATAATATAAATGTGAAATAATATAAATTATCATGTTTAAAATAGTTATGGATAAATTGAAATCAAATTTTAAATTTCTGGAGATCTCTACTTTGCCATTTCTGGATGAAAACCAACTATTGATTAGAAAAACTATTTCAAGTATAAATTTTAAAATTATTGATCAATATGATAATTTAATTAATTTCAATAATGAAAATATTTCTTTTTGTTTACATTTACAACAAGTATGAGGGCAAAGCCCGATCTCGGTCAGGTTTCAGTACAATCTTTAATTCTTTAAAAATGACATGTGTTGAAGCGGAAGCGACTACCTTCGGTGAATTGAATAAATTTCTAGATAAATATGGTCGAGATACTACAACTAATTTTTATCTACGTGATATTTTAAAAGATTTAAATCTTAAATGTAAAATAATTATGAGAGATAAAATTAAAATTTTTTTTAAATTCTGATAATATTATTTATAATCTTCAAACAACAAAAGAAAATGGATCTCATTGGGTTCTTTGTTCTAAAAAATATAAAATTTATTTTGATTCATATGGAATAATTCCAATCCAAGAAATGAAATTATATTTAACTGATGGTTATATTTATAATACTTTGCAAGTTAAAAAAGAGAATAATAAAAGATGTGGACAATTATGTATTTTTATTTTATTATCTTTAGAGCGCAAGCGACTGTCTTTCAAAGAAATTATTCTAGATCTTTTATAATAAAATAAAATTTAAAAATGAGTATTGTAATTCCGGAAAATATTGGTGGTGGAACACTAGCATTAAATACTAACGCAATTTTGGAATAAGTTGAAAGTAAATTTGTAATTAAAAATGATGATAGTGTGAGAGGAGAATTAAACATGAATAATAATACAATCTCAAATCTTCCAACTCCAAAAAATGATTTAGATGCATTTAATAAAAAATTTGTAAAGGAATTGAATCAAGAATCGAATACAAAACAAATTATTCAAATTAATGAAATTGGTAAACATTTAGATGAAGAAATTAAAAGATATATTATAATTTTAGAAACAGGATATAATAAACAAATAAATGAAATAAATACAAATATTAGTAGAATAAATTTTGAATTAAGTGAAATGAGTAACCAATCATCCAAGATGAAAAGAAAAGCAAAACCTAATGGATAATAAAATCTTTGTGATTAAAAAAACTTTTAAATCAAATACAATTGATTTTAATACTCTCAAGAATGAAATAACTCATTATAAACTTGAATCTTCACAACTCTTAAATGATTTCGAAACATTCAAAAAAGATTTTGCTAAATATATACAAACATCAAACCTCAAGGATATAAAATATAATAACAAAGAGTTTGATTATTATGCAATTGAAGAACAATCATCCATGATTTCTTTTATAATAAAAAATAATCCAACTACGCTTTTTGGTGATAAGGATCATGCTTTTAATTTATTTCGCCACCAGGATGATTTCTTTGTTATGTTTGTTTATAATGGTCAAAATATTGAAATTAATAAAATTAGAATAATGGGTTTAAAAAGAACATTTATTAGAGCTATAATTGGAAACAAACGAACAAATTTACATCTTAGAAACAATTCATTTTCAGTCTTTAAACTAATGTCTAAATGAACTATTGGCGGGAGTGGAATAATTCTAAATCTTTTAATAAATCGAGGTTATAGGGAATTTGAAAAAATAGAATTTATATATAGAAAATTAGCAAGTATGAATAATATAAAATTAGATGATTTATTTTCAACCACAGGATCAAATGTTTCCAATGGGCAGTTATTTCAGCTTTATAACCTGCCAGAAAAAATCCTAATAGATTAAATAATTATAGAAAATATGAAAGTGAAATAAAATATTGGGATGGATTTGAACATTCAATGAAAATAAAAGATGTACATAAATTTGAAAAATTAAATAATGTGTCAATCAATATTTATGAATATGAATCTCAATGTAATTTAATAATTCTAATTCAAATTACTGAAAATAGAAAAACTGACGATCGACACATAAATCTTTTAATGATACACAAGGAAACTGAAGATGAAATTATTTCTCATTATATCTGGATAAAAAAATTTCAAAGTTTCATGAGAAAAAGAATTACAAATTCAAATTATGAAGGTCGAGTTTGTGAAAGATGTTTATTATATACATCAACAAAATCAATGAATGAAAAACATTCTCGATTATGTCAATCTAATGAACCAGCACTTGTTAAAATGCCACATGGCGATGCTGCAAAAATGACATTTAATAGATATGGAAATCTTGTTCAACCATTAGCTGTTGTATATGGTGATTTTGAAGCAGCTAATATTAAACAAAACTTAAAACAAGAATATTTTAAAATTTTAATCAAGTATAATTTAACAGATTTATATTCTGAATATAATTATGTTTATAATAAAAAGGCAAAGAAATATGAAAAAATTAAAAATTTTCTAGTTACAATAAAAAGATCATTTGAGGTTCCCTTAACAAATCAAAAAACATCAGAATCTTGTTTATATTTAAAAGTAATTATCCCGAATTAATCGAATCAGAAGAAATGTTTTATCGAGGAAATAATAATAAACAGGTTTTGAAAACATTTGTTGAATATATTAACAAGATTGAAAGTGTATTATTTAAAACAATAAAGAAAGCCAAATTTAAATTAAATATGTCACAAGAAATTTGTTGGATTTGTAACAAAGAATTTAATTTTGAAGAAAATAATCTATCCTTAAAAGTTAGAGACCATGAACATTTTGTAGAATTTAATAACTATCGTGATGCAGCTCATAGATTTTGTAATATTAAACTCAAGAAACCATCAAAAGTTCCAGTAATATTTCACAATTTATTCAATTATGATATACATTTATTTATAAAAAGTTTAGCAATTGACAATAAAAATTCCTTCAAGATTATAGGAAAAACTAAAGAA
The DNA here is from genome assembly GCA_022537955.1 of Schmidtea mediterranea. Taxonomy (NCBI): domain Eukaryota; kingdom Metazoa; phylum Platyhelminthes; order Tricladida; family Dugesiidae; genus Schmidtea; species Schmidtea mediterranea. Next base: position 74,970,125 of record CM039681.1, read on the forward strand.
AAATATAAATGTGTAGAATATGGATGTTTGAAATTTATTGATTCATTAAATTTTCTAAGTGGAAGTTTATATCAAATATCTAAAGCACTAAAACTTGAAGATTTCAAATATACAATGGATAATGTATTAATTTCTAATAATATTCCAAATGAAAAATACAAAACTTGTTTACAAAAAGGAATTTATCCTTATGATTATATTGATTCATTTGAAAAATATAACCAGGAAAATATTCTTGACAAGAATGATTTTGATTCAATTTTGAATGATTGTGGAATTAACGATGAAGAATATTCAAAATATTTAGAAATGTACAAAATATTTAATTGTAAAAATTTGGGAGAATATACAGATTTTTATATAAGACTCGATACATTTATATTGGCTGATTGTTTTGAAAATTTTATAAAGAAATTTGAATTGAATCCCTGTAATTATATTTCAATACCTTCATTATCTTGGGATTTAATGATGAAAAAAGTGGTGTTGTTTTAGATTTATTAACTGATGTTGATATGTTTAACCTTATAAAAAATAATATTCGTGGTGGAGTTTATGGGAAGGGGTTCTGTAATGGGAAATAGATTAATTACTTCTTGGATTGAAAAAAATATCTTTATGATAAATATTCCGAACCAATAACAGAACTTAAATATGAAAAAGAATATCAAGAAGCTATGAAGTGTTTGAATGATAAATCTGATTTAATTGACATTGACGCAACCGCATTGTATTCAGGAATAATGACTCAATATTTACCATTTGAAAATTTCAAGTGGGAGGTTAAATCTGAAGAATTATTAAATGAAATATTATCAACACCAAAAGATTCAAAGATTAGATATTTTTTAGAAGTTGATTTGGAATATCCACAGGAAACTCATGACAAGACAATTTATTTTCCATTTCTGCCAGTAAAAATAATTATAAAATATTGTTGGGTTATTATTATTGAAAGTCGGTTCCCTCTGACTCCTCGTGTCTTTTTTCGATCAAATAAGCAAACCCAACACAGAATTATTTTATTTGCACTTTATCACAGTTACAACTCAATCCGTTTTAACCATCGTATGACTCTGATTATCTTAGGGTAGGTTGTCCAAGGGAGAACCACCCTTTCTGATAGATAACTTTGACTTTTACTTGAATTTGGATTCATCTACCAAGCTAGTTACTGCTCGTTCACGTCGATCCACTCTAGTTAATAATATCTGCTCTTTCGTGTCTGGTTAATAATGATTGTCCTTTCGTGTTTTTCCCTCTTTCTTTTATACTCCTGCTCAGACTGTTTTCCGACGATTGTCAACAACATTTTCTACATTATTAAATTATTAATAATAATTACTTTCCAGACCGACATTTGTAAACAACGTTTGGTCCATTACTAAATTACTAATTACGAAATAATTACCTCTCCGTAACTCAGTGGCGCCCATTTAATGTAGTTTAGGCTAATTTATCCTGCTATACTATTCCGTATATGCGCCGGGTTTTCCTCATCTCTCGGGTTTTCCTCAGCTCTCGGATTTTCCACATCTCTCGGGTTTCCTATTGCCTCGGGCTTCCCATTGACTCGGGCTTCCCATTAGTAATTAATTTTTCTTAATTAATTTCCTTTTTTATCTTATATTATTTTCTAGGGACCCCTCACTAAATTTTTATTATTATTTCTGAACTGGTCTCTCAATTTGGCGTTCAACCATACCAATTTCCCCCGATCAATATTACTTTCGAATTTTTATAAATTTTTTAATCAAAATTGCACTATTATCATTTTTATATTTTTACGATCTTACTGTGCTTTTTCGTGATACCCCAACAATATGAAGAATTATCACTATGGCAAAAACAAAGAAATTTTGAAAAGAAAAAATTCTCAACTAAATTATTATGTAACCAATATGATAAAGAAAAATATCTCTGTCATTATAGAAATTTACAATTTTATATTAGTCATGGAATGAAATTGAAACAAGTTCATAATATAATTTCTTTCAATCAAAAACCATTCATGTCAAGTTTTATTGAAGATAATATTAAAAATAGAAAAGAAGCAACATCAAAAAAAGATGAATTTGGAAAAATGTTGTACAAACTTTTAAATAATTCAGTCTTTGGTAAAACAATTGACAAGTATGTAAATATAACTTTATTAACAAATAGTTCTCAAGATTTAATAAAATATTCTAAAATGCTTGGAAGACAAACATTTAAAGATTTTGAAAAATTTTCAAATGAACTGGTTGCTATTGAAATGGGAAATTAAACAAAAACTTATAATAAACCAATGTATATTGGATTCAGCATTTTGGAATTATCCACATTAAAAATGTATCAAATGTATTATGATGTTTTGCAGCCACATTTTAAGGATAGAATATCTTTATATTTAATGGATACAGATTGAATGTTTTTAGAAATTAAAAGAGACGAAGATTATGAAGATTTATTTGATGAAATTAAGAAAAAATAAAATAATTTAATAAATGAATCTGGTGAATTATTTACTTATAAAGATGAAAAACCTGGAAATCCAATTCTAAGTGTTATTGCTGTTAGATCAAAACAATACGCATTGAAAATGATTAAAGGTGAAGAAAATAAAAATAAAGGAATTAAAAAATCTGTGAGTAAAAAAATAAAATTTAGTGATTTTAAAAATTGTATTGAAAATAAATCTGAAAAACAACATTGAATAATTATGATGACAAGAGATAGATTCTCGATGAATCACAACTTGGCAATTTGGATATTATAAAATTTCTACAAGTGATGGTGCTCTAGAATTGTAAAGGTATGAAGGTGTGAAGTGTGAGACATTTTTTGGTGAATTTTAGTTTTTTCAAGTTTTTCTTTGTGAGCTTTTGAAAGATACTTATTACAAAAATTTTTTATAAAATTTTATAAAATTTTCAATTTCTAAAATTTCTAAAATTTCTAAATTTTTTTCTTCAAGTAGTGTGTATTTAAACATTTTCGGCACAGTTTACAAAATTACAAATTTAAATTTTGCAGTTTGAAATTTTTGCAGTTAGAGACCTCCACTTTCAGTAGTCGCTTGAAAATTTAAAGTAAAATTGCAAGTAGTGTGGTTTTAAGATTTCCCAGCACAAAGGCTACTTACTAATTTTGCAATTCACAAAGTGAGATTTTTTTTTCTCCGTTAGTGGGGTTCTGGAGTAGTCGGGTAGCCTTTGTGCTGGGAAATCTTAAAACCACACTACTTTCGATTCATATTTTATTGACCCAATATTTGTAAATAAAAATCTGATTAAAAATAAACAAGCAACTCTTAAGATTAACATTGCTTTAAATAAGATTTTCAAACTTCAAGTGACTTCATCTTGTCACCCTTTCCAATATCTTAGATATCAGGAGAACAGTTTTGATTGATGTCCCTTTATTTGCGCATATGCAATTTTTATAAGCCAAGGTCTTGACACTTTTCCTAACAATTTTATTGATGAAATAAGACGAGAGGTGCATGATTTTCAAATTTTTAACTCAAACAAAGTATCCTAAGTTATCGGTGAGGGTCTTCCTAAAAATAATCTGATGGGAATCAATTTTAAAAAAGCAATTGCGCTTACCATTGAAAAACAAAAATGAAACATCAATAACAGTATTAATATTAAACCACAATTTCAAAAGTCATGTGTGTCATTCCTCTTTAGTTAATGGTTTAAAAGCAATACTAATATACTTGTTCTTTCCTCGGATCTAACTATCAATTTAATAGCTCAAAATAATAATTATATCATTGAGAACGTCAACTTTCGGCAGTTCAAAGAAGTTCAACGTGTCATTAGCATAATTCCAAATGAAAATTATTGGTGTTTACTTCTATGTTTGACCTGTCGTATGACTTGTAATATTTTCGATTTTCGAAAAATTGATATTGCTGACCGACTAACAGAAATAGGAGGAAACTTTACAGATTATTTAAATAGTTTTTCTTGAGTATGAAAATAAAATTTCAAATAAATCATGGTATTCTTCACTGATGAGTTCTTTTCAGATGATCCATTTTTTCATGTCTCTGCTTTCATTGTGTTTTTGGAAAAATTGATTTTAGATCGGGATTTTCAACATGATAAAATATATAAGCTGCTTGATGATATCAACACTAAAGAGTGTGCTGAAATTTCATTAAATTTAAATCTAATAAATGGAAAAATTAACGACAACATTTTATTAAAATATTTTAATAATTTAAGTTTATCAACAAACTTCGTTCTTTTTGGTTTCACAATGTGTACTGCTATTCTTGATGATTGTATTCATTATTTGAATGAACATTTGAATTAAAAGTGCCTTTAAAACGCGAAAGCTATATTTGCCATTTTTGCTCCACCAAAGTTTCAGGAAACGCTATTGGTAATTGATTATAACACTAACGAGCATTACCTTCTGGATCCAACAACGCTTGATGTCGGCCTAAACTATATATTTACGTGTAAATTATTAGTTACTAAAATAAATCAAAATAAAAAACTCACGTGGTCATGCAATTGGAGCTGGCAAATGTCCACATGAGGTTCGTGGTTCAGGGTTGCTCAGTAAAATTCTAACATGTGCTTTCATCAAAAACTATGCACATGATATGTCCCTCGAAAACATTAATTTAAGAGAAATAGCAAGTATTATCAACTTTGTTCCTCCGATTGTTTCTGAGATAAATAGATAAATAGAAATTTTTAACTAAAATCAAAGCAAAAGAAACAATTAAATTTGACTTACAACATCGCAAAAATAAAGTCTTTGAATTAACTATTAGTTTTGAAAATGCTGATGTTAACCAAATAGTTGACAAATTCGACAAATTCCTCACTTAAATAATTTCACTGAAATTAAATCTCACGAACCATACCTAGGAAGTAAACAAAACTCAAATATAATAAGTAAATATAAAAGTAGATCAGAATTTTTAATTAATATGAAATTAACTTTATATAAAATAATTAATGACTTACCAGTCACTGTCAGACCTGAAATTCAGGATATTCTGAACCAATTTAGCCACGAAGACCCAGTATCGAATTCATGGAATAAAATTCTTAAAGATTGTCGAAGCACGACAAATGTTCTCAATCTTGTAGATATTTTACCGTTTGAAGTTATTTATGAATTAAAGAGAGCTGATAACACTTCACCGGATATTGATGGTATTCAACACAAAGATCTTGCTCTTCTTGACCCTGAAGGTATCTTGTTAAGTTTCCTGTTTAATAAAATCATCAGTAGTAAAATCATTCCGACTAGCTGGAAAACTTTCAAGATTAATTAATTCCGAAACCTGAAAAGACAGATAATTATGATAAAGTTTAATCTTGGAGACCAATTGCTCTACTGTCTGTCATTTATAAAGTCTATGCGTCTATTTTAACTGCACATCTAACATCATGGGTGACTTGTAACGATATTTTGCATATTGGGCAAAAATGTGGTTCTGTTTATGAAGGTTGTGTCGAGCACAATTCAATACTTTCTACTGCACTTGAGAATTCGAAATATAGCAAGAATTCCCCATTAGTTATTTCTTGGTTAGATGTTAAGGACGCATTTGAAAGTGTTCCTCGTGACTATTTGTGGAATGTTCTGAACACAATTGGTGTTAGCAGAGAATTTATTACGATTGTCAAATTACTTTACACCGACACTCAATTTTTCTACAGCTGTACCCCAATTGTAACACCTAATCTTTCAATCAAAAAAGAAGGTAAACAATGATGTCCTTCTTCAATGATTCTTTTCTCGATAGCCATTAATCCTGTTCTTAAAGCAATAAGTAGATCATGTATTGAACCTTTTATAATTGGTGATTCACCCGTTCAGGTTCTTGTTTATGCAGATTACATTGCACTTGTTGCAAATAATGTCGATGACCTTCAAAAAATTGTTGATGTTGCTGTTGAAGTTGCTATAGAAATAGGATTTGAATACCGACCGGAGAAGTGTATCTACATGCAACTTCCTAGAGTTAACATCAATGGTGAGATCTTGATTAATGAAAAGGAGATCAAAAGGTTGTTGTCAAAAGAATTTTACCAATATCTTGGCGTTCTAGTAGGCGAGGACAATGATCAAAGTCTCTATGAAATTCTTGATAAAGTTACTAGTGACACAAATAAAATTGCAAATTCCGGTTTATTTGGATGGCAAAAATTCAAAGCCTACAAGATTTTCATTCATTCTCGACTAACATTTGCATTCCGAACACGTTAAATTAAAAAAAATAGTGCTTCTCAAGGAAATACTAATCTCTGTGGCAATAACTCAAGTAAATTGCATGGTCATCAGAGAAGAATTTTGAATTTGCCACACAATTCTAAGACAGTTGTTGAGTTCTTTCATCCGGTTGATTGAATGTCGAATAGATTTTAATATCATTTTCCTCTAAAAACTCTTGGAATAATTTATTGTAGAATTCTTTACCATTATCAACGTATAATTTATTGGGGATTCTTTTCGGATATAATTCAAATACATTTTCAAATGCCTCTTTAATTGTTCTTTTTTTTATTTACTATTAGAATAGCCCAAACATATCTGGATTATAAATCAATAATAGTAAAATATATCTAAAGTTTTCGTTAATTTTAGAATTAACGGTTTCAATTAAATCTGAAGACCAAATATCATCTTTATCAAGGACTTTGACTTTTAAATATTTTTTATTATTTCGATATTCTTTATGTAGTTCATTCGCTAGAGTAATATTTTGATTGTCAAAATTTGTTGGTATTTCTCAACCAAATTTAATCGGACTTTGTCCTCAGCCCGAGCATTATCTTAGCTTTCATTGCTTCTTTTGCAAATTTTTCTCCAAAAATTGGGTCTTCAATTTCATTAAGGTCTTGAATCAAACCAATATATGCTTTTTGTCTTGAACGAATATCTTCTTGTCGATACGCAATATCATCTTTTAAAACCGCTGTATAAACTCTATTTATTGATTCTTTTCGGGGTTTAAGATTATCATTTTCATCGAGATGAATATGCAATCTTGTTCCTGGCGTAACATCTCTCAAGTTTCCAAGAGAGTCGGAATATATTTTAAGGGATCATTAAAGTTGATTAGACTTTTCATCCACACCAACATTTAGTCTGCGAACAATCTCCATATTCTAATCATAACGATCTTAGGAGACGTGCTGCGGATTGTCCATTGTTCCATTCTTCATAGTTTTTACCATAGGAGTCGTGCATTACCCGGGTTCCTTCATTAAATTTCACTAATGAAGTGGTACATGAAGACTTTAGGAGTTTCCCGCAATTTGAAGGTGTTGCATTTACTAAATTCATAAAATAATGAGATTTAATTTCTTGAAATAAATATTTTGTTAAAATTACTTTATTGTGTTTTGATAAATTCTTCTTTGCTCTTAAGCATCTTAAATTTATCCAATTAAAACATCCTTTTATTTGTTCTACATATTCAAAATTAAAACTAGAAACTGGTAATGTGTGATTTACATGCCAATAAGAACCTTGATTTTCCCAAGTCATTCCATCATGAAATTGAAATTTAATCCATTGATAAAAGTAATCTATTGGACATCCTAAATACTTCATTAGTGTTCGGCTTTCTTTATTTTGTTTTAGTGCTCTGGTAATTCATCCATATAAATGATGAGATAATTTAACTTTTGGATTTTCATTATATTGTTTTTAGCCCACTCATTAATGTTTTCTTTATTGTCTTGTTGATACTCTTGTTCACACTTTTTACACTCTGAATTATAAACATAATAATCTATTATTAATCCACTCCTATATTCACTTATTGTTTTTTCAATATTACACTTTGTACATAATTTTAGTGATAAAGTAGTAGGGTGGTCCTTATTTTTCAACTTTCAAAAAGTGCCTGTCTCACCCTTTTATTTTGTTCCTATATATAAGAAAATAATTTAGGCCAAATATGAGCTCAATTGAACAACATTTAGAGGTAGCTCAATAAAGTCAAAGTTTTATAATAGACCGCATTATCAAAAATAGTGAAAAACATAACCCCCACTACTGCTGAGTTTAAAATTTAGCAATAGATTATCATTTAAATCATCCCTGATTTTGTTACTTACTACTCAGTGTGTGGGAACCAGCCTTTGGTGTTCTTGTTCTACTTCTTCAATATTTTGTGCAACAAACTGTCTGGTGAAGTTATAGTGAATTGTTATTTACGTTTAAGAAAAGCTCTGAATAGTATTTATTACTGTAATTATTTAAAGGTATGTACTGATTATCTGCTAACTTATTGATTACATTTTGTGTAGCTTCTGGTTGAAAATATTGTAATAGTTTTTCTGTTACTGCAATAGTGGCAACTTGACTGTGAATTGTAGTTGCAGTTTTACTGGACTTAGTGGACTGCTAGCAGTAATTAATAAATAATTTTGCACTGTAAATCAAATCATGACATACTTTGTATTGTACTTCACTTACTTTTAGAATGAACAGTACCAGGTCTAAGACAAAGGTGTATCTGCTGGAGAGTTATACAGCGGTTTTGACTGGTGGGAAGTTGCCTTCATTACGGCAGGTACTCGGTCTTTTCCTTCATGAACACTAAGAGAATGGCAAAACAATACGAGAGGCATCAGCGATTGCCATTGAAAGTACTGCTAAGCTTTGGCAAAAGGCAAGAATACCAACAAGGGCAGTTCAGCATTGCCAAGCTAAGCTAGAGAGTGAATTCGATGTATGGCGTCTACTAAAGAAAAATGCATCAAGGAAAGCTGAGACACAGAAGGCTAAGGAAGCGGCATTTTGTTCTAGGCTGGATGATTTATTTGACATTGCTCATGCCGATGCACTCAAGAATATAAAGATAGAAGAAGACAGAGAATTTCTTATAGCTCAGAGGGATAAGGGACGGAGAGGAAGTATGATGGGGCTTGATGTAACTCTTACCAATAAAGAGCAAAGAGCATCTGAAGCTAGGGACGAGCTTGCGGCTAGACGGCATCGAGCAGTGTGTGACCAGCAGCAGTTGGATGCGAAGGCTGAACTCAGTGAACTGGACAGCCACAGAAACAGCTCCACATCTGATGAAATGCAGGGTGCTACTGGCAGAGTTCACACGCCTGTTCGATCTCAACGCAAGAGAGGGAGGTTGCAAGTGGTTAGCCCTGGGTTAGCTGCAATGCTGGACAGAACGAAGGTGTCTGACCGTAAGGCCGTGTATTTAGTGGCAGAAACGGCAAAAAGTCTTGGTCAAGATGTGAAAGATCTTGCCTTGAACAGGAGTACAATACGTCGACAGCGACAAGATCATCGGGAGATGATATCAGGCCGTCTAAGAGAGGAGTTTCGAGCTGATGTTGACGTCCCACTGGTTGTGCATTGGGACAGCAAAATGCTTGGTGATCTAACGGGCAAGGAGACCATAGATCGACTACCCATCCTCGTCTCTGGAAAAGGTATTTCTCAGTTGTTGGTAGCAGCCAAGCTTCAATCGTCAACTGGAAAAGCACAAGCTGAAGCCGTGTATGCTGCTCTAAATGAATGGGGGATTACCGACCGGGTGAAAGCCATGTCATTTGACACGACGAGTTCCAACACAGGTCTAGCCAATGGGGCTTGTGTCCTTCTCGAGCAGATGCTTGGCATCAATCTGTTGTCACTTGCGTGTCGCCATCACATATTTGAAATGGTTATTGGAGCCGTGTTTCAGACAGGCATGGGACCATCATCAGCACCGGAGGTCCTAATGTTAAAGCGGTTCCAGTCACGTTGGCAGTTCATCGACCAGGCATCATACTCGACTGAAATGGATGACAAAGATGTTGCAGCTGTCCTGATGGATACACGGAATAAACTACTGGAGTTTGCAGAAAGCCAGCTGCAGATAATGCAGCCAAGGGATGATTATCGGGAATTTCTGGAACTGTCGATAATTTTCCTCTGAGTAGTCCCTGCAATAGGCATTTGTTTCATCGCTCCAGGTGCCATGCACCATGCTCGATGGATGAGCAAAGTACTGTACAGTTTGAAGGTTTATATGTTTCGATCGCAGTTTGATCTCAGACCAACAGAAGTAAAAGGGCTGCGAGACATCTGCACTTTCTCGGTCAGCCTTTACATGAAAGTCTGGTTCACAGCTCCTTGTGCTGCAACAGCACCGTATAATGATCTCACGTTCCTTCAGGCCCTCATTGATTATGAAGTAGTGCACCCAGCAATCTCCAAGGCAGCTTCTGCTAAAATGGCCAAACATCTTTGGTATATCTCGGAGGAACTCGTTGGACTGGCTCTGTTTGATAAGGATCTATCAACTGCAACGAAGCGCGAACTCGTCAGTGCTATCAAGGTGATTGACTGATTGCTTGATGTTTACTTGACTTATGTCATTTATCATTAATTTCTTGTTTTTGAGTGTTTGATAGAACTGTTAGCTCTGGTACTAAAACTAATTTGTAATGTTTTACCATACAGGAAAATGACTGAGCGGACAAACCGCCAAAACGAATCAACATCGACATTCAGTCCGTTCGCGGCAAATCACTTGCTTACTTCATGACCAAGCATTCGCATGTTCTGTTCGAACGATTGGAACTTCCAGATTCTTTTCTTGCTGTTGATCCGGAGGAGTGGAAGACTACGACCATGCAGCTGCACTTGTACGCGATCTGAAGGTAGTCAACGATCATGCGGAGCGCGGAGTAGCTTTAGTTCAGGAGTTAAGCGGCATGCTCACAAAAAACGAACAGCAATTCCAGTTCCTGATTCAAGTTGTGCAGGAGAATCGTAGACTGTTTCCTAACTCCCTGAAGCAGACCCTAACTTCAGAGAATTTTGCCACAGATATTCATGAATCGGACGCGGATGTGTAAGACAAGTGACAGTGGGGTGCCCGGTGCTTGCTGCCGAATGCCGATGCTGCATCCTAGCAACAGTGTGATGCTAAAGCTTCTCCATTTGTAATTGGTTTATCTTATATACCAACTCCAATGTCAGTGATATTTGTTGATGGCATTAAAAGCGTGACAATTTGCTTCTTTCATTTTTATATAAGAGTTGCGAGAAACGCATTATTCGTAAAACCTTTGATGCTCTTGAGCTACCTCTAAATGTCAATATTTTCTCCCCAAAATTTTTCTCCAGTGTTTTTTGTCTAAAAGGAACAACTGTGGAGGGTGAGACATTGAAAAACACCAAACATTTTTTTGGCCCTGTATAAGGACCACCCTAATAAAGTAGTTTTCAAATTTCTAATTCGTAATAAACATTGATCCTTATACTTCTGTTCTCTTATCATATGTTCTATAGTTTCGCATTCTTTACACGTACCGATAAAATAGAATATTTCTTTTCTCATGATTGTTCTAAACGATTCATTTGATTTTTCAATATTAAATTTTGCGCATTTTTTCAAAGACATTTTTAAAGATATTTTTTTAATTATGAATTTAGCAAACACTAGCATGTTCTTTTAAAATGTTGAGGTCTGTAAATTAAAATTAAAAATTTAAATAAAATTTAGGATAATAATTCAAATGGAAAGTAAGCGAAGAAAAAAGGCAAATAAAAGCGGGATCGTGCACAGAATTAATAGTAAAGGAAAGTGCGATGGAAACAGTATTAGAAAATGCAAAAAGCAATTACGAAAGGCGAGAATCCGGAAATCCGAGAAAAATCAATAAATGGAAAAATCATCGAAATCGAATGGGAAAAACGGGACAGTTATAGATTAGCTAATGGTCAACAAGATGACGGTTAGGGATTTATCAGAAAAGGGTTAGAAAGGGTTGAAAAACATTCAAATGTAGGAAAACAGAAAACGTTAATTAATTAATTAATTGGCTAATGGAAAACCCGAGCTAATGGGAAACCCGAGCCAATGGAGAACCCGAGAGATGAAGGAAACCCGAGCTGGGTAAACAAGAAGAAAGGCAAACAAAAGGAAGATTTGGGCCCATTAGTTTGACACAATGATTAATGGGAAAAGAGTAAGGAGAAGATAGCGCGCGTAGGAAGACCGGTAGGGCCATTAATTATCTGGATTCGTTGGACCATTATGGATGACAGCCGAAGCAAACACGTAGGAGAAAATGTCAAACGAAAGATTGGCTCGGCAATAACCATTTGTCATCTTGATTTCGAGGAGTATATAAGCAAAGGGAAAATCAGAGAAAATCGGCATTCTGCCTCAGCTAGGGTTCGAAGAATCAGACGATAGGAAAAGGGATAAACGAATTAGGGAAGTAGGGAAAAGAAGAAATAGAATTAAGAATACGGAAAGGCGAAAAGGGATCAAACCAAACAGAAACCGAGGAAAACGAGAGTCAACAGAACTAAAGGATCAAAAGGTGAATATTGTTTGTTTGCAAAGCATCAACGCCGAGCAGAGAATCGTATAAACTTTGATTGGTCATTGGAGCGTGATAATAAATTGTAAACCTGTTGTTTCAATATACGTTGGGTCGTTCATTGTTTTAATTTAAAGAACACCAGGAGTCAGAGAGAACCGACTTGAAATAATCCAAAACCCAACATATATTCTGGTGAGCCCGACGTGATCGCAAGTCGGCGGAAAATTATTGAAAGTTAGTGGAAAAATAATTATTGAAAAAAAATAGTACCGACGTGATTGAAAGTCGGAGGAAAATTATTGGAAGCTAGTGAAAAAGGAATTATAAAAAGAATTAGTACTGACGTGAGTGAAAGTCGGCTTAGAAATTTGAAAATAGTGTTAACGAGATTATAAAAGGCTATTATTGGGAGATTTAAAAGAAGTTGAAAAGTAATTTTAAATTATTGTTTAACGTTTGAAGTTTAGCTCAAAGTGAACCGATACAACCTCAGAAGTCAGAAACAAGTCCAAATGGCAAATGATAATGCTGTTATGCCTCTCAATAGAGAGATGATTGATTTCGCAAGTTGTCAGAAATTACCCGTCAATCAATATGGGGGAGACCCTGTTGAATTTGCAGATTTCATGGGAGATTATTATATGTACGCCTCAGCATACGGATGGACACAAGCCATTATGGTTCAGAGATTCCCACTCTATCTGAAGGGTGCAGCAAGAGAAGCCTGGCAGCAAGTCGACAAACGAAATGTTGGCAATGATTGGACAAAATTGAAGGATGCAATGGCACTGAAACTGGTTGGTGGAGATATCAAAAGAATCATGCGACAGAAATTTTATAATCGAGTTCAAGGTCCAGATGAATCGGTCAGTGAGTTTGCTTATCATCTGACCACTTTAGCAGATAAAGCCTTCGAAGTCAAACCCGATCAAGCAGATATGGCCAAGCAGGTTAAAGAGCTGTTAGAAGATCAGTTTATAACCGGAGTCCACTCCGAAATCAAAAAGGCCTATGTTATGTGGATTTTGCCAATTTCGATGAGCTCGTGAAGAAAGCCATGAAGATAGAGCTGAATTTAAAAAGTGCAAAAAGATCAGATGCTTTTGGAGTTAATGTGGAGAGACGTGAGCGGTCAATTACGCCTGTGAGAGCACCATGGGATGAAAAGAAAATAAATCAAATCAGTAGTCCAATTTTAAGACCAAATACTAGATTTCAAGCCGGTAGATCAGCGATGAGTGTACAATCAAATGGACAGGTAAATAATCCTCAATGCGAACATTGCAAAAAGTCTGGACACTACTCAAATCAATGTTGGTTCAAATATGGGAAAAATCCCAGCCCTAACAAGAGATTCACAGAAAATAAAAGGATCAGCAGTGATGTCGAATGCTATCGATGCGGAAAGAAAGGGCATATTAGCAGAAATTGTTTTACCAGATCAAGATCATCGTCAGCGTCACCTTCACCACAAAGGGACAAAGTGAATACAAATGGACAGATACAATGTCATTCGTGCAAGGGATACGGCCACATGGCGCGATCATGCCCAAGGAACTCAGAGAGATTCAGCAGACCTATTTTAAAGAAATCAATCAGATTCCAAGAAGATATGCCAAACACCAGTAACATGACATATGCTCAGAGAGAGGAATTTCAAGACAAAATGGAAAAGGAATTTCGAGAAATGCGACAGAAGCTGAACAAACTAGTGGCTAAATTCGAATCAGATGAAGAAACTGAATCTCATATGATAATTGGAACCGTGTCAGAAGGTGAGGGAAAACCTGCCCCGAAAGTGCGAAAGATCGCATCAGATGAGAATCCGACTGCACTGTTAGCCCGAGTTGAAAAATTGCTTGAGAAAATGGAAACTGACAACTCCCAGTTGAAACGATGGATCGCAGAACTCAGTGTGATGTCACTAACCCAAAGCGAACTAAAGAGAGCCATAAATTTATGTGCAAAGTTATTCAAAGGAAACAGAGACGATGAGATACTTAAGCAAATGCAAAAGTTTGGCAAGGCTTTGCGGTCAACAAGGGATTTAGATGATATCATAGTGGAAACGACGGACTTGATAATGTGAAGTGCCAATTCCGTGTAAAGGCCTACGGACAAATCAAAGACCTAAAAGAGCGAATACTGCGTCAATACAGTGGATGGCAAGTGCAACTAAAATTTGGGAATCGATGTCTGGAAGACGAGGAGTACTTAGTAGATTGCGGTCTGATACCAGGCTGGAAAAATAAAGTAAAAGTTGTTAATGCTGTTAATACTTTGAATTCAGACAGACAAAATTGGGAAAAGATTCTAGCAGATTTACAGGATACCCTGTATGCAGGGAATAGAGATAAAATTAATGCGAGTATCGACTTCATAATGAGCATCGAAATGGATCGAGACATGAAAGAAGGGTTGTTTGAATGCATCGTACCGTATACGAATAAACCGACGAGTTATCAGGCAAAGTTAAAAGAGGTAATTCGAAAACTAGGACATGATTATGAGGCGGCAGACGATAGTGCGAAGTCTTTGATAATAGCGTTAAATATTGCGGATCAAAGGATTGAATATTATCAGGAACATTGGAGTGTAAAAGCAAAGAAAATACGACAAAAAGCAGCGGAGATATTAGGTAATGACGGAATTATCGTGTTGACGTTCAAAGGACGAGAATTGGATGATGACGAATATTTGTTAAACTACGGATGTAACCCAAATTGTATTAATAATGTGTACGCAACAAAACAAAGTGGTGAAATGGAAGAAGATGCAGTAATAGTACCGTTTTGGCCTCTGTATGAGGAAGTGGACAATGATAATGTAGAGATTAAAACTGAAGTTGTAGATGACCCAGGAGAAATTGATCAAGAAATTAATGAATTACAGAGATTAGAAACAATGGAAAATGAGGAAATGAGATCAGAAAATGAAGTTACAAGGGATGTTGAGGAAAGGAGCACCGATAATAGGATACTACCGAGCATAGATGAGATGAAAAGTGAAGAGAACTTTGTTGAGACGAAAAATGACATTGCGATATGTGGGATGAAACAGAATGATGCGGAAATTGAATCTTTGAGTTTAGAGGAATCAAGCGAAACTAAGCGTTTAGATGAATCAAGCGAAACTGAGCGAATATTAAAAAGTTTAGTAACGGAATTGTATTTGTTAGATGAAACTGAAACAGAGGATGATATTTCGGAGGGGGAGAAAAGAGTTGTAAAAAGATTGGCAACGGAATTAAAGAGGAGATTACCGTCGATAATTAAAAGAAATTATGAAGAAAAGGAATTTTGTGAGGAAGCAGTAATTGAGGACTTAACACGAACTGAGTTAGATCGAGATGTAATATTGACAGTGCTAGCTTATATAATATTGGAGATTGGTACTTATGGTTATCTGGAAAGTGACAATTCAAAATCATTGATAAAGAAAGCTACTGAAATGACGAATAAATATTTGATGAAGTGGATCGCAAACAATGGCGGATGGGAAGAGTTAATACAAAAGGCTGAGAGCCCAAAAACAGAGACAGTGAGGAAAAAGGGAAAACTTGCATTTCCATGGTTGATGATTTCTATTATTATGTTATTGGGAATAATAAATACGACGAATTCATTGGTGGCATATGACTGCTCCCAAACCGAAATGGGAAGAGTATACTCGTTGGTAAACGTAGCAGAGTGTTCGGATGCATATCCAGTAAAATTTAAAGTGACAAATCCAGTAAAATATCATGTATATCAAGAATCGGGGTTTCGAAGATCAAAGGTGAGAGAGTGTACAGTGAAACGAACTACTTTTGTATTTTTTTGTGGAAAATGGAGCCACTCATCGATGGTGAAAATGCAATCGATACCTAGACCGATAGAAATAATTCCGGAGAATTGTTTGGCAGCCTTTCAAACAGGACAGTTGAAAATTAATGCAGATATCAAACTACAAGCAAAGCTTAACCACAAAATCCGTGAGACTGTAACCGTGCGAGGGATAATAAAGTCGAATGGTGATTGCCAAGGAGAGCCATACAAAGTAGACGATGCTATAATTGACAAAGCCGTAGTTGTAGAAGAGTACATGTCAGAATTAAGAGAATTTGATGGATCATTTGATGATGATACTGGTAAACTACAAACACATCCATTCTGCAACATGAAACAATCTAGCTGTCAGACAGGAGAATCAATTTTGGTGTACGATGTCGATACCAAAAAGTGCAATTTAGTGCAATTGAAGTCAATGAGTTTTAAAGAAATAACGGGAGAACAGATCAGGGAAAAACCCGAGAAAATAAGAATGGATCCAGCAACGAGTACAACAACAAGAATCACACCTCTACGGATGAAAGATACTCCAACAGTGTTAATGTCAACCTCAGAGGAAGACGGGATGCGATTCCTGAGAAAAGAAACTAAAACAAAGTGTGGACAAAATGTCTATGAGACAAATTATAAAGGTATATATGTATCTCAGAAAATGATTATAGAGGCCCAAACAAACATACATGCCGGAGATATCAAGTTGACAAATTACTTTAATAACAAAATAGATTATTTATTTCACTTTGGTCAAAATACTGTTGAAAATGTGTACCGAGAAGTTATTATAAATGATTGCAATCTCAACAAAGAAATACTCCGAAATCGGATGGCAATGGCTATAACCAATCCTAATTTGGTAGCACCAATGTTAATTGCAGAAAATGGGGTGTTTGCCAGAATTTTCGGTGAAGCACTATATAGCTATAAATGTAAAGCGGTACCAGTTAAACTGACAAAGTATGACCAATGCACCAACGAGTTACCAGTGAATTTAAATGGAAAGTTGCGATTTATGGAGCCTGTAACACGAATCTTACTGGAAGAGGACGTGAAACCGAAAGTATTACAGTGTAATAGATTGTTGGCACCACTATACAGACTAACACCAGAATCTTGGATTGCATTACCAGATCATCGAGAAGTAAAGACACCGGAAAACTTAGAATTGACAGAATTACAATATCTGGTAAATTTTACGTCATTAGAGAAATTATCGCAAAGTGGAATTTACTCGAACGAAGACATTGAGGAAGCCCGCAGAAACTTGTTATTTCCATCAAAGAAAGAAAGAGTAATAATGGAGATGGTAGATACAATTCTCCCAAGCGGAAGTGGGAAGGTAAATTACGAGTATTTGTTAACTCCAGATCATTACAAGAAAGCGACGTATAATACAATGAAAAAGATCTGGGGAAAGTTTATGTTCATTGGACAAGCGTGTGCCGGATTGATTGGAATTTATGTAATATGTGTTGTAATCAAAGTAATAATATCGCAGGTCCTATCAACACACAGATTATACGCGATCACAGGTTGGTCGTGGAAATTAGTAATTGGTTGCATACAATTATTGGCTAGATTCTTCATTACTCATCATCAATATCAGGAGTTGGAGATACTCAAAGCGCGAATATTAAAGAAGAAAAAGGTGAGCTACGCTAGTACAACCCCTTCAAGGGACGAGAATAATGACAATGACAACGAGGGTGATAGTACACCGTTATATGTTGACAATCAAGAACTAAGTGGAATGAATAAAGAAGCGTTGAGAACCTATCAAATCTTAAAAGAGCCACTGTTAAATGCGAGTAGCGTAGACACGTTTACAAAATTGTGTATACCAAAATCGTTTATGCAACCAGCACCAGTATATCCAGTTGATCGATTACGAGAGATGAAACCAGTAGAAAATATCGCATTACAATGTGAAGGAATGGTAGGAGAGAGAATCGAGCCTTCTAGCGCAGAGATCGAGAGAAAGAATATGTTAGGCTTACCATGCAACTACTCAATGATGACATTAACAAAAAGAGGAAAGCAACCCCGAATATTTATACAAATGAACAAACATAAAGTAGAAGCTTTGGTTGATTCGGGATCTAGTCACACAATAATATCGGAAAATGTATTAAACGTGAAGGAGAAAATGCAAATAAAGCCTACCGACGAAATAGTGAGGTCATTATCAAAAAATGAATTAAACATAATTGGACAACTTAACGTCATATTCCATATTGGAGACCGAATAATAGCGCACAATGCGCTCATAATGAAGGGAAGCCCAGTACGATGTCTGATCGGTATGGATATATTAGAGCAGCTGGACGGAGTCTCACTTGATTTAAAGACAGGTAATTTGATAGCAGGAGAAACAGGAAAAATAATTCACAGGGCAGGTGAAGTGTTTGTGAATCAGACATTGACAATACCACCACAATCGGAGATGGTATATTGTGCAAATACCATGAGTGTGGATAATGGTGATTTTATATTCGAACCAAATCAAACGCTAGTCGAAAAATATGATTTACCGATATGTGACGAAGTTGTCAAAGTGGAAAATCAGATAGTACCAGTCCATATAACGAATAGCAGTAAGAAACCGGTTCAGCTACACCCAAAAACAAAATTGGGAAAATTATCGAAAATGTCTGTTGAAACAAATTGTAAAATACCAAGAAACGTCAAGGTGTACAAGGAGCCTGAAGTGGTAAGCAATGATTTAAATGAGATGCAGAAAAAGGAATTCACAAAACTGCTGAGAAAATACCGAGATATCTTTGCCAAACACGAATATGATTTAGGTCTAACCAATGTAATTGAGCATGAAATACCGTTATTAGACGAAACTCCAATAAAAATAAAGCCATACAGAATCCCCTACGTTCATCAAGATGAAAGTGATAGACAGATTACAGCAATGAAGGAATTTGGAATAATTCGAGATAGTGCGTCACCATTCTCCTCATCAATAGTGATAGTTAAGAAAAAAGATGGAGACTTACGATTTTGCGTAGATTATCGGAAGCTAAATCAAGTTACGAGGAAAGACACTTATCCAATTCCAGTACCCAAGAAATGTTCGATCAAATGGGAGAGGCACGATATTTCACAGTTATTGATTTAAACAAAGGGTACAATCAATTTAGGGTAAAAGAGGAAGATAGAGGAAAGACGGCGTTCTCGGATGGTAAAGGACTGTATGAGTTCAATGTGTTACCATTTGGATTAACAGGAGCCCCAGCTACATTCCAACGAGGAATGAATTATGTGTTACGAGGTATTCGACATGCATTGGTATATATCGACGATATAATAATATTTTCAAATGATTTCGAAGAACACTTGAAAGATGTAGAAACTGTATTTAAACGGCTCAAAAGTGCAAAATTAAAAATCAAACCATCGAAATGTGAATGGGGCAAAGCAGAAGTGATTTATGTAGGACACATAATATCACGGCGAGGGTTACAAACTAATCCAGATAACATCAAAAAAGTGGAAGAGTACCCAGTACCAAAAGATGCCGATGAGGTTAGACAATTTTTAGGTTTGGCGAGCTATTACAGGAAATTTATAAAAGATTTCTCTCACATCGCACAACCATTGAATACGTTACTAAAGAAAAACAATAAATTTATTTGGGACAAATGCAACAAAACGCTTTCAATACATTAAAAGAGAAATTAGTAACAACTCCTATATTAAGATGTCCAGATTTTACAAAACAATTTATCTTGATGACGGATGCAAGCAACGTTGCATTGGGTGCGGTGTTAGGACAAAAATTTGAAGGTGAAAAGGACCACGTAATAGCCTATGCAAGCCGATCACTGAGGCCTCACGAGAAAAACTACTCAACGATTGAAAAGGAAACGTTAGCGTTAGTGTATGGAATTACTACTTTTAGACAATATTTATTGGGCAGAAAATTTACTGTTTATACAGATCATAATCCATTACAGTGGTTAATGAAACACAGAGATTCAGCCAGTAAATTAATACGATGGTCGATTGCCCTCCAAGAATACGACTTTGAGATTAAATATCGGACAGGTAAAGCTAACGCGAACGCAGATGCAATGTCAAGAATCCCAGAAAATAACAGTGAGGGGACACCTGAAAAAGTGGAAGGTACTATATTCGCTGCAATCAAAGCTGTTAATAATATGTCTGAACTTCAAAATGATCAGGAAAACGATAGTGAATTAAAACAATTTATGGAACAAGCGGTCAAAATAAGAAAAGAACAAGACTGGAAACGACTTACAGATGCAAACAGCAAATATGTAATTCATAATGAAATACTTAAATTTTGGAAAAATGGGGAAGCATTAATTATTATACCAGCCAAGCACAGAGACGCATTACTGATGCAGTATCATGATGGAGCGTTGGAAGGTCATTTGTCAACGCGCAAGACGCTATCGAGATTAAAATTGAAATACTTTTGGCCAACAATGGAACAAGACGTGAAAAATTGGTGTAACAGTTGCAAAGTATGCATCACCCGCAGAAATACTGGTAAAAAGATTAAAGTACCGTTAAAACCGATGCCAGTACCCGCAGCACCAATGGAGATGACGGCAATGGATATTCTGGGACCATTACCGGAAACAACAAAAGGAAACAAATACATTGTTGTTTTTTGTGACTATTTTACCAAATGGCCAGAAGCATACGCTATTCCAAACCAAAAAGCAGACACGATTGCTAGAATATTTGTGGAAAACATAATATTTCGCTATGGTACTCCAAAGAAATTGTTAACTGATCAAGGAAAGAACTTTCAAAGCGAAATGTTCAAATCAATCACAGACCTATTTGGAATTTGGAAATTGAATACGTCACCATATCATCCACAAACTGATGGATTAGTGGAACGATTTAATGGGACACTGATAAATATGATCTCGTCATATGTGAATCGAAAACAGAAAGATTGGGACGACTTCATAAAGCCGTGTCTATTTGCCTACAGAAATGCAGTAAATCAAAGTACAGGAGAGACCCCTTTTTATTTGATGTATTTAAGGAAAAATAATATGCCGATTGATCTCAAATTCCAACCACCAATTTCTCAATATATGGAGATACCCGATTATAAAGCATTGATGCAAGAAAAAATGCAGTCAGTATGGACTAAAGCCGGTTTGACAATAAAGCATAACCAAGAGAAATATAAAGAAACCTACGATAAAAAAGCACATGCGCATGGCATAAAGATTGGAGATCTAGTGTATCTGAACAGGCCGGAACCTCTCAAAGGTTTATCGCCTAAATTGCAAAGACCATTTAAAGGACCCTACAAAGTGTGCGACACCACCGAAACCAATTTGAAGTTATTACCATTCAGGAGTAAAAAGGCTAACCCGATGATTGTGCATGCAAATCGATGTAAACTAGTGCCAGAGGAAGATGAATCTAGATACCCCTTAAGGTCCAAGCAGAATAAAGTAACGGGTCAAACAAAATTGAAACAGAAATTCACGAAAAATCCAACACCAGTCAGCTACCTCAATAAGATATTATATGTAGCAATAATGCTGATGTTAGTAACAGTTGCGAGCGGCAAAAAGATTGACTTACCATATGCGGCAAGCAAAATCCGAGGAATGGAGAAAATACATATATATTCCACTCTAACAAATATAGTATGGAGCTGTAAATGCGAGATCGCAGACCAAATAGAAATTATTGATTTACTAGACAATACGGCACCAGTGGTAGAACTGAATTATGATAAAGATATATTTGCGGTACGAAAGTTAAAGCCAAATTTCAAATACCAATGGCTGTTGAGACAGAACATGTCAAAGTGGTACACGCAAATTCCGATAGAAGTGCACACAAAAGAGATGCGAAACTTGATCGAAATAGAACCAGAGATAAATGGAATCAATATATATTGGAAGCCAGTGGACTTGGTGAAAGTGCGAATCACATTTCAAGGGTTAAATGTCGACACCCTTAACTCGCGAAAATCAGTTATCCGCTACGAGAAATTGAAAATGAATCAAAATTATTCAGTTAATGCAAACTACTACGAGAACATATGCCTCGAAAATGGAACGGTAGTGAGAAACCAATGGTCACGATTTAAGAGTGAGACCCAGTCTATCTATCTCAGAGACGAGTCAAATCGTATAACCCTGAGTGTTGGAAATGGACCGGTAACGATATATAGAAAATCAGGAAATGATGAAAGAGTTGTTATTATCTACAAACAAAAAACCCTGACTATATTAGATGCCGGTAATCATTTTTTTACACTTTACACTTCTGAGTTAGAGACGGCATGGGAATTAACAGTTAAATATCAGCGATGGATAACCGAACCAGGCGGATGGCAAACAGTTTTCGTGGAAGTCAAGACAATCAATGAATCGAAACGAAAATCAGATACAACCACATCACCTTTCCAATTACCGACCCAAGAGACGACAAAACCTAACTCAAATAAACTAATGATGATAAATTCGGATTTGACAGTCAACTATTGTGAATATCTCATTTACATTGTAATAACAGGTTTTCTCATCTTATCAATAACATTCATAATCATCACCATTTTGATATGTGTAAAGAAGAGACAACTAACTATCCTTCAACCACCATCATATTCATATTATGAGACAAGACTATAAATTGTGATCTGCATGAATAGAGTATAAAAATATATTACATTTATATTAACAATGTGCATGTTTTATAAGTACCATAGGATGAACGGTGTAATTTGTTTGAGATTCGAAGCGAGGTGTTGATGCTTTGCGAATAGAGAGTGATACAAAAAAAAATTACTATCACTTAATTTCAGAGAATGCAAGAAGCCTCGGAGATGTCATGCAAAGAGTGTAAAACAAGTACGCAAGAACTAAAGCAAAAGTTTCGTAGCATGCAGGGCAGAATAACAGATTTGGAGGAAGAAAACTTCCGTCTGAAAAGGCGGTTGGACCGTTTGGAAATCTTATTGTTTCAACACGAGGCCGATTTCGCGATGTTTCGAATGAGAGTAGAAGAAATAGAGGAATCGGAAGACGATGGTGAGATAAATCAATTAGACTAAAAAAAAAATAATAAATTATTTAAACGGACCCAGTTAGTGTTTTTTTTTCGTCCTCGAAAAAAAAAATAATAG
This sequence comes from Schmidtea mediterranea, assembly GCA_022537955.1. Taxonomy (NCBI): domain Eukaryota; kingdom Metazoa; phylum Platyhelminthes; order Tricladida; family Dugesiidae; genus Schmidtea; species Schmidtea mediterranea. Next base: position 74,993,407 of record CM039681.1, read on the forward strand.
TAAATAAATATAAGTAAATTAACAAATAATCAAATAAATAAACAAATTGATATAAATAAATAATTAAAAAAGTGATAAATTAAATAAATGAATAATAGATAAAAATGAACAAAAGCAAATAGAATAACTCAAATAAATGTTGCAAATAATGAAATGATACCTTAAATGAACATTAGAAATAAATAATATTAAAGGGCTGAGTAGTAATGAATGAATTAGCATAACTATATAACAATGGGTAACCCACTGGGGCGAGAGAACAAAATTATAAATAAGTAAGGAATAATTTCACATTAGTAGTAACAAAGACTAATCGCGAAGAGGGACACAATTACCCCACACTTTCTAGCATAAATTAAAAACAAAGGTATGCTGAACATTTATTCAAAGTTTTATTCGTTTTTATTCGTCGTCAGAGTCCAACAGAACGGGACTTTGGATGCCACAGTCCCATTCCCTGCGTACATTGCAAGGCGGGCGTCTTTCAAACCTACTGCCTGTATCCACAATGGCAAAGGTGCGTTTCAATCCCTTTCGGCGCGGTGGCAAAGGGACCCTGAAAAAGAAATTTAAAAAAACCTGGTAGTATGGCAGTCAAATAACCATTGCATAACATCGAGATGCTCAAACTTAGGTTCTGGGACCTAAAATAGTAAGGGTTGAAAAGAAAAATGAAATAAATACTGTGTAAAACTCCGTACCATGGCGCCCTCGACAAATAATTAGTGCAGGCAAGTAATTGATTTTAAGAATTACGTAATAAATTAATAAGTATAAATACGGCTAAAATTGTCAGAAAAATACGAGTAGCTGTAATTAGAGGTTTGCTTTTAGTATAAATACAAAATCAGAAAATCAAAAATATATGACCAAACACATGAGGGTGGTATAGGTAGTTGCATAAACAAATTAACGAACTAAAATTAAACAGTAAATAAGTTAATTTAATAAGTATCAATAAGTTAATTTAATAAGCAACACGAGCACTTGCAATCACCGGGGTTTGGCTACCCTGGACAGCGATTGCAAGTGTTCGGTTACTATGAGGGTAGTTGAGGACAGCATGGTCACAAAAACAAAAAACAAGTAATCACTTACGTCCATAGTAATTGAGGGATGGCGTTACTAAAATTCAAAAAAAAAAATATATGAAAAAAATAAAATATAAAATGCTTACTTCAAGATTGGCAAGACAAAACTAACGAAAAGTGGTAAAGCAGACACTTATATAGAACGCTTATCAGTACAGGCTACGTTAACAAACCACAGGGTAATTAATTAGAAAGCTTATCAGCACGGGCTACGTTAACAAACCACAGGGTAATTAATTAGAAAGCTTATCAGCACGGGCTACGTTAAGAAACCACAGGGTAATTAATTAGAAAGCTTATCAGCACGGGCTACGTCAAGAAACCACAGGGTAATTAATTATAGAGCCTATCGGTATCAGCTACGTCAAAAACCGCAGGACGAGTAAAAAATTCATTCGGAATATTAATGTTCACCTTATCAGGCTGAGTAAACAAAGTGATATCATGAGTCGGTCGGTGCGGGGGAGGTTACCTTTTTACCATGCGGCGAGCGAAATAAACTAATAAGTTATTAATAACGAAAATTATTTTTAAATATTAATAATAATGGTAATACCCATCATCGGAGAGGGCGCAAGATCGGTGTTTGCCATAGGCGTCATTTACTCTAGGTATGCCACTAACAACAAAGTAACTGACATTTTCAGTATAGAAGTATTACCGTACAATATACATTGTTTATAAATGTTTAAATCGCCCAAAAATAAAAAAAATATTTAAAAAAAAAAAAACTGAACAAAATCTAAGCTGAAATTTCTAAAAGTAAAGAATTTAAACTCATATTGCAGCGAATAATATTACACAAGTTCTCCGTAATTTATTAGAATTAATACAATAAGTTAGAATCATAAATTAAATTAAATATCTTACTAATGAAACAAGTTCTCCGTAATTTATTAGAATTAATACAATAAGTTAGAATCATAAATTAAATTAAATATCTTACTAATGAAACAAGTTCTCCTTTTTCCATTAAGAATCATAAATTTAATTAAATATCTCACTAATGAAACAAGTTCTCCTTTTTCCATTATTTCTTTAAGTTTATTTCCTCTTTCTGAGCCTGATTCTACTTCTCGTAATAAGTCACCGCTGGACAAATGATTAAAACCATATTTATTAACTATTTTTTCACATTGGGTTCCTTTTCCACTTCCCGGACCACCTAGATTTAATTAATATTAACGAAATTTATTTTTAAAAATCAATTAATTGATCGTCTTTACAACACGACTATAGCAGCTCATAGCAACCGCACACCTTCCTTTTCCACTTCCCGGACCATATTAATAATTTAAATTTGAAACTGTGAAATTTAAATCAAAGACGAATTAATTCCAAATAATTTCAAGTGTAAAAACTAACCCAAAACGAAAATGACTTTGGCTGACTTTAGTTTCGATTTGGCTTCATCTATTTCTAAATTAAATAAATGTTTTAAAAATATAGCTAAAGAAAAATTAATATTAATTTTACTCGTGTGAGGCATGATTTAAAATTCGATCAAATTGTTAATGAAATAATATTTCGATTCAGTACACTTACTTATATAGTGTTTACGTGCCACAAAATAATTTCTAAATTTGGAGGTAAGATTTAATAAAATGATAAATGAGTTTTCTATCCCGCTTTCGTAATTAATCGAACTGAGATGAGAACGAAAAATATCACAGCCATGATTAGGTAGGAAATATTCTTTTAATGTAAGCAGGCCTTTAGCATATTTTAGAAATATTCGTTAGATAATAAGTTATTTTCTTTATTTACTAAATAACATAAAATCTGTAAAATCTATTGTGAGAAAAAATTTTTCAATTTATCACAAAGAAGCCATTAAGTTGTATTACAATTTCAATAAATGAGAAAATTTGAATAAATAAATTAAAAAGTGCGTGCAATTAAAAGTTAAATGCAATCGTGTTACAATTTTGAATATAATTTCGTTTTATAGATTTTCGAGTTTATATTCATCAATGAATTGTGCACTTTTATGTTAAATATTAAAATTAAATTAAAATTATTTAAAGAGTAATCATGACCCGACTAAATATTTTAAATTTTATTACTAACCCCATGCCTCTGCAATAGCTGTTGTGTTACTAAGCATACATAGGGCTCGTTGTACTTTGGCAAGATCACCACCTGGCACCGAAGTCGGAGGTTGATAATTTATTCCAACCTTGAATCCAGTAGGACACCAATCAACAAACTGAATCGATCGTTTGGTTTTGATTGATGCGATAGCTGCATTAACGTCTTTTGGTACAACATCTCCTCGATAAAGCATACAACATGCCATGTATTTTCCATGTCGTGGATCGCATTTAACCATTTGATTATTTGGTAATATTTGCTCACTTTTCATTGGCTGGCTTGGAGAGAGTTTTGAGAAAAATCAATTATTTGACATGATTCCATTAGAAATCGCTGCCTATTTCTAACAATAAATTATCTCAGATTGGCCGTTAGAAATGTAGCAAAAATAACTACAAAAATAATTCCAGCGTGCACATCAGTATTATTGGTGAGTATATTTGGTGAGAGAATTTTCTAATATAATTCAACAACGGCTGTAGCGATTTGGGGGGGCAAGATATACAGCGAATTCGAGCTTTGATTTTTTCCATAATCAACACTTAATCTTTCCATTAACAGTGATGTGAATCCTGACCCAGTACCTCCACCAAAGGAATGAAAAATTAGAAAACCTTGTAAACCAGAACACTGATCACTTAATTTCCGAATCCTGTCCAATACTAGATCGACTATTTCTTTCCCAACAGTATAATGACCGCTTGCGTAATTATTTGCTGCATCTTCTTTACCGGTAATTAATTATTCTGGGTGAAAGAGTTGTCTATATGTACCAGTTCTTACTTCGTCTAATAAAATATTTTAGTGTAATACATTTAAGAATAACTTTACCAACTACTGTAGGTTCTAGATCAATGAAAACCGCGCGTGGGACGTGCTTCCTAGCCCCTGTTTCACTGAAGAAAGTGTTAAAAGAATCATCACCTCCTCCAACAGTTTTATCACTAGGCATCTGTCCATCTGGTTGTATACCGTGTTCCAGACAATACAACTCCCAGCAAGCATTACCCATTTGAACTCCAGCTTGACCCACATGTATGCTAATGCATTCTCTCTAGATAACATTTATAAAAAAAAAAATTAATCATTTTTAATAAAAATAAGTTCAATAAACATTATACTAACCCCATGCCAAACCGGAAATATAAGTATTGAGTGCTTTTTCTGTAGTAAAACGGGAATTAAAATCCGACACGAACAAAGTGTTGCGAGCATCAAAATGTAAAATTAGCTTATTACTCATGGAATTGAAAAAATTATTATCCACAATTGAAATTGTGATAAAATTTGGATAATAAGGGGAATATTAATAATAATAATAATAATAATAATCACAGCAAAACATAGATTTCGAGGACGAAAAAATTTTTTAAGGGGGGAGATATGTTGAGGTCTGTAAATTAAAATTAAAAATTTAAATAAAATTTAGGATAATAATTCAAATGGAAAGTAAGCGAAGAAAAAAGGCAAATAAAAGCGGGATCGTGCACAGAATTAATAGTAAAGGAAAGTGCGATGGAAACAGTATTAGAAAATGCAAAAAGCAATTACGAAAGGCGAGAATCCGGAAATCCGAGAAAAATCAATAAATGGAAAAATCATCGAAATCGAATGGGAAAAACGGGACAGTTATAGATTAGCTAATGGTCAACAAGATGACGGTTAGGGATTTATCAGAAAAGGGTTAGAAAGGGTTGAAAAACATTCAAATGTAGGAAAACAGAAAACGTTAATTAATTAATTAATTGGCTAATGGAAAACCCGAGCTAATGGGAAACCCGAGCCAATGGAGAACCCGAGAGATGAAGGAAACCCGAGCTGGGTAAACAAGAAGAAAGGCAAACAAAAGGAAGATTTGGGCCCATAAGTTTGACACAATGATTAATGGGAAAAGAGTAAGGAGAAGATAGCGCGCGTAGGAAGACCGGTAGGGCCATTAATTATCTGGATTCGTTGGACCATTATGGATGACAGCCGAAGCAAACACGTAGGAGAAAATGTCAAACGAAAGATTGGCTCGGCAATAACCATTTGTCATCTTGATTTCGAGGAGTATATAAGCAAAGGGAAAATCAGAGAAAATCGGCATTCTGCCTCAGCTAGGGTTCGAAGAATCAGACGATAGGAAAAGGGATAAACGAATTAGGGAAGTAGGGAAAAGAAGAAATAGAATTAAGAATACGGAAAGGCGAAAAGGGATCAAACCAAACAGAAACCGAGGAAAACGAGAGTCAACAGAACTAAAGGATCAAAAGGTGAATATTGTTTGTTTGCAAAGCATCAACGCCGAGCAGAGAATCGTATAAACTTTGATTGGTCATTGGAGTGTGATAATAAATTGTAAACCTGTTGTTTCAATATACGTTGGGTCGTTCATTGTTTTAATTTAAAGAACACCAGGAGTCAGAGAGAACCGACTTGAAATAATCCAAAACCCAACAAAAACATACTTGAGCCCTGTTGACCCAAAAATGAATTTCCGGAAAGGTGGTATTCTCCAGGATATTTTGACCATGGAAAATCTGGAAGTTTGGAGCTTAATTGTTGCAAATCGCTTCCTTGAACCTCAGAGATGGACTTTTTCTGATGTATTTTTGTTCTTTCATGCACTGCTTTGTTGTGTTTTGAAATGTATTTATTACAGAATTCGCAATATTATTGAGGACGTTTCATTTTTTGAATATTGTTGGGCTATAAGCCATCATTTAAACAAAATACAATGACTATGTAAAGTCATGTTGGAAATTATCAAAATGGCTGTTATAACATAAGCATACACCGCAAGCAGAAAACAAAATAAAATAAAAAACATCAATTAAAACAAATTAAAAAATAACATAATTAATTAAAAACAAATAATTAATAAATTTCGCATACAATTGCGCGAAGAAAAATAAAGTAGAACGCAAAACCACCTATAACCTTGCAAAATAAGATTTAGAAAATACACACCCTAACCCGACCAGAATAAAAATAGAAATCAGAAAAAATAAAAATGTAAATTTAACAAAATTAATATTAAAAAATTAAGAAAAATAAATAGAAAATGGGAAAAATATTAAAATAAATAAAAGCCATTAAAAAACCCGAAAAAATGGCCAAAAAGGTTTAAAATTAGCTGATTGGTCGTACACCGGCACGAAAACACTATAAATAAAGCAGCCATTTTCATAATAAGTAAACATTAAAAAACTTTTTTTGATTAACTTTAAAAACTTTGTACTTGAAACCTTTATTGGACTTTAATCGTAAGTAGTTTTCATTTATTATGTACTTCAAATATATTTTTGTTATGTTAATTTTTTTTTTGATTAATTTTTATCATGGATGGCCGCGATACTTTTTAGTATTCACGACAAGTCCCCCTAAACTCAATTTTATATATATTTATATTAATTTGTAGAAAATGGTGAAATAACATTCAATTCCGGCAGTTAAATTTACAGGACGTTGACTTGTTATTTTATCACTGACCACCTTTCGGTGTCTGCTTAGTCTGGTCGGCTACGAATCGATCACGGGGTAGGACACCGTCGGAATTCACCGTTGCGGCCATTGTGAGTTGGTTGGAGCGGTAAGAGGGTAAAATGCGGGAATATCGCTATAGGTAAGGGGATAACATTTATATAAATGTTTAGGCAGTATAACATGTTTTTGAAAACTCCTGTCATAAAGAAATATAATTAGGGGACCGATTTGGGTTAGAGATAATAATAAAAATATACGATGGAATTCATTGCTACAGATATTAATTTGGATCTTTCCTTTGAGATATCAAAATGAAGAAATTAATTTAGAGAAAAATCAGTTTCGCGAGTTTAACATGATCAGAGCAACAGTACTTTTATTTTTGACTACCATTATTAACTAACGATCTCTATGGTATAGTACCCCAAACAAAGAAAACTACAAAATTTTCGTTATAACGATCTTACCAATTTTCATAACAATGAGACTTACCACATTATTATTAAATGTGAAAATAAACTGCTGTTTTTATCATCGAAAAACGATCCAATCTAGAATCAATAAAAATATTAATTTTAACTGTAAAATATTGACTGCTATACGTGTTACCCAATACACAAAGTCAATACAGTTGGGGACCTAGCCCATCCTTGATTAGGAACGCTTCTAAAAAACTTAAATAAAAATCGCAGAAAATCTACACGAGAAATCGCATAAATTAAAATTACCATGAAACATACAAACACCCCCGCACGGAGTGTCTAGATGGAATTTAAACAATTCCACGGATAATCGCACAGGTAGTGTTTCACAGGTAGTGTTTGAGGTAGTGTTTCAAATATTTGAAAAACTCACCTAACTCTAAAATCTCAGTTTTTTCCGAATCAATTGTGAGATGCCCCACAGGCACTGTCACTAACTTGGTCAGAGAAATTAAAACTAGTAAAGTATGGGTGTATGTATATGCATGCGTGTTTGCCTGTATCATCCTGAAAATAAATCGGGCCCCCCTAAAATTGTTAATTAAATTTAAAATTTTTATCCTTACTATAACCACTAATACAATTAATAAAAATTCATCCAGTTAATTATAAAAAAAAATTTTTTTCAAAAAAGAAAATCCCGAAAAATGCACTCCGGCTATAAAATACCCAAATTATCGCAGCCCAAGGCAAACGCCTCTACCCAACCCAATATCCAGATTGACAGCCTCGCTCACCTATCTTGTCAACAAAAATATGATAAATTATTCATGGAGCACGAACGCACGTTGGGTATGTGGTTCGCCCCCGAAGTGATGAAAGCCCTGCATAATCAAATCCATCGTCTGACCAGATGTCGGGATGACCTGATTTCCGAAAATCGGGTTCAAAGGATCGTTATCAACGATCAGATCGCCGTATTGATCGCATCTTTCACGGAAACCGAATTAACTAAGCGGATAGCCGGCCGCGATCTAGCCATACAATTGAACCTAATACCAGCAAACCATATTCCGGAAAAGAGCGAAATTGACCCAGCACAAACTCCCAAAACGAATAAGAAACATAAAGCAAGTAAAAATCGGCGACGCCGTAAGGAGCCAAAGGAGTCACACTGTTGACAAACGCGGCCAAGGTGCTCGAGGAAGCCGCAAATCGGGTCGCCGAGCAATACCAAGAATTTATCAAGTCAGACAAAAAATTGCCTGAACCGGCGAAACCCGTGGAATCAGCGATTCGAATCTGCGCCGGCAAAGAGAACGAAATGACAATTTGCTTGGACGTCTCCCCGGTTACAACCACCACGCCGATAGTCGAGGAAAACAGAAACTCATCAAATTCCGTCGGATACTGGACCAATGATTTCTGGGACGACCTCTGCCACTCGGTTCCCTAGGTCGGATCTAATAAATTAAATCTCGGCCGAAAACGAAAATTCCCTGTTGATATTGATGGATGAGAACAGGAATTACAATACAAATCAATATAGTTTCTCAGAATTATTTCAAATCTATGTATTAGTTTTATTTTTATATATTTTTTTCTTTGCTGTTACCAGTTTTATTTGAAATTAAATTTTGTATTTAGCCTTATTTTTCTTTTGTTTTCTGAAATTTTCAGTTTACTTACATAATTAATACGTAATTTATATTAATGATCATGTTCAAGTATGATAGTAAGAAGGTAGGGGCCTAATTAACGTAAATAGTGTCGTTAGAAGGGTGAGTTCAACTGAGAAAGTTAGATTAGGAAAAATCATAACTCTCGATAAATTAATTTTAAATGCTTACGCGAGGATTTTTGACAGAAAAAGAATATATTTTGGTTAAGGATAAGATACCAACCCTAAGATAATCTTATTTCCTCTCAAATTAGAAATAAAAATTTCTTAAAAATTAAAAAAGCTGATTGAACAGCTAATTAAATAATTTCGGGAAATTTTCAAATTAGTGCATGTTATTCTAAATATAGAATTTACAATTTTAAACAAAGTTCTAGGTTGATAGTATTATTTTGCTTTTTCGTAGTTATTCAGGGAATTTAACCCAAGAATTTTGAAAATTAAATAAAGTAGATTAGAAAACCTTATTGACCAAGATTTTCCCTTCAGGAAATTTCTAAATTATATTATTTAAAAATTCCTAATTAGATATTTAGATTAATGTTGTAGAAACTGAGTTATTGAATGATAAAAAGACACTCAAGTTTTAATAATTATGCCTCGAACTACCATTTGGACTAATAATTAACGGTAAACTTGAAAGTCGATGAGAAGACTTTATCTCGGACGCATTCATGAGATTGATAATAAAAATGGGAAATGTGAGTATTAATGTCGAGGGAGTAATGGGAGTTAAGTAGACGTAAGTACTTCTAACGGCAGCCAGGAACCCGAAAACGAGATTATTACGAGATGTAGTCTTAGAAATGGGGCTCACCTGCTCGTGGACTCTCGGCTGCTATATACAGTACCAACACGAGCTTGCTCATGGGTATATGATGGTAAGGTCAAAAATGTGGGGTGTCTGGGTGAGATAGTATCGACCCTAGAAGAGTAAGGAGTTAGTGAAACAAATAGATGGAAACAGATGAGTGCAGATTTAAACAAAATTTATTCCACCCAGTACACCAGCAATATAAATTTTTTATTTTGAAATTTAAAAATAAATATCCACAAATTATTTTTATTCATAATAAAATCTATTTTTCAGCAAATAAAACTTGTAAAAATAAGTAAATTAATTTACCTATTTTTATTTATAATATACTAATTATTTATAATATTTTATTTTAAACTAAAAATTATGTATTATTTAAATAAGTAAATAGGTTCTTTTATTTTCCCTAATCATAAATTTATTATTTTAGATTTATTTTAAGGTTTTTTCAGACCAATGTTGCTTGGGGTTTGATATAGTTTTAATATAGTCTTATCTTTAAGTAACATCGAAGAGGAAATATCATTAGATGCGGTAAGAATATTTTTATTTTGTTTTTTTAAGGTAATTTTTATGAATTAACGAGCTTTTTGATATTTAGAGTTTCTTGAGGAAAACTTTGGTCGTTATTTCGATATCTGTAATATTATTTATAAAATATCTTCAAATTATTTTTTAAAGTTTAAGAAATTACTTAATTTCAAAATAATTTAAAAAATCGATTTAATATTAATTTAGTTAAGCATTAAACATTTTTCTATAAACATAAAAACGATAGAATATTTTTGCGATAAAATAAATAATAATTATATTGCATTAGTAATTTAATACTGTTTAATTTTTCATTGAAATAGTATTACATAAAATTTTTGTTATATCCTATTTACTGTAACATATAAGCATATCAATTTTTACATTATAAAAATATTTTTCACCTATGCCATAGGTGTTTTTGAGTCATATGACTGGACGGTTTATTTTACGGTTTTAAACGTCTTATTAAACTTAACATATAAATTTTTAGATTATAAAAATAGATTTCAGCTATGCCATAGGTGTTTTCTTGCAATATTATTAGTTCGTTCAATGTCCATTTCCGAACGTCTTATTAAACTTGATATAAATGTTTACATTATAAAAATAGATTTCACCTATGGCATAGGTGGTTTTTTGCAATATTTTTGGTTAAGAAATTTTCAATCAAAATTAACTAAAAAGAGTTCACCATTAATCCGATGGGAACTGTAAGAATCGGGGTCGGGGCTCGAAATGGCTTAAGTCCACCTTTCTTATACTACTAAGAAGGGTTGCAAATTCTGAAATTGATATTGCAACATAATTTTGAGCATATAAAATTGCATAGCTGAGCTCAGGCAACTGCAAATAGAGTTTGTACAGGCAACACAATCAAAAGATATACAGGATCATTATTAAAAATTGGTGAAGGTATAAATAATTTGTTTTAAAGTGTTATATTTAAATAAAAGTCTTTGAACCAGTGTTAGCTTTTTTATTTATATAAGGCATCAAGTTAATATTCTGGGAATCTCAATATATGTCAAGTGCGCGTATATCATTGCATGTATGCGCTAGTAGTTAATTTTTAAGTTAACTACCAGAAATGGCTCTTTTTCAAAGTAGGAACATGACGCGTCAGGTATAATTATTTACATAACATTACACAGTTTAAATGATATCATGCTTCGATGATGTAGTTATTGTGATATTACAACGAAAACGATAATTATACCAGACACTTTGACCTGACTTTGGGGGTTGCACAGTCGTTATCTCTTACGAATAAACACGAGCTGTGCTCACCACTCATTGTGTATGGTAATAAATAAATACATTCTTCTTCTCTCATCTTTTCTTCATAGGATTTTTAAAAATAATAATAATAACAATAATAAAAATAATGATAATAATAATAAAAATATTAATAATAATAACAATAATAATGATATTAATTATAATAATAATAATAATATTAATAATAATAAAAATATAGTTTACTGCTATCCTGTTTTCTTTTTAATAGCTTTTTGCCTATATCACGTTTTCAATTTAACCATATATAGGCAGAATTTAATTATCTATAAGGTGGCTTAATCATAAATATAAAATGTTGTAATGTGAGCGCCACACATGTGTTTTGTTGTATTATAGGTGCTTTTACATACTTTACAAACTGTTATGGAATATTTGTTCTAATAAAGTGTATGTAAAATTTAATTCACTATAATATTGATTGATTTGAAATAGTGGGTTGTGTGTGTTACACACATATTTTGTTAAATTATTGACACTTCTCACTTCTTACAAACTGTTATAAAATATTTGTTGGAATAAAGTATGTATAAAATTTGATTCTCTATTAAATGGCTTGATTTGAAATCTGAAATGTTGTGGTTTGTTTGTTGCACTCATGTCTTGCGGTATAATTGATACTTTTCACATAATTTTATCAAACTTGTGTGGTAATAAAGTATATGTAAAATCTAATTCTATACAATACAGTTTGTTAACATATTTGAAGTGTTGTGATGTGTGTCCTACACACGTGTTTTATTGTAAAAATGACACTTCGCATAGTTTACATATTTTCATGGAGTTTTTATTGTAAAAACTTGCTGGTATAATTTAATTCTCTACATTGTAGAGAATACAAGATAGTTTAATTTAGAATTTTAAAATATACTGTTTTAGGTACTACATACTATTTATTGAATTTTTTAGCATTTTAACCTGGTGTTGGGCCAGCACACAAATAGCCTTGAGAATTGTTTAAATGCATCAGTAATACAGCACGAAAACCCAGCACCAAGATAACTTAAAATATAACATACAACACCAACTAAACATTTTAAAATCTGAGAGAACATAAATAAATATAAAATTAAAAACATAAAAGTAAAATAAAATAAATACAAAATACATCAAGAACCGCACGAAATTTACATAAAAAATAACATAATAACAAGAAAATTCGACCGTAAAATGACCATTTATATAAAATTAAAAATTAATGAATTAAATGAATAAAAATAAAATATTTTTGGATGAATAAATTTAATTAAAAATGTTAAAAATAAATTACCAATTTAAATTAAGAAATAAATAAAAATTTAATTTAGATAACACAAATAATTTCAAGGTCGAATTTTGTTTAATCGCAATAAAATTAACACGCAAGGTTAAGGTCAAATTATAGGTATATATACCGATGTGTTTTCACAAATTTTCAGTCTTATTTTTCGGAGAAGAAATTTCATTGCAGAGAATTAGTCGGTGTGTATAACTGGTTGAGAGCCGTGCATTCAGGCAATTAACACGGGTAAGTGTTTTGCCTGAACACGACCACTCTCAACTGGTGTAATATTATTAATTGAATTTTCGAAGGGAATTGATGGATGATTTTCCAATTGAATTTATGGATGATTTTTCAAATCGAATTTATGGATGATTTTTAAAATCGAATTTATGGATGATTTTTCAAATCGAATTTATGGATGATTTTTCAAATCGAATTTATGGATGATTTTTCAAATCGAATTTATGGATGATATTTCAAATTGGATTTATGGATGATTTTTCAAATTGGATTTATGGATGAATTTTCAAATTGAGTTTATGGATGATTTTTCGAATCGAATTTATGGATGATTTTTCGAATTAAATTTATGGGATTTTCGAATTAAATTTTATGGAATGGACACAATGAATTTCAAATGGTATTTACGATATGTTCACAAAGTTTTTATGCATTACTAATTGCCGTATGTGGCCGATGTAATATGCTGAATAAATATTTTCTATCTATAGCCTTAGTGCGTCGAAACTTTTATTTCAAATACCATGGTACAATTTATTTATTTTTCTTTTCCGGCCCACAGCCGATACAGCACCGCAAGTAATTAAAATCCAACATACTATTGTAAATCGTGTAAGTGCGTGTATTATCACCAATGATTTCGTGCCCGTGAAGGCTCCGGCGTGAGAACGCAGGAGCTGGAACGTCAATATTATCCGTATATAGGGGAAATTGGAAGGTAAAAGAGTAGTCCTTTGGCTGCTCCTTCATCATCCATTTCCTGTAAAATTGACATAAATTTTTAACAACAATCGGCTCAAAATATCTAACACCGAGTATTCCAGTGGGCACTCATTAAATATGAAATGAACATACATAGATCTTAAGGACAAAGAGAGGGAATGGGTAGCGGGGAAATAGCGAAATCGTTGCAACAGTTAAAATGAATAGCCATCGGAAAAAGATTAATCCGAACGACCAAAATCATGAAAAATCATGTTTTTAAATAAGAATTAAATAAGTTATGTTAAATTAAAACGGAAAATATGGGCAGAACGCTGCGCAAATTTTTGGAAATAGTTAAAACATTTATCATAAAAACTGTAAAATAAGGGCGGAACGCTGCTCAAAATTTCCGAAATTATTAAAATACTTATAGAAAATAGTCAAACAAAAGCGAATTGTCGTTCGATTGTTAGTATAATATTCTTATAAACCGTAAAATAAGGGCGGAACGCTGCTCAAATTTTCCGAAGTAATATAAATACTTATTGAAAATAGTAAAGTAAAAGTGGAACGCGTAAAATAAGGGTGGAACGCTGCTCAAATTTTCCGAATCGATGAAAATACTTTATCGAAAACTACAGAATAAGGATAAAACCGTAAAATAAGGGCGGAACGCGGCAAAATTTTTCGAAATAACATAAATACTTTATCGAAAACCGGAAAAATACAGATGGATTACAACTAAATTTTTATACAAGAAAAATAATTTATAAAGCGGAGGAATAATGAAGGATCCCTAGTAAAAACTTGTAATAATAATGATAATAATTATGATAATAATAATAGTAATAATAATCATAGTAGTAATAACAATAAATATAATGGTAATTATAGTAATAAAAATAATAATATAGGTAATAGTAGCAACAATTAATTAAGGTAATACATATAATAGTAACAATGATAATGCTAGTATCAATAATAGGGAACATTGTAGTTATAATAGGGATAAGGGTAAAAAATATACTGTGGGTGTATTTAACTTAACAAAGGGTGTACAGGCCATAGAATAATCATCAACACGGAAAACGATAAGAAGAATTATGGGAATAGACATAAAGATAAAGGATATGAGAGTATAGGTTAACATTTGAAGGAGATAGGAGAATAATGGGACCTAAAAATCGAAATCGAGCACAGGCCTTCTATCGGCAGCTCGTTGGACCCATGGATCGTTCGGTCAATTATAGCATTAGCAATAGCGCTCACTTTTTGCGGACGATCTACCCACTCGAACACAGTTCCAACGTTGCTTAGCAACAGGTGCCGAGTGGTAAGCGAAAGAATATTTGTATGGGGTTGTCTGGGTAACAACCATATAGTTTCAAATATCACCACCCAGAAACCCACCACTGGTAAAATGTGTATTGCAATGAAATAAATTATAACTTTGATAAAATAATTATTTGTAATGTTTAACTAAATTGTTACAATTCATTGTAATAAGTAGTGATATGTGTGCTACCTGACGCAGTTTTTGGTTCCCTTATAATATTTATTAGATTATAAAGATTAATATTATATATTTATTTTATTGAAATATTAAATTTTTTATTATTAGTTTATTAATTTATTTATTTTTATTTTATTATTTTTTTATTTAAATATTTTTTATTTTATTTTATTTAATATTATTTATTTATTAGTATTTATTATTATTAATGTTTTATTGGTATTATTATTATTAATATTATTATTTATTTTACACATACTTTATTTACATATTTTTTTATTACGAATATAACAATAAGTAATTAATATCAGAAACATTTATTAAATAGATACAATAATGCTAATCACAAATATGTCAATGAAAAGTTTGATAAATATGAACAATTTGATGAACAGTTTGATGATCCGTTTGACTGGTAGTTTGATGATCGATTTGAAGAGCAAACCATACACAGTTGGAATACTATTCTGTAAATTGATTGATATTCTTTATCATATAATGACCATATGCCAGACTTTCATTCTTTTCAACCCAAACCCTTTTATCGTCATTATCTAAAAGTGCAACTTTAGTTGTTTTGAAACTATAGAACTGACGGTTGCTGGTACCTATTCGAAATTGAGACACTCTAGGTATTTCTATTCCATTGTAACAATCGAGATAAGACTGGTTTTTTATGTATGTATCTTTGAATGTTACCTCTTTTGCCTTTGTTGTACAAGTATTACCTAATAAACTGTAACATTTTGGTCTGAGAAATATCCACTCTTTATATCCTGTACCTTTAAACTCGTCTTTAAATTTTCCAATGACAGAGTCTAACCTTTTACTATACAATGGGTGATTTATATCATAATTAGACGTATCTAGTAGATTATCGGAAATCATTGCCGGTAGAAGCTTATTTAATTTACAATTTTTAATTTCTAAGAAGTAATCTGTATCTCCAGCAACAATGTTGATACTGTAATTGAACTGATTTCGATATTTTGCTAATTCTACATATTGAAGCTCATATATTCGAAGTTTTGATTAATCCAAAACTGCTTGACCAATGTAACTTGGTCTATCTAAACATATTGAATCTTTATCCAGTATGGCTGCAATTAAATCATTCACAATCTTGATGCTTTTTCGCAATCATTTTTTGCTGATTATTACACAATCTTAAATTCATTCTTTTCTCTAGGTTTTCTACAGTCTTACCATATAGACTATTGTTGAGCAACTTACAATAATTTTTATAAAGTGTGTTTGTTGATTCAGCTCTGAGTTTGGTGTTAGTATCGACATAGTTTTTGAAAATAGGTTCTTGTTTAAATCTGATAGCCCGATGAATATTGGCAACTTTTACACTTAATAATAAAAACATTTTGAGCAATCGCTAATGCACTACATAATTTTGCTTTGGATTATGCGTTAAGAGTAATTTCTCTATTTTTGAAACACATTTCTTTTCTGCTGCGATTGGGAAATCATCCAATAAATAATGAATTTCATTCGGAATTTCCAAATCCACCTCCATAATATATCTATATGACATCTTTTCTATTGTCCATTTTGCCCATCTTTAACTGTAATTCGTGTAAACTAGTAAATTGTTTTGATTTTTCATTCATCCTACATTTGGTTATTAGCTTATTTCGCCTACTTGAACTTCGTTATATGTCTTTCGTTGCCATTTGTTAACCTTTATATTTAAACCTTTCTCAGGACCTCAACACTACTCTTTCGAGAGTTGACGGATAGTATTTAGGAACGGAGAATACTGAGCGGTTTCAGCTACTGCCGTCACCAAGGGTTCCCCGCTAACCACCGGTTTGATCCGGGGTAACAAAAATTTCATTTTAATGACTTGTGTGCCTGTAGGTTATGGTATGCGAGGAAAAATAAATTTTATATGTAATTTTTCAGTTTAATCCTCGTGATGAAGGTTCGATAATAAACAAAAACTATTGAAAACATAAAATGAAAGAAAAAATATTTTAAGCCAAACTTTATTTTTCATAAAAGAAATGTTTCCGCATAACAAAACCTTTTTTTCTCCAATAATAATAAATGAAAAAAATAATAACATAATAATAAAAAAAATGTTTACTTTTGTCTTCTTTTCGTTAAAAACCAAAAATCGTAAAAAATAAACAGTAGGAGTAAACGTAAAAAGATAAAAGATTTTTTGTAAAAAGAAAGTAAAAAGAGTGATTTTTGCTCGACAAGCATTGCCTTATATATCACGATTTCCCGTATGTGTGTTTTGATACGGTAAAACAAGGAGTTTTCCAGAATATTCTTAAAATATAATTTTTTAATACCTTTTTATTTATTATTAAATTTTTACATTTTTTTGTATAAAAATTTTATATAATTTTTATTTATTTTATTTTTCTTTATATTTTCCATTTTTCTTTTTAAATTTAGGTTTCCCGCTCAAAAACATACAGGCATTATCGTGCTGATCAAACAAATATATGCTTAAGCAGTTTTTGCCCAACAAAATGCTGGTGTTACGGAAGTGCCTGTACTTTCCAAACATGTTGACCGTAAATTAGTCATAAAACCTAACATTCAAAGAATTTATAATGCAAATATGGGAGGTGTTCGTAGATTTGATCAACTTTGTGCAACATATCCATTTGATAGACGGCACAAAAAATAGTACCAAATATTATGGCATTTGAAATAGAAGTGACATTAGTAAATGGTTATATATGCTATAATATACAAAATTCTCGAAAAATTAATCTAAAAAAATTTCATGAAAATGTTATTGACGGTTTATTAGCTGAATATCTAAAAAACCAACTACTAGAAAAGGAAGATGAATAAAGGATCCGACGAAAACTCGAATATTATTAAATGGGCATTTTCCTGCAAAGTATGATGGTAAAAAATATGAAGCCAACTGTCAAGTGTGCAGTATAATGCCCTCATCATGTAAGAAAAAGGGAAAGGAGTTTGCAAAAGAAAGCAAACTTCTTTCTATTGTGAACAATTTATTGGGAAACCTGCGTTATGTGATCGGCCCTGTTTCAAAGACTATCATACAAAAGTCAAATACAAAAAAAGTTGTCAATGTTTGAATCAAGAATCATTGTAAGTAGTTTAGAATATAAAGATTTTCGAAAAAATTTATTTTTAACTGTATTTTATTTTATTTTCAGATAAAATTAGAATATTACAGTATGTTTATATGATTTTTATAAGTTGTATATTTTTTATATGTTGTATATTTCAATTTTAAATATACAAATCTATAAAAAATCCAAATTTTTTCACTTTGATTTTTTTGATGGTTAAATATTTTTGATAATAAATATTTATATTCATAATAAATATTTTTGAATATGAATATAGATGCAGCAGGAACAAATAAAAATTTTCGCAATTGAATGTTGAACTTTAATTTTTGTTGGATAATTGACTCATTTCGTGATATTTCATGAAATTTTATTCCGCGCTTAAATGGTTAAATTGATTACCGATTATTTTAAAATCAAAAATTTAAAACAAATTTGTTAAAATGCATGATTAATATTATTTATTTCAAATAATTTTCTATTTCAAAAATTTTCTAAATATCAAACAGACTTTGTTTTGGTATTACCATATAAAATGAGAAATATCGCTAGTGATTTTAATTTAGAAGAAAAGTAGGTCAAGATTTGAATGTCTGATATCTATTCTTTATAAAAAGAGAAACACTGCGATTGGTAATCAGTTCAATTGGATCGGGATTAAAAGGAGTTGTTGGCAATGATATGAAGATAACGGAAGTCAATGTGAAAATTGAACTTTGAACAGGATTGATTACAGATGAACAAGCTGTATGTTATCAAGGGGAGTTGTTGAATGATGAGAAAATAGTCAGTAATTATGGGATAATTGATTATTCAATAATCAAGTTTATTACGAGATTGAGGTGGCGTGTTAGGAATTTATGCTTTATTGATTGAATTATTTTCAGAAGGGGCATATCGCAAATATTTGTCAGAACATTGGATGGAAAAACGGTGCCATTTGTAGTGCATAAAACAGACAAAATTAGCGGTATCAATAAGAAAATTCAAGAAAAATTCGGGCTGGCTTCAGATGACCAGAAATTGGTTTATCAAGGTGGAATATTGGAGGATGAGAGAACTGTTGAGGATTATGAAATTGCTGATGGATCTGTGATCAATGTTGTTACTAGGCTGAGGTGAATAAATCAATAATTTGGCAATTTTATTAATTGATTCAGAGGGGGAATGTAAATATTTGCCAAAACAACGGACGGCAAAATGATTGGATCTGAAGTGCAAAAGACAGAGAAAATCAGCGATCTAAAAAAGAAAATCCAAGAGAAAATCGGGCTTGCTCCAGATGAGCAGAAATATTGGAGGATGAGAGAACTGTTAGGCATTATGGAATTGCTGATGGATCTGTGATTGATGTTGTTGATATGTGAGACGGGTGAATCAATAATTTGGCAATTTAATCAATTGATTCAGAGGTAGCGTTCAAATATTTGCCAAAACAATGGATGGCAAAACGGTGGAATTTGTAGTGCAAAAAGCAGACAGAATCAGATATATGAAAAATAAAATTCAAGAGAGCACCAGGCTGGCTCCAGACGAGCAAATATTAGTTTACCAAGGAGAAGAAGGGAACCAAATATTGGAAGATGATGAGAGATCTGTTGGAGATTATGGAATTGCTGATGGATCTGTGATCAATGTTATTGCTATGTGAGATGGATAAATCAATATTCAAGCTATTTTATCTATTAATTCAGGTTGACAATACAAATATATGTGAAAACAAATGATGGCAAAACAGTGAAATATAAATTGCAAAAAACATGGAAAATCAGAGATATCAAAAAGAAATTCCAAAATAAAATCGGACTGGCTCCAGATAAACAACAATTGGTTTATCAAGGCGGAATATTGGAGGATGATAAGAGAACGGTTGGAGATTATGGAATTGCTGATGGATGTTCTTGCTAGGCTGTGAATAAGTCATTAATCTTGTAATTACACTATTTGTTACTGAGGTTATATTCAAGGTGGGACCAAGTATGAATAGGAAATTCATGTTTTTCGTATTTTTAACCATCTTCCAATCAACTTTGTTTTGGAAAAAATATTTTTGACAAATCTAAATATATTAATCTTCCGCTGAATAATTTTCAAGGGAATTTAGAAAAGTTGTCAAAAATAATGCGCATCCTCACAATCTCTATATCTTTCCAAAAAGAACTCAAAAATTACAAAACCACGAACTGTAGTGAAATAAGAGAGCATTCATTAAGGACGTGAGGGGAGGGAGGGTGTCTTCGCAAATGGGGACGATATGGAGAGGTGCAAGTGCTTAGGACATCCCCACAGCATTGGTCGTTTAAATGTTATACAAGATGGATTAATGATTTTTTAAAATTTTTCTATTATTTTTTTCATATACTATATATGTTAAGTAAGTGGCATGTTTCATGTTCCTAATTTTCCCGATTTGACATTTTAATTATGTAATACTTTTATTATACATTATTCATCTGAAAATAAAGCATATATATTTTTGTAGGGATGTGCTCATGAAAAGGGACAGGAGGAAGGGGATCAAAAATTGCTTTTTTTAGGCGGCGTACCTAAACTCAATTACTTTCCAATACATACTCTATGCCTTTGATTACCGATATAATGAATAATCTTCGTCTACGTAAGGCGTATAACGAAACACCTGTGAATACCGAAAATATTGCAAAAATGGCAGTAATAACATCTCGGACTGTTTGAATATGTAAAAATGCCTTTTGGTTTACAAAACGCTGCGCAGTCATATCAACAAAGTACTTAGCGGTTTAAACTTTTCTAAACCATTGTTAGTTTACTGGTTGGAATTAATTTGTTCCAAATTTAAACTTCTCAATCGAAAACACTTGCATCCTTGGGTCTACATTCCTTCTTAGATGCCCCACAAATTTATTCTTACCACTATATACCCACGAGCAAGTCCATGTTGATACTATATATAGCGACTGAAAATTCATGAGTAGGTGATCTCCATTTCTAGAACTCATGATATTTTCACTTTCGGGTTCCTGACTGCCTATGGAAGGTCTTATGTCTCTTTATATATCCTTGTTCATACTCATCTATTTCTACAATTCCTATTGCCCATTATTCATTACAGTATCTTTCGAAAATTTGAGCAGCTTTCCGCCCTTATTTTACGAAAAATTTCCTATTTCATTTATTTAATCGCATTTTTCAACATTACAATCCTTCCAGTTTTCGGTAAATTATGTCAAATTTACATTTTCCGAATGGAAGTTTCGCTCCCATGGTGCTTGACCTATGCGGGATGCCTCATGACAGATCCCCATTATGATCAATAATACGAAATCATTAAAACTCATAATTAACCATTTTATCGTAATCATTATTTTAATTATCATTTTTGTTTACTATTATGCATAAATTGAAAATTATATTCCTTATTATTAATCATTATCATATTCCAATTGTTAACAATCTGATCATCTACATGCATACAAGAAAATAAAATGAAAAATTTCACCAACTAGTTTAAAGCTAGTACTTCGGTGTGGGAGGTACCCGTAGTGAATGGTTGTTCGCCGGATCAGATCTCCTCTCCAAGAATCTCAACGCCAGACCCTCAGTGGAGCGTGGCTGATTATGGGAAGAGATTAACTATAATACAAACTCGAAGAATAAAAAGACTAGAAAAAATCAGAAGAAAGATCATGTCAATTATTTTTCATGCAATAAACATAAGGTCAAATGTAATGACTATGACTAGTAAAAGTTTGAAAGAGGAAAGTTCATTCTTAAAGAATTGGTTAAAAAGGTATCCATTATGAAAAGGAAAAAATGTAAAGAAAAGGAAGAGATTCATAGAATAAGTAAACGAAAAATGCAAGCAGGTTATTCTGATTTCAATAAATGTAATGATAAAATTTAACATCTTGAAAATACGGTCATGAGATAAAATGCTTTTCTATTATAGGTGATTTTCAAGCTTACGAGGAAACAGAGTTTGCCTTAGAATTCAAAAGAAATTATTATATTACTTAATTTTTAATTTTTGTCTTTTGTTTATTTTATATTAATTATCATTATTAATATTCAGAATATTGCCTTAGAATTCAAAAGAAATTATTATACTCTCTAAATTTTAATTTTTTATTTTTATTCAATATTAATTATTATTATTAATATTCATTCTCTGGAGTATCATGTAATAAAAGAGAGCAGACGGACAATTACCTTACGAGAACGAAGGAAGTAAAAGGAGTCTCCAACAAAAAAAATCTTTTAATAAATTTTCTTCAAATAAACCTTTGTATAAATTGTTAATGAAAAAGAATTTTGCTTCTATATTTTATTACTAATTATTCTAAAAAAGAATTCTAGGTAAAAATCAGGAGAATCGCGTTCTCATAAAAAGTTACCGTTCGGGAAATTTCATTTTTACCTATTTATATATTATATAAAGAGTTTAATTAAATAAAAAAGAAATTAACAATTAGTAAAAAACATATTTATTTACAAAATACAAACATCAACAACCTGATTTGATCGCAATCTGGGATACCTTCTCTAAAAATTCAAAACGAGAAGTGAAAAAATTCGAAAAATCTGGGATATCCTGAAATTAAAAAATTAATAATCTACGTAAAGAAATTTATTTCAAATCACTCACCCGAGATAGGAATTGAGAAATTCCGTTTTAAAAATAGAACGGAATTTCTTGTTTTAATCGATAATTTTTAATAAGTTTGAATTCTGGGATTTTAAGAGGAAGGGATACAAATCTCCAGATTTCGATCACATTTTCGGTTAAAGAAATATTATTAGGACCCTTTACATATGCCATTTGACCTATACATATGTCATCACTCTTCTGAAATAAATAAATTAAACTAAAATCTCCACGAAATTGATGGAATTCTTCGTAAAGCTTACATCGTCTCACAACCCAATATATTCGGTCTTAATATATATATATATATATATATATATTGACATTGAGTAAATTTTCATCAACCTTATTACTATAAAATAACTTCAAACACGGGTTTCAATTCAATCTAAAATTTGCTCAATTATTTTATTGCAGCCAAATAATAATAAAATCCTGGACGTGGAAAGATTCAGACGGGACTTAACTCATTATCATAATGAGGCCCTAAAACAGAGCCAGAGAGCTGAATCGATGATCCGAAGATGTCGTCGGATGGAGGAGACATGGACTCGGCCGGAGCAGGCGACCAAATTGAAACAACAAAATGAATTACTAAGAAACCAACACACGGAGATGAGGGCGAAACTCGACAAGTTAAAGAAGGAAAATCATCAACTAAAGTTGAAGGAAACGATCAGAGCAGAGATCGGACATCATCTCAGCACAGTTTCAAACCTTGATCCGAGTGTCGCCTGGCCCATTTCATGTTTCACTCCAACTAATTCCCAAAGAAATCGTGAGACACAATCAAAACCAAATCACAAAAAGTGTCACTCCAGCAAAACGGAAAGGGAAAGAAGACGCAGATTGAAGAACGCTCGTCTACTGGGGCAGATAAAGAAATTTGAACCTTCAGCTCCTGACAATCTCTAATAATCTTGATTCAATTTTTAAAATAATCAATAAAATGTTTTGGGATTTGAGTCGATGTTCGCTTTATAATCATCTAAAATATTCTATTAACAACACCTGGTCAAGAGATCGATATTATTTTAATTAAATTAGTGACAGAGGGACCCATAATTAAAATGATCGTGAATGCCTTCTATGGTAGCTCGTGAACCCAAAGGTTTTCTAGGGTATTAGCAGTCATGGTAATATGGCTCACTTTTTACTAGAAACCGCCCATTGGAATACATTTCCAACGTCGTTTTGACGGGTATCCAATGGTTATATCTCTTGTGTGCGCATCTGGTGGGAGTCCCTTGCAAGTCGCCACGAAAATCCTATATCTTTTACCCATCAGGTGCCCAGTAACAGTATGCTTGCTTTCCTGCGTTTACTACAGTTACCAAAGCTCACAAATTCTAATCTCAATCCTTACCCCAATTGAATTAGACATATAAACTTATAATTCTGATTTTATTATGTCATTTATCAAATTAAATACGCCTTCAGTCGTTCATTCAACTTTTCTTTTACCTATATTTTATCTATAGTCTTACCATTGAAAAATAGAATTATCGGCAGGATTTAAGAAAAACTTTTTTATTTAAACACAAAATGAAGTTGCCACTTATCTGTTGCGCTCTTCCCGTATTTTACCACTCAAACTGTTCCCTCCGACCTTACCATACAGACGCCAAGTTTATGCGACAGCGTCCTAAATTCTCGATCAATACGAGATTTGACGGTCCCCCAGACAACTGAAGGGTGCAAGTCTCGTGCAATCACACGAACACGCTTAAAATTGAACTGAGTCACGGAGTATAGATCGACCGCTTGCACGCATTAATGTATAAAAATATATAAGTATAATTTACTGGGACCTGCCAGTGGATATAAAAATATCCACGGTCACCCAGAATTAAATTAAAATTTATTGAACAAGCATAAAACTATTTAATTATATTAACCAAGTACATTTACTTACAAATCAGATGAATAAAATTGACGTAAACAACATTAATTACAATTTCTGAAAAATTGGTTTAGTTAAAATTATGAATATAACTGCTGTTTATATAGTTGTTTGCAGTGAATGTTTATCTGACACCAACTATATTGATAATTTCTAATCGACAATAATTATTTTGTTTTAATTCACACAATTTTTACATTTTTGTTTAAATTGTGGCTTATAACAAATCACTTATTTAGACAATATACAGGTATACACATTTCACACACCTACAACAAATTCTGTCAAGTCTACGTGATAGTAACCTCATCATAAACCTGGAAAAATGCGAATTCTTTGCACAGAGGTCAAATTTCTGGGGCATTTAATATTATCGCAAGGTGTTACACAATTATCTGAAAACTCCTAATAATAAACGATATAAAAAATCTGAAGTAATATGGACTACCGAAACTGTTAAAGCATTTAATAAAGTGAAAAATAAGTTCTTACAAATTATTTCGTTAAAATTTCCCAATTCTAACTTCGTACTTCAAATAAATACCGACGCATCTTATTACACTTTAAGCGCAGTATTCGATCAAATGTCAGGAAATAAGCTAAAACCACTGTAATTCTTCTCAGAGAAACTTTGATACAGAACTTCATGCCATTCACGAAGCCGTTAGACACTTCTATTACATCTTAGAAGGACGGCACTTAACAATGTTTTTTGATCATAAGTCCTTTTACTAATCTAAATTTTCCATCACCCAGACAACACAGACAGATCACTTTCCTACCATAGTACAACTTCGACCTTCATCACTTTCCAGGTTAAGATACTGTCTTGTCTGATATGTTTTCACGATCTGGTATATCTGCAATTTCTAAATGCTCACTATTTCCAGAAATAATATCATCAACATCCATACATTCCGAGAAAGACCTAACATAATTCTGTGAAAAAGCGAATCTTTTAGATAATATATATTATGATATTTCGATAGCAGGATGTTTTCGTCTCATTCTTCCTTCCGATCACAGGAATAAAGCTTTTTATTAAATTCATGATATTCATCATATCAGTGTACATACCACTTAAGAACTTCTTCATACAAAATACATTAGGAAAGACGTCAACGCCAACAACATAAAATTACTATACACATAAAACCTCTGATAATCAGATCTCCAACTGGCAATCCTTTCAAAATTCCTAATGTTGACTTAGTGGGCCCTATTCCACTATCAAAGGGAAATAACTACATTTTTCATTGATAGGCCACGTAAGTATTTCTGCCGACAACACCGCGGCTCATTTAATATCTACTTAATTTTCCCGTTACGGGATACCAATCACATAATCACAAACCAAGGCAAATAATTCAAAAGCGATGTTTCCGTTTTTTTTCACAAAATTTGGATTCAAACAGATACACATGAAAAGTTATCAACCCTAGACAAATGGCATAATAGAACGTTTTCATCGCTCCTTATAACTTTTTTTTAAATCAATCACTTCAAATTTATCAAATTCACTGCTCATTGTTCTACTCAGTTTTGGCCAACACATTACACTCCGGAACTGGTACTTCACCTGCCAAATTATTATTCAGGATAGCGCATTCCTGGGCGAGTTTTTTTCTAGCGTTACCGATATCTAATTTGAAACCTTAGACTCCGCTTCAAAACATTTTCTACAGGCAGATACAAACCCTTTAATTAAACGGAAGAAAAATATTAGAGAAAGAGGTAGAAATTATTTTGAGTAATTAAAACAAATTATCATGTTACATTAAAATTACAACAAAGTAATAAAATACTACAGTGAATTGTATCAAAATTATAAAATCTAACAGCAAATTGCAACATAAAACTTAGATATTATAACAAATTAATAAATTATTTCAAATAGCAACAAACCAACATATTTTAGTCATTTGCATTAAAATCATTAAATATTGCAACAAAATAGTTATAGAATTATAGGGACTTGCAAAAAATAATAGACTTTTCAGGTAAACAGACATTAAATTATATCAGAGTTATGAAATCTTTTGTCAAGTTATAACAAAGTTATCAAATATTACAGCGAATTTCAGCAAAACACTTAAATATTATAAAAAATTATTAAATTACAATTATTGTTTAGATTTTTTTTAATTAACTGTTTTCCTTCATTTAAAATTATTTAAATAATATCACATAATAAATGATCAGCAATATAAATCATAAAGGGAGATGTTTAGTGTAACATGTGAGTTTTCCATTTGGATTGAAGCAGCAAATATGCGATTATATCTGTAAGTCTGGTAAGTGTCGGATAATAGGTTGTAAGGAACCCCTCGAGTTCAAAAGATTTACCGTTAAAAGTTTTAACCTAGAAATACAATGAATTACAGTAACCAAAAGCATTGGTTTCCTTGTCAGTTTATTAAAATTATTCGAGAAAATTGATTGTGTTTATGAACCTGAAATATTTCCGGCTTTAAGATACATGCGTCAACATATTTTCAAGTGTTAAAGTAGTTTACTAGGAATAAAAATGTCAATTATCATGGCTTTAGGAATCAGATTATCCGTAAAATAAAATCAATAATCGAAGAATTTTTGGACTTTTCATTAATCCTCTATTGCAAAGACATAATTACGACTGAGTCATTTTTTAACACTTGGTTATTTCCGATTGGCTGCACACACTCTTTAACTTGTATAAATTACAGTAGGTAAAGTGTGCTACCTGGCCCACTTTTAACCCCCATCTTGCTTTACTACAAACTAAAATATTTTCTAAATACACGACAATTACAACAACCACAACACATAGAGGTATACATTTATTAATTCAATGAACAGTCGAAAAGCTATTAAGTGCGGTGTTGAATGAGTTGTTAAATGAGTTGTTAGTAGAGATTATTCTAGTAGTGTACAATGAGGACTGTGTCCCATGGATATTTGGCTTGAAAATTCCGAGAACCTCCTCTCCCCTTTAAATTTTAAAATTATTTGTTTTAATAAAGTGAATTTTTTTATTTAATTTTTGTTTAAATGAATTAAATTTTTTTTTTTTTTTTTCAAATTTTTTGAAAAATTTATATTCTCGATTAAAAAGCCCAAATATTTTTCCTCGATAAAAAATCTAAATTTAAAATTGACTCAAATCGCCTATGATTGGTCACACTATAGTGTGAGGAGTAATTTTCTCTATAAAAAATGGCTCAAATCGCCAAGCGATTTAAAAGTTTAAAAATATTTCCTAAGTATTTTTTCACACTTAAAAAGCTTAAAAATAAAAATAGGCTTAAATCGCCTACCGAATAAAAAGCTAAAAATAAATCATCGATTAAAAAGTCAAAAAACAATGAGGGCTATGTCCATTGGATAAATGGCTTAACAAATTGCCTTGGAATAAATGACAAAAAACATTGCTCCGTGGATAAATGACTTGAAGATTTATCTTGGGATATTTGGACTAACAAAATACATGAAGGTTATGTCCAGTGAATAAATGATTGAACACATATCTTGGGATATTTGGATTAAAAGTACAATAAAAAAGCCTAAGTATTTTTACCAATAAAATCAATTTTCTTTAAAGTATTATAAATATAATGCTCAACATTTCTACTATAAATTCCAAACAATTTTATTCTATCGACAAATAAAAAACTTTAAAATTGACTAAAATGAATTAAAATCTAAGTTTTCCACAAAAATCAATAAATTACAGATTTTCATTATAATTTTAAGGTTTACATATGAGAAATATGATCCGAATGATGGATTTTTAAAGGAATTTTTTGGTTGAATTTTGGACGATATATCTGAAAACAATGAATATAGTTGGTAGAAATATTTAAAGGAAAAAGAATTGTTTAAATTTAACCTTAAAAAATTTAACTTTATTTAATTTACATTAGTTTACTTGATTTTACTTTAATTTATTTAAAATACTTTGATATACTATTTATCTTTTCCAAAAGGATATTTATCGAAAATAATTAATAATTAAGTATAAATAAAAATAATATGTAAATTATTCGAAGAAAAAAAAATTCTTTTTCATATTCAAAAAAGCGCGAGTTATCAAACATGAAGTAGGATTAAGTTTCCAGTATCTTTGAAAACCATTAATAACTTGTTCAAATAAAAATTTCACAACTAATGATAAATTTTTATGAACGTGTTTTAAATTTAAAAAAAAATATTCAAAGACAATATTTGCATATAGAAAATACTGAATTTTTATAAAATTTACATGTGTTATTAAAAGAGACCATATCTCTTATTCAAACTAAAAATTATAGAGATCATATTTATCTTTAGAAAACATTTTATTGAAATTGACATTTGAGATTTCAATTCAAAAATATCATAATTTTCTTAGCAATTTTATCAAAAATAAATTTTTATGATTTTATTATAGAAAAAGTTTAACTTATTAGAAAACCAGTTTTATTTTTACAATGAAAAAATTATTCTTAATTTTCAATAAAGTTTGAAACGTTAGGCTTTTTAATCTTAGTATATTTTATCGATGATTAATTTCTAGGCTTTTTAAACGGTATGTGGCTTAGAACAATTTTTATTTTTAGGATTTTTCAAAAATGATAACAATAATTATAATAATATTAATAATAAAAATAAAAATAAAATAATTAATTATAATAAAATATAAGTATAAAGCGGTGAGTCCTTAGTAGCATCATAAATTAATTTAATATATCATGTTTACTTAGCTTATGTTTACTTAACTTCCTCTTATAATTTGTAAAACCTTCATAGTACGGCAATACTAACATTTATTTTATTATTTAACATGTATAAAAAAACTCATTGTAAAATTATACTAAAAATTTAACTTAAAACTCATGCTAAAAATTCTATTTAAAAATCATGTTAAAAATTTCATATTTAAAAATCTAATATAAAAATTTCTTTGAAAAATTATAAAATTTACTTTATAATTTTACTTTAAAAAATTATATTTTAAATTATATATTAAAAATTATACTAAAAATTTCATCTTTAAAAATTATATATCAAAAATTCATAGATAAAATTATACTAAAAATTTCATCTTTAAAAATCGTATATATAAAAAATTCATAGATAAAATTATACTAAAAATTTCATCTTTAAAAATCATATATATAAAATTATAGTTTAAACTCTATTTTAAAATTAATCTTAAAAAAAATTGAACTTAATAATTACATATAAAATTAAAAATATTTTACATTAAAATTTATAAATCGAGTCAAAAATTAATTATATAAAAAAAACATAAAAATTTAAAATATAAAATTTCAAAAATAATCGCGCCAAAAATTCGAAAAAAATTTATCAAAAAAATGTGTACACACAAAAATTAATTATCTTGATTACATAATTATGTAATCAAGATACACAGTGATTAATTGCGTAATTACGTAATTTAATCTCTTAAATCCCCCTACTTATTATGAAATGGTGTGTGGGCGCAGAAAGCCACTAACTACCTACTCCATGGTGTATGGAAAGGTAGTGTAAATGGGAGTTATCATCATGCAGAACATCAAACAAGTGTAAGGTTTTAAAAAATAGACACAAAATAAAAGTAAAATCACAAAACTCAGGTGTAATCAATAACTTATAAATAATTAAAACGTTTTTGATAAAATTTAAAACATTGTAAGAAAAAACTAAAATAAAGCAATTTATAGTAAAATAATTTTATTATAAATAATATTTTGTTTAAATTCATCAGTTAACCTTAATCAGCTGACGATATTTACTCAACCGTGGCTCGTAAATTTTATCTCAATCAACAAACATTTTACAAATTCATCTAATAATGAGGTTAGAAATGGTTTGAATTTACACATTTTCTTTGATCCGATCATTCAGTGAACTAGACGAATTTCTAGCCGGAGCCATCAACGGTAACATTGCCAATATTATTCAGTTTCTGGATGAAATCTACGGCTACCAGCAACCAAAGGTAATAAATTCTTTTCTTGCTATTCCTTTGGTGTTTGTTTAATTTTAACAATCGCATGCTCTGCGTTGCGTAAATAATGCGGAATTTTTCTTTGACTAACATGGTCATTCTATCTGAACCAATAGCAGTCACGTGATCTGCGATCAATTGTGATCAGGTTCACCAAGATCAATAGCAAATGCATTAGTGCATCCAAGTTATCGTAAATGCGATCATTAGTGCCAGCTAAACAATTAATCTTTTCAAAGATTTAATGTTTGTTTAAATAGATAATTATTTCATTGCTATCAGATTTCTATCATTCAAACTTTGCAAGTAAAATAATTTCTCATTCACTTTTCGAATTCATCTACTTTTATTAGCGCGCATCCAAAATTTGCTTTTAAATCCGACTGCGTTAAACCTCTTTAATAAATAATACGCATGGAAGTCACCATGAGATCATAAAGGGAAAAATAGATGAAAACATAATACAAAAGTTTCATTAAGGTAGGAAAGGTGGGATGGATCAGATTAAAATAATTTTAGTCAAGTACTGTTGATGATCTGGCACAAGGCACTATTAGAGCTGTATAACCACCGAGCCGATTGAATAGAATGAAGGAACAAAGTTTTGTTTTACAGTGAAATTTCAGAAAAATTAATTAAACTATAAAATTTTGGAGAGTTTGAAGCAATATAATTTTGACATCGGTAGAAGAAAAAGCAGAGAAAGGAATCGAATAGACTTATTGACCTTTTGAAGAATACCCTTAAACTATATTTCTTCGGCTATTCCTCAATGAAGCACGTATTAGGTCATCAGAGAAAGAGTTGGAAAGCTCCAATGATGTTATTTGTCGTATTCCGAGTTAATAGGTTCACATAAACATATGTGCAAGGTGGCTGAGACTAATGAAACAGAAGAAACTCATTGTTAATGAAATAGAAGCATATAAACAGATATTCAATAAAAACAGTTTATCACTTTTAAAAGATCCGATGCTCATGTGTATCAACGTTTTTTCAACAATGAATTTTAATTTTGCTAATTCTTTACAATTGCACTTTAATCTGTTGCGTCTTTTGAACAATTTTCCAATATTTGTGGCATTTATGACTGCTCTCTCAGATAGAGGCAATCAAATATTTAAACATGATAAAACCCCCCAAAATCAAATCTCAGCTTATAAAAGATTTTATTTCTTTGATCACTCAAAAGTAAATGTTAGAACAAAGATGAAGGAATGTAGAGAAATAATGATCAAGTAAAATAGTTCTGGTTTATGCCATGCATGTCTATGAGAGGAAAAGGATACGCATACTTCGTTTTATTAGGCGTAAAGTATAATCAGAGTTCTCGGTAGCCATCAGTTCCTTACATATCAAATAGTAAATATCTTCTCATTTGTAATTTTACGGTTTTACCTTTGAAAATAGACGAATCTTACCAACCTCTAATGAGAGCCTAAAATATTATTTATGGGATCTATCTAGTTCCATTGTATTATTTATGGCATTTTCTGCTGGCCGTTTGAGAATTCAACTGAAACTTGAATCAAAAATGTAGAAAATTTGTTGGCAAAATATGATCCAGTGCTGAAAGCACATATTATCAGAATCAAGAAATAAATTTACTTTACCTTTTATGTCACCTACGATCCAGAACGGGTTTATAAGTTTTTGAGGAAATAAAATAAGAATCAAAATTGTAGAACAAGTTAAACAAGACAAATACAACACTCCTGACATTTCTCAAAGAAATCAGAAAAGTTTTTATGAGCCAAGTTGTAACGTAATGACGGCAGAGAAAGGGTGATGATGATGGAATCGTTTATCTATTTTATCGAGACGAAAGGAAAACACCGCCGAGAATATTTTGACATTGACTTTTAGGGGAATTGAAAAATTACGGATTTGATATTTAACCTTGTAGAGGACAACCTATAACAATACTGCTGTAATGACTGGAAAATATGCTGGTTTTCAAAGACGGATAAAAGAAAATAAATCGCCCGGCCTGCATATAGCTTAGGTCGCTATCGATTCTGTAACATTTCTGGAGTAATGTACTGTTTTTTCATATTTTCTTTCATATTCCCTCATCGGTGGGAAATTCGGATTTCGGCGATTTTCCAAATCTTCAGGGGTGTAGTGGAAACTCGATGGAATTCAAAGACTAAAGCTGTCAGTGTCATAAAGAAAATCTCAAAGATTTTGAAATTTTTAGAAGATTTGACTATCGAAAATGAAAATATAGGCACCACTTTTGTCACTGGGGTACCGCTAAGTGCATTGTTATCACTTTCATCTTTATGTCTATGGGAATTAATTCTTGAAGAAATTGACGAAATACTGGTTTACCTTCAAACTAAAGGGATAAACGTACAACATTAAAGACTTCAATGGTATTTAAATTGAAAATAGGGACAAATCATATATGCAAAGAAATTTGTAGTGGTTTAGGAATTGTAAAGGAGCGTCAGTGTCAATAACAAAAGAAACAAATGTTTGACGAGGGATCACATGATGATGAGGTACCATATGAAAATGAGTCGCGAAAAGAACTGCTTTTTTCTAGATAGAGTGATTCAGTTGGTTGTTAAATTTCATATTTATTTCTTGAAAAATATGAATTCCTTGTTTGGTTGAATCTTTTAAGCGAAGATTGCGATTATCAGTTAAAGGAGATTGTGATAATAGTGATAAGGAAGAGTTACTTGGTGAACGAAGAAGCTATGCGAGACATATTGGACGTATTGGAGGATTGCCTCGGGCTGCCACAATTCCACAGTTACACCGCTGTATGTTCATTTATTTTTGAAGTAAAAAAATTAAAATTTTAAAACAAGTCTCTTTTTTATTATTGAATAACCCAAATCCAACATGTCAGATTTTTAAAAAATAGTATAATAATAATAATAATAATAATAATAATAATAATAATAATAATAATAATAATAATAATAATAATAA
This sequence comes from Schmidtea mediterranea, assembly GCA_022537955.1. NCBI lineage: Eukaryota > Metazoa > Platyhelminthes > Tricladida > Dugesiidae > Schmidtea > Schmidtea mediterranea. Next base: position 75,027,056 of record CM039681.1, read on the forward strand.
TAATAATAATAATAATAATAATAATAATAATAATAATAATGACGAAAATAAATAAAATAATTTTCAATAACTATGTTTTGATTTGTTCTTATTTTGAATATAAATATGAAGTGAGAACAATAAGTTCATTAAATATCAAAACGTTTATACGCTGATATATAATTTGCTAAAATTTTCATTTCAAATTGATTATTTTATTCACTAAATTAAAAATAATATTAAAAATAAAATAAAATAATTTTTATAAATATAACAATTTATAAACATTTAATTAAACAATTAAAACACACAAAAATATTTATTACAATTTTTATATGTAGAAATTGCCATTGCTAAATATATTTTCAATTGCATCAAGGTGTTTTGTTGAACCTTTTATTGTATTTAATAAAAAGAAATCCTCTTTATATTTTCTGTCCAGTGATATCTGGTTATATTTTAAACTAATAATTTGGAACATTTTGACTTTATACAAGTGTCCAATAAGTACCTAGAACAGGTGCTAAAGGAAATAGTCAGAAACTTTAAATTTTAACATAAAAATATCGAGGTTTGTTATTCAATATAAGACCCTTAGTGATCCATAAACTTTCTCTAAGTCTTTCAAGAAATGCTTCACTACTTGATGTCATTCGGTAGCATGGGATAATTTTCTCCCCTAAGCCTTTCTTTACATCGTTGAAGATTGTAATTCACAACATCGTTCAAACATTTTCAAAGATTTATGTTGTCAAGGAGAGTCCGTACATGGATGACATGATGTTTTAAGCGGCGTATGTGAATGTGATTATAAACATGCTATTGTAGTTTAAATTAATGTGAAGACCCTTTATATAGAATTTCATAAGATAAAATCTTTTTATTCCAAGATTTTGATATTACGTATAATTTTCAATGAGATCTTTTGTTAAATATTTCAATCCATCGGACTCACGATTTTCCCCAGAAACATGTAATGAAGGTAAGATATCTTGCACGGTAATGTTTTTTCTGGAATTACATATTTGTCTAAGGAATTACCATTTCATTCAAATATTTAGATTATCCTCATGGAAACGACTACCCAGACTGATAATCACAACAAATTCGTAATTTAATACATCATTTGGAATATTTACACATTTTTCAGCTTTGCAAGATCTGTTTAGAAAGGGACATTTGCAAGGTTTTTGACTGTGGCCACACGTGTTGTCAACAATGCTTCAATGCTATGACGATGACCTATGAATGTCGGTGCCACATCTGTGATGCAGAAATTACTGCCCCAAAACCTCTTATAATTTGAAATAGGGATTTATTGCAAGATGCGCATTCGGTTCCTCGGTGTTTTCATCATTGAATGTTTTTAATTATTTATTTTGCATTCTCAAATTAATAAGCATTATATTAATGATAATACTTAGATGGATGGTCACTCTTTGATATATCAATAGTATATGTATTCAGTTCCACTGTGACTACACTGAACCCTTCCAGCTTTTTATGGAGCAACAAACTTTAATATTGAAATTCCAGAAAATAAACTTTAATATCAAAGATCGCTATTGTCTCTCCAATAGCCACAAGGGATTCGCACTTTAACTTTTAGAAAGTTCTGATTGTAATTTTACACTTCTTTTTCCACCCACCATTTTTCTCATAGTATCATATCTGGTAAAGTATTCCTGAAAGTTATACCTAATCAAAAATATTGACTAGAAAGACAATATTTCATACAAAAACTCATCACATCTATGAATGATAACCGAGATCCTTACACTTTGTATGATTTAATAGCAATATTGAACCTACCTTTAGATAATGTCAATTAAACAAGGTTTAAATATATAAGTTCTGTTGAGAAAATGCGTTATTTCTATCGGAAATGTGAGATTTGGAGTGCTGCAAACTGTCCAACCATGTCTTTATTATATCGAGCCAGATAAATACAAATATAATGAATTTAAAATATTGAAATTACACCAATGACTCAAATTTTATACATGCATATGCCGTTAGTAGAGTGCAGATGTAGAAATATTGTATTGAAAAGTGTATTAATTGTGTTGAAATTGAAGTTATGTGTTGGGTATTATTGATTTCGTTGCAATGTAAGAGCGCAAGGAGTTATAGAACAAAAATGACTTGTATTAAATAAATCTATCAATATAGTAAAATCATAAGGTTTATTGATGATTTCGAAGCTGAATAATCTATCTTACAGTCCTATATAATACCAATTAATTACTTTATTATGTGTATTTCTCATGATAATCTAATCCAGTGGTTCCCAACCTTTTTAAGATGTTGTAACGGTATGTAGTAGACAATATAATCGCGTACCTGTAAATAAATATTTTTGAAAAAACGAGTCCTAAAAAAGTGGCGTAGTCCTAAAAGAAATGTGGCAGGACACTTACGGCAAACAAAAAAACCTACTAAAGTTCAAAATCGTGAAACATTTATTTGAGATATTTATTTGCATAATATATAATTTAATCGCTAATGTGAGAAAAGTTTTTTTAGTTTGTTATAAAAACGCAGGAAATAAAAAGAGGCACGAAAAATTGAAAACGAAATATAAACATCATAGTTATTAAAGTACACAAAATTAAATTAAAATTTTTAAAATCGGGAACAATTTTTGAACGATTAAAATGTTTTCGGGAAAACAATATAAAAGAGAGCTGTTAACGAGAGAATTTTACTGGTTGGTCAAAGAAAAGTATCCGAAAAGATTTTTTTGAAGCTAAATGAGTGAAGATCAGTAAAGCAAAAGCTATAAACTTCGAGTATAAATTTAAATCAACTTAACGTAAGTATACCTTTTGGTATACCTGCCTAAACGTTAAAAAATTAATTCATTAAAGAATATGTTAGAAATCAATAAACGTATTGTGTTGGGTTTTGGTTATTTAATTAAAATTAAATTCAACCAATAAAATCAATATAAAATACAAAAATATATAAATTTTTCTCCTAATTTTTAAATAAATAAGTAATGATTGAAATAACTCGAAAAAAGCTGTGCCGAAAATTCTTGAATATCTTAAATAAATCTGATTCATAGTCAAATTTTGTAGAAAATATTAAGTCACTTATTAAGAAATCAGAAGTGAAAAACAAAAAAAGTCCTTATATAAATGTTATAAATATTATTGTTTTAATAAAAACTAAGTAAAATCAAGTTTAAGATTTATTGATTAATACAAGTTCAGTCTTCATCTCAACAATAGTTTATCATTATGTTTTCTACAACATGATTAGTACAATATTATAAATCATTACATTCATGTTGTTTATTGTCTTCTTGTTTTGGCTCATTTACAGTTTCATCAACAGTAGAGTAAACAAATTTTTGTCAGCGATTCATCATTTTCATTGATTTCCAAATCTTCATCAAAACCATAGGAACCCTATTCTTTACCCAATGTTTCTGAAACCATCTTTATTTCTAAAATTTTCGTACCCATTATTTCCTCAAATTTATCGAAGAAAAACTTGATTAATTATTCAATATTTTACTTTTTCTCAACATCGTTATTACTAATTTTAAACCAAAATTATAACTGTGTTTATAGCATGCCTTTGTAAAAGTTTTCATTCGTATTGTACATAATTTACCTATCTGCTACAATGTTTTTATTGTAATATCATACTATAGTTTCTATTATTATTATTATTATTATTATTATTATTATTATTATTATTATTATTATTATTATTATTATTATTATTATTATTATTATTATTATTATTATTATTATTATTATTATTATTATTATTATTATTATTATTATTATTATTATTATTATTATTATTATTATTATTATTATTATTATTATTATTATTATAGATTTTTTACACATTCATTAAATTATGACTGTTAAAAAACACATTTATTGATTTTTTCAGATTTATTTTTACGGTTGAGCAAGTTTTAAAACAAACTATATTTTGTGATCGTAAATAAATTTTGATTGAGTGTTGTTCATTTTATTTTTAGGGATAGGAAATATTTACTGGGCGGTCGGCAAGAAAAAATACAATCACGGTGAAGTCAAGGAATTACGTGGGATTATATTTAAGTGAGCAACTGTTCACCGTATTACCCAAAAATATAAAAATAAAACATTAAGTCATGTCATTTAAGGAAAACGAAAAACTTTTTTATGAGAGTTTTTTATTTATAAAGGCTCGTAAATAATCTTCGTATTTTTAAATGAATACCACTGACAGTCTTTATCAGTTTGTAGGTCGTTGAAAGAAAGACTTATGCTTTCGATTGGGTAATGTCGTTCGATTTTAATATTAACAACCGTTTATCTAACTAATACATCTTGTTGCGGAAACAACCAAAACGTAAGGACCGTTTGACTAGGTTTTAAACTTATTTTAGAAGGTTTTCTCCCTTTTGTCACCTACAGGTTTCTGTTCAAGCTAAGCTTCCTTTGGGCCATCTGTATTATTTTGCAACCCAGTCAAGCTTTCACCTGACAATATCTTCAAAGCAGTTCAATGGTTTATAAAATATGGCTATTTTACCACTAAAACAACTGGTCTCCAAAGTTTCTCTTTATACAACATTTTTTTAAAATTTACAACGAAAGTGTTGAGGTTTATATAAAATGAAAGAAATATAGTAAGGGCACGGAAAGCCAAAATGAACAAAACTGGGGGAAATAATTAAAGTACAAAATTAATTTAAATTTATAAATATTGTAAAATTAATATTGATTGAGGGAAACGGATATGGTTGAACGCCAAAACTAAAAACAAAATCATATATTATAATAAAAATTTAGAGTCGAGCGGTGCGGAAACCCTGCTAGGTCAATAAAGCAAACTATTTGATTCAAGATAAATTACCCTAAAGCTGGCTTACCAAATTGAGTATTTGGAGAGTAATTACTCCAGATTTCGAAGACAATTAGACCTAGATTTCGAGAATAATTGTTGGACATTCAAAGATAACTGTACGCAATTACATTTTTTTCGAAAAAACTATATAAAAAGAGAGCTAAAACGAGAGGAATTGCTAGATTGGTCAAATAGAAGTATATAAAAAAGAATTATTTAAAGCAAATAAAAAAGGAAGCGAGTGGAGGTCAGTGAAGCAAAAGAAATAAACTTTGAATATAAATTTAACTAAAATTAACGTTCCAGATTAAGCGATCAACCATTGGGCTATGCATCTTAATGTTAATTGAATCAATTTCTGAAAGAAAAGTGCAAATCGTGTGACAAATTGTGGCTTTGTGTTGAAAATCAATTAACGCAGTGGTTTCCAACCTGTGGGCGCGATCCCAGGGGGCGCGAGACTGTTGCAAGGTGGGCATGCAGATTTTTCCAAAATATCATTTTCGAATACAAACCAAAAAAGTCGAATAGGTGTCAAAAAAATGAATCAGCAGTATACGTAATCCACAATCCTCGCCGCGAATTTTTCGGGTACAAATGCTAAAACATCCCATCCATACTCTTCTTGGAACGAAATATCTCGCTTTCGCTTTTGGAGCCGAGCACCGGTGGGGCGTGGAATCAAAAGATAAGCACTCGCAACATCCCGGGTATTCTCGTGCTTACTCGCGCCAAACTTCAGTAAATAGAAACATCTGATTGTTTCTGTTTTATATGAACAGAATTAGTTCGTTAGTAGTGCTTGCGATAACCACGTTGATATATAGAATGAAACACTTCGCTTTGGTAACTTCAAAATAAATTTTTTTAAAGGGAGGCGCACAAAATTTTTTTTAAAAGGGGGGCGCCGGTACAAAAAGGTTGGAAACCACTGAATTAACGTGTTCTGTGTTGGCTTTTGATTATTTTATTTATTAAAAGGAACATGGGGAGTTAGAGATTTATCGAATGGCTAAATAATAACCCAACAAAAGTATGAAAAGTATTAGTGAAACATATGACACTTTTGAGATAGATTACTCGATTTTACTTTATTCCGAGTCACAGTTAAAAATTTGAATGTTTGTTTATGAAAAAAATGACAAAAACTGCCTTTGATAAAATGGTCCAAAAAATAATTTATGTTAGAAAATATTTGGCAATTAAGGTGTAATGAATAATGCCTTGGGCGAATGAAATGAAATAAGAGGTAAAAACGGTTTTAACTTCATTTTTTCCTATAAAGTTAACTTAATTCCATTCTGGCTCTATTTGGAGTAAGACAAGCAAGTAAGGTATCTCTTTCAACATGAAAGAGATTTTTATAATAAAAAGTAAGCTGAAGTCAGTTAAGATGAGGGATAAAATCTGTGATATCCCAAAACCAGGTTATTGAAGCCCATCAAAGGTACTGCTATAAGATTCATATTCAGAATAACTACCTAGTGACATAAGACACAATCTATCTATAAAACTAATAAAATTAAGAAAATGGGTTAACTGGCACCCAAGACTCCACGAATTCTAAATGAAAATGTATCAAAATAATAAATGATTGCTAGAACAATTGACAATAAGTTTAAATGAGACCTGTTAACGACAGTAAATGTTTATTGAGAGTCAACATGAGTGAACAAAATGTGTACTTATGAATCATATTTTATTAGCATTCTCATTGCCAAGCCGGTAAATATCAGATTTTATTTTCAATATCGAAGCGTGGGCTGTTAGAATGTTTGTGGCAGAACAAATTCGTTTCAACCTGAACTGATTCCATTAATATGTTTGTTTTGTATGTGATAGATTTTCAGAACTTGCAGATGGCATTATATAAATGTTCAACGCATCAATTTGGTCATGTAATTTGTTGTATGACCGAGCACGGGTGACGGAATATCTCTGGGATTCATTGGAGATGGAAAATGATGAAAAAAATATTGTATTATAAAGTCAAGACCTTGCATGGGTACGACCTTCATCTGATAAATTTGTCAGCAACCTCCAGCTGAGTACAATGAGGGGTGTTGATTGCATGGTTTGAACTAGAAAATCTAAAAATAAAGAATTTTAGTCACTTAATAACTTTCACATGAAGTTTATCGAGCATGTCTGCATTGAGAAGTCTGATGTTGCGAGTGTGACAGAACTTCACAAGCTAGCGCCATTGTCATTCCATGTTAGTAATGTGATAGATAATTTAATTAGTATTTCAAGAGTTTACCATGGATAACTGAAGATCAACCAAAGGGTATTTTTTTCACCAGTTTTTTACATGATACAATTTATTCCTTTTCAATTATACCGTAAATCGGGTGTTTCAAACTAACAGAAAATAAACTAAAGCAAAGAATACCTTCCGTGGGAAATAGGAAGTACAGGCATACCTCGCTTAGCGATCATATTGCGTTCCTGAAAATTGAGCGTTAACAGAAACAGCATTAAAAGAGGTGATATTTACACTAAAATATGAGGTTACGTCCCTAACCAATTTTTTTTGGAACTTTGAAGTCACAAAAAAAAATTGACATATTTTTATTTTGAAAAATAACTTATACTTCATTTAAAAATTAGAAAATAAACTAGAATTTAATATAACAAAACAATTTCAATAAAAACAACAAAATGTATTAATACATGGCACAAAATATTCATATTTAACTAATTTTTTTAAAAAAATGTGTCTGTTTCGGCAAATTAAAAATTAATACATAGCACAAAATATTCATATTTAACTAATTTTTTTAAAAAAATGTGTCTGTTTCGGCAAATTAAAATGTAATTTAATTTAATTGTAAAAATTACTTTGTTAATTTGAACTTTGTTTTGTTGAATCAGTTTTTTGATTGTTGAGAAGTTCTTTCGAATTTTTTGTAAAACTTTTTAATATGAATAAATTTTTGGATTTGAACTTATTGGATGGAATTAATGATCAACTATTAAAGATAATATTTGGAAATATTGGCCAATGTATTAGTTGTCATATTATACGATATTTTCGTTGTCAAACCAACCCATATGCGTTTATCAAATGTATTTACCAAGCTTCTACAAGTTTATCTTCATCGACAATGGATGGAATTTATATGTGGAACGATCAAATTAAAGTTAACTGGCCAGTGGAGCTAGTACGATACATCTGTTAAAATTGACTATAGTGATTCAGTAAAAACATTTGTTGGGGACATTGGCTTTGATATAGGTGAACCGATGCTGAAACAAGGATTTAGTCAATTTGGGCAATTGATCAATGTAAAAGTCGTTAGATTTCCTGATGATCAATCCAGAGGACTTGCATTCGTTTCATTTTCAAATCCTAATCTCAAACGGCAACTAATCGAGGAAACAGTGTCTAAGCTAGTTTTCTTTTTTCTCTAAAAATTTCCATGTAGGAAGATAAAGTGCTCTTCGTTTTATAGCACAGAACCTTTCAAAATTGAGATCAATTTTACTTAAATCTTTTAAGGCATGTTGGATTATCCCTAGATTATGTTCCAAACATTTTTTCCTTAAAATATTTTCTGTTAAATTGTTTTTATTTGTATGATGCAACTTAAAATAAAATCTGTTGCTATATGAAGCAATTGGTTCACATGTAAGTATCATAAAAAACATTTTCTTTTTGCTTTTCTAAATACATAGTAACAATTTTTATTTGAAATTAAAAAAGAAAACCTTTTACAAAGTATTTTAAAGTTAAAATAATTTGTTTTCATAAAATCAAAAGAGCGCTATAACTAAATAACACTAAAAGAGCTAGTGTTAATCGAGGTGGGCCTGTACTGTCTTATACTGAATGCAAAAGCCAATACTTGTATTCAAATAGAATTTCCCATTAGATTTTTAAATGTTATGTCTTTTGAATAAAATGTCCCTTCGTATATGAACCCAGGGTAAATTATCAAATTCTACATCCTAATTTTGCATATTTTCGTATTATAAATTCTTTTAGGCACTTTACATTTTATAACAAATTTATATTAATAAAAAAAGACTAAAGCTATCACTGTGGTGATTTTTATATATTGCCATTGGACTACTCTACAATTAGTCATGCTCTATATGGCGCTGGTGAGAAGAGAATGGGATTTCCAGAAAAATTTTATTACGCGGGAAGTCGGGAATTTTTGTCTCAGCTTCAATTATGTCTCGACAATTACGAATTTTTCAAAATATTTAATTTATATTTAGAAACAGATATCATGTGACTATTTATGTCTAAATTATATATTTTCTAATTTTTTAAAAACAATTATATTTAAAATATTCACTTTATTGGTATAATATATAAAAAAATGTAATAAATTTTAAAATAAATTTTAAAATAAATAATAGACTAAAATAACAATTCATTTGAAAAATAATAATTTCAATTTTTCGTAATCAAATTTAAAAATCCAATCCCTAAATTCAGCAGTCATCTAAGCCTTTTTATTAGCTTTATAATCACAAGTCTTGATTAATTACTGCATTTTGCTTTCTTCTCTGAACAAACCACAAATAGAGCGCCTCTTCAAGTTTAGGATATTTTGAGCGTTTAATAAGATCTGTGTTTTAATCAAACTTTTCTGGGTATGCTTTAATATTACCTATTGTACGGCTACTAATATCGATGGAAAACTTTGCAGAAAAATGTGTTGCAACTTTTTCATGTTTAATTATAAATTCTACGATTTCCTTCTTTTGGCTCGGAATAAAACGACTTTTTGTGTTTTTCTTAGTCATATATGGGTGTTTTAACTATGGCGGTAAAATTGGGTAAAAATATTAAAAATATACTTAAAACAAATTATTTTAATAAATTCATGGCGATAAAATCGGGGTTTGACTATACTGTGTTTTTACATATGTTGCGGTTGTGTAAACTATTTTATTGCAATTTATTATTTTACTTTGTGTACAGGTAATTAACAGTAAATACAGTCTTTCTTATACTTTTTTCGAAAAAAGGTACTTGAATAATACCGGTTTCTTAGAATTTTTTTCTTTAAAATGTTGCTTTGATCGCTAGCTAAGAAAAGAAAACTTGATGTGATGTGAACAGAATTTACAGGAAAATGGGAGCTTAACGAATCAATTTGTAAGAAAACTATCGGTGCTGCTAAAGAATACAACATTAAGTGACATTGTGACAGTAATCACCGGGGGAAATATTCGGGTTTTGAAAGAAAAATAAAGTAAGAAAATTTAAAACAATAAAGTGTTTATAAAATTTATGAAAACTTATGAATTAGTACTAAGAACAAGTTATGAAATAAGCTGCTGGTTAGCAAAACGTTCAAAATCGTTCACAGGTGGTTCGTTATTCAAAGAATGTATAATAAATGCAGCTGCAATGGTCTGTTAAAAAAGTGCAATCATTTCGCTTTACTTCATGATCAAGAAATACAGTGGAGGGAATTAGTGAAATGGCTGATAACATCAGTTGACAAATAGAGGATATATCAACGGGATATGTCCGGTTTATTCCAATTGCCAATAATGAAAGTACAAATATACAAGATGTTGCTCAAGTTATTATATTATTTTATGATTGCGATAATAACACAAGGAACTAAGACTAGCGAAAATATTTTTGATGCTGTGTGGATCAATTTAGAAAGTATATACTTTGACTTTACAGACTTGTTTATATAACAACCGACGACACTAAATCAATGAAAGGTAAAAGTCGAGAATTTGTGTCAAAATTCATAAGAAAATTAGAAACTGAGTACTGATATAAACCGAAAACCATAGCTTTCCAATGCCTATTCATTCACAAGTTCTGTGTTTATGAATATTAAAAGAAGTCGATATATTAAAAACCGTATCAGAAACAAACAACTTTGTTTACTTCTTATCAAAATAAGTTTAGAATCTGAATTTGATGACCTACATTTTATGCCCAAGTTCGATGGATAATGTGGCCAGAAACTTTGACAACTTCGTCACTCAATCTACAACACGTGGTGGATAAAATTGTAAAAAAATTGCATAAAAACTAGTAAATCTATATATGGGTTTTATTGGCGGTCCCTTAATTGGTCAGCCACAATAATAAATATGAAAGAAAAACATCAAGCAATTAGGAAAATATTTTGCTCCCTCGAAAAAAATTCTACGGTCGCCTATGCGGAAAAAAATATTGCAATGTTTCAGAGAAACAAGATAATTACTTTCATAAATAGATCGGATTAGAATAATATTTATATGCTAATTATGAGTTTTAATTATCCTGCATATCTAACTGAATCCTGAAATAACAAATAATATCTAAGAAAATTTCATGCAGTTCGTGAAATCTGGCACCACACAAAATACCATGACACAAGCCCTAAATTTGTTGGAAATTAATTTATGTGTTTAATATTCAACAGAAATAATTATTACTCAAATCAAAGCACATTCCAAATAAAATGATGAATAAAATAATACAAAAAACAACGCTAAACTCATAACAATTTGTTTCAATAGACACTTTTGTGTGCCTGCGGTGCAAATATATGTAATCAATACCAATATTGATTAGCAAACTACTTATCAAACTTTTTGCAGTACATGACAATACTAACAAGAAATAATATTAAATAATAAACTTAATAAAAAAATTGATTTAAAAATAAAATTATTAATAATAATTATAATAAATAATAATAATAAATAATAATAATAAATAATAAATAACAATAAATAATAATAATAAATAATAAATAACAATAAATAATAATATAACGGATATAAAGTCAGAAAGCAAGAGATAAGAAAAAGTTTATTAATAGCAAATACACCGTAAATAAAATGTCAATTGTTATAATTAGTAATATCAAACTGTAACGCGCATCAGATGATTTCCTCACACCTTCTCATATTCCTCGGCGATCGACTTGGATAAGAAGAACGCCAGAATCATGCCGATGATCTCCACAAGACACACAAGCAGAGCTACTCCAGCTAGAATGCCGATTTGGGACTGAACCTTGCTAACCATGGCATTTATACAGTTCTAGAGCATCAATTAAATCGCATTCACAATCTAAAAATACCGTTTTGAAAGCAGTGTCAGCATTACAGACTGTGTTGTTTTGACAGCAACTGTTTGGAACGGTTTTTCCCCAATCTGATGTTGAATTTACCCCACAGCATTGAAACTAGATCAAATGATGACATCAATATTCATATCGGTGTTTATAACATTTTATAACTATAGATTGTGTCCAGGTATTAGCATTGATACCAATATCGATTCATGACAATTACACCCCCCGGGCTCAGATATCTCAATAGATATCTATTATGAGTGCACTTGGGATAGTGCGCAATGGAAAAACTCCGGAATAAGACAATACCCAGAGATAACAACATTGATTATAAAGCGCTGTGCATTTCTGTCTGTGAAATTTCACCAGCAATAACAAATTAAATTAATATAAAAAAATAATTTGTTTAAATTAAATGTTAATTCATAATATTTTTAGTTGGTTTTATGTACCTAAAGATGGCAGTTATGCTGTCAAATATATCGTACGAAAAGTTTTTTATTGGAGTTATCTTTTAATAACAAATTGTAATTAAATTTGTGACATTTTAATAATTTTCAAACTATCGTTATGCAATTCGTTAATATCATGCGTCAAGGTGGCGGTTGGTTGATGTAAATCTTGTAAATATTACCCACATGCACGCACTATAAACCAGGGGCATTTAATAGGACATTAAATTGCACAATGGAATTCTTTAAATGATTTGATTATTTGGAGATTTTTTGTTTAAGTAAAATTTTATTGAAAAATGATTTTTTATATAAAATTTATAAATTTTGCATAATACATAAATTTAATCATTTCATGGCCAAAAATTTACAGTGTATTAAATTACTGACAAATCAGTCTTAGCTTCTAGATCTGATTAGAAAAATGATAACATAATAACTATGCAAATAATTAATAAGACAATGATAATAATACTTTTAAAAGATTATACTAATTATCTATTGACAATAGCTTAAAAACTAGATAAGTTATAATAATAATAAAGGTAATGATACTACTAAATAAATAATAATAATAAATAATAAAAAAAATAAAGTAATAATAATAATAATAAAAAATAATAAATAAAGAATAATAAAAATAATAATAAATTATAGTAATAATAATAAATAAATAATTATTGCAAGGAGGTTTTTAAAAAGGAGGGAATGTAGGGAAACATAATTAATGAATATTGAAAAATTAGTTAAATTAACCAATTTCGAAGTAGTTTCAATACGGTTATTTATGATGTTTGAATCTTCTAATGTTTATGTGTCTGAAGGTATTCTGTATCAATAATAAGTAAACCAATAAACTACCTTGTAGATGTTACCCAATGAGTTAGCTATATTTTAGGAGAATAAATATTGCGCACTTATGTCTCTTTTAATAATAATAATAACATTATATTATAAGGACTTTTTTTGTTTATCAACTATGATTTCTTTATAAGTGACATTTTTTTATAAGCTTCTAGATCTGATTAGACAAATTATAACATAATAACTACGCAAATAATTAATATGACAATGATAATAATGCTTATAAAAGATTATACTAATTATCTATACTAATTATCTATAATTAAATAAGTTATAAATAATAATAATGGTAATAAGAATAAAATAATAATAATTAATAAATAATTAATAAATAATAAATAAAAAAATAGACAAATCATAACATAATAACAATAAATAATTAATATGATAATGAAAATAATGCTTATAAAAGATTATACTAAATATCTATTTGGCAATAGTTTAAAAAACAAGATAAGTTATAAATAATAATAAAGGTAATAATACTGCTAAATAAATAAAAATAATAAATTATAGAAATAATATTAATTAAATAATTATTGCAAGGAGGTTTTTAAAAAGGAGGGAATGTAGGGAAACATAATTAATGAATTTCGAAGTAGTCTCAATACCAGAGGTTATTTATGATGTTTGAATCTTCTTATGTGTGTGTGTGTGTCTGAAGGTATTCTGTATCAATAAGTAAACCAATAAACTACCTTGTAGATGTTACCCAATGAGTTAGCTATATTTTAGGAGAATAAATATTGCGCACTTATGTCTCTTAATAATAATAACAATTATAATAAATAATAATAATAATAACATTATATTATAAGGACTTTTTTTGTTTTGCACCTCTGATTTCTTTATAAGTTGCATAATATTAACAATAATAATAATTAATAATAATATAATAATAATCGAAAAACGCGAACTGTATATTCTATAAAAAACATTTCACTATATATTTCGACCGTTTATCAGTTTTCCGCAGGCTAGAAATCAAATTAACAAAATCTAAATGAAAATTGGAAAATTTAAACAAATTATAATCAATTATAATCGTAATCAACTCGTATTACAAAATTTAATTTTAATTTAAAAAATAAAAATCAAACATTCATTTAATAAAATTTTTAATAAAAATTTAAATAAAAACATTAAATTTAAAATCGCAATAATAATAATAAACAAAATGTTACCAATTGTTGAGTACTATCGACAAGAGCTCTTGCTGCTGTGTCATTTGTTGTTTTGTAAATATTAACCGCATCGTTCATTTGTTTCCCAATAATGGTTGATACCTGGAAAACAAGCGTAATTAAACTGCTATAAAAACAGTCAACTGACATTTGATCTGTAAACATAAACTGCGATCGACAAAGCAATTTGAGCAATAAGCAGGACAATCAAACAGACTCCAAACTAGAATTTAATAATAGAAGTTAATGGTTAATTTAGATAATAATAATATTTTATCATTGGTTGTCAATAGTTGAATAATTTAAAATATAATCAAACTTTTGCGCAGTTTTTATTAATTGGGCCTTTTCATTTGATTGGAAAGTATTAATTATTAAGTGATATAAACTGCAGAAAATGCTTACCTTTCTATTTAATTATATTTTAAATGAAATTCTATAATGAAATTTACTTGATAATTTTTATTTCACATGCTCCGATGGGTCACAAAGTACTTCGTGTTAATACATATATAAGATAAAGCAAGTTTATAATTATCAAACAGTATATCCAATTCGGAAAAATTATATTAATAAACAGAAAATGTGAAATCTCAAATTAGAGCGGTATATTTAAATTTTGAAATTTAGTTTTTTAAAATTGTAAATACATAAAAACAGCCGTTCTATAAATCACTAAAATTGAAATAAAATACAAACTTTGTAAAATTCACAGCATGAGCGTACAGTAAAATAATAGTTATAATCAATAATTCCATGATTTACAATAACAATTTTTGGTTGGCACGTTGATATAATTAATAGTAACCGCCACGCTTGCCTACTCAATGCTATTGTATTCAGTAACTCTGTTTAATGAAATTCTGTAGAAATCGCATTGGAGATCAATATTATTTGCGCTGCCGGTTATGCACTTACCTGAATGATGATACTGACTAATCGATAAATGTGCTTTCAGTCAATTTTGCGTTTTTTCTGGTGGAAACCGCACTGCTCACGCGTGACACTGGTATGGAACGACCGTATCGAAGTATTTTTTGTGATAATCATTTTGGATGTCTTACCAATTGCATCATTAACCCACCTGCCGTCAGAATTGCTACTGAATGCAGTAAGTATTGATAACCATCAGAATGGTAATTGTATAATCTATGCAATATTTACAACAAGATTGTTCTGATCAGTGAGTATGGTCTCGCATGGTGAATTCCCAGGTAAATCACACAATTCTCGATTTTCAAGCGCGTAACAGTTGAGAATAAAAATGAATTTCAACAAAAACAGGCTGAATTTAAATTTCTTATCATCTGTAACCAAGATAAAATTTCATTTATTATGTGACAAATGTACGATTAATGACAAACAATCTAATAAGCGTTTGAGTTTTGTGGAAATGCCGGTAAACATTAGTCGGATGCATTTATTGGGGGGTTTTAAGGGACTGCAATAAAAGGATACTCAATAAATGCTAAGTCTCATTATTTGTTATCGCACAATTTATCCTGACAGAATCGTAAAAATATTAAAAAATAGTCTTTATGTTAGATTTAGTTCAACCATATTAACACTTGTTTAAAGATCTTGCGAAGATGCTTAAGGATAGATTTATCAGATTTGATTCAATGGTATTTATTGTTGCGATTAATAACCAATTTAATATCAAGTTTAAATTAAAACGCTCACTCCATTGGAAAGATCAAAATTTTGAAGTACTTGATATTAATTGACTAAAATATGACGAACTCTAAGCAGTGATGTAACTGCAAATTCTGGGCCCTGCAAGATTTTCAAAATGGGCCCCCCAACATCCGATGAAAAAATCTGATAGACAATAATTGTATGTTTTTAATTATCGACTCACTTTTGAGAAATACATTTGTATTTATCTGTAGTTCACTGACTTTACCCCCCCCCCCCTCTGGTATGCTACATTAAGCACATTAGCAACAGATTGCGTTTCTTCCTTTTTAGTCTGTGCCGGAAACAAAAATGAGTCAATTTTACATCGTTTATAAGTTCGTTTTGTAAATCTTGCTTTTTCCCTAATTTAGTTGAGTTTGCCTGTCAGCTTGATTTATTGATTTTACAAGGATAAAAAGGAGTTTCGGTTTCAGGATTTCTACCGTGCATATATTAATTAAAATATATAATTTTTCAGGCTTGAAAATGGGCCTCCTGCAGTTGAGGGCCAATAGTTAAGCTAGATTGTTAGTTAAAATTTTAATCGATGAAAAAATGTGGATTTTGTAAATTTCCCACGATAAAATTACACCAAATCAGATCCGAATAAATAATTCCCCATCGATTTACAGATTAGTGAAAATTGATTAAAAAAGAACACAATTGCCGAAATGATCCAGTGCGTGTCATTACGTGGCAATCAATTTCCGATCAAATGAAATAAATATAACAATTTATTCAATGAGAAAATGATCGAAAATAGAAAGAGAATAATTATAAAATTTCTATGCGTTAGCAATTGAGAAATATTTCCACATTCTATTTATTTTATCGCTTAATTACACTGTGTAACATAAATAATTTCGATTTCTTTACTGGCTTAAGCTATTTATGATGTAATATCCATCAGTATTTATCATATGTTTATCGAGACAAATTGGATTGGGAATCAAGTTCAATTTTGAACTTAGCAATAACTTGGGAGGTTAGGAAGGTTTTAAAATATTTAACTTTTCCGAGAACCCACTGAAGATGGTTTCCTATAATTGACAAGGAATTATATAATATCGTGTTTCAATGAGATTGTGTTACACTGTAACAGTCAATAATGAAGTTTAGCTATTTCTAAATACCAAATCGCTTGATTACATCAAGAATACACCTTAAATATTTATATTAGCCAGTTCATACC
This sequence comes from Schmidtea mediterranea, assembly GCA_022537955.1. Classification (NCBI taxonomy): domain Eukaryota; kingdom Metazoa; phylum Platyhelminthes; order Tricladida; family Dugesiidae; genus Schmidtea; species Schmidtea mediterranea. The sequence goes on from CM039681.1 coordinate 75,044,322, forward strand.
ACTCACGATATTTATTTGAAATTTTTAATTTCGCTACCTCCATATTTAAATGTGCTAATCCATTATAAACAATAATTTATCAAAACAAAATTTCCATGAAAATTGCATGGCATAAATGATAAAAATAGCTGCATTCAGGATGGATAAATTTGAAAGTATAACTTACAATTATCAGCATAACTTTACTCTCTTGGATTGCACCGCAGCAGCCTAAAAATGCTACAATGAAAATAACAACTCCAGCCACAATTATTGCTATTGGAGCATTTGAGAATGAAGAACCCAAAAGTTGAGTACTATTTTTGTAAATCGTCATTGTTACTGCTCCAAGAGCAATTAGAGCCAACCCACATATCTAAATAACTTAGAGTTATTCAACTATTTACAACTCCAAGTAATGGAAAACTCACCACAAATATAAAATTGAAAAAGAACAAAAGAATTTTCACAAACTTAGAACCACAATCCATATTGGACAAAATTTCGTTTAAAATATATTTGTTTTTGAATAAAAATTAAATGATTGATTTAAACAAATTGATTTAAAAATATTTCAAAGGAAAGATTTAATTGGAAAATAATTTTATTTGATAAATATTTTAAAAATACAATTTTTTTTATAAAATTTTTTTAATTACAATATTTTTTGCAAATTCTTACAATTTATACTGAGTTATATGTAATTTTTATTCGATGTTCAATAAAAGACAAGTTTGATATTTATAAATGTTAGAGTTTTAACAAATATACGTAATTAAATTCAAACTTCATTATTAAGTATGACTATTATCGAATGATATATAAGTGGATTATAAATTATTGACTGAGATTTGTCCAAGTAAATTACAAATGTTTCCATATAAAAATAAAAGTCATTTACAACTTTGCATACGTTTTCTATTTATTGTTGGGCCAGAACACAAACGGCCTTGAGAATTGTTTAAATGAATCGGTAATACACACGCAAATACAACATGCAGATTTAAAATCGGATTCATAAAACACCAACTAACCATGCTAAAATAAGAGAGAGAAAACAATAAAATATAAAATAGAGAAACATAAAAATAAACTAAAATATTAACAAAGTGCAACAAGATCCGCAAGAAATAAACATAAACATAACATGAGAACATTAAAATTTGACAGAAATTTGACAATTTATCAAAAAAAGCTAAAATTACAAAAGTACAAATTTTTTTAAAGTAGGTCAAGGTCATTCAAATTTTTTTTTTCCAAAATTTTTTCTATGTTGAAAAGTACATATATTTTCAAGGTCATTCAAAAATTTTTTCTATGTTTAAAATTACACGATTTCCTATGTCACCGCTAGACCAAAACATAGAATATTTTTCGAAATTTTTTCAAAATTTTTTCTATGTTTAAAAGTACAAATTTTTTCAAGGTCATTTAAAAATTTTTCAAGGTCACGGATTTTTTAATCATTTTTAATTATAATATATCTACTTACTTTTATAAGTAGTATATATTTTGTAAATTTAATTTAATTTTTATTTTTTATAAAATATTATTATTTTTATTATTGTACTACTTACTTTTATAAGTAGTATATATATATATATATTTTAATTATTATTATTATTATTATTATTATTACTATTATTATTATTATTATTATTACTATTTTTATTACTATTATTATTATTATTATTATTATTATTATTATTATTATTACTATTATTTTTATTATTATTATTATTATTAATATTATTACTATAATTAATAAAAACTATATACAAATAAAACACATTATTATTATTATTATTATTATTATTATTATTACTATTTTTATTACTATTATTATTATTATTATTATTATTACTATTATTATTATTATTATTATTACTATTTTTATTACTATTATTATTATTATTACTATTATTATTATTATTATTATTATACACATATCATCTATATAAAATGTATTATTATTATTATTTTTATTACTATTATTATTACTATTATTATTAATATTATTACTATAATTAATAAAAACTATATACAAATAAAACACATTATTATTATTATTATTACTATTATTACTCTTATTAATAAAAAACAAATAAAACACATTATTAGCAAAATAAAACTAACAACAAAAATAAAATTATTATTAACAATAAAAAACAAACAAATAAAACATATTATTATCAACACAAATTGTTATTATTGCAAAGTTCTCTCGATCCTTTTTTCTCTCTCGATTTTTCATAAAAATTATAAAATAAATAAAAACTCTAAATAAATTATTATCAACATAAATTGTTAAATTAATAACTAATAAATCGTAAATAACATTTTATTTGAAAAATTAATCAGATAAAAGTACGTCGTCAATGTCTCGACTGAAATATGAGCAGGAGCTGACATAGCTTGGACTGTGAGTTCCTTGATAGCTTGGAGATACTTGATCAATGACATCAAATCCTAAATAGTGCCCAAATGCGAGACTGGTATTTTTCCCCACCCAATTACGCTTATCGTCGTTATTGGTAAGCGCAATTTTATTATTTTTAAATGTGAATAATTGGTGGTTCCGCGTCCCTATCCTAGTTTGAGGCACCGTAAATATAGTGTCATTTTCAAAACAGTCTAAATATGACTGGTGATCAATCTCTGTCCCCAACAACTTCACCCCCTTAGCTCTCATCGAATCTTTTGTACCTAAAAGACTATAGCACTTGGGTCTTAAGAAAACCCACTCCTTATACCCGAGACCTTTACTTTCATCTTTAAATTTTCCGATAACGGAATCTAATTTCCTCGAGTATAAGGGATGTGCTGGGTCGTAATTCGATGTATCTAGAAGGTTGTCTCTTATCATTGCCGGCAAAAGAGTGCCAAGCTTACAGTGCTTAACCTCAAGAAAAAACGAATCAGTGTCGCCGGCAACGATATTTATTTCACAATTAAATTCATCGCGATATTTCGCTAGCTCTTTATATTGTAGTTCATACATTCTAAGTTTAGACAGGTCTAGAACTGTTTGTCCGATATAACTAGGCCTGTCTAAACATATCGAATCCTTATTCAGATGTGTAGCAATCAGATTATCATCAATTATGATAGATTTTCTGAAAGTCGGTTTTGAGGCATATACAATCATCTTTTCATCAGAATTGCATAGCCTCAATTTCATCCGTTTTTTAAGGTTTTCGACTGACTTTCCGTACAAACTATTATTATAAAGTTTAAACAAGTCCCTATATAGCTCGCTAGTACTTTGAGCTCTTAATTTTGTGTTTTTGTCTATGTATGCATGAAATATAGGTGCTTGCTTGAATTTAATTGCGCGATGAACTTTAACAACCTTCACACCGAGAGAAAGATAAAGCCTGAGAAGTCGCCAATGAAGAACATGGTTCTTTTTTGGCCAATGCGTGAGCATCAACTTCTCAACTTTAGAATTCGGTGGACACATCTTTTCCGGCCCAATCGGAAAATCATTCAAAAAATTATGTAAATAATCAGGGATATCAATATCAACTTCCATAGTATATCCATATGGAAGGATTTCAATATCCGCAACATTCATACACTCATTCAATACATCATCCAAACCATCATACACCCAAACAAAATCAGCATACGGAAGATATTGGCTAAGTGCCCAACCATACAAATTATTTATATCTATATACAAGAGTTCTGTATCCTCAGAACTAGCGACATAATGTTTGTTAACAAATGTTAACCCACCCCGTATTCCTCCCTCATAGAAATTAAACATTTCCATGTCCTGCAAAAGTTCTATGGGTTCCTGCTATGTCATGAGAGCTGACGCCCATGACATACCAGGAATTCCATAAAAATTAAGAGGTTCTAGAGTATTATAAGCAATTGCTTTTGCGCGAAATTGCTGAAAATAATCCGCAAGAAGGAATACGTCTAATTTTAAGTAGGTTAGCATGTAATCTAGCATTGTCTCGCAATTTTGCTGTGTCCAAATTTGTTGGGCTGTAGCATATTCATCAACAGATACAGAACCCCAAATAGGAGGCAATTCAGTGGTCGATTCAAGAACCTCAAGAGATTTCGCAAAGTCATAAGGGAAAATAGCCTTGGCTCTAACAATTGCACCATCAAAAACAGAATCAGTTAAAGGCAAATCAGTAAGTGTCTTAACCGATTTTGCTAAAGATGAATTAATAAATTGCATGCTGTCTATAAAACGAACAGGCAATTTATTAATGTATGCGATGAGGGAGATAAATTTTTCGGTAGTGGTCGGAATAATATTTAATTCCCAAGAAGAAAAATTATTTAGACCATACTTTAAAATATGATGGAGATCATATCCCCTCAAATTATGGAAAACCACAGGTAATTGTTTCTGGATTCGTCGAGAAACATTACACTTCATACAAGCAGCCCCTAAATACTTACCTGAGAAATGACAATGATCCTTAACTTTATCCCTAATAAACTTTTTACACAGATAACATGTGCGACAATCCTCGAACTCTCGTTCCTCCTTAAAAGAAAGTGGTCCTATAGGTTTTTGACAATGAACCTCATAATATGGCAAGACAATCGAAAGAGCGATTTCATCAATCTTTTTTAAAAACGCCAAAACGCAATCATCGCCAATAAAATTAAAATATTGTTTTGTGTTTGTGTAGTTGTTAATTAATAATAGACCTGCTGCTATCGGCATATGTATTTGATGATGCCTTATATCCAGTGGTAAAATTGACTCAAAATCCGCATAAATTACGAATGGCGGGGTAATAGATTTTGCGAAATTTGTAAATTTTAAATATTTATTTTTAGGCAAAGTATAAAGGGTAGTGCCTGTTTGATTTTTACTGCACAAGACAACGTGGGCGTCAAATGCAGGTTTTAATCTAAAGCCGTTAAGACAATGGGGGCACCAATGAACAGAGATTTGCACATTGCAAGATGTAGTCGCATGGCAGTTCATTAATTTATTTAAATCAAAAACAGCTGTATAGTGATAATTATCACCGTCCTCCAAAAGAAGTAAATAAATAGGTGTATCGTCAGTAACCTTGGACCGGTGAATTATATCTAAATGCGGATGATGGGGGATATAGTTTATATCATCTAGAGTTTTAGACGGTTTTTCGTTAAAAGTCAAAACATTTATAGCCAGATTTAAGTCCTTGTTCTTTCTTTCGAACTTGGGAATGTTACAGAGTCTCATAGGACAATCGTCAATGGGGTCAAAATTTAATTCATCCAAATAATTCTCATAAGAAGAAACTCTGTTTCTATGGGAGCGAACTACACTTCGTTTTAAAAGGGCTAATATACTATATATAAAACAATGATGGTCATTGTTTTGAACATTAACTGTAGCTTTTTTGCCAGATAAAGATCTCGGTGTTGGGATATAACTATGGCCAGCTAGTCTATTTATAGGGAAATACTTTGTTAATATAAAATCAATCTCTTTGATTTTAACAACCCGCCATCCGCTCCCTAAATATGTGAATCTTTCTATTTTATTATTTAATTTAGTAATACCATCAAGCAGAAAATTATCCGAGAAAAGTTCTGCCTTATTACTAAAGAAGTTGTCTTTTATTTCACCATCTTTTTCAAATTGTATAAGAATGGTGAATTGTATTTTAACCGACCCCATCTGGTTAATTTCATATTTTAATCTATTAACTATTTTATTTGTTAATGAGATTTGTATTAGATTCTCATGTTCTACATCAAATCTAATACTTTTATGAGTCCCATTTAAATCTGACCTTACTTCGGGTTCATTATCGATATTGATCGAACCTCCTATTTGATTATCGTTAATGATGATTTCTTCATCATCACTAATGATAATTTCTTCATCATCGCTAATGATGATTTCAACCCTTTTAAGTTTAGAGGGAACACACTGGATATTTGCAGCAGGTCGTTTATTATGTTTCGACGTATTATTATTGTTATTACGTCTCTACATATTATTATTATTATTATTATTATTATTATTATTATTATGTTTCGATGTATTATTGTTGTTATTACGTCTCGACATATTATTATTATTATTATTATTGTCATTATTGTCATTATTTTTACTATTTTTATTATTTTTTCTGTTATTATTTTTTCTTTTCATTATTTTCCGTAGAAGAGCCTTTTTATTTAAAGTGAATTGATTTAAGTGGGAAGAGTGATCCTTATAAAAAACTAAATATTTTACATCCTGGGCAGTCTCGCATTTAGGGCATATAAAAAACTTGATGCCATAAACTTTTTGTCCATAGTATCGCTTCATTTCAGCATGGCATTCTAAAGAATGACACGCTGAAGAGATGCAGTACTTTGGATATAATTTGCCTGTTAAAAATAATAAATTTAAATATGTGTTTTCAATAAAGTATTCAATATAATTTTCAATAATTTTTCAATAAAGTATTCAATATAATTTTTCAATATATTTTTCAATAAAATTCGTCAATAAAAGTTTTCAATAAATTCGTCAATAAAAGTATTCAATATAATTTTTCAATAAAGTATTCAATATAATTTTTCAATAAATTCGTCAATAAAAGTTTTCAATAAAGTATTCAATATATATTTTTCAATAAATTTTCAATAAAAGTTTACAATAAAAGTTTTTATCAATTATTAACATTTATTATTATTTAATCCAAATAGATTAAATAAAAACAAATGTTAATAATAATAACATTATATTAAAAAAAAATAAAAATAAAAAACTCACATTTAACAGTATCATCATCTGTAGAGCTATCTTCCCCAGAAACGGGGGCATCCCCAGAAACGGGGGCATAATTGTAGGTATCCATATCTTCCCCAGAAACGGATGCATCGATATCATCCCCAGAAACGGGGGCATAATTGTGGGCATTTTCATCTCCATCCAAATCTACTAAAATGGTTTTAAAAATAATAAAATAAAATAAAAAATTTACCATGATTGATTTCGTCTTCGCTATCACTGATAACAATGATTTCCGTCGGTGTTACAATAACTTCTAAAACATTAATAATAATAATAATTTAATAAATAAATTTACCACTATCCTCGATTATAATAACTTCGTTATCTTTTTCGGTTACGTCGAACCAATTAAATGTACCTTAATAATAAATAAATAAAAGAAATAATAAAATAAAAAACTTACCGTTTCCCTCCGCTAATAATTGTTTAAGAATACTTGTTTTCTCCATTTTGAATATTTTGTTAATTTGAAAAATTTGAAATTTTTGAATTAATTGTGACAACTTTGGATATTGTCAATGTTTATAAAGAGAATAATATTTTCAGGATTTAGCCAATCACATTTAAGCAATACACACATATAGGTGAGAGATTTTTAGACATGTTTTCTTTGTAAAACACATGCAGTCTACACTGTGACTGCATGCGTTCTTTGTAAATCACATACATTGAGTTTGCATGTGTTTTCTTTATTCAATTTTGTGTATGCATGCACTCATCATGTGATGATCACGCACTTATAATGCACTGTCTTTGTGATCACGCACTTATCATGCATAGTCTTTGTGATGATGCATTAGCTTATCTTTAATTAAACACATAATAATAATATTTATAATAATAATAATAAAAATAATATTAATAAAAATAATATAAAAATAATATTGATAATAATAATAATAATAATATTAATAAAAATAATAATAAATAAAAATAATAAAACATAACAATAATACATTTATTAATCATCAAATCTGTTGGATAATAACCAAGCTAAACAATGTTGACCACATGTTAAGGTCCATGGTTTTTGATACATAGTTTTATTATAGACAATAGGTTTACCCATTGTTTGCAGTTTCGAAACCATTAAAGCCGGATAATAGAAACCCATAGGATCAAATACAAATATCTTGCTAGGTTTCATATATATTGCCAACCAATGTTCTCCACCGAGATGATTGAGTATTGACGATTATGGCTTGATTATTACGTAAATATGGAATTTTATCAAGAGGAAATACCCCTAAAAATTCATGTCCTAGTATTTGTTTTCCAATTTGATAGACCTGAACAGAACTACATCAATAATATTAATAATACATGAAAAACTTACTCCATGACAAATTATCCTATATTATCTATACATTTATACCATTCAAACCAACACTGTTCTGTTTGCAGTTATTTGAACTTCATTTTCAAATACGCCATATATTACAACATGCACCGGTTCAGTTGTAGCTTTAGCAAACTTTATATCTAATCGTAAATTTCCATTTTGAGGTAATTGACTCTGATTTAAATCAAAATCGGGTGCCAAAACAAATGTAAAGAATGGATATTTGCTTTTAAAATCTTCAAGAGTTATACCACAATTAAGGTTTTTATCCAAATAACCCATATTTCTCACTATACTCTGCATATATGTAGCACAATAATGATCATTATCGAAATCTTGAGTATATGTTTCTCTATAATCACTATTTTTCGATAAAGTTAACGATGTTACTCCAAAATTTTTGAAAATTGACCACGATGTTAAGTATGATCCATTATATTGAGATTCACTTTGAAATGTTACCAATATAAAGTTGGGCATTCTTCTATCTCCAAATATTTGTTCCTTATAGAAAGAAGCTGAACCTTTAGCAATAGCAAATTGAACAATTTCCTTTGTTTTCAATGGATATATTGCATGCTTAGAATTAAGCCCCAATTGATGACCGGCTAATACAGAGGGCTCAACACGAACTCTTCTCACCAATAATTTGGCATCAACTAATTGAAGAATTGGTGCTGTGGTAGCACCTGTTAGTGATAATGCCGAATCAGATCTTTTCAATCTAATGTGTACATTAACACCTGGGAGTAAATATTTCGGTTGATCCATAAAATCGAGTTGTAATGATGAGCACATGGTAAATAATTTCGAGCCTTTAATCCACTTTTTCCTATCGTCATCACTACCATAACCCATAGGAGTTAAACATGTATTTTTAGTATCGCTATTGTAATTTATAATAGTTTCTATTAGAGCTTTGTGAATATATGTACTGTTACCACCCTCAATCTTGATATTATTAAATCCGAGAACTGCATCTTTAAAAAGTGTATGAAACAAGAAATTGTTTGGTATAACATCACTAGGTTCACCCAACGGTTTTCTATCTTTATCTACAACTTTGATCTGAACAGTTAACAATGTATCGTTCAAATCTAGATATTCAGTTTGGGAACCATTAATATAAAATTCAATATCAGTTCTACTATCCATAATAGAATTCATCGGGAATACATCTTCAAAGGCCCCAATTTCAATTACCGCCTGGGAGATGGTCTATCAAATAAGCACAATTCAGATTTACCACAAATCATTTTTGAAATATAGTTCCATGTCCTTTCATTTGTTTGTTTATATTTTTATGATGTCTTTTACGCTTTTGAGCTGGCGCGTCGGGTTTTTGAAACATACCTGCAACACTAGGTAGAACTTTCCCTAACTTTCAGAGATGGTAATATTTTCTGCTCATTCATTATCACATCTTTAGCAGTTTTCATACCAAAACGACCAAGGCATTTAAGAATAGGAAGTGCAAATCTACCAATTGTTCTCAACCATCCTGATCCATACTGTTTACCAATAAAATATGGTAATTCGCCACCACTTTGGCTACCACTATACATACTAATAATATCGTTATTGGCCATCAAATTTACGAAAATGTAATGTCAAATGAGTTTTTGTATCTTTACTAAATTCAATAAATTTACCACTATCATCACAAATATTTATTTCTATATTGTTTATACATGATGTTGATACCGGTAAGTACATGGGATTATCGATATTTATATTGACAACTTCATCCTGGTCGTGTTTATCAACCCAAACAGATTTCAATAAAGGAACCAAAGAATCACCAACAATTATAGGATCGATGATGTTAGTATATATGAACATTTGCCTATGAAGTTTTATTATTTTTGGTTTGCGTACACCAAAAGCACTTGCCCTATATGTTTGCTTATCTAATCCCAATGTATTAGCCAAATTCTTATCAAATGTAACTTCACAAATATTATTATTCAGACTGAATTTGCATATTCCATCTTTAAGAAATTCAATAGTTTTAAATATATGTAAACAATTTAATGAAATATATTTATGTAATTCTTCAAGTGTTTCAATATATAATTCATTAGTAAACGTAAATGTATCTTCCACCTCATTAATATATGATACAGATATTTTGATGTTTTCGATCGTTACACTTTTCTCATCAAATGTTTTGAAACGTATTTGGTATTCAGTACCACGAACAACAATGTTAAGCTTATCACTGCCCATTCGCTTGGCATCCTCAATACTTTCAAACTTTATTGTAAATGGGCTAAAATCACAACTAACATTCAATCCATCTTTAAAAAACATGCCACTATTTTCATTTAAAATCTGATTCGGAATATGATAATATCGTTCAAAATTATTGATTGTGAAAATACCACTACAGGTTTTGGGAACACGTTTCTTGTAACCGATTTTACAATGACTATAAAATGGGAATGTATTGTACACAAATGTAAAGTCTTGCAAAGCAACTTCCCAATTTCCATGTAAATACATAGGATTTTGAAGATTAACCATAAATTTACTCGCTTGATTTTCTGGATGGATTAGTGGGCAACTATTGCTAGGTAAAATTGTATAAAAACTCATTTTACTAGGTCTTTTGATGATATCCACGAGGGTTTTTGATATCCATGCCATTTGACATAGTATTGTTTATCCTTACCCACCATTTTAGTTTTCAATATTTTCTAAATTCTGAACACTGTAGGTTTGGAAATAACTTGTAATTCCTGTTCATAGAATTTCCCTTGTATTACATTGTTATCACTATCTTTAATAACATACATTACAGGACTCTGTTTAGTATTAATTTTAGTAATTTGAAATACCTCATCACTCCAATTACTATCGAAATTTTTGATGAAAGGTGAAGCAGATATTTTACTAATTCTAACGTGATCACCAACTTTATATTTTGGTTTTGTAATAGTAACTTTCTTAGACTGTAATCTTGTTTTTGAGCTGATATCAACGGGTCTCAAACCATTCAGACCTCGATGTGATGAATTATTATAACTAAAAAGTATTTTCGGTAATACATTTATCCATATTTTATTACCTTGATGCACGAAATATTTCTTCAATCTATCCCTCAATGTCCGGTTAAATCTTTCAACATGAGCGGCTTTGTATTGAGAATGTACAGAATAATGATTTATTTTGAAACGATCCAGGATTTGCTTAACTTTACTATTGTAAAACTCCTTGCCTATAATAATAATAATAATAATAATAATAATAATAATAATAATAATAATAATACCTAAATCGGTTTGCAAATTGTCTGGATGTCCATTTTTAAACATTGAGTTAATTGCTTTAGATATTTCCTCTGCAGATTTTGTCTTTGTTGGTAGACCGCGAGCAAAACGACTGAAAACATCGATACACGTTAAAATATATTTATAACCCTTGTTAATCTTCGAATACGGTATCATCTCCATCAAATCCATTTGCCATAAATCATTAATACCGAATGTCTTATAAGCTCTCGTTGGAAATATTTTCCGCATCGGTTTGTTTAAACTGTACGCAAGCTGATCTGACAACCACTTTTGCTTTTCCTTTTTCGAATTTGGGACTCTTTTCTTTAACTTTGCCACTCCACCGAAACCTATTTCGTCTTCTGGGTTCGTCCAAATCTTCTCCATTACAACAAGATGATTTAAATTTTAATTTAACATTAGGTAATGATTGCCCCATCGTTTATTGTGATAATAATGATAATGATAATGGTAACATTGCTCCGATAAAACCACCTTGTTGTTTATATAAGATTTTTCTCATTTGCTTACGATTTTTATTATTTACTAGCGATAACAAAGGCTTACGATGTTTATTCAATACTAGTTTTTTAGAATTACTGATTTTAATTTTACCTCTAACTACTTTTAATAGAATTTTGAGTAAATCATCAACAACAAAAGTTGGAAATGATTGTAAAATAGACATTCTTTTCATACTCGAAGCCTTTAACAATGCATTAAAATATGGGAAACTCCTATGATTTTTAACAATTTTAACTGGTTTCTTACTCTTTTTAATAATGTTTTTCGAAATTAGATTCATTGCAGGGTAATTCTCGGTTATTAGCTTTTTAGATGGTGTATAACTAGTTTTTGGTATAGTTTTTGGCTTCTTTTTAATACTTTGTCTAAGTTTTCGGATATTTTTAAGCCTGGATTTCATAAACATTTTTACATGTTAAAGTTTTCAACTTTGTTTATATACCATGGCACCTTCTTTGTTGAAAATATCTGTTTTTACCCGTAAATCATCGTTACATTGTTGTGTGAAATCAAGAAATATATATCCATGTGGTGATTTTGTAGCATCTTGAAATGCACTGATGAGAAAATTACGATTATTAGGGTATGCTTGTCGAGCAAGAAAATCAATAACTGTTGCATCTCTAGGATTCTTGAAAATAACTAAATATTGAACATTTAAATTCCTTGTTCGATGTGCGCCACCCTGATGAAAAAGATTTTGAGTAATAAAGATCACAGTAACACCAACATGTCTACTGATTTTTGTGAATAAATTATTAAAATCCTTTTCTTTATTAGCTTCCTGATACAAATCATCAATAATGATGACATCACCTTTCCTTAAACGACTTGACCAGTTTTTATCGAAACCCTTTACTATTTTCATGTTTTTCAATTTACAGAAATTATCCTGACTTAATCCATGTTCTTCATCTGCACCCCTATGCCAATAAATCTTGTTGAATTTTGTTTGAAATAAATTAGATTTCAGTAATTTACACACAAACATAGTTTTACCACTACCACTTTGGCCGACGATTTGATATACCGCATCATTTCTTAATTCCATTATTAATTTGTATAATTATAGGTTTTTGTTTATATTATATGATTTAATGAACTCTTCCTAAAAACTCATATATATAGCTTAATATTTCTTTATTGTTTAATTATGTTATCAAATATAAATTATAAAGGAACTTTCGATGTATCAAAAATGACGTTTCCAAATGGTAAACCCCAGCAAATTGTAGATAGGAGTGGAAAATATCCTATAATATTTTTCAAATTCGGCAAATGCAGAATCATGGGATGCAAGAAACCTTTAGATGTCAATAAATTACAATATAGAATAAAGGATCTTAAAATACAGTCAATTACAGTTACCATGGATATGGGACAATCTATCAATCTATACAACATGTCAACAAAATGTCTTTGTATGTTCGAGCCAGAATTATTTCCTGCATTGAGGCTTTTAAAATACAACCCAATGTGTGTTAACGTGTTTGCTAGTGGCAAAATAGTCATATTAGGGGTGCGAAATCTAGAGTACAAAAATATTGTTTGTGACATACAAAATGAAATCACCGGATTGGTCGATATCTGATTGGTTAATGATTGATTAAAACAAATTGCTTATTCATTTTATTTCATTTTTAAAAGGGAAAATATTATGTATGCTATGCCAAAGAAAAATATCGCTGAATACGGTAAATTTATCATTTTTATTTCATTTTTAAAATTTTATTTAGACAAATATGCTCGAGCGTATTATTTATTACTATCCTCAAATAAAGGAGATTTTGAAGAATCAAGAAGCTTCAATGCATCAACAGTTAATATATAATGAAACACGAATCGATATTTCAAATCTGATTAAACAAGCCCTTTGGGACAATGAAATAAACCGAATGGTCAAGGAGATGGAAACTGAATACCCCTGCATTCTGGGGTGTAGCTGCTGTGATTTCCGATATCAGCGCTATGTCGAATGGAATCTGACAAATTCAATACGAAATTCGTCTAAATACCAACTTTTTCGAAAATAAATGTTTTGAATTTTATTTTTTGTTTTGTTTTAGTGTTGATAATAATAGTTTTATTTTTGTTAGTGTTGATAATAATATTAATAATAGTAATAGTTTTATTTTTGTTAGTTTTGGTAATAATAGTATTAATAGTAATAATAATAGTAATAAAAATAATAATAAAAATAATAATAATAATACATTTTATATAGATGATATGTGTATAATAATAAAACTCAACGGGTTAATTTACATACAGTCACGCACTTAACATGCAATTATCATGCACTTATCATGCATGATTCTGATTGGTTAATCAGTATCTGTCAAGGGTATAAAAGCGCGTCACCACCTTATAGAGATCATAAATCAAACATGACCAAGAAAATAAGCGTCCAACCAGTTCAGATGTTCCACAATTATAAAATGTATTTTTTAAAGGAGCCTATCAATATGCAATTGGCAAATCCGGTCAAACTCAATAAGACTCAATTTCAATCTCTTGCTGGGACTCTCTCAATTTTAGATATCAAGGATATTGATAATACGTTCAAAAAGATGAATTCCAATTTAAAATGCAATGAAAATGCTTTCTTCACGAGTCAATATACCAAATATTATGATGCATTTACAGAAATAGGTTTCAAAGAACAGGAAAACTGGTATATAACAATAACAATCCAAGGATATAAAGCAGATCAAAACGATGTGCTTTCTCCAATCTGGAAAATTGTTAGTGCTAGACTTTCACAGTTATTTTAGTGTTTAGTGTTTAATAAATGTATTAATGTTTCTTTGTTATTCTATAAACAAAATTATAATTAGTTTTAAAATAGTTTTAAAATGATGTCTGAAAAAGGTAAAATATAAAATATAGAATAATTAATTAATTTTGGTTTAGAATATTTAATAAACTTTTTGTTTGATAAACTTGAAGAAATAACCCGTGTAAAAATTAGAGATATGTTGACTCTAGTTGAAGCATTGAGTAAAGAATCGGATTGCGAATCTGAATGTCAGAGTGATTCTGGATGTCAGAGTGATGAAATTGTTAATGATGGAGATACTGAAATTATTAATGATTCTGAAGAAATTATTGAAGAAGCTACCGAAATTATTAAAGATGAGCCTACCGAATTTAAGAATTGTATTGATCATGTTATAGAAAATATTATGATAGAATCTTGTGGTGAACCATGTACATGTAATAATCAATAAATCTTTAAAAATGTAGTTTTTTATTAATAATAATAATAATAACAAAGAAATATTTATTAAAATCTACGATAAACTTTATTACATAAATATAAAACAGATGCTCCAGTGAATAGTTTTAATAAAAATTTGCAATTTTCGATATAAATATCAGAGCGTTTGGCTTCTGCGGCAACTTGAATAATAGCTGTCCATCCACCGTTTGATTCTACCCACGGATCAATTTTTGTTTCTATCACCTAAATAATAATAAATTAATAACAATATAAAGTAATATACCTCTATAGACCATTGGAAATAATTTTCATAGTCGGATCCAGATTTTAATATCATGTGTTTCATGTACATTAATCCTACTATTATTCGCATCCATTTATTATTTTCATCAAACATGTAACTAAATATTGATTGGAATGCCTTCTTTCTCTCCAATGGTGGCAAATTGAGAATTTTTTCATAATCGAATGGGATGTCTTCAACGATTTTCTCGGTACGGTTTACCATAAATTTCATGTTTTTAATGATTTCATCTTCTTCTCTATTATTAGAGACCAGCTCATTCAACAAAGTTATAAAAAATTTAGTTTCTGGCATTTTATAAAAATACATGAAAGTGTAAGCTTATTTATACTATATTCGACCAATCAGAATCATGTAATACTAAGAAAATATGTAAAAATATATAATGGAAATGGCAATGATGATTTGTTGGCACTGTTAACTTCTTTCAAGTTGTTACCACCACTGTTAACCGGTTGTTGTTGTAATTTCATTATACCATTGAACTGATCAGTTGTTTTATTAGAATAAAATTTTATACTATATTGAACTTGATTCATCATTTTTTCATTAAGTTTACGATTTTCTTTCAACTCTAATACTGATTTTCTTAATTCATTTTTGATAGTACCAATGGCCTTATTTAGATATATAATATCATCATATAATTCGTTTTTAGCTCTTTTTAAAGTCTCATATGTATGTTCAAATCGGAATTCTAAATTACTCATTCTTTCAGATAATCTTTTGACTTGAGGTTTCAAATATCTAGGCCTACCTATCATATACAAAATATCCATCAATACTGCTGTATCAGGACATACACATCTTGTTGAATTTTTACCTTGAACGGTTACAACAATTGAGTTGGCCATATTAAAAACTAATAATATTATTAAAATTTCTTTAATCATTTTCAAAACATTATAAATTAATATTTATTGTTTATAGCTAAAGATGTGTGTGTGTGTCTCTAAATTAGTAGAAAAGTAATTGTTATTTCATTTTTTATCATTAAAATGGTTGTACCGAGCGCAGTTCAAGCTATGAATGAAATTAAACATTATGGTAATTTATTATTACTATTATTATTATTACTTGCTTTTTAGATGATTATTTTAAAGTTATTAAAGAACGCCTGCAATTCTATTATCCAGAAATACATGGAATCATGGATAAGCCGGCATCAATAATTCCAGACTTGATATTCAATCATACATCAATATGGATATTTACTGTAATCGATGAGTTCCTATGGGATATCGAACAAAACAATTTGTCAAAAGATATGGAACCCAAATACCCTTGTGGTGATGGATGTCATTGCTGCGCCGCCCGATATCGGAAGTATGTGGAATGGGCTTTGAATAAAGCTCTTAGACAATACTACTATAGTAGAATTGTCTCTTTATAATAAATTTGTTGTATATGTCTCGGTTTTCAATATATGTTAATGATAATAATATTTATAAAAAATAATAATAAAATTAAATTTACAAAATATATACTACTTATAAAAGTAAGTAGATATATTATAATTAAAAAATGATTAAAAAATCCGTGACCTTGAAAAATGTTTAAATGACCTTGACCTACTTTTAAATGACCTTGAAAAAATTTGTACTTTTCAACATAGAAAAAATTTTGAAAAAATTTCGAAAAATATTCTATGTTTTGGTCTAGCGGTGACATAGGAAATCGTGTACTTTTAAACAGAAAAAAATTTGAAAAAATTTCGAAAAATATTCTATGTTTTGGTCTAGCGGTGACATAGGAAATCGTGTACTTTTAAACAGAAAAAAATTTGAAAAAATTTCGAAAAATATTCTATGTTTTGGTCTAGCGGTGACATAGGAAATCGTGTACTTTTAAACATAGAAAAAATTTTTGAATGACCTTGAAAATATATGTACTTTTCAACATAGAAAAAACTTTAAAAAAAAAAATTTTGAATGACCTTGACCTACTTTTAAATGAACTTGAAAAAATTAGTACTTTTAAACATAGAAAAAATTTTGAAAAAAAAATTTTTTGAATGACCTTGACCTACTTTTAAATGATCTTGAAAAAATTTGTACTTTTAAACATAGAAAAAATTTTGAAAAAATTTCGAAAAATATTCTATGTTTTGGTCTAGCGGTGACATAGGAAATCGTGTACTTTTAAACATAGAAAAAATTTTGAAAAATTTTTTGAATGACCTTGAAAATATATGTACTTTTTAACATAAAAATTTTTTTGAATGACCTTGACCTACTTTTAAAAAATTTGTACTTTTGGACTTGGCGCAAAAAAAACTTTTCCCGGGGTGGGGTGGGGGGGAGGGGGTATGTGGTCCAGCGGTGACATGGTCTAGCTGTGACATATCTAACTACTGTCGACGTGTGAGGAGTTGAACAAATCTAATATCTTGGAAAATCGATTGTAAATTGCACTACTGGTTAATTACTAATCAGAAGTAATTTGTGCACATGCCAACTAGAGAAATGAGAAAAAGATCAATAGCGACACGTGTCATAACAACATGAATCAAATGTGAGGGAAATCGTTGAAATAATCGCACAGAATGGAATTTATTGGCAGTTAATTCACCAATCTCGATTATGTGGCACTTCATTAGTAGTTGGTATAAAACCAGTGCGTGATGAAAGTTCGTTCATTTTTACCAATAACCCATTCAAATTATGGATCCACGCCACAAACGGCAGCAAAATAGAGAGACCCGCAATTCCCGAAGAGAAGATCTCGAAATGGGAAGGGAGCCAGTCTCACCACACGATGGTAAGTCTCGTATCGCATTTAAAACTTATTTGATTTTTCTAAATTCATGCGAGGAAAAATCAGGAAAACAAAATCGACCAAATCGTGCACTATTTTCAGCGCCAGCCACGACCTCTCAATGCTGGGACAACCAATAGAATCTCCTACCGAATCATATAATTTTATTATGCCTCAAATAAAAATTTTACTATAAAAATCTTGAATTTGCCGTAACCGTCTACTTGTGATTCTGACGAATACCAGCAGCCGAAAAACGATAGCGTACTCACGAAACCCTTAGATAATGCCACAACCAAAATTTAGCAAACACTATGATAACCCAACGAGAATAACACAACTCATATGAAATCTCCAAAACCCAGATGATAGAGTTTTCTTCCATGCTTGTGAAAAATGAATAGACGCAGCAGTGTCGAGGCACCCAAATGAAATTCGTAGATTAAGGCGAGTTAGCACAAAATCCAAGTCGTAATTCCAATGACCATGAATTATCCAGCCAAGTCGAATAAGTGTGTAAGTCGTTGCTAATCCCGAAATAAGTCAGATAAGAAACAAGTTAACCTCGAGGCGATGCTCACTGTAGTAACCCTACCAATAACCGTCGAAGAACCCAATAATCAGACCAGCTCTCTTGTTTTGTTCCTATAATAATTAATAAATGGAGTTGTAACATGATTAAGAACAGATTTTGTTTAAAATTAAGATGAGGAATTGGATAAGTGAAGTTTCACGACGAAAGGTTAATTTAATGTTTTATTCCGTGTTGTAGATATGGAACCCAACAAAATTCTTCAAGGAGAGTTGCTCAAAGCCCAAAGATTAAATCGAGAATTGAACCAGCAAATTATTCAACTGACAACTGAAATCCAGCGTATAAAATCCAGCTGGGTAGAACCGAAAAAGTTGAAGGTTCTATATCAAAAGTTGACTACCGCCCAGCGAGGGTGGGCCGAAGAAAAGCAGTTGAATCAAAGCCAGAAAAACCAAATTCGCGGACTATAAGTGGCTCTAACTGCATTCCAAAAGGGTAATGGAATGACTTACCCGCTTGTTTTTGCTCCAGCCCAATTGGTTTACAAGGAGGCCACATCGAACTCCAAACCTGCGAGCAAACCGCCTCGACACCGACCTAGTCGAAACGAGCGCGCAAAACGTCGAGCCGCTCAACCATCGGATTAGAACAGTTTTTCTTTTGTGATCTCCAAATAAATTTGTATTAAAAATATTGTTGATCTAAATCATGATTTACAAGTTCAAGACCTAGACGGTGTAAATATAATTAAACAGAAGTGATTATACGCAACAAGACCAAGCCGAAGTACGTAAAGGGGATGAGATTAAGCAAAGCGCACACAGGCCTTCTATCGTTAATGCATTGAACCCGCTTTGAGGTCGGGCCAGAGCAGTTCATTCATAGAGCTCACCTTTGGCGATATCTAAAACCAATGGTTACATTTCCAACGTTGCATAGCAACGGGTAGCCATTCGGGGAAAGAAAAATTTATCATGTGTGAAAACCCCACATTATTCCTTTTTCTAATAAATGCTTACTTTAATGCAGTTGACTGCACAATGTAGCTCATAATATAATTTAGACCAGCGGTTTCTAACCTTTATAATATAAAAGTTAGAAACCGGTAGTCTAAATAAGTATATGGTTATGTCACCGCTAGACCATATCACCGCTGGACCACACACCCCCCCTCGGGGAATTTTTTTTCTAAGTCCAAAAGTACAATTTTTTTCTGAGACAAAGACAATGACTCATTGAAGGTCATTGAAACAAAGACCATGACTCATCCAAAAAAATTTCAAGGTAGTATAAATGCTGGGTACTTATGGGAAAGAATTTTATATGAATGTCAAGGAAATGGCTACAAACCCCATACAGTACGCACATAACAATTATTACCACTAGTCACCCGTCACAAGTGACGTTGGTACTGTGTACCAATGGGTGAAAGGTTAGCAAAAGGTGAGCTCCTCTACAAGAGCTGCTAATGCCCTAACCCTCCGTGGGTTCATGGACTACCGTAGAAGGTTTATTGTCCTACTCGTTAAGGTGATGAAAAATTCATGAAAAGAAATTATTCAATACATTTATTCATAATTAAGATTAAATTAAGTAAACGATCACAAAGGTGCAATAGGTTTTTTGGTGTCCAATAAATGTCAGATAATGTCAAAAATGCTCGTAAACTGCCCCAACCAACGGGCTTCTTTGAGTTTTCTGTTTCGCGCTCTTTGATGCTTGCCCGGTTTAGAAGGCGGTGGTCGCTTCCGAGTCGGCGCGTCTACTGCGGGAGACGGCTCTGGAAGGGGTGCCGAGGTAAGGCCCTTTTCCTCCGTCAGATCCATATCGATAGCCGGAAACAATTCCATTTCGGCATACATGGGTTTAGTGGTGAGGTCGACACGGATCTGAAGTTTATTCTCCAAGGTCGCTATGGTGCAGGCCTGTTGGCTAATTTTTACTTTGAGGGCTCTGGAGAGAGTCAACTCCGTTCATATAACTTCTTTATTTAAGTAAGTTGTTGGTGAAGCTTTTTTGCTTCATCCGGCCGGATCCACATCTCTTTCATGCGTCTACATCGCCGCACGAGGACTTTGCTCGCTGGGACTGACTCATCGTATCTTCTAAATTTCTCGAAGTCGGCTTGGTGATTATGCACTAAAACGAAAGGATAGGATTTTAATTACAAGTTGGGTGAATATGTAGAAACGATATTATTAGAATCAATAATTATATGTTAACACGGCAAATTATTCCCAGGGTTAACGCGTTACGGTGTCACCTAAACTCCCCTACAGGACTCTGACACTCTCGCTGTGGTCATCTATCAAATTACACGGGTTCAAACCCTATTCATTGTCTATTGCTCCCTTGCTGATATTCGGGGTATAGCGAGTTCGTGGGATAGTGTGCGACGGGGTGATTCACGCTGGACTACAAGATGAATAAAAATTCATGATGGAAACTGTAGTAGTCATTTGATAACAATAACAATAATATCATAATATGAATAACCCTTAATAACAATAACCACGTTAATGGTAATACTAATAATAATAATAATAGTTTTACCAATAAATAATAATAGGACAATAATAATAATGATACTTATTATTGTATGATAATAATAATAATAATGATAATAATAATAATAACTATTTGTATAATAATTATCAGTACATATTAATAATTTTTATTTTTTAAAATGATAAAATCTATCCCTAATTTTCTTAACAAGATTTATTTTTTAAACTTTAAAAATTTAATTTATTAGCGCTAAAATTAAAATTTATTTAATTTAATTTACTATATGGTAATTTATAAAATTGTAACTTATTTACTGTGATTAACCCTATGGTAAGTAAAAACTTCCCATTGTATATTACCTGTATTCATTTTAACCCTTAAAAATCAATGGTTTGGAAGGTATTTAAGCATGTATCATACGACCTAATTCCATCCCATTTTGCTTATCACTTATTGCCATGGCAACTTAATTAACAATTTATAATTTTTATAATAAAGTAGGTATCGATTTTTTGATACTTTTAACTAATATTTTTGCATTTTTTAGGTTCCCCTGGACATCGAGTCCTACTGGATGGTACCTTCCGGCATCCGCGCTTACTACAAGGTAGGTTTGTTAGTTTTTATTGATTTTAATTTATAGATCTTTCAGGTTCAGCTACACAAACATTTCGGCGATTTGGAAATTTTATTTATATTTGGAATTTTCTTTTACTAAATTGAGAATGGTAAATTTGAAGCAGTAATTTTTTCTTTGTTGTTGTACTTTTTTTTAAATAAATTGTTAAGTTTTTATTCCTTTTTCGTAAGAATTTTATAGTTTATTTTCTCTTTACCAAGTGTAAGTATTGATTACTTATCGATAAAATTAATAGTAAATAAATATAATTAAGGTAATAGTAGCATTAATAGCATCCCTGTCAGCTAATATCAATAGGAATGATGGTAATAATATTAATAGGAATGATGATATTCAACACTAAACATATTAACAATACTGAATTAACAATAATAATAATAATAATACTAATAACAATATTAATAACAATAATAATAAGGGTATATTCATATTTATAATACTAATCGTGATGCTAATATAGTTGGTAATAGTAATAATAATACTAATGATAATAATAATATTAATATTAATAAGAATAAGAATAATGCTAATAATAATATTAGATCAGTAATAATAATAATAATTATAATAAAATTATTAGGTTAAGGATAATAATAATAATAATAATAATAATAATAATAATAATAATAATAATTACATTAATAATAATAATAACAATATTAATAATAATAATAACAATAAATATGACTGTAACAATAATAACAATAATAATATTAATAATAAGCTACATTGGTCCCTATAGGTATTTCGGAATTATGGGGGATCAATTTGGATTAAGAGGGGTTGGGTCTAAATCATTGCCTTAAGTTTTAACATATAATTTTATTGGCATTAAGGTGAAGGTGTTTTATTACTTTAACAATCATATTACTAGAAAAAGTAAGTGTAAATTAAATGGATCCCTAAACGATTTTTACATGAAAATTTTCCACGAGGTCGAAATAGACTAAGATTTCACTTGAACTCTTTGTACTTAAGTATTGTAATCTACACGTGTAACTATCGATCAATTTAGCCTTTCGGATTTTCTTAATTTTCTAATGATTTCGAGTCAATGTATTACTGATCTTCTCTCATTCTTCTGGTTTCAAATTTTTTTCCTTTTCCTAACTAGTCATGTTTATTTTTCTTTTAATGTTTATTTATTTTAATCCTTCATCATGGCCACTCTCAGTCATCATGATGGTCAGGCGATAAGGTTACCTGGGGAAAACTCTGGGCTGTTCTGACAACCGTTCTCACAGCTGCTCTTCCTCGTGGGCACTACAATCCGTGGTTTAGCACCACTCGTAGTCAGTCTAGATTGTTTTTTGATTTTATTAACATGCAGATTTGTGATTTTAAAATGATGCCACTCCGTCGAGATGGAGTTCGATCATGAATAAGTTATTCTCATATAAAAGTAAAGCTAAAAATGCGTAAGTTAGGATTCAAATTAAATAAAGAAAAACTAAAAATAATGATTAAAATTATTGTAATTAAACCAATAAATTTTATAAAATAATGGTAACAAAAATTTGGTTAACATACAAAAAAATTTTTTAATTTAATATAAAAATCCAAAAATTTTACTTGTCTCAAATTTTTCCCCAATATACAAAGATTCAGAATAATAATAGGTCAGCAATTGCACAAAGTAATTGAAAATAATAAAATATTTTTGAGAGAGAGTAACGAAAGATACTTGAAAATACAATATTTTAAAAATAATAAAATACACTTTGAGAGAGTATGAGTTAGAGTGAGAGTAAGAGTGAGAGTAAGAGTAAGAGTGTTTTTTGCTCGACCAGCATCACCTTATATATTACGATTATTCGTGTGTGTGTTTTGATACGGTAAAACAAGGAATTTTCCAGAATATTCCAAAATTATAAATTTTTTATTCTTTTTGATTTAAAATAAAAATTTTATATTTTTATGTACCAAAATTTAATTTTAATTTTAATTTATTTTATTTTTCTTTATATTTTCTATTTTTGTTAAATTTTTAAGTTTTCCGCTCAAAACACACAGGCGTAATTGTGCTGGTCAAACAAATATGGGCTGAATCAGTTTTTGCCCAACATAAACAAAGACCATGACTCATCATGATTTTAAAGGTCATTTAAACAAAGACAATGACTCATTCAAGAGTAGTGTGGTTCTAAGCATTTTCGGCTCAACCTCCCTACCCGAGAAATTGTTAAAAAAATAATTTGCAAATCTATCAACCCCCTAATAAAAATTTGCAAACTTGTGAACTTGATAAAATAAAGGAAATTTGTTAACTTGATAAAATACACACTATCAAAATAACATTTAATCATTAAGGGGTTTTGCCGAAAGTGTTTAAAAACACACTACTTTCAAGGTCATTGGATTACTCGTCATATTTTTTCAAGGTCATTTAAAAATGCTTCAAATTCAGTAAAACAAAGACCATGACTCATCAAAATTTTCTCAAGGTTATACAAAAAAATCAAGTTCATTGGATGACTCATCATATTTTTCTCAAAATCATTCAAAATTTCTCAAGCTCAGTGTTTTTTAAAAACTTTAATTTAAATTTACTACTTATTTTTTATAAGTAGTGTTTTAATTATCATTATATTTTTTAATTTTAATTTTAATTTTATTATTATTATAATTATTATTATTATTATTATTATTATTATTATTATTATTATTATTATTATTATTTTTATTATTATTATTTTTATTATTATTATACTATAATTAATAAATAATAAAAACAAATTCATTAACAACAAAAACTTTTATTAAAAAGAAATAATTCAACTATTGTAATATTGTCGAAGAGCTTTATTCAAAGCACATTCCACTTACTTTCGCTATCAGGCAGCGCAGAAATGACATTCATCACCACATGGATATTCGGGTTCCATATCCTTTAACATTTTTTCTGTTCGATATTCCATAGGAACTCATCAATCACGGAACATATCCATATAGATGTATAATTAAAAACCAAGTCTGGAATAATTGAGGCTGGCTTATCCTTCAATATTTCATGTATATCTGGATAATAGAAGTCCATACATTCTTTGATAACTTTAAAATAATCATCTGCAAAACTTATAATAATACTAATAATAATAATAAATTAACATAATGTTCAATTTCGCTCATAGCTTGAACTGAGCTCGGTACAATAACATCCATTTTAATGATAAAAAATTGAAATAACAATTACTTTTATACTAATTTAAACCAATGAGAAGTTAAACACACACACAACCTTTTAGCTATAAACAATAAATATTAATTTATATAGATTTGAAAATGTTTAAAGAAATTTTAATAATAATATCAGCTGTTAGTGTTTAATAAAATGGCTAACTCAATTGTTGTAACCGTTCAAGGTAAAAATTCAACAAGATGTGTGTGTCCTAATACAACCGTGTTGATGGATATTTTGTATATGATAAATAGGCCTATATATTTGAAAACTCCAGTCAAAAAATTATCTGAAAGAATGAGTAATTTAGAAATCCTATTTGAACTCACATATGAAACTTTAAAAAGAGCTCGGAACACAATATATGATGATATTATATATCTAAATCGGACCATAGGTATTATCAAAAATGAATTAAGAAAATCAATATTTGAATTGAATGAAAATCGTAAACTTAATGAAAAAATGAAAAAATGATAAATCAAGTTCAATATAGTATAAAATTTTATTCTAATAAAACAACTGATCAGTTCAATCGTATAATGAAAGAAGTTCAACAGTCGATGAAACCGGTTATGCAAAACAGTGGCAACTAATCATCAATATTCACATTCCTATTATATATTTTTACATATTTTCTTAAATAAAGACATTGCAATTTCCCAATATTCATGCATGATTCTGATTGGTTGAATATAGTATAAATAAGCTTACACCTCCAAACATTTTTATCAAATGCCAGAAACTAAATTTTTTATAACTTTGTTGAATGATCTGGTTGCTAATAATGAAGATGATGATGATATCATTAAAAACATAAAATTCATGGTCAACCGTACTGAAAAAATAGTAGAAGAAATCCCATTTTATCATGAAAAAATTCTCAATTTGCCAACATTGGAGAGAAAGAAAAATTCATTCCAATCGATATCTAGTTATATGTTTGATGAAAATAATAAATGGATGCGAATAATAGTAAGATTAATGTATATGAAACACATGATATTAAAATCCGGATCCGACTATGAAAATTATTTCCAATGGTCTATAGAGGTATATTACCTTATATTATTATTTTATTTTTATCATTATTTAGGTAATAGAAACAAAAATTGATTCATGGGTAAAAGCAAACGGTGGATGGGTAACAATTATTCAAGTTACTCCAGAAGCCAAACGCTCAGATATTTATATTTCAAATTGTAAGTTTTTATTAAAACTATTTACTGGAGCATCGGTCATATATATCTGTAATAAAGTTTATCATCAATTTTAATAAATGTTATATTCTTTGTTATTAACTGAATTATTAATAAAAAAGTACATTTTTAAAGACCTATTAAAGTGCGTTTCTATACTATTTTACCGAACAATAGCTGCCCACTAATCCATCCGAAAAATCAAGCAAGTAATTTTATGGTTGATCTTCAAAATCCCATTTATTTACATGGAAATTAGGAAGTTGCTTTGCGAGACTTTACATTTGTGTACAATACATTTCCATTTTATAGTCAATGTAAAATCAATTATAAGAAGGGTGTTCAGAAAACATGTATTGGTATTTTCTCAATCAACAATATTGAACGATATTGTCATATTCCGAATCAAAGTTTAGATGATAATATGGTCAACACAAGTCTTATATTCGTTAGGCTCAACTAAAATTTCAGTAGGGAATTTTTCATCATTAATAATTTTAGTATCTTCATTATTAATAATTTCAGTATCTTCATCATTAACAATTTCTTCATCATTATCACTCTGACATTCTGAATCACAAAATGAATTTTCTTTACCCAATGCTTCAACTAGAGTCAACATATCTCTAATTTTTACACAGGTTATTTCTTCGAGTTTATCAAACAAATAGTTTATTAAATATTCTAAACGAAAATTAATTTATTATTTTATATTTTATATTTTACCTTTTTCAGACATCATTTTTAAACAATTTTAAAACTAATTATAATTTTGTTTATAGAATATGTTGTAAAGAAAACAAAATCGGTTTAAATATATTTATTAACATCCCCATTAAAACACTAAATATAAAAATATTCATAATTAAAACACTACTTATAAAAACTAATTTTGCTTTTCAAATTGTTGTTAATTAATATTCGTCATTTTCTTCATTAAATTGAATCTCTACTCAAGCAAATTTTGAAAGATTTGAAAGAAAATTTTGAAAGATTTGCAAAATAACATATCTTCTATTATGCTAGTTTCTGAAACATCGAACATAAACAATTAATTGAGCGTTGGCAACCTCATATAATTGAATGGCGAACTTCGAATCGTGCAGTTGATAAATTAACTGATCAATATATATATATATATATATATATATATAACATGTATACATTTACTAGTGACTGTATGCTATGCCTAAATTTATGCTTTAACTGTGTCATTTATTGTTTTAGTTTTCGGAGTTGCATACGATGCATGTAATATGTTTATTATTATTTTTTAATTTTACTTAAATTATGGTAATTTTTAAAATGATAACTAAAAATATTAAAATCAATTCTCTATAGCAGGGACCAGCAACCTATGGAACGCGTTGGAGTTGTCAATGGCACTCTATACACCACTATAAAGTGGTTTGGGTAATAGTGACTCTTATACTGATGAAGGCGGTTTTATATATATTCTTCAATATCAGTTTAGGTTAGATTTGTAATTGTACTGTACTGTTTTAATAAATGAGATCGAGACCTTTTTGGTGTCCCGTTTGGTTTTTACGAAATATGGTCACCTTATCTATAGTGATCTTTGTGTGTATTTGTTGTATTAATCTAATTTTGTAATGTTTAATTTCTTTAAATTAACTTTATAGGATTCGAAACGATAACTTTGTTACTCACTATGAATTCCAAATGTTTTTCGATAATTGAATGGATTTAATTTTAAAAATCTTTTAACTTTTAAGAGATGTTTTGATTATTTAAATCACTGACATTTTTATCTGATTCAAATTTCTCATAATTTTTGATTTTATATTATTGGTTAAAAATATAAAATTTTCCAAAATTCCTATTTTTCTTAAAAATTTGCTGACGAATTTTCTTTTATTAAAATAGATTTTTATTAAATCCAGTACTTAATTAGGAAAATTCAGCCGACTAGAATATAAAAAATATCTAAAGAAAGTTTAAATATTTAATGTTAAAATTTTAAATACTTTAACATTATTTTTTACAAGTTCTGATTAAATTATATTGGGTAGTATTAAATATACTATATTAATTAACATATTCATCGTTCTTTCTTATGTGTTTACAAGTCACTTAAAAATAACTTACTTCCAAAAAAGTTAAATTTAACTAAATCAACTTTAAGAATTTTCATTCCGTAAAAATCTTGATTGATATTTTTGTTTAAATAATCTCTTTTTTGGTAATTTTGTATGGCAGAAATTTTGGAAGATAACCTTCATGCAGAAACTACTAGCTTCAATGTTACTGAAAATCAAAAGGAAAAGGATTCACCCAAGAATTATTTGTTCTTTTTCTTGCGAATAGTTTTTTTGTCTCTTTGTCTTTTTCTAGTAAATGCGTCTTATTCATTAGTCTGGATGATCTTAGACATACATGAATCCAGCTTGATAAAAGCATTTAATTTACAATACATCGATCACCTGAATATTTATATATTATTTGAGTTCATATTCCCGACAGTAATAATGGGAATAATATTGCCGATAACCGATAAAATAGGCAAAATTCGAGTTGTATCTGTGATTTTCATTATCATAGTCGTATTAGGTGAAGTTATCATGATACTCTCTTTCTTTATCAATTCTCTATTTTGGTTTAAGTGTTCTGTGACCATATTTTCCAGTGGTTCATTGGGTTTGTCCGTCACCCAGGTCATATTAACTGTAAAGGTTTTCAAGAATGAAGATTTGCCAATTATTTTCGGATATTATGTAGCTTTTGAAAGATTGTTTAATTGGTTTTGCAAAAATTTACTGTCGGTAATAAAGATAGAATCTCTACATTTGGATCGGTTGAACTTGGGATTGGTATTTATTGCCCCCATTATAATTAGTGCTGTTGGATTATTTAGTCTCATATATGTAGGAGCTAGATTTTGTAAAAACAATCCCAACAGTCCTTCTGAAATATGTAATAAAAAAAGAAAAATTAAAAGGGTGGACAAATTAATTCTCTTTTTGTTATCAGTTTTGTATTTGATTTCTCAATCTTTGTCTCATAATGTTACGAATTTACCGGAATTTCATTTCTATTCCATCATTGATATAGGAAGTATTCATTTCATAAAGAAAGTTATGTATTTCGTCTCCCTGATAACCTCCCCAATTATTGGGACTTTAATGTGGTTCTTTCAGTCTAGACCTGAATGGATTTTGACATCGGTCATTTTAACTTTAATTGGTTTAAATATCACATGCTTTGAAAACTTTAACATCACTTTGACAGGTTTAATTTTAACAAGTATCTCAGCAGAAATTCAGCATATCGCATATTGGGCTCTTATTTCCAACGCTATTCAAGGGAAGTACACGGGTACCAAATTTTTGGCTTTGATTACTTTAAAGCGTTTATTCATTATTCTGCTTCAAGCAGTTTCAAACATGAATAAGCATGAAATAGGCTGTTTTCGATATTTCGGTGTCAGTTCTTTAATCTTTTTTCTATATTTGTTGACTGCTTTCATTTATTTTAAGAGAAATCGTGTTCAAAGTTCTTTATGAATATAATTATTTCTAGTATCGCCTTTATTTTGAAATTTATTGTATCACGTATAGTTTTTTTAAAATGTTCAATGAACTTCCAAATATATTGGAGATGTGTCATTTGTTGAGGCTTTTATGGTGTAGGATAACTGTAAATAATATATATCCTAAATTATACAATAAGTATGTATTTGTGTATGTTGAATTTGTATGACTGAATATTATGTAATGTATGTCTGAATGTCAAAGGTGTGATTTATGTATGCATGTGTGTATCTTGCTCAAGATACTTACAATATAATAATTTCCTCCTGGGAGTTACTCACTTGTTTCTAGATAACAAATATTTTGTCTCCAAAGTCTTGGAGACAATCCTGAAATTTTCTTAGAATAAATTAGAAGACTTTATGATTTAACTCAATCTGCAAGTTAATTGCAAAAAACGTTTATAAAACCATTCATGTCAACCGAAGCGTCTAAATTATATGAAGGAGTCAATAAAGAAATTGGCAGTTATGACGAAAAATGCAGAAAATAGATCAATTGGGCGCCGGCGATTACATGCAGACAGCGCATTCAAATGAGAACCAACAGATACTGTAAATAAAATACATACAGGTATGGACAATAAATTTGCTACTTTAAATAATTTTTATGATATTCAATATTGTTTTAACCGTATGCCGTTTGGGATTGCGGCTGCGCCTGCAATATTTCAAAAGCTCATGAACAAAGTATTAAAGCCACTAAATTGCAAAGAAGCTGTCATTTATCTTGACGACATATTAATATTTTCTTCTTCCTTGCAAGAACATTATAAAAGAATAAGAAAAGTATTTCAAAGAATAAATGATTCTGGGTTAAAGATAAGTCCAGAAAAATGTCAGTTTATTAAAAAAGAGATAAAATTTTTAGGACATGTGATAAACTAGGAAGGAATACATACTGATGACAATAAAATAATCGTGATTGAAAATTTTGAAACCCCGAAATGTGTTAAAATATTGGATTAACGAATTATTATCGAAGGTTTATAAAGAACTATAGTATGTTTTCAAAATCACTCGAGAAACTGCGCCGTGTAAATCAGACAAAAATTATGTGGACAAATAAATGCGAAGCATTAATAAAAGCTCCAATTCTAGTATTCCCTGATTTTACAAAGTAATTTATTTTGGACACAGGTGCCAGTTTCGACAGAATTGGAGCAGTTTTATCGCAGTTGGATGAAAATGATAAAGAAAAAGTAATTGCGTATTGTTCGCACGCAGTAAATAAACATGAACTAGGTTATTGTATCACCAGGAAAGAATTATTAGCCATAATTTATTTTATCCAACATTTCAAACACTATCTATATGGCAAAAGGTATAAATTGAGGACAGATCATAAGACAAAAACGTTTATGTTGAAGACCAAAAGACCAATCACACCTCAATTTCAAACATGGATCAATCAATTAAGGTGTCTAAATATTGAAATGGAATACCTTAAGGAAGAAACGCATTCTAATGCAGATGCACTGTTGAGAACTGAATGTGATGCGTGTATACAACATCAAACGATTCACGAGGAACCAAAAACAGGAAAACTAAAACAAAGGTTCTAGCACTCATATGTCAAGAAGATGGAAAACTATGGCAACAAGATTCTAAGGAAATAGAAAATATCAAGAAAGACATACTAATGGAGAAGGAAACAAAATTTATAGAAAGTAATGACAATATTCATTCAGTTTAAAGAAAAAATATGGATTCCAGAAGAAAGAAAAACAGAATTTGTTTTGTACACTCATAGAATTCTGTGTCATGTTGGAGTGAATAAAGTTCGCGAATATATTTCTAGGAAATTCGATATGAGAAACAGACAAGAAATTATTAAAGAAGTAGTCGAATCGTTCGAAAATTGTCCAAAAAAAAGCTATGACTACCCGAACAGCAGCGAAACAAATTAAACCTAAAGAAGTTTATTTATTTGAATCAATTTTCATCGATTTTTGTAGCTCAATGAAAACATCTAGGAGGTGAAAGAGATATATTTTAGCAATTTTAGACTAATTTAGTAAATATATTTCTTTGAGTGCAGCTTCTGGTCAAGATGAAAAGACAATTGCAACAATAATTAATGAAAAATGGATTTTGAAATTTGGAGCTCCAAAGATAGAGGAAAAGCATTTGAGTAAGCTTTAATAAAAGCATTTGCAGATAAACATGGTAATAATCTTATGCATTCAAGCCCCTATCATCATTTTGCTAATGGACAGATTGAACGCCAATTTAGAACTATTAGAGATGCTATCCAGATCTCCTTAAAAGAAATAACGGGCAAAGACTGGGTCGAAATACTTATTGAAGTTGAATTTATGTTGAATTCGACAATTTAGAAAACTACTCCGTTGAGTCCTGCACAAATTGTTTTTGGAAAAAAAGATTTTAAGAGAGCGGTATGAAAATGACGAAACATGTGACCTACAATTATTTATGGAAAAGCGTAAATCAGAAAGATTAGAGCTAAAAACCGGATACAAGGACGGAAAAATCTGAACTATTTTCCAAAGAAAAACGACCAAACCGAATATTCAATGTTGAAGATGTTGTGTTGGTAAAAATAAAACATGTTTTAAATGAAAATGAAGATAGATTTGAGGGTCCAGGCAAAATAGTAAAGAAACTGCATGACAGAAGTTTCATGATTGAATTTCAGAATGGAAAATTAGAAATGTTGAATGAATCAAACATTTTAAAATGAAGGGGGATGTAGGATAACTGTAAATAATAGATATCCTAAATTATATAATATGTATGTATTTGTGTATGTTGAATTTGTATGACTGAACATTATTGAATGTATGTCTGAATGTCAAAGGTGTGATTTATGTATGCATGTGTGCATCTTGCTCAAGATACTTACAATATAATAATTTTCTCCTGGTGCCATTTTCTCCTATAAGTGCCCGAACCATCGATGGGTCCAACGAGCTGCCGATAGAAGGCCTGTGCTCGATTTCGATTTTTTAGGTCCCATTATTCTCCCATCTCCTTCAAATGTTAATCCATACTGTTATATCATTTATCATTATGTCTATTCCCATAGTCTTCCTTGTCGTTGTTTGTATTGTTGATTTTTCTATGGCCTATACACACTTCGTTATGTTAAATGTCCTCATGGTACCTATCTTACCCTTATCCATACTACTGTGTTCCCTATTATTGTTACTAGCATTATCATCGTTACTATTATATGGGTTATCTTTATTAATTGTCAATGCTATTACATTTATTATTATTCTTATTACTACCATTACCATTATATTTACTATTACTATTAGTATTATTATTATTATTATTATTATTATTATTATTATTATTATTATTATTATTATTATTATTATTATTATTATTATTATTATTATTATTATTATTATTATTATTATTATCACCATTATTATAATTACCATTATCCTTACTATTATCATTATTATTATCAAGTTTTTTGTAGGGATTCGTCCCTATTCCTCAGCTTTGTGAAAATCTTCCACTTATATAAAAAACCAGCCGCACTCCATCTCTTCCTTACAGTTTTCGATAAAGCATTTGTGTCATTTCGGAAATTTTTAACAGCACTCTGCCCTTATTTTACAGTTTTATCAGAATATTATACAAACAATTGAGCCGCGCTCCACCTTTACTTTACAATTCTCGCTAAAGTATTTTAATTAATTCGGAAAATTTGCCCATATTTTCCGTCTCAACTCAACATAATTTATTTAGTTCTTACATATTATTCAAAATATTCCTTTTCATGACCTTGGTCACTCGAATCAATCTTTCTCCGATGACTATTCATATCAACTGTTGCAACGATTTCGAAATTACTCCCGATACCCTTTCCCTTTCCCTGTCCCTACGATCTAGTTGTGTTCACACCATATTCAATGAGTGCCCACTGAACTACTCGGTACTAGTGATTTTTAGCCGATTGTTGTTCCAAATTCTATGTCAATTTTATCAAAATTGAGTGCAAGAAAACCGAACCAAAAGACTCACTCTCGAGCTACCCTCTTTCGCTATTCAGTTCTATGATTTGACGTTCGAGCCCGTCGTTACTCACGGTGATGTCTCTCACGGGCACGAGCCATTGGCGGATGAACCGCACCTACATCGCTCGATAGGGATGTATGATTTTAACTACTTGCTGGTGTGTGGCTGTGGGCCGGAAAAATAAATTAATTTTACCATATAAATTGGATAAAAGCCTCAATGCACAAAATTGTCTATTTGGCATGTCACACAGTAATCGGAAACTCATTTGCATAAACACTGTTCACTCGCTTCATCGCAAGTCATTTAATCAATCCATAAATTCATTCATATAGTAGCCTTCATTTTCAAATCATACGTCAATGCATACCAACTAAAATACGACTGCAAATCAATGCTGCAAAAATAATACTGAAAAGTAAGAGTGTGAATTACATTTGAAAATAATGCTGCAAAGTAGTTGATAATTTGTCAAAACACATCAGTATATATACCTACAATTTGACCTTAACCTTGCGTGTTATTTTTATTGCGATAAAACAAAATTTGACCTTGAAATTATTTGTGTTATCTAAATTAAATTTTTATTATTTTCATAATTTAAATTGGCAATTTATTTCTTAAATTTTTAAATAGATTTATTCAACCAAAAATATTTTATTTTAACTCATTTAATCCATTAATTTTACTTTTATATAACTTGTCGTTGTTCGGTCAAATTTGCTTGTTATTATGTTATTTTTTATGTAAATTTCATGCGGTTCTTGATTCATTTTGTATTTATTTTATTTTACTTTTATGTTTTTTGATTTTATATTTATTTATGCTCTCTCAAATTTTAGAGTGTTTAGTTGATGTTGTATGTTGTATTTTAAGTTATCTTGGTCATGGGTTTTCGTTCTGTATTATTGATATATTTAAACAATTTCCAAGGCCGTTTGTGTTCTGGCCCAACATAAGGAACCGCTGAGATCAATGCTCACAGCGACCACAAAAACTCAAAACGCGTGGCGCTGTCAAAGAATTAAAAACCAGAAATGTGTTAAATTTAAAAAGTAATATATTATTTAAATTTCAACGTCAATTTATATAGTGCTATGGGAAAGGTGATTTTTACAAACAAATTAGAAATACTTGTAAATATTTGTCTATACTATTTGATTCAGAGATTAATTTTATAAGATTGAAATTATGGTGTCTGGAAATTTGATTAAATATGACGGGTTTTTGGGTGTCGAAATTAAAACTCAGTCAACTACATTCAATTTCTTTTGCTACAACTCGGTGCCGATTGGTAAGCAACGTTCGAAATGTTTTCGATTAAGTGGTCGTCCATAAAACGTGAGTTATTATTAAAGCTATATTTGATCTAACGCACCTACGATCAAAAGAGCTACCAACAAAAGGTCCGTGCTCAATTTTCTTGTTCATAACCACTAAATTAAATTTATATTGGAAAAGGTCTATAGACCGGTAGTTATGGTTTTCTAATGGAATTACATCATTTCTACAAGATTCATCCATTTTACATTCATACAAACAAAATTTTATACAACTTAAATGACAAGTGGAAAGTACAAATGAAATTCACGTTTGATTAGAATAATTAAAATGAATATAGTCTTTCCAGAAATTTTTTGCACAATAATGTATTTTCTATTATATTAGCTTCGAAAACATATCGAACATAAGAAATTAAGTGAGCGTCTTTAGCTACATCAGCTGCCTCATTTACTTGAATGGCGAACTTTGAATCGTGTAGTTTCGAAATTAACTGATCACAAAGATCTTCAGATATATCATTTATTTTTCTACCAACTGTATCATCGGTGAGTGGAATTAGTTTCGCATATAATTCACTGAACGTTACTTTAATTGAATCAATAAACTGCTAGAAAAAACTAAGGTTGCTTCTATTGCCTGTGGTTTTTTACATTTCGGGAGTCTGTAGGCAACTTAATTCGATGTTAATAATGCATTTGATGAAACATGGAAAATTTTTCTAATGCTTCCATTTGTTTGCTTAACTCATCTTATTTTCTTTGAAAAAAATATGGTGACTTACCTACGTATTCAGAATGCGTACCTTTAAAGTGACTTTTTAATTTCTGGGGTCTCATATTATCTGCAGCTAAAACGTTTGTACATAGCAAACACATTGATTTTGCTAACCCATCAAAAAATCATATTTTGTCGATGTGAGAACTCTTCTTCCTTGTTCTGAGTTGCTTGTTTTTGCGATAGTGGTACTATAACTTGTATCAGTATTGTTTTCTTTATAATTAGATGATACGGAAACCGCTGATTGAGATGATTTCATTTGTTTCTGCCGTATAAAATTCAAAAGTTCAAACCTATCATTGTCGAAACAATCAGAAGGATTTTTATAAAATTAATTGTAGAATGAAAAATACTTTTAACTCTAAACATTGAAATCAATCGAACCAGAATCATAAACTATTTCAGTGAATAACAAAAAAATTATCACAAATAATATCAAAGTTATAAAATATTACAGGAAATTTTTTCCCATTTCATTCTCGTATGAAGAAGGAACAGAGATGTTCAATGCGAGTTCGACAGGTTAAAAATTAGATATAAAAACAAAGAACGAAGATGCTTGGTAAAAGTTATGACATTTCATCCTTAGACTGTTATTCAAGACATACTTCCTTATAAGTGACCCTAGATAAGTTTATAAACATAATCAACTGCCGTTGAAACAATGTTTTCTATAATCTTATTAAAAATAAAAAGTAGGAGAATATTTACAAGTGTAATTTTATCGGAAGTATATTCAAAGTCACAAGAAATTATTTCATCAATGCTTGATCAAGCGAAATATGTTAGTTTCACTACCGATACCTGGAAATATGGCAATCACATCACAATTTTAACGAACGATTTTAACTTTAAATCATTTTTTATTATGAATAATTTCATTCCCGGAAAAACACACATCTGAAAACCTATCTAATGAATTGAAAGAAGTATTAGATAAAAAATATATTACCTAATTTAAAAATAATTTAAAATGTTTCAAGATTATTAAAATGTAGGGATGTGTAATAATTAATAATAATTAATAATAATTAATAATAATTAATAATAATTAATAATAATTAATAATAATTAATAATAATTAATAATAATTAATAATAATTATTAATAATATATAATAAATAATTTCTTATTTATAATGAATGTTCATGCATCATATAAATATTGTTGATATTAACGTTATATAACAATGAAGGTATTATGATATGTTTAGATATGCATTTGTTACATGATAATAACTTGAAAGGCAAAATAATAAGATGTATAACTTTATTTAATAAAGACATAAAAAATAGTTAATTATTTTTATTTATCAAATTACTTCGAATAATTATGTTTTAAAAAGACATTTATTTCTACGTTTTCTATTGTCAACCTATTTCTTAATTCATCAACTATGAAACCTGCAGAAGAAAATGCACTTGATCCAGTAATTGATAAATATTCCAAAGCAATCTTAATACTGGAAAATTACTTGTATTATTTTTACAGAAGGTCAATGCGGTTGATCAAGCATTGATGAAATAATTTCTTGTGACTGCATATACTTCCGATAAAATTACACTTGTAAATGTTCTACTAAGTATTTTAATTTCAGGATTAAGTTTTTCAATAAATTTTATGAAATTTTTTGAATCTAAAATCGATAAAGAAATTCCATCTTCTAATATCAAACGATTTAATAAAAACTCTTCAGAAAAATAAACACTATCACCTTTATTGACTTCTTCACTATGCCTATTTGCTATATGGTATGACATACTATTTATCAGGCCATTCATAAAAATAGTATGTTCACAATGTTTATATTTTGCCATATTATTATCTATTTCATCAAATAAACTCCATATCAAACTTCTTTTTTTAGTGTTGACTGAAATTTGAGTAGCACATTGCATTGGAATTACTGATAAATTGAAATTAGATACTGTAGTTGATTTTTGAGGTAATGATAAGAAATTTTAATATTAATTTAATACGCATCCCTAATAATTATAAAATAAATTGAATTCCTTATTATTCCTTATTATTAATTAAATTAATAATAATAATAAAATTAATAATACCCATCCCTATTAAAAAGTATAAGAAATATATTTACGTATTTTAGACATAGTTTAACAGCTACACCAAGCCACGTTGAGACAAATCACCTATAATAAAAAAGAAAATCAATAAATTTATAACATATAAACACACCAACTCACCTTGAGGTTGTTTGTAAAATAGTCACTGAGATAAACCCTACACTATAGAAAATCAAAAAGTGAGAGAGAAATAAAATAATACAAATTAACACAACTCATAATAAAACATGCATATAAACTTTCAACATGTAGCTATCCAAATTTGAAATAACCCACATAATAAATTTATTTATAGACATTTTTGAGATATTTTTAGAAAAAAATGGCGAAAAAAATTTTTAATTTAAATTTTGAGGTTTCTGCTCAGAAATTTCAAGTAAATGAGGATGTATCTTCATAAGATCTACAATTAAAACTAAAATTAATTTAATATTTCAAACATTTCTGTCGAAAAAAATAAAACTTGAAATCCAAAAAAAGCACAAATTGTAAATTTTATTCGTTACATTTGAAATTCGAGTAAAGAAACTCGTTGACGAAGTTTATGACTGTGGAATTTCAAAAGAAAACATAGTCAAACGGATTTTATGCCACAGAGTTCGAAACGACCGTTTGAAAGAAAATATATCGACGAAGGCCAATATTACAAAAGAAGAAATTAGAAATCTAGCAAAGGTTTATGAAGCAATAGAAGGTTACGATACGAAAGAACTATCTGAAGAAGTCCAAGCACTAGTTAAATCGACTTATGCAAACGTTACTCAAGATAAACAGAAGCAATGGATTCAAAAATCTTTTAATAACAAAATATACCCAAATCGTCAAACAGAAATAGCTTACCAAAATAGAAATGAAAGAAACGAAAGACAATTTGATAAAGTGAAACCAGTGGCAGAACAATATAATGAGAGGATAACTACGGAGAGTAGACCACCACCTTTAGTTTCAATGAAACATATCGCGCGGACGATTTATAATAGTTGTTGCGTTTTGCCAGAACCAGTAGAAGATAGGTTAAAACCTGGTCAATGCTTTTGTTGTGGACAAAATGACCATATGAGATTTGAATGCCCATTGAAGGACAAGTGCTTAATATGCGGTAAGGAAGGTCATTCATTTAGAAGTTGCAATTTGTTAGTGAAATCACGAAGTACCACAAAAAGACTATAACAAAGAGTTTATTGTATACACGAAGAAAACGATGGTAGATCAAATGAATTGATAGAACCACTCATTCATAATGATGAGACGAAAAAAATCAAGAAGACCCTGTTGCTTACATTTCTTCAGTAAAGTAGAAACAGTAGATGAGTTAAAAAAACGAAATGTTGAAAAGAAAGATGTGATATTTAAGAAGGATAATGACAGCAAGTGGAGTATGATGGAAATAAATGAATTTCGTGTAGAGATGCTATGGAATTCAGGAGCTTCAATCAGTGTGATGAGTGAGAAAGGTTGGAGATTGATTGGCAGTCTAATATTGATGGACATTAGAATACGGTGGAGTGGAGTATTTTCAAAAGAAGATGAGAAACCTCTCGGAAGCGTTAAAATCCTTGCAAAATGGAACAAAATATTTCGTGAATTGAATGTTATTATTTTTAGGAAAATTCATCCACATTTCATAAGAGGACTAGAAACCATGAAAATATTTGGTATGGAACTTAAGGAAGTCAATAATATTGAATCCTCGTTAGTTAACAAGAGATTTACAGATTTCGAACGGTTAAAGATTACGTAATTGACCCTCAAGTTGGACAAGAATTCAAAGTTGGGTACTTTAATATCTCAGTTTAGCAATATTTTTATGCCATCCAAATTTGAATTAGCTCATACAAAAGTAATAACACATGAAATAAAGACTTCAGGTCCTCCAATTTTACAAAATCTCAGAAGACAATCCATACATTTAGAAGGCAAAGTTGAAGAGTTAGTACAAAATTTATTAGAAGCTGGAGTTGTCAGGAAATGTCAAAGTCCTCTGGTAGGGAAACCAGATGGTTCTATAAGAATGTGTCTAGATTTCAGGTTATTAAATTCGGTTACAAAAAAGTTCTTATTTCCTACGCCAGACATGCAATTATTATTGAATTGCTAATGTAAGTCAAAGATATTTTCTTCTATTGACTTAGGACAGTAGAGTTGAATGAAAATTCGCAAATCAAGACGGCATTTAGTACAAAAGAAAGACAATTCTGTTTCAATAGGTTACCATTTGGTTCAGAAACTGATGCATCAGATATTGGAAGGATTGGTTTTCAAAGGAATGGTTGTGCACCTTGATGCCATTTTAATATATGCTGAAAATCAGGAAACTCATGATAAACTCCTATTTGAAGTATTCACACGCATTAGAGATTCCGGGTTGAAAGTCAATCCAGAGAAATGTGCGTTCAATAAAAGTTTATTAAATCTTATTGGTCATACAGTGAGTGAAAAGGGAATTCAAACAAATAAAAGAAAGATTTCAGAAATTGAAAATGCAACTGAGTCAAAGAGTAATACAGAATTGAGGTCATTCATAGGTTTAACAAATTATTATGGACGATTTATCAAGAATTATTCAATGATAGCAGCACCTCTGTATGCCGCAACGAAGGTAATGACAAAATGATTGTTTGGACTGAAGAATGTAGAAAACGTTTTATCAATTTAAAGAAACTCTTATGTGAAGCACCAATATTAGAATATACAAGGGCAGATTGACTATTTATCATTGATACGGATGCTAGTTTTGGAGCCATAGGTACAGTTTTATCTCAGATTAAGGAATATGGCACACAAGGAGTGATAGCGTATGGTTCAAAACATTTGGCATAGCATGAAATGGGGTATTGTGTGACTAGAAAAGAGTTGTTGGCTCTCTACGAATTTATTGTACATTTTATGTTTGTAGCTAGAGCAAATCACAAGGCATTGACATTTATGAATACAACAAAAAAGCCAATAAGCCCACAATTTCAGACATGGATGGTAAGTTTATCTGAATACGATTTTGCGTTACAATATAGAAAGGGAGAAGAACATGGAAATTCTGATGATAGGTCTCGTTTAAATAATACCATATGCTCTCATTGTCAGGTGGAACACAAAGATGCCAAAGAAGTGAAATTTAGAATTCGTTATATAAATAGTTTACAAGGAAATTCAAATATTATAAAAATTATTAAAATGAAGCAAAACGAATACAAAGTTACTTCAGAAATCATATCACATCTTAATGGAAATGAGGCTCACGTATATTATGAAACAATCAGTAGCAGTATTTTCAAGTATTTGAAGATATTACAGATACAAGATGACGTATTGATGATTAATACAGACGGAAAACTTGCAGTGGTTGTACCCGACTCGTACGTGAAATCTTTAGTAAATTATTTTCATATTAAACTATACCATCTGGGTATCAAGAAAACCTTATTTTATTTAAAGGACTTTTTCTTTTGGCCATCTATGAATCAGATTATTACAGAGTGTATTAATAAATGCAAGATTTGTGCTAGTAGAAAGATTGATCAAGGACTAACAAAAGAAATCTTATTGCCAAGAGCAAGGAAACAATTTTTAGGACAGATATTAGTGGATATTGCATATATGGAGACAAAAGAAAGTAAGAAATACATGATAGTGATAATAGATCGTTTTTAGTAAATTTGTCAGTTCATCAGTAGCAAGTACACAGGATGAAGCAACAATTTTGAATGTCATTTTGAATTATTGGATATATCGTTTTGGTAGACCTGAAAGCATTCTTACAGATAGAGAAAGAATTTTTGAAGGATCAATGTTTCGTGATTGGATGGAGAAATTTGGTATAAAACAAGAATTTAGTTCACCGTACAAACATCAATTAAATGGTTTAGCAGAGTGAATCATAAGAACAATTTGGGACATGTTGGCAACATCATTGACAGAGATTAAAACAAATAATAATTGGTATAGATTGTTACCAAAGATTGAATTTAGTTTGAATGCTACAATACAAAACTCGACGAAATTCTCACCTTTCGAAATTGTATATGGCCGGAAAATTAATTCATATTCGGGAGTAGGACACATTCAAAAATGGAGAGGAGAAATTGAAGATGAAACGAAAACTAATATAGTAAATGCAGCTACAACTATGCAAAATAGAGATTTAGACAACCGGGGTACTCAAGTTTTCATGGTGGGCGAGAAAGTATTAGCACGCTTGGAACCACATAGACAAAAGAAGGAGGGAATTCAATATAAAGGACCTCACAAAATTTTAAAATTCTTATCGCCAAGACAAGTTGAATTACAATATCCACACTCAATCAAATCAAGAAGAATCGAATGGCTGAAGAAGTACAAAGAAAATGAAGAGGAGGAGAGTGATGTCCAATAATGAATATTAAAAACTGTATTTTAATATTCAGAATTAATTATACACTTTTTGAATAAATTGTTAAAATAAATAAATAAAATGTTATATAAATTATAACTTTTGAAGAGATTGTAACTGTCAACATAAAAGAAATCATTTCCTTAATATTCATAACAATTATTAATAATAATTTACATGTGCTTGTAGATCAAAAAGTTATAATTATAAGCTTGAATAATGATTTAATTTCCTTGTAAAATCATAATTCAACTCTTAAAACTTTATAACTTTAAGCTTATAACTTTTTAAAATAACTTACTTTGCAGCCATTTCAGAAATGACTGAAACCATTGATTTTTCACAAAAAATTTTCAATTCCAATAATTGATTTATGTTTCAACTTGCATTATAGCGGAATTTATCTGATCTTCGCTTGGTGTAGTAGTTTATTAGAAGTATATCAGAAAAATTTGGAATTTTCTGAGCATACTTTAATTCAAGATGCACATATGCGTTTGAATATGGTATATTATATGCTTGAACGTTTTATTGAACAGAAAAATGTTATTTTTTGTGTTTTAACAAACCACAATAGGAATAACTTATTTAATATACTTTCTTATCAAGATTTTATTGTTAATTCAAAATTAAATTTTTTTCTAAAGCCATTTAAAGAGACTACAAAGAAAATGTCTGTGGATAAATATATCACTGCATCTTATATTTGAAAAAAATAATTTCAAACGAGGCCACAATGGCAATTTTTATTACAAATGATATTCTAAAAAGACATGCCACTAATATGCTTTGTGAACTTAAAACGATGCAAAAAAATATGAAGATTCATTTATATTATTATGTACACGCTAATACATCAATCCAAGATTTAAATCTTTAAGATTCTGCAGCGAAAAAGAAAAACTAGAAATTAAAAACTGTATTAGAGCAGAATTCGATATAATTCAACCAAGTGTTGAAGGTGGCGTATAAAATGATGGAGTTGTGAAGAATCTATCTTTATGTGAAGGACATGAGAAAGAAAATGAAATTTCAAGGACCGAAGTGAATTTATATGAGATTCATTCCTGCTTCACGAATCAGTGAAAACCCACTATCCTTCTGTAAAAATAATACAAGTAATTTTCCAGTATTAAGATTTCTTTGGCATATTTATCAATTACTGGATCAAGTGCATTTTCTTCTGCAAGTTTCATAGTTGATGAATTAAGAAATAGGTTGACAATAGAAAACGTAGAAATACATGTCTTTTTAAAACATAATATTTCGAAGTAATTTGATAAATAAAAATAATTAACTATTTTTATGTCTTTATTAAATAAAGTTATAAATATTATTATTTTGCCTTTCAAGTTATTATATCTATAAAATCTCATGTAACAAATGCATATCTAAACATATCATAATACATTCA
Organism: Schmidtea mediterranea; assembly: GCA_022537955.1. Classification (NCBI taxonomy): domain Eukaryota; kingdom Metazoa; phylum Platyhelminthes; order Tricladida; family Dugesiidae; genus Schmidtea; species Schmidtea mediterranea. The sequence continues at coordinate 75,088,021 of CM039681.1, forward strand.
TTGTTATATAACGTTAATATCAACAATATTTATATGATGCATAAACATTCCTCATTAATTAGAAATTATTAATAAATATTAATAATTATTAATTATTACTCATCCCTAGTCATGATTAACATTTTAAGAAAACACAATCTAAATATTCCAAATAAAAAATTGTATTAATATTGTTGGGCCAGCACACAAATAGCCTTGAGAATTGTTTAAATGCATCAGTAATACAGCACGAAAACCCAGCACCAAGATAACTTAAATATACAACACCAATTAAACATTTTAAAATCTGAGAGAACATAAATAAATATAAAATCAAAAACATAAAAGTAAAATAAAATAAATACAAAATGCATCAAGAACCGCACGAAATTTACATAAAAAATAACATAATAACAAGAAAATTCGACCGTAAAATGACCATTTATATAAAAGTAAAAATTAATGAATTAAATGAATAAAAATAAAATATTTTTTGGTTTGTATAAATTTATTTAAAAAATGTTAAAAATAAATTACTAATTTAAATTAAGAAATAAATAAAAATTTAATTTAGATAACCTAATAATTTCAAAGTCGAATTTTGTTTAATCGCAATAAAACTAACACGCAAGGTTAAGGCCAAATTATAGGTATAAATACTGATGTGTTTTCCCAAATTTTCAACTACTACTTTGTAGTATTAATTTCAACCAAATTTAAGATGCACATTTTTTATAAATCTTACTTTGTTATGTGATTTTTTTCAGATATTTTCAGATCATTAATCTACAGTTATCAATATTTTCAGATTGTTAATCTACAGTTATGTTTTGTAGCAATATTTTCAGGTTATTAATCTACAGTTATGTTTTGTAGCAATATTTTCAGGTTATTAATCTACAGTTATGTTTTGCAGCAATATTTTCAGATTGTTAATCTACAGTTATGTTATTTTGGTTTATGTACATCGATACCCGATTTAAAATTTGTTTATATGAATGCCAAATATACAGTTTATGCATCGAGACTTTTGCCTAATTCATGTGGTAATTTATTTTTTCTATTATTTTATTTTTGGTGGCCCACAGCCAAAACATAACGCAAGATAGAAAAATAAAACACACTATCGAACTGTGTAAGTGCGTGTAAAATCGCCAATAGTTCGTTCCGGTGAAGGCTCCGGCGTGCGGAACGTAGGAGCTGGAACGTCAATATTATCCGTACATAGGGGAAATTGGAGGGTAAATGAGTAGTTTATTGGCTGCTCCTTCATCATCCGTTTCCTGTAAAATTGACATAAATTTTTTACAACAATCGGCTCAAAATATCTAACACCGAGTAGTCCAGTGGGCACTCATTAAATATAATATGAACATACATAGATCTTAAGGACAAAAAGAGGGAATGGGTAGCGGGGAAAATTGCGAAATGGTTGCAACAGTTAAAATGGATAGCCATCGGAAAAAGATTAATCCGAACGACCAAAATCATGAAAAAAAATTTTTTTAAATAAGAATTAAAAAAATTAATTTGAGTTGAGGCGGAAAATATGGGCGGGACGCTGCTCAAATTTTCCGAATTAATTCAAATACTTAACAAAAATAGTAACGTAAAAATGGAACGTGTAAAATAAGGGTGGAACGCTGCTCAAATTTTCCGAGTCAATGAAAATACTTTGTCGAAAACTGTAGTATAGGATGAACCGTAAAATAAGGGCGGAACGCTGCTAAAATTTTCTAATTTACAAAAATACTTTATCGAAAACCGAAAAATATAGATGGGCTACGGCTAATGTTGTATATCAATAAACATTTTTTAACGCTGAGGAATAAGGACGGATTCCTACAAAATATTAATAATAATAACGATAATGATAAGGGTAATGGTGATTATAATAATAATAATAATAATAATAATAATAATAATAATAATAATAATAATAATAATAATAATAATAATAATAATAATAATAATAATAATAATAATAATAATAATAATAATAATAATAATGATAATAATAATAATAATCATGGTATTTGTAGTAATGATGATAATAATTATGATAATAATAATAGTAGTAATAATCATTGTAGTAATAACAATAAATATAATGGTAGTTATAGTAATAAAAATAATAATAAAGGTAATAGTAGTAACAATTAAGAAAGGTAATATATATAATAGTAAAAATGATGACGCTAGTAATAATAATAGGGAACATTGTAGTTATGATAGGGATAAGAGTAAGAGAACTAGTGCGTGAATACTTAACATAACCAAGGGTGTACCGACCAAAGAATAATCTTCGACATGGACAACGATAAGAAGGACTATGGGAATGGACATAACAATGAATGATATGAGAGTATAGGTTAACATTTGAAAGAGATAGGAGAATAATGGGACCTAGAATCAAAAGCGAGCACAGGTCTTCTATCGACAGCTCGTTGGACCCAGAGATCGTTCGGTCAATTATAGTATTAGCAATAAAGCTCACTTTTTGCGGACGATCTACCCACTCGAACACAGTTCCAACGTTGCTTAGCAACGGGTGCCGAGTGGTAATCGAAGAATAGTTGTATGGGGTATCTGGGTAACAACCATATAGTTTCAAAATATTAAAACCCAGAAACCCACCAATATATTCAAAATCCAGCACAAATAATAAATTCCAAAGGACTGCTTTTTGATATTTCCAGTTATTCTAGTTGTACACTATACGAAGTTCAGATAAATTCCGCTATAATGCAAATTGAAACAAACATAAACCAACTCATTGGAATTTATTTTTTGTGAAAACCAATGGTATTCAGCCATTTCTGAAATGGCCGGAAAGTAAGTTATTTTTAAAAGTTATAAGCTTAAAGTTATAAAGTTTTAAGAGTTGAATTATGATTTTACAAGGAAATTAAATCATTATTCAAACTTATAATTATAACTTTTGATCTACAAACTCATGTATATTATTATTTATAATGAATATGAATATTCTTGAAATTATTTATTTTATGATAACTTATTTTTCGGAAATTATTCAAAAAAAGTGAGTTAAATTATTTTTGAAGTTATAAAATTATTAATTGCATTAAATAATTATATTTTTTATACATCTTTTGAAAAAATACTTAGAATATGTACACAAAATAATTGGGTTTATGATTATTTTTTAAAACTTACTAATATAATTTACAATTTATGCATTTATTCGGATATCAGGTTGTTTTTTTTCGACAGAAATGTCTGAAAAATTAAATTAATTTTAGTTTTAATGGTAACTCTTATGAAGATACATCCTCATTTACTCGATATTTCCTAGCAAAAACATCAAAAGTTATATTAAAAATATTTTCCGCCATTATTCTTTCTAAAAGTATCTAAAAATGTCTGTAAATTAATTTATTATAGGGGTTTTTTCAACTTATGATGGCTACATGTTAAAAGTTTACATGCATGTTTTATTATGGGTTGTGTTAATGTGCATTTTTTATTTCTCTATCACCTTTTGTGTTTCTATAGTGTAGGGTTTGTCTCACTGACTATTTTACAAACAACCTATTGGTAAGTTGGTGTGTTTATGTTATAAATTTATAAATTTTCTTTTTATATTATAGGTGATTTGTCTCAACGTGGCTTGATGTAATCAAGTTGTATTTACGCGTACACCTCTATTCTAAGATTTATTAATAAGTGGAAAGAAGTATGCTAAATAAATTATTGATTAAATTTAATTATGTAATTTTCCATATGAAATAAATAGAATATTATAAAACATCAGATTACAAAATATTTATTTATTACATTAAGGAGATTTATACAATGTTCAGAAAGACTTCATGCTGTGAATTCAGAATTAAACTGTGAGAAGTTGCATGCAGCGTTCCTTATTTTAATTAACATAAAATAACTATATAAAAGGCTCAGGTTCATTCAACATGAAGGAAGTCATGAAATCTAGGAATGAGAAAACAGTCATACTGATTCATTGTCTAATCTGGATGTCAATAGATATTTTCACCGCGTCCACCACTTCAATGAAAAAATAATGACAAATACACTGTCGGTTAACAATGAGATTCTTGAAAAAGTTTAAGTTCTTATCGTAATTAACGCACAAAACCACCCGAGGCATTTCATCTTTCAAACTGTTATTTTTAAAATTCGCTTCATAAATGACGGCATCTGGTTTGACTGTTGAAAATGTGATCAAGAAATGCTTCAAATTGCTGCCACCGTTACGAGAATTCATGCTTTCTAGGAATTGGTTTATGAACCAAACCCGGACCAGCTTTACTAATTTTATGTGGGATTTGGATGAAATAATTGTCGGCAATTCGTAAATTATGTAATTTTCCTTGGAACTTGGGGTAAACCCTTCGTGTTCGCTTCCAGGAAATATTTGCTGCCATTGACAATCTTGATTGTGAAGAAAGCAACATTTCTTGCAAGCTCGCCTATAGCTAAACATCATATAGCCTAGGTATGCAATTGAAACAAATGGCAAAATGATGGAGAGATTTATTAAAACGACGAACATTGGAATGGTTTTGCAATCATTCGGAAGAAATCCGCGATATCTGTAAAAATTCTTTATGGTTATCACAAGATTTTCGTGAACTGAGAAAACTCCCAAATCTTGATGAATGTATACATTATAGTCTTTCTCTACATACCCTTTTCTATCTGCATATTCAATCAGCTTCTTGAAGCTGTTTAATACATTCATGTTTGGCAAGTAAAACTTGAACCAACCGATATATCCAATACTTATCGTATTATAATTGTACATGGACACAGATGCACTCTGATAATGCCATCCTCGACATTCATAGATGTGACCGCTATCATCAACCATGAAATTATAAGGAATGTCAGTAAATTTTGGGGTATTACCTGCTCCTCTATGCAATTTAACTTGCAAAGCCCGCAATATATCTGTACAAGCTGCTATCGTCCTACAACTATGATAAGGCCCAAAAGAGGCAGAAATATCGAAATTAATAATTTTATTCGTAAAACTTGTTAACGAACCGTTTGGAGGGAGAGCATACCACTTTGTTCTATCAACAATTTCCTGATCAGCTAATTGTTCGACGGGCCTTGAAGCATTGAAATGCCTGCATTCCAGATAATGTACTTGGTGAAGATTATCTTTGGAATAGAGTAGCCAGTAAGATTGCAATCCTGTGTAAATTTTCATACGTTTAGTTGCAATATGCCCTTTAACATTTAGCTTCACAGATTCCTGTGGAAGTCCCCAATAGGTTTGGTTTAAAAGGCAGGAATCTGTGATAGTCAAATTTTTTCCAGTTTCTTTAATACATACAGCAAAATCTGATATTGATGGAAATTGACCACATTTGTCCTTGGCGATAAATAACTTTTCGGTACTTACAATTTTGTTGCATTTCATCCCGACATCAAGGTATCGTTTCTCGTCGGCATTTAATTCCGGAGGCTCTGAATCATTTTTCAAGCATTCGTAGCTGAACCTGATGAAACTCATCTTATCGGATGGCAGCATATATGAGGAATTTTGTATATTTTCCAGAATGCAGAATGAGTACTCGACACTGTACAAAGATGTTACGCATTCTCGGTATTCGTTGCATTCTTTTAGACAATCGTGAAAAATCTGAGTTTGGAAATGAAGGCCATGAAAATTACTTTTAGGAGGGGTGTAATTTCTGCTTGCAACCTTCCAAATCCCGCTGCATTTATCCTTCCTAGGTTTGATCATTATGCCATCTGGTTGTAATCTATCTTTAAAGTCATCAATGCATGTCCATTTGTCGAACTGAGCTTTTCTTTTCTCGGTGATTTCAATGTTTGTGGCCGGCCATTTTGCTATTGTACTGCACACGCCTGAATTTCGATTAACAAATCCACAGAGAGGGTTTTCTATGCAGAGTTTTCGGCAGTTCCATTCTTCAGTGAACTTTTCATCCAAACTTGTGTAGGAATTAACTTTTATAGATTTATGAATAAATGTTATCCAAAGTCCTTCACATCTTCCATCCGGAGGTTGATATCCTTTCTTGGTGTCACAGCTTTTCCATTTCGTGTATTCATATGGCTGTCCGCTTATGACATCGAAATCGGTAGTGTTAAAGAATGAGCATTTCCTGTTGTAAAATAACGTTGCAAAACATTCAGAATTACTCAGACAGAGAAAGTTGCATTCTTCTTTGTGATCGGTTGATACGTTGTAGAATGAATTGATATCGGCAAATCCAGTGTTATATATTTGTGTTACGGCAGGTTTGTTTGCAGTTCCGTAGAAACATTTTTGAAATTGGTTCTGGGATGAACTGAAACTGATTAATATTGGTGCCAAAACCATCAATACTGACAACATTGATTGCAATTTAGAGCTTAAAGTGTCTTGCTTGGTAAAGAAATAAACAAAGACTATTATAATAATGATTATTATTATCATAACAAATTTTCGTAACCTTGATAAAAATTGATATTTGAATGTCATTAGTCAATCACTAGGTCAGACACTAGGTCAACGGATCATGTACGAATTGAAGGCCTGTATTCAACATTCAATCCGTAATATCACGCGCACGATGCTATAATTATCGCGCTGATTCATATATTTACATAACAAAGGGACTTATTTTTCAATTCTTTAAGAAAGAATTATCTTACATCCTTTTTGTTAGCAATTCAAAACAATATAAAACATTTAATATTTATGTATCTAAAATTTCGAATCAAGTTCTTAATATAAAAACAATTTGATTGTGACGATAATAATCTGAATAACAAATGGAAATATTAACAATGAATGTTCACATATACTTAGTTATATAATAATTTAATATAGAATTAATTAATCTATTATTTGATTTACTTCCTAACAATTTTTACTTCTGCATCCATTGGATGGTTTATATTTAATGAATTTTGAAATCATCTAGGCAAATAAAAATCTGTCGCGGACATCATCTAGAAATAGTAGGATATTCATTAAACAGTTTTGCAGGCCCTGTTGTGTGAGAGTAAAGGGGTTTTGTTTTAATATATCATTTCAAATACAATAATAGCGATGTTTTTCTATAATCAACAAATTCACGCCGGTGCCCATTTTCATGATTTTCGCTATGAGACGGCTCTCGAAATCATGCTGCGGATCATCTTGTGCCGCACGATTGTTAAAGATCTAAATATTTAATGTTACATACCGTATAATAACAAAATCAAATGCATGCCACCGGTGATACACTTAGGCATGAACGTGTAAATCAGTAGATTTTTAAAATAATTTATTATTTTATAGACAATAATGGATTTATCGTCAGTGGTGCTGAATTTGACGTTAACAATATTTGAAAACTCTATTATTGGATATTTGAAGATTCAGTAATCTTATAGTATAAGGCTTATACGGTAGCAGGGTTTCCGCCAGGATTTGAGTATTGGAAGGGTGTTGCTAATTTTTTGTTTTTGGGGAAGGAGCCAACAAATAATGAAAAACTCATGAATTTCCAGAAACAAACATGATGTGTAGTTTATTATGTATGTCAACATGAAATACGTCGTGACTTCTTTTTTTCAAGGAAGACGTTAATGTCTGCACTTGAATAATTCTTGCTAAGTTATCAGGAATTTCAGGGCCTTCTTCAGATATTCGAATCGAACTGAAAGACATTATAAAATAAGTAAGGATTGAATCCTACAAGCTCGTATTATTTTGTATATACATGTATCATATATCTCTGGAAATCCAGAGGTTTATGGTAAGTATTGTATGTAAAGTACAGCATGCATACTGTTGGGCCAGAACGTAAACGGCTTTGAGGAATGTTTTAATGGATCAGTAACACACACGCAAATATAACATGCAATTTAAATAAACCTATTGAAACATCAATTAAACCCTATCAAATATGAGAAAAAAGAGAATTAAATATAAAATAATAAACATAAAAATAAATTAAAATAATAACAAAACGCACCAAGATCCGGACGATACCAACACAAATATAACAAGAAAACACAACAAATTCGACAAAATTGAAAAATTGATAAAAGTTCATGAAAATGAAACTTAAATCAAAAAATTTGAATTAGTAATAATTCAATAAAAATTCTAAATGAAAAATTATTAAAATAAATTGAAAAATAATAAAATTAAAGAATAGAATTCACTGGAAAATAACAAGGTCGAATTTTGTTTTACTGCATCAAATTTAACATGCGAGGTTAGGGACAGAAAATAGGTATAAATACTGATCCATTTTCACATTGAAGTAAACCATATTTTCAAATCATAAAACCATTTTCAAATTACTTGTGAACTTGTTTAAAATCTTACTTTTAGGTGAGAAATGTTTATTTTGGAGCCCTCTCTTCACGTCGCATCCTCGCAACCTCGGCAGAGCTCTGCTTGGATGTTGGCGTGGGGGGAGAGGTATTTTTTATTCTATTTTGCTATGCGATATTATGTATTTTTATTTGGAATGGAACGTATGGTAATTTATGTTTATTTGATTAATAAATATTTATATTATTCATAAATTGTTCTACCTATTTAAATTTAATCAATTAATCTGTCGAAATTTTTCCGGCCCACAGCCAACACCTATCGCAAGTAAATAAAATCTACACACAAGTCAGATTCGTGTAAGTGCGTGGAACATCGCCAATGATCTGTGCCCGTGAAGACCCGGCGTGCGGAACGCAGGGTTGGAACGTCAATATTATCCCGTATAGAAGAAAGGAGGAATAAGGGAGAAGTCTATTGGCTGCTTCCTCGTCCCTCATTTCCGTAAAATCGACCTAAAGTCATACTACACACGGCTCAAAATCATCACACCGAGTAGTCCAGGGGCACTCAGTAAATATAATGTAAACACAATATGCGCTTAAGGCCTATTAAAGGGGAATGGTACGGGGAATAAATTAAATGGAAATCGTTGTTTGGATTAATATTTTGAAATAAATTAAATTTACAATTCGAATAAATTAGTAGTGATCATTAAATAAGTAATTCCTTGATTTAATTAAAATTAAAGTAGCTATTGATTGAAAATAAAGAAAGATTAAAGTAATTCGTTAAATCATTATAATTAAAAGTAGAGTTTTTATTGAGCAAAATTACGTAACCCATTAAATTAATTTATTGTAAATTATTGATTATCAGTAAATGAATCTTGAGTAAAACTATCATCGATTAAAAACCAGTAATTAAAACAAATATTAAGCCAAATTAATGTATCTCATTGATTTAATCAACAAATTTTCTTTAATATAATGGTAGATTTAAACTAATTAACCTAAATCCCTCGATTTACAATAGATCAACCCAAAATGTTGTGTAACTTTGAATTAGAATTCGAACCAACTCACCTAACATTGAACGATCATATGATTGATTTCATCTCTAAAGTGGTCATAACTGGAAACTCCTTGTTATTTCGCATAAATATAGTAAACGATTACTTTAATATATTAAAAAACGAAAGAAAAATCATATAAAATTTATTTCAATAAATTAAAACTATTCGCTTATTCAAATTTAACATAAAAGAATGCAAATGAAATCCAGGAGATAAGCAGATTAACTTGATATTAACGACGAGATTCCAATAGAAGTCGAACAAATTTTCAATATTAAGAATGAGAATGAGATGAATAGATCCAACGAGAAAATTTTGCGACGAAAAGAATCCCTTAAAATATGTACTAAAATAAAGTAATTAAATACATATAATAAATTACCGAATGACCCGATAGCAGTTTTCTAATAAAACCATTGACAATCAATAAGAAAATCCATTGACCAAAATTCCGAGACATAATAGAGTAGCCCGAATTCCTAAAAATCACTGTATTCTATGAAATTCATTATAACAAAGGTTGATCTATGAAACTCACCGAATAGTCCACGATCGCGATTTGAAAAGTTCATTCACCTGAAATAAATGTTGTAAATTACCAGTTGAAAAATAAACACTCTTACTCGTCGACATTTCCGGCGATATAAACATCCGCTACCGTAGCCGAGTTATAAGTGGCATGCACTTCCTGCCTGTCTGATTTTCAACTGTACATTCTCTTTATAATTAACGTTGACAATAGACTTTACATCATTTTCGTTATCAAATTATGTATTCGCCGAACATTCCGGACGAGGACTTAGAGTTGCGATCTCCAAACGTTACAGAAGCTCCTTCAAGTAAATTTTCAATTAAATTCCATAACAAAGTTATATTCATATTTGAGCCACAGGAATAATCTAGAATCAACTCCATAGCATTAGTAAGTAAACCTTCCGGATTGACGGCCGCGAACCAATAAGTCATATCTATTGACGAATCTTAGTGTTCTCACACCCGACGAACTCCCAAAAATCCTGTCGTTCCACCATCATACTCGACAAATCAATTCTTGGCTACACACCCTCGTCAACCCCTTTAAGCCAACAGCGTCACAAGTATTTAATTAGAAAGTTCTGAGAAAAAATTTCGTCCTGATCGCATTCGAAATCGTCAACGGTTTATTTCGGGAGAAACGAATTTCTCGGATATTTATATGCGGAAATAACGATACTGGCTCGGCAATTCGTCTCAAATATTTTCTTCCAAATCTGTCAGTTGAGTCGTAGTTTTCCCCATTGCTATCATTTTTCCTTTGACCCAGGTACTTTAATGGTCCATGGATCAGACACTACGTATGAATTTGTAACCTTTGTAACGGATTTGTTTTTCAAATAATTAAAGGATAATTGTTAAAATCATTTTAGTTGGAATGTTTAATTATCAAGTCATTATTTCATAAATGTTAATTCACTTAATTCAGTCCTATTCAAGATTTAATAAATATCCAAACGACACTCGGAAAGGTTTTCTTACAGCATTTATTCATTGATTTTATTTTATAGTAATACTTAAATATGTATCTAACCTAATATTATGACGAATAAGCCATTTATACGAAAAATAAGATACGGCCGGAAACGAATTGTGATTTTCGTTTAACATCCATAAAGATTTCTCGAACAGACCCTTATGCCTAGAGAACGCGCAACCCGGTAGCCGGGAGGTATCGTTCTTCCTTTTTCCAATGCATTGCCGGACCAGCTAGTAAAAAACGCGTTCCACTTCGAGTTCCGTGAGCCGTAGCACTTTGAAATTAAGATAATCCAGTTTTCTTGAAAACGACGAGAAATGTTATCTAATTGCGTACCCCAGATCACGGAGTAAAAACAATTTTTCCATTCAGGACAAACTGGAGCTATGGTTGAACTCCCTGCTCATGTCGTGGAACAGCGGAGGCAGGCATGGAATCGGGTGTATCAAGAGCGATACCCTGACGTGCTCGAAGAAGACAAGCCAGATGACATATCACCGGAGGAGTTTATGGGACAGTTCCGGAAACTGTCTGACGAGCCAAACCCATCCCAGGACATCCTAACTCAGGCCCAAGAGCTCCTGGAGGGCCTCCTCCAACACCAGCGCCAAGTCGAGGCAACTGTAGTACGAGCAACGGAATACCTGGCCAACGTCAAAGATGACCTGGTGGCAGGACGTCTGGCCAGTAGATACCCATCTTCACCGAGACCAGTCCGGAACCTCAAAAGGCCAGTGTTTGTGATCCCTGGTTATTCCCCAGAAGAAGGGATCAAGCGGTTTTTCGCAGATGATTGATCATCGTGACAATGATTTGAACATTTTGTTATTTGGTATAATATTAGTATTATAGATCTAAAAATTCTTCCTCTTCTTTTATTATTATTGTAGTTTTCATTTCATAAATATGTTTAAGCTTAAATATACTTATCATTATAACAGTCATCATGAATTTCAACTCTCATTATTCTAGAAATGGACCCTGTGAAGTTGCTCCAAAATGAATTAACCCATGCGAGACAGGCCAATAAGAAACTCCATGACCAACTCGTTCAAATAGTCCGAGAAACGCAGCAAATTAAAGCGACATGGATCGAGCCCACGAGAATCAAAAGACTGTACCAAAAACTAACCGCGGCCCAGAAAGGGTGGGCAGAAGAAAAACAGTTAGTACAGGGCCTAAAAACTCAAATCAGGGGGCTAGAGGTAGCGTTATCCGCCTGTCAGGAGGGAGCAGCGGTGACCTACCCTCTAGTCTTCGCCCCTGCTCAATTGGCCTATCGCGAAGCGAACTCTACTTCATCTGCAACCTTAACTACTCCAATCGCCCCGTCAACAGCCAGTCGTCGACCTGGACGTAAGGAGCGGGCTAAGCGCCGAGCCGCTCGATCTTCCAATCCGTCGGAAATCGTATAATCCATGGGTTTCATAGATAAATAAAACATCATTTATATATATTGTGGTTTCCGTGTACATTTTATTATCTTTATATCATCTTGAGGTTTGAAGCAACACTGTAGAAAGGTTAAATAAGCAGCACCACCTATTTCATTGTTAAACTAATGACGATAAAATAAATAGGTAAACGATAGAAACTAAAACGCAAGGGGACCAAATAATTTTAAAAGCGAGCACAGGTCTTCTATCGACAGCTCGTGAACCCGAGGATTGTCCGAGCAATTACAGTACTAGTGATAATACTCAATTTTTGCGGATAATCCACCACTTGAACACATTACCAACGTTGCTTAGCAACGGGTGCCAAGTGGCAGCTAGAATCATTTTGTATGGCGTTACTGGGGCAACCATAAAGATAAGCAAGATTTGACACCCTGTAACCCACCAATACCTTGCAAAATGATCAGGTGTGATCCCGTTCATTTTACTGCAAAGAATGTGGTTCATACTTGAGAAAGGTCTCTCAATTAATTAATAATTAAATAAATAAATTCTAAACACAATGATCAGAACTTACCAGTTTTGAGAATTGTGCGATCAACATTTATACGATCAACAACAGGTTTAGTATTCTTGGCAGTAAAAAAATTTCGGATATCTGAATTTCGTTTCTTTTCAAAAATCAAAGTTACTCGTTAGTGGAATAATCAGTTATTACAAACGATAAATAAGATAATAACAGTTCTAATGCTTTAGCAAAAAAACAATAATAAATATTCAACGAAAAAATCATATTTCGTTTGTAAAATCTAACAATTTAAAAATTTTCTGGAAACAAAGAATTATTACATTTTAAAATTTTCTACGACCCAAAATTATTATCACGCGCCCCAATCCGGGGGTACGCCCCCTAGTTTGAGTACCTTTACGTTACACCACAGTATTTTGGTTAGTTAGATCCTAGGGAAACCAGTGGGATTCATCTGTAATTAAATTCCACTATAAAATCTCATTTTTGTTGTCATTACCTGGTTTTGGTCTCAATTCCCTGCTATTAAACGAATATGATATTATTATAAAATAATTTGAAAATGAAATTTGATGTTGATAATGTCAAATAATGACACTAAATTTAGTGAACCAAATTGTACCAGATTAAGAACAATTCACGAAAGATGTCTTCCATTATCACGAGGTAGCATAGAAGCAATCGCCGAGAGCTGAGTAAATGGTACATTGATGTCTTCACATAGTAAAAATAGGATTTGGTCAGAGGTTCATAAGCAGGCGATAAAGTAGATAGAATATATTTGCAAGAGGTTGGATGATGAACTGAAATCATTGGACGATATACAAATCTCCTTAAAGAAATGGGATAAAGATGTCTCCCAACTCATATAATAGTCAACATCAAATCCAGGTAGAACTAATGTGCAGTATTCCCAGGAGATGGAATAATTCCGAAAAATTGCAATTTCATCATAGCTCGAATGAATAAGGAATGTTGGGCCAGCACACAAATGGCCTTGAGAATTGTTTAAATGCATCAGTAATACAGCACGAAAACCCAGCACCAAGATAACTTAAAATATAATATACAACACCAATTAAACATTTTAAAATCTGAGAGAACATAAATAAATATAAAATCAAAAACATAAAAGTAAAATAAAATAAATACAAAATGCATCAAGAACCGCACGAAATTTACATAAAAAATAACATAATAACAAGAAAATTCGACCGTAAAATGACCATTTAAATAAAATTAAAAATTAATGAATTAAATGAATAAAAATAAAATATTTTTGGATGAATAAGTTTAATTAAAAATGTTAAAAATAAATTACCAATTTAAATTAAGAAATAAATAAAAATTTAATTTAGATAACATAAATAATTTCAAAGTCGAATTTTGTTTAATCGCAATAAAACTAACACGCAAGGTTAAGGCCAAATTATAGGTATATATACTGATATGATTTGACAAATATCTAATCTTAATTTTCAGTATTGATTTTAAATCGTATTTTGACACTGGTTGTCAGCAGTTTCACTTTGGATTATTTAATTCGATGTTTTTAATTTGGATGGATTTATGAATTTTTATGGATGTATTCGATTTATTTAGGAAGGATATGGATTTATGGATTTTTATGGATAATTATGAATTTTATGGATATGGATTTATAGATTTTTATGGATGCATTCGATTTATTTAGGAAGCTTAATTCAATGTTTTTAATTTGGATGGTTGAATTTATGAATTTTAATGGAAGTAGCCGGTAATTTAGCTTTGGTTTTAATAAATTATTATGATGCTTAAATTATTTTCTAATTGTCGAAAATTTTCCGGCCCACAGCCAATACATTGCAAGATAGTAAAATCATATACAGTATTCAGATTCGTGTAAGTGCGTGGAATACCGCCGATGATCTGTGCCCGTGAAGACCCGGCGTGCGGAACGCAGGGATCGGAACGTCAATATTATTCCGTATAGAAGAAAGGAGGAGTAAAAAAGTGGTCTTTTGGTTACTTCCTCGTTTCTCGATTTCTTTAAAATCGACCTAAATGATTCTACAATCGGCTCAAAATCTCTAACACCGAGTAGTCCAGTGGGCACTCACTAACTATAAAATGAACATACATAGATCTTAAGGACAAAAAGAGGGAATGGGTAGCGGGAAAAATTGCGAAATCGTTGCAACAGTTAAAATGAATAGCCATCGGAAAAAGATTAATCCGAACGACCAAAATCATGAAAAATAATGTTTTTAAATAAGAATTAAATAAATTAATTTGAGTTGAGGTGAAAAATATGGGCGGGACGCTGCTCAAATTTTCCAAATTAATTCAAATACTTAACAAAAATAGTAACGTAAAAATGGAACGTGTAAAATAAGGGCGGAACGCTGTTAAAATTTTCGAATTTACAAAAATACTTTATCAAAAACCGAAAAATACAGATGAATTACGGCTAATGTTGTATACCAATAAAAAATTTTAACGCTGAAGAATAAGGACGGATTCCTACAAAATCTTAATAATAATAACGATAATGATAAGGGTAACGGTAATTATAATAATAACAATAATAATAATAATAATAATAATAATAATAATAATAATAATAATAATAATAATAATAATAATAATAATAATAATAATAATAATAATAATAATAATAATAATAATAATAATAAAATAATAATAATAATAATAATAATAATAATAATAATAATAATAATAATAATAATAATAATAATAATAATAATAATAATAATAATAATAATAATAATGGTAATAATAATAATAATCATGGTATTAGTAGTAATGATGATAATAATTATGATAATAGTAATAGTAGTAATAATCATAGTGGTAATAACAATAAATATAATGGCAGTTATAGTAATAAAATAATAATAAAGGTAATACATATAATAGTAACAATGACAATACTAGTATCAATAATAGAGAACATTGTAGATTTAATAGGGATAAGGGTAGGAGAGCTAGTGTGTGAATATTTAACATAACTAAGGATGTACACGTCATAGGATAATCATCAACACGGACAACGATAAGAAGGACCTTGGAAATAAACGTAATGATAAATGATGTGAGAGTATAGGTTAACAATTGAAGGAGATAGGAGAGCAACGGGACCTAAAAATCGAAATCGAGCACAGGCCTTCTATCGGCAGCTCGTTGGACCCATGGATCGTTCGGTCAATTATAGCCTTAGCAATAGTGCTCACTTTTTGCGGACGATCTACCCACTCGAACACAGTTCCAACGTTGCTCAGCAACGGGTGCTAGTGGTAAGCGAAAGAATATTTGTATGGGGTTGTCTGGGTAACAACCATATAGTTTCAAAATATCAAAACCCAGAAACCCACCAGGAAGATGGGAATTCTGGTCAAGTCAAATCCGATGGAGCGGCACGAAAGTTGGAACCATGCAAACGTCCAATGAAACAACAGCCAAGCAGGCACGAACGGAATCACATCACAAAAAATGAAGACTCCTCACTTACTGGGCCATCTAAAAAAGGGCCAATCTTCTGGAACTGAACAAATGATAATAAAATTAATTTAGTTGCACTATTGATATTTTTTCAATGCTAATGTAAAATGCTTTCAATTTTATTGAAAATTCAGTATAGTAAGATAGGAAAGGACTGAAATGATAAAACGAGCACGATGCCTTCTACGGTAGCTCTTGAACTCAATGGTATGTTAGATTATTAACATTCATAGCATTATGGCTCACCTTTTAGTGACTACGGTCATTAGGACACATTTCCAATGTCATTCATGACGGGTGTCTAATGATAACCTTTTTATCATGTGCGTATCTGGTGAAAATCCCTGGAAAATGGTCGCTTTACTATCTTCTTTCCCATCAGGTACCCAGCAATTTTAATAAAATATATTAACACAAAAATTATATTTACAATGATCAAATAGATGTGATAATTATGCATTCTTTCATAATGATTTCTACTTTACGGATTTATGAGATTAATCCCAAGCTATGTTAGTAAATCAAATTAATAACCACAGAAATCACGAGAGAATGAATCCTAAATGTATTATTTTGACTGACTTTATCAATGCTTGCAAGCGCAATTCCACCTTATCATAACTGTAGTATTATTCAAATCAGAAGTTCTAGTCAACCGAGGCATTTGACGCCGGAAATTCGTATTCATTTATTTTGTATAGTTTTGTATATTTAGGTAGCTGCGATATTGTATAAAAATAAATTTGTGTAAAAGTTCGTTTTATTTTCCCCTTTGATTTTGGGAGACTTTTAATTATGTTATATTTGACAATTTACGAAGTTTTTTTACGATTTATCGTTATTTTATCTCGGAACTGATTTCTTTACTTTTATTAACCCTTTCTTTGCGTAATATGTTTTTTAGATTTCGTGTTCGATTTTGCGCAAATCTTTCGATTATTGTACTTACGGATGCACAAAATTCCGATTTAACTATACTAAAATTGAAACATCATCTTAGCATTTTTGAACCTGACTTGTTTGAGTATTCTGTGTGAATAGTTGTGTTGAAAAGGGAAGAATTCGGAGCGTATGCGTGATTCATGTTGTGCGAGTATATACGGCTTGAGCAGTGAAAGGGTTTATTATCATTTCAGTTCGATAATAGTCGTCTTAGGAAATGTTTTCCAAGCAAATACCATTTAATCCTGTTAATTTTCCATAGAATCGTCCATTGATCGGAGAACATAACTAGATCACAGCTACTCCATCGTATTTGTCTTCTTGCTCAGTTCAATATTAATATATTTGAAGAATCTTGATCCATCGTTTCGTTTGGATTACTTTCCTTTTGTTGGATGACGAAAGCAGACCAATAGACAAATTTATTCTGTCTAAATATTACAGAAGGAAACCAAACAGATATAGAGTGAATATCTATGCAAAAATATTTAAAAATTTCACAACTCCAAATCCCAATTCAATACAAAGAATAAAAATATCTCCACAATTGTCTGACAATTTTTATTTTTTTAAGTGTTAATTTTTTTGATCAGTACAAATTGTATGAAATGTTATTGGTGATTGTTTGAGTGTGTCTCGCTGTGCGAGTTCGGTTTTGAGCACAAATAGTATTATTGGCAATCATATCAATTTATAATTTTAGAATTACAAGAACGAAAAAATATGGAACATTGATTCAAAGAACACAAAAACACTATTGAGGAGATGCGTCAAAATTTTCGATCTATAGATCGAAAAATAAATGACCTAGATGAAGAAGATATGCTTTTGAAAAGGAAATGGATATAATTCTTTTTCGTTATGATGCTGAATTAACAATGTTGAGAAAGGTAGATAAATGAAGAAAGATTCAATTGAAAGAATGGTGTTGAAAAAAAAATGTGTTATTTAGATTTTGAGTGGTATAACATAGTATCGAAATATAATTGAAATTATTAGATTATCAGGTCGAATGTATTATTGATATGAAACTTGCGTGATTAAATTGTTACGTGTAATTTATATTATCAAAACGAAAGTTTGTCTGTTTATTTGTCTGTCCAATATAATCTTTTATATTACTTATAAAGATAAGTAATATAAAAACTGCATTTTGTAAATGTAATTTTTGCATCAGTAATATAAAAACTGCAAACAGATCTGCTTTTTAACAAAGCAAATCTGCATTACTTACAAACACAAGTAATGTTGAATTATGTTTTGCAATTTGCTCTTTAACCACGACTAAAGTAACTCAAAACATAAATAATTGATATAAAATTTTCACAACAATTTCAGATTTTCAATTTCCAATAAATGATCACCAGCAGGGATTACTGTGGGAAACCGCCTTTAAAATCTAGGTTACACGCTTGAAACTCTTGAAATCTTCTTGCACCAAGTCTGATTAGCTTCTGTTCAATCTCTCTTATTATACATTTTCCTTTTCAATTTCATAAAAATGTTGGGGTTATCGGTGAAATTAAATATTACTTATTGTTGATCTGACTCCAAACGTGCCTTTTTAACAACAATAACGACAATATAAATTTTATTGACTAACACACTTTACAATGACACAAAGAATTATCTGATACAATGAAAACTGGGTGTTTATTACAACCTTTCGGGAAGAATAGCACGTTTTCAATACCAATTGGATTTCAAAATCCCATGATGACTATTATTTCGGGTTTCTGAGATCGGTAAGTTTGACTTAGTTGCCTTTTGTTTTGACTCATATTTATTTCACTTCTTTTATTTTGCTTTCTTTTTTTCCTCACAATTTCTTATTTCTTCTCTTCACAATTTTCTGTATTATTTTTTTTGTTTTCTCCTAAGCAATTTTCTTCTAGTTTCGTTTTGTTTCTGCCTCGTGTTTCTCCGTTTTCTCGCCTTCTAATTACAGTTGTATTTCCTTTTTATACTTTTTAACCCATTGACATTTACTGATAAAAACTTCAATTTCAATATCTCGTCCCGCTAACTTCATTTGGCCCTCTTTAGTTCTCTTAATATCACAGACTGCTGTCAAGATAATCGATATTTCGAAGACACTATTTCCCAGCTTCTTATGTGATCAATTTATCTTATCTCGACTAGATCATTGATAAATGTCATTTCATTTTCAATTTTGTTTTTGTTTTTTATTTCTTATTCGCTTAGTACTTTCTAATTAAAAATGACCTTGGCATGTTTAATTGTTTTCTATTATTTTTTATTTTCATTTTATTTTCTCATTTTTTCCATTTGTTTCTATTTTCAAGGATTGTGGAACAACACACCTTTCTTGTCATCCATTTCCCCCAATCATTTATTTAATTAATAAGGCTTACTCGCTTTTTATTATTTAAATATCCTCAACATATCTCACCTATTAAAAAGAATTCGTTCTCGAATTAAAATTTAAGTCAGTTTACAATATTTTCTCAAATTTTACATCTAACTCACATTGAAAGAGGCGATTATTCGCTATCTCGAATGTTATTTGACTGACAACAAAATGAATCAAAAACTTCAATTTACTTTTTATTATTTAAATATTCTCAACAACAATTTAGCAAAGTTTTCGCCTCAATGATTATTGGCAAGTAGATGGTTATGTCACCGCTGGACCACATACCCCCCGGGTAAAAATTTTTTCTAAGTCTAAAAGTACAAATTTTTAAGACAAAGACAATGACTCATTCAGGGTAATTGAAACAAAGTCCAATGAGTCATTATATTTTTCCTAGGTCATTTAAACAAATACCATGACTCATTCGATGAGTCATAATAATTTTTCAAGGTCATTGGATGACTCATCATTTTTTCAAAGTCATTTAAAAGTAGGTCAAGGTCATTCAAATTTTCTCAAGGTCCTAGTATTTTTAATCATTTTTAATTTAAATTTACTACTTATTTTTATAAGTAGTGTTTTAATGTTTTTTAATTTAATTTTATTATTATTATTATTATTATTATTATTATTATTATTATTATTATTATTATTATTATTACTATTATTACAAGATTTTATTATTATAATTTTCATTATTTTGTTATATAAATTTTCAAAAAAGTATAAAATAAATATTGATAAGAAAAAATTTATACAATGTGTTCGGCTATAAGCCATCATTTAAACAAAATACAATGACTATGTAAAGTCATGTTGGAAATTATCAACATGGCTGCTACAACATAAGCATACACCACAAGCAGAAAAAAAACAAATAATTAATAAACTTCTCATACAATTGCATATAGAAAAATTAATTAAAACACAAAACCGCCTATAACCTTGCAAAATAAGGTTTAGAAAATACACAGGCGGAAGTGGCGACCAGAATAAAATAGAAATCAGCAAAAATAAAAAATGTAAATTTAACAAAATTAATATTAAAAAATTAAGAAAAATAAATAGGTAAAGAAAAAATTATTAAAATAAATAAAAGCCATTAAAAAACCCAAAATATGGCCAAAAAAAGGTTTAAAATTCGCTGATTGGTCGCACAAAGGCACGAAAACACTATAAATACTGCAGTTATTTTCATAATAATAAAAACCTAAAAAAATTTCCAAAACTGTTCAAAATTTGAACTGTAAAAACTTTGAAAGTTCTTATTAGACTTTGTGAACCTATTTGATCGTAAATGGATTTTTATTGATTTTGTACTATGAATATATTTTTATGTTAATGATTTCTGATTTTAATTAAACTTTCTTATCATGGATGGTCGTGATACTTGTTAGTATTCGCGACAAGTCCCCTTAAACTAAAATTTTTATATTCATATTAATCTGTGGAAAAAGGTAGAATAACATTCAACTCCGGCAGTTGATTTTGCAGGACGTTGAAGTGTTATTTTATCACCGACCATCCCTCGGAGTCTGCTTAGATTGGTCAGGCCTTGTTCCTATCGCAAGAATATATATTGAGAGGGATTTAATGGTTTAATGATTTAACGGTTTTAATGGTTTTAAAAACCGTTAATGCGATCAGAGTTTGAATGTAAGGATAGCTTTGAGTTTGTTTCTTGTATTGCAAAGCTACAAAAACGAAGTATGAATGATGTTATGGTTTCGTTTGATGTTTGTAGTTTGTTTACGAATGTGCCACTGGTTGAGACGATTGACTTATGCTGTGCGTTGTGGAATGAAAATGATTCGGAACATCACATTTTGGATAGAAGGGCATTTCGAAAACTTCTTGAATTTGCTACTTCAAATGTCTATTTTCTTTTCAATGATGAATGGTATCAACAAATAGATGGAGTCGCTATGGGTTCCCCTTTAGCACCAACGATGGCATCAATATTTTTGGCTAGTTTGGAAAAGAAAATTGCTTCTTTCCAATTTGAAAAACCTTTTGTTTATAAAAGGTATGTGGATGATATTTTTCTTATATTTGAAAACCAGAAACATGTAGAACCGTTTTTGCATTTTATGAACACTTTACATAAAAACATTGTATTCACATGTGAAACGGAGAGAAAGTCATCAATTGCGTTTTTGGATTTGTTAATTCAACGCAAAGATAAACAGTATGAGACAGAGATTTATAGAAAACCAACTGATACTGGTCTTTATACTTCTCCAGAAAGCTTTTGTGAATTTAAGTATAAGAGAAATATGGTGAAAGGATTGATTTATCGTTCATGGGCTTTATCTTCTACTTTTGCTAATTCGGTAAAAAGTGTTGATAAATTGGTTGAGTTGTTGATAAAGAATGGATATTCTAAATCATTTTTATTGTTGATGATAAAAGAAACTGTTGATAAATTGATTAAAAATCCTAAGGATCCATGTTGTGGAAAGTCTGAATGTAATTTGTCGGATGGGTGTGAATTGAGTGTTGGTCTGGGTGATGGTAAAAATGGATATAAAAAAATTGAGCCTAAATATGTGTTAGTATTGCCGTACTCTGAAGGCTTTACAAATTATAAGAGGAAGTTGGGTAAACTGATAGGAAATTTAGAGTATAAGATCGTCTCTAATTCGTGTAAGGTACGCAATATGTTTATTAATAAATCAAAAACTCCGGTTGGATTGTGTTCTGATCTCGTTTATCAATTTACATGTAATGGGTGTAATGCCACATACATTGGAGAGACTTCCCGTCATCTCTGTACTCGAGTTCTAGAGCATTGTCGATTGAAGGGTTTGACCAATATTAGTGAACAGAATAGACGCTGTAAAAGTGATATAGGAATGTCTGATTTTAGAATTTTGTTGAGAAGTTTTAATAGTTATTGGGAACGAGTGATATGTGAAGCATTGCTGATAAGGTCATTGGATCCAAAGATTAATGTGCAGAGTGCTGTGACTACGAATGTTTTGAATGTTTTTAAATAGTTAACGTATGTTAAATCATGTTTGTTTTTTTAATATTATTAAAATAATTGAAATTTTTAAATTTTAAATTAATTTAAAATAAATTTTTAAAAATATTTATTTATTAAATTTTAAATTAATAAAAAAATAATTTGTTTAAATTAAATGTTAATTCATAATATTTTTAGTTGGTTTTGAGTACCTGAAGATGATAGCTGTGCTATCGAAATATATCGTACGAAAGGTTTTTTATTGGCGTTATCTTTTAATTAAATCGTTGCCAAATTTATTTAATTATTTATTAATAAAAATAATAATATTAATAATAACAATTATAATAATAAAAATAGAAATAATTAAACAATATTAATAAGTAATCATGCTAATTAATAATATTAATAATCATATTAATAATAATAATAATAAAAATATTTCCTAATAATAAAAGTTTTATTTAGTGGTTTTGTTTTTATTATACAATAATAATAATAATAATATTAATAATAATAAAACGTGAACTTTTAATAATAATAAAAATAATAATAATAATAATAATAAAAATATTAATAATAATAATAATAATAATAATAATAATAATAATAAATATAAATATAATAATAATAAAAATAATACTATTAATAATAAAAATAATAAAAATAATAATAAGAATATTAATAATAATAATAATAATAATAATAATTAATAATAAAATTAATTGACAAAACATATACTACTTATAAAAATAAGTAGTAAATTTATATTTAAAAATGTTTAAATATACTAGGACCTTGAAAATTTTTGAGTGACCTTGAAAAAATTTGATAACTCATCCAATGACCTTGACTTACTTTTGAATGACCTTGAGAAAATATGTACTTTTCAACATAGAAAAAATTTTTCAAAAATTTGAAAATTTTCTATGTTTTTGGTCTAGCTGTGACATAGGAAATCGTGTGCTTTTCAACATAGAAAAAATTTGGAAAAATTTTTTT
This sequence comes from Schmidtea mediterranea, assembly GCA_022537955.1. NCBI lineage: Eukaryota > Metazoa > Platyhelminthes > Tricladida > Dugesiidae > Schmidtea > Schmidtea mediterranea. Next base: position 75,111,576 of record CM039681.1, read on the forward strand.
GAATGACCTTGACCTACTTTTGAATGACCTTGACCTAATTTTGAATGACCTTGAAAATTAATAATATTTTTCAAAATAATAATAAAAAGAATAATATTTATAAAAAATAATAATAATAATAATAATATTTATAAAAAATAATAATAAAATAGAATAAAATTTACAAAATATATACTACTTATAAAAGTAAGTAGACATATTATAATTGAAAAATGATTAAAAAATCCGTAACCTTGAAAAAATTTTTGAATGACCTTGAAAACTTTTTGATGAGTCATGGTCTTTGTTTCAATGACCTTGAAAATCTGATGAGTCCTCCAATGACCTTGAATGAGTCATGGTCTTTGTTTAAATGACATTGAAATTTTTTGATGAGTCATGGTCTTTGTTTCAATGACCTTGAAAAATATGATGAGTCATCCAATGACTTTGAATGAGTCATTGCCTTTGTTTAAAAAATTTTGTACTTTTAGACTTCGAAAAAAAATTTTTTCACCGGGGGATGGGGGAGGGGGTATGTGGTCCAGCGGTGACATGGTCTAGCAGTGACATATCCATCTACTTTCGCATCAATCTGAAAAAATTAAATCATCAATGTCTCGACTGAAACAGCTATTCTGGTAGGAGCTGTCATAACTGGTGCTGTGAGTGCTCTGGTCATCATCAAAGACATCGATTCTTAAATAATGGCCAAATGCGAGACTGGAATTTCTACCCACCCAATTACGCTTATCGTCTTTATTGGTAAGCGCAATTTTATTGTTCTTAAATGTAAGCAATTGGTGGTTCCGCATCCCTACCCTAGTTTGAGGCACCGTGAATATTGTGTCATTAATAAAACAATCTAAATATGACTGGTGCTCAATCTCTGTCCCCAACAACTTCATTCTTTTAGTCCTCATTGTATCTTTAGTACCTAAAAGACTATAGCACTTGGGTCTTAAGAAAACTCACTCCTTATACCCGAGACCTTTACTTTCGTCTTTATATTTTCGTATCACTGAATCTAGTTTTCTTGAGTACAATGGATGTGCTGGGTCGTAATTTGAGGTATTCAAAAGGTTGTCTCTTATCATTGCCGGCAAAAGTGTGTCTAGACTACAGTGCTTAACCTGAAGGAAAAATGAATCCGTGTCGCCTGCAACGATATTTATTTCGCAATTAAATTCATTACGGTATTTCCATGTCCTGCAGAAGTTCTATGGGTTCCTGCAATGTCATGAGAGCTGACGCCCATGACATACCAGGAATTCCATAAAACTTAAGAGGTTCTAGACTATTATAAGCAATTGGTTTTGCGCGAAATTGTTGAAAATAATCCGCAAGAAGGAATACGTCTAATTTTAAGTAGTTTAACATATAATCTGACATTGTCTCGCAATTTTGCTGTGTTCAAATTTGTTGGGCTGTAGCATATTCACCAGCAGATACAGAACCCCAAATAGAAGGCAATTCAATCGTCGATTCAAGAACCTCAAGAGATATCGTAAATTCATAAGGGAAAATAGCCTTGCTTCTAACAATTGCGCCATCAAAAACAGAATCAGTTAAAGGCAAATCGGTAAGTGTCTTAACCGCTTTTGCTAAAGACAAATTAACAAATTACATGCGGTCTATAAAACATACAGGCAATTTATTAATAAGCGATGAGGGAGATAAATTTTTCAGAAGTGGTCGGAATAATATTTAATTCCCAAGAAGAAAAATTATTTAAACCATACTTTAAAATATGATGGAGATCATATCCCCTCAAATTGTGAAAAAAAACACAGGTAATTGTTTCTGGATTCGTCGAGAAACATTACACTTTTTACAAGCAGCCCCTAAATACTTACTTGAAAAATGACAATGATCCCTAACTTTATCCCTAATAAACTTTTTACGCAAATAAAAAGTGCGGCATTCCTTGAACTCACGTTCCTCATTGAAAGATATACTTATAGTTTTTTGACCATGAACCTCGTAATATGGCAAGACAATCGAAAGAGCGATTTCATCAATCTTTTTCAAAAACGCCAAAACGCAATCATCGCCAATAAAATTATAATATTGTTTTGTATTTATATAGTTATTAATTAATAGTAGAACTGCTGCTATA